>CP053161.1:5456585-6656585 GCA_014607495.2 Carposina sasakii
GGACCATTGAAAAAGTCGGCCCTTATCATGTTTATTTTGAGTCATAAATCATAATATATTTCTATGTTTATAGTTATCTAAATATCTATACGAAAGCAAACATAAGCATTACTTATTTATTATTAAGTGCACCTATCTATGATCTCTTTAGTTCATTCAATAAAACTCTCTTTGGATAAATCAAAACAAACACCTTTTCAATCCTAATTAAATTAATCTCGGACGACGAGAAATGATAGAAAGGGTTGGAACCTTAAAGTAACAAAAACATAGACAGCGCGAATACTTGTAGATTTTCAAAGAACACAAAAAGCGGTATAAATAATCTGGATAAGAACGAGTATGTCTATCATCACCGCGCTCTTTCTTCCTTTTTCCGACGACCAGTCGGTTGAAATCTCCCGGCCATTACTTCGTATCGGGTCATGTGAGCCTATATTTAATAAGTAAATAATCCTCAATCATTATTTAAATTATTCTGTGAATTATACATATATTATTACATACTAAATCTACAAAACAATAGGTAGCTTATATTTGCTACTAGTTACTTAGTACTTCCAAAACAGTAGGTGCACGTACACCATATTGTTGTTTACTCTGAGATCGAAACCTTGGGTATATGTTTACCTTATCCCTTGTAACGAAGTAAAATATAAAGGTTAAATATTTAATTTCTAAATTAACAAAATAAAGTTTTCTTTCGCAATCCGCGCAGTTAAAATAAACACAAACGCTTGTAATTTTAACCTGAAATTTCTATTAGGTGTGAAATCAGTATAATATATGAAAATAATTGAAAATGGGGGTTTTCAATTAATTTGTATGTGGTGTCGACCTGAAGGGGTCCACCAGAATCAGTTAAATTTTAAAAGGAGTCTATGAGTAAAAAAAGAAAATAGGAAACTAGTGTTATTAAAAGTTATCGTATAACCTTCTTCTTCTTCTTCAGCCTATTATAGTCCACTGCTGGACGTAGGCCTCCCCCAGTAGCCACAAGGCTACTGCCGCAGGGGGGTTTTGCCCATAGTCACCACGCTGGGAAGGCGGGTTGGTGACCGCAGTGTGATTTTCAGACTATGTTGTCAGTGCGAGAGGTGCACACCTCCGGAAACCTTTAATCGCCTCGTACGATACCCACGGGCAGGCAGGGGTGGTACAATTTCTACTCTACCGGCACCACGCGGCATAATGGTCTTAATCAAAAGCAGACACTTTTTGAAATTAGCAATTTTTTGTTTTATTTTAGAAGATTTACCTGTTTTTTTATATTAAATAGGCTTACGCTTGACCACAACTCGTCTGATGGTAAGCACTATTACAGTCTAAGATGGAGCGCGCTTGCCTAAAAGAAACCGGTTCACTCTCGACTTGAAGACCGCAAGATGTTCATGGGAACAGGGATTAAGCTATCAACAAAGCTTTTAAAACAAAGTCTGCTCTGCTTAACTGAAACTAAATAAAATTTTTGAATTTTTAAATTTAAAAAAACATTTTACCTATCATTAAATTTTAATGCATGTAGAATCAAGTCCAATACATGCTTTAAAAAAATAAACAGGTAAACTTTGCTCGTTTATAACTGCAACGCTGAGGCATATTGTGGTAACGGGAAGCACGTTTTATGAACTTTCGAACATAAGTCTTGTTCTTTCTCCAGTTATTTTATGAAGTGCTCATAATTTTAGTGTTTGACTTTACTTAGATTTTTATTAAGACGTAAACTGGAAGGAGAAAGGTGAAAGATCGCGTGGTGTGGTCTATGAGTGGAGAGGTCTTTGCCCAGCAGGATACCTTCACTCCAATCCTATCCTATGCTGATGCGTGGCTTCACTAGAATACATAAGCTGCATCTCCTTCCTTGCATGCTAAAAAAGTTTATTTAGAAACTCATGGACGTTCTCCCAGATGATTAACTAGTAATTTTCCACTAATTTTCTTATTTGGATCCGGTTTGCTAACCGTGCGGTTGTGAGATCTACCTCATGCAGGATCACGACCAGTTCTGGCTACCCCATAACGGAAACATATATAGTCATGTGCTTTGTGTATGTATGTAACTTGTGTTGCTACAATTTTGTCGCATCACTCCTCAAATACACCAAAAACATGTTTAAATTTCAATATAGTTTTGTATCGTGTAGGTTTCTTTTCACAAGCGAACCGCAATAGTTTGTAGTTGAACCGTAAAGGTTTCTTTTCATAACAGAATACCAAAAAAGTTACGAGGCTCATTTGTCAAAGTGCTTTGTACCGAGCCAAGCATTTTGATCGCCATACACAACAATCGAACAATTGTTGACTGAGGATCCCTGAATCCGGGTCATGGCAATGCCACCTGGTTTTTATGATTAATGATATTAGCTCAATGTCTACGAGGAAAACCTATTGTACGGAATCAAGTGGTGCGGAAATGTATTCATTATTGTTCCGGTTTCATGTGAAGGGATCGAGATGTTTTGTGGCACATATCCAGTGTTCTTGCTAATGGTACTGGGACAAAGTAACCTTTCGTAAATAAAATCGTCATAATGTCTTTTCTATCAATACAATGTGTATTCAACTTGTTAAATACATGCATTTTTTATATTTTTATATGAAACATTACCCTACTATATAATTGTATTATACATGACTACTTACAGGGTAGCCCCTACTACTTTTTGTAATGGTTTGTTAAAATATTTCTCACTGTAAACACAGTTTTGTAGGCGATGGGTTGACCACCTGTCACTACTAACGAACTTGTACTACATCTAAACTATACCCTCAAAATTGGTCAGAAGTGGCACCATGTGGTTCTATCGGCCCTTGGTGCTCTGTTTACCCCGTAAGGAATAAAGGCGTGATTATATGTATGTATTTATGAAACACAGTTTCAGTAGTACACAGTTACGAAATACATAGGTAAATAAAGCCTATTACAGACTAGAATACGTCATTAACATTACAGCAATTCATTACGTCATCATCCTCACCTAATTTCGCATTCAGTTAGTAGCGTTGCGTAAACATATTTGTAATTCCATTCCACGGTGACGTCCAAAATGGGGCCTTCTATCAAAACTTTCATTTCTCCAGAGTACACAAATACTCTAATTACGGCCCTTGATTAATCAACTCGACAAATATAAGGTTCAAAGTGGGCTCCCCTGAAAGGACCTACACAACCATTGCGCAAACAACAGTGGCGGACCAAGGGACATTGACCGTACTTGAGCCCTTAAAGGGAGCACTTGTATTTGAAAAACAATCAGAATTAAGCTCTGAAGGTGGAGGGCCAATTTGGAAGGGGAAAAGCATTTTGAATTGTCTTATGCGTGTTTATGCTTGAAGAAAGTATTGCTCATTTGTTTTTTTTTATATGATAATTCAAGTTGTTTAAACAATTAACATTAATATCCTTTTATTTTAAAACTTATTATTCTGTGTTAATGCGGGGCTTCGCTAAAAGACTGCTGCATAATTTCCGTACATGTCTGCCATATGAGTCGCCTGAGGAACTCAGGAGCGTTCTCTAAAGCGATGAGCTAGCAACTTGTCACTTATCTTTAACATCGGTTCCGTAGCTGTCGAATCACTTTTGTAATACTTTTTACAATTTGAGAACATAGTGTTTATATCTATGTATTTGTAGGTATATTATACCCATGAGTCGCAAGTTTTAATATGGTTTTGATGTGTATACCCCGCTACAAGCTGTATAAAGAAGGATTTAAACTAGGAACAGTTAAATACGTGTTTAATGGATTCGGTCGTTAGTGCTGGAATTTCCATGGAGTTTCCTTTGGAATTAATTTAATCATATTATTATTAATCCCTTTGAAGTATATATTTTAACAGTAGCTATGTAAACTATAGTACTTATAAACAGTGTATTTTACAGTAGTAGTCAGGAGAAAACATGTGAAAAGTAGATTGAACTTGTGTGAATGCATTGAAAATGTATATTTATTTATAATTTATATTGTGGGGTGGATAATAATACGAGTACGTAATAAAAAGCTTAAATCTAGGACATATTTACAAATAGATGACTGCCTGAAACTCCTTCATCCTGTGAATTGTTCACACCAATCAATTATGATTTTTAACCATAGCATCAAGGGATTGTGTAATGTTGTGTACATTTTTAAAATCTGAATGTTGAAAATTACCCAATATCCCTTGTGCAATGACCTTTATCGTTTCTTTGGGGAAATTATTGTGTATTGACAAGGCCAGAAACGAAAAAAGAATAAAATATTAGTATTGTTTTGGGAAATGTAGCTTTAGATTACAAATTTCTAGGCTTCAAATAATCAAAGATATACCGTATTTTATAGACTATTCAAAGTATTAAGAAGAAGTATAATTTACTTAGGCGCTGTTCATATATTAACCGCAAAGGTTCTTCTAATTAAATATTTTTTTAAGTTTTAATTACTGGGTATGTTATTTTAGGGTAAAATTTTATTAACTAACCTCTCACAATTTAATTTTAAGTCTGGGTTTTATTCACAAATTTAATTACTGAAACAAATGTGATAAACTCTCTCTCTGTATTTTTTGTTATTTTAAAACTTTGTTAATTGATTTACTACATCATTTCAAGAAATATCAGTGGAAAACAAAATGAATTAGTATTACTATTTTTTTAAGTAGGTTGGAAAGCTATGTTGATTTTAGATTATATTTTGTATGATAACTCTAGTGACCGTTATAATGTTCATAGCCTACTTGGCTATATGGTACTCCATAGGTAGGTACCTTGAATTAATTGTTTAAATAAAAGATAAAGGTAATTATTTAAGGTAATGAGATAATGATAAAAAATGAAGTAAAACAAGAGTTATCCAGTAAACTTGAAATTACCCGAGCTTTTTCGTGAGCAATACTAGACTATTATTCTATTCGTTACCCTAAATTTACCCGTGTAAAAATATGATTATTCATTTTAACTTGAAGTTAGAGATGTCTGCATATCAAAGATGGTTTGTAAATGTATGTTTCTTGAAATATTTCGTTCAAATAATCCTTTTAATTTGCTCTTGCTCTGAGCTTTTTAAATATTTATAGTCTTAGAGCAACGCGGCTTCTGCTCTAAGTTTTCTAGTACACCAAAAATGTCAAAAGCACAGACCTTTTTAAAAAAAAATCTGCGATGAATACACCGCCTTTATAATAAAAGTTGAAATTGCCTTGTTTTCATACAACATAATTGTTTGCCCGAGGTACATTAAACTAATCGCCATTGCCCGCGGTGTATACAGCTGGTTAGTTAGTAAAGCAATTATGGTTTCCACCAATTTAGATGTTTAGTTAAGATTTTGGCAGAAATTCGTTGTCAGGTTATTAGATAGCTACAAAATACATATCTTTAAAGTTATGACCGCATACAGATTATATTTATGGGTGTAAAAAAATAATTATATACACATACCTAAGTATAAATGTTTTTGAATAGTGATGAAATTATTTAAATGACAAGTACATTCAATACTATTATTTTAGTTTAACCTTTGCAAGGGTCGATTTTTTCTAATAGCCTATGTGAAGAATAAAGTTACTCGAGTTAGTGACAGCGTCAACTTTAGATGAAAAAAAACTTATTATTTGTTTTCATCTAAGGCGTCAACTTTATCCTTCAGATAGGCTATTCTTCTCTTCTTCCTGCCCTATTCCCATTTATTTGGTGTCGGCGCAATATGTACTTTTCTTCCATTCATCCCTATTTTCCGTCATCTCATTACTCACTCCCAGTGCACGCATATCTTCCCTCACACAGTCCATTCAACATTTCTTTGGTATAACTCTTCCTTTATACCCATCCACACTCATGCACAACGCTCTCTGTAAAATATGTCTTTCATCCCGTCGCTTTACATGCCCGTATCAAGACAGACGGTTACTTCGTAACTTGTCTGTAATCGGCGCAACTTTCAAACATTCTATTATATCATCATCATCAGCTTATTGCAGTCCACTGCTGACGTAGGCCTCCCCCAGGGCACGCCACAAGACTGTCAGGGGGGGTATTTGCCCATAGTCACCACGCTGGGCAGGCGGGTTGGTGACTTTAGTTTGTATGTTGGATGTTGTTATCAATACGGGAGGCGCTGCTGCCCACCTTCCGGAAACCCTTAATCGCCTCGTACTATACCCACGGGCAGACATGGGGTGGTACGAATTCTACTCTGCCGGCATCACGCGGCCAATCCTATTATATTAATTAATTCATTCATTCATTTACAGACCTGAGTAGTCCACTGCTAGACATAGGCCTCCCCCAACAACCTCCACTCCGACCGGTCGGAAGCAGCCTGCATCCAACCGACGCCCGCGACCTTGGCCAGATCGTCCGTCCACCTCGCGGGTGGCCTTCCCACCTAACCTATTATATACTCATTACTTATTTTATCAATTCTTGTAACTCCGCACATCCATCTCACCATTCTCATCTCGCTTACATGGATTCAGATAGGCTGAAAAAATTTCAGATAGCCTTTCATATCCAAGAGAAGCACTCTGAGTTATAGATACCAACTTTAGGTAAAAATAATTTTATGTTTATTATAGAAAATAATTTTACTAACACAATTGCTGTTTATTTCTGCATTGTATTATAATAATTACATTACTGTGATAGAAAAACAGCAATAATCTTGCCTATTTTAACTGCTATTTGTTTCGTAAGTACTCGTATAGTCTCAGAAAGACAATGATGAATGTCAGTGATTTAATATTTAGTTTTTTAGTCATATACTCGTACAACAAGTAAGATAATCTAATTGTCAGTATGTATGTCTCCATTGCAATGTCACTGAATAGCTGCACAGCTCACCTCCCTCGTTACCCTAAATAGCCAATAAAAACAAATAGCTACCTTTTTGAGTTTTTACAGCTTTACTAGAATTTCCATTACATTGAAAGGGTGTACAGGATTTCAGGTAAAGTGTGGTTGCATTATAAAATTTAACTTTCTATTTCGAATGTCACAGTTGATTTGTGTGTTTTAAAAACCCTACGTAGGTAAGCTAATACTATTAAAATAATTTTATAGTTGACCTTAAAAGTTCAATTCATGCCAAAAGGATAGCTACAACTACTTTTAGGTACATATAGGTACATAATAGGTAAATAAACAAAATTTTATTCAGTATAATAAACTACAGAAAAATGTTAAACCGACCAATCCAATCAATCTATCTAATGTGGATTATGAACATGCACAGTTTCGTATTGTTTTGCAAGTGTACAATCAGAATAAAAAGTTTACATGCGATTCAAATTGGAAAGCTCTTGTCAAGTCCTCGAGTTTTCAAATGCTTAGTTTTAAAATAGCTGTAAAATTTTAACGAACCAGAAACATTACGAGTGGACTATTGAAGCCATTGAAAATTCTATATTGGAATCAAATAAGTAAGAGTTTTTAATTGGACTCTCATAAAATGGGGTGCAGTTCTAAATGTTTAAAATAAACTTGATTACAGCTGCAATGTTTTGTAAGATACGAATGTTGGATATTATGTTTAAAAAAAAAAGTTTTTTTTTTACTCGGCAGTTGGGGTGTATAGATAGGTATTATTTATAACCTATAATATTTTAATAAAAGTTTTTTATAATGTACATAGTTTGGTTCTTTTTTAAGTATTCGGGTTTTTGGATTTTATAACTTGCGTTATGTCATTGTTGCTTCGAGTAAACGACAGTCAGGGTGTATGAAAATACGTTTGTCAAGCGAAAAATATAAAAAATCTTGAAAAATAAATGTCATTTCGAATAAAATGATTATCAAAACCGACTAAATTGCACTCAAATGATTAAGTGTATTTTCCATATTTTTTACAGTTGTGACACTGTTGTTCTGAATGAATTATATATATGTGTACTTACTTGTACAATACGTTTTAAAACCGAAGTGAACTGAGACCGAGCGATGAGTAATGTCCAGTCGGCGTTGTTTGCTGCCGTTATTAATGGCCGGTTTGTGTGCGCTGATAAAAATATTGCCAGCCTTGTGGAAAGGACGGCATACAGCTGAAAGATTTTTTTAGGTATTAATGATACAGGGTGTAAGTGACAGCCAGGCAAATATTGATACGCTAACCGAAGACTACGATTCTGAGGCAAAACCCATCGAAAATGTTTACATACATACATACATATAATCACGCCTTTATCCTTTACGGTGTAGGCAGAGCACCAAGGGCCGATAGGACCACAAGTGCCACTTCTGACCAATTTTGAGGGTATAGTTTGCAGGAAAATTATAAAATTTTGCAAAATTTTATTAATATTAATATGTCAAAAATAGTTTAGTTTGTTTAGGCTTTAGGTATGTAATGGTTCAAAAATATTTTATTTACTACTAGATTTTAAAAAGTAGTCCATAAGGTTTATTAATGTTTGACCAAAAAAATATTCACTATGGGTGCGCCCACCACTGGGCTCTACACCCTCCACTGACCCTCGGATCTGATAACTCAAAACTGCGAAAACAGGTACTTGCACTAACTACAATCACCACGAGAAACCAGACCCGAGCACCTAGCATGCAAGACAATACATTGCACTATTCCGAAATCACAAACTAGATAAATAATCTACATATGTTTCGCCAATAACCATGGCATCCTCAGGATTATAGAAATTAGTAAATTAGTAAACCACTAATTATTATGAAACCCATAGTGAATGTTTGAACTTCCGAATTGTAAAGCCTAATACAATTTCATTCGAAAAATTTTGACAAAAAGTCATTTGAGAAACAACGTTTCACCAAATGTTCATTTGACAAAGCAGACATTTGATAAAAGAATCATCTTACAAAAAATTCACTGAGCAAATGATCCAGTAGCAAAGATTTGTTAAATGTGTTAAATATTAAAATGTCAATTGACCTTTTTTCATTTCACCAAACACATCTGTTTCGTAAAATAAGTATTTGTCAAGACAAGTCAGAAGAAAGATTAGATAGAAGGTAAGTATGATTTTTTTATTATATGAATCATCATCATGAATCATTATTAATGTGAGAAATGCCCTAAAGTTGCTTCTGGCATTTACATCAACCTAACCCGCTTCGTCGCTTTGCTCCTCGCTAACCTAAGCTGTATGGGTATGACCCATAGTACGACGCATTGTATTCGTATATTTTTTTCCATTCTGTCTAGATATAATATATCAACTATTTTCCATTCAGGAAAGTCTGAAGTAAAACCATATCTATTATTAGATCTATTAATAAACGAAACACTTGCCAAATATGTAATACATTTTATCAAATGTTTGTAGACCAATAGTAGTTTTTTCTGATAACTCAATTGTTAGTTGATCATTATGTTAAATAATTATTTATTAAAAGTAAATTTAAGTGTTGATCATTTAGAAAAGTGAGTAATTTGTAAAATGATTAGTAGTAAAATGATCAATTGGCGAAAACATTATTTGCCATACGTTGTTTGTCAAGTGTAATTTTGCCAAATGACTTCGTCAAATTGCAGATCAAAGATCAGTTCTTTGATCAATCCTTATGGAGAGTCACAAGTGATCCAAAAAGCATCAATGTACCATATAATAACCAATAAGCTCATTTAACTTGTCACCGGATCGCCCGATGGAATGGCCCGAAAAGCAAACATTGCGTATAATCAAATTAAAAAATGCATTTCCTGTGACTGACAGATAGCTTAAAACAATGGTACTTGTTCAGTTTTTCAGTATTTGACCGGCTGTCACACATACTCTTTATGATTTCAAATCAAATCCAATGATTTAAGAAACAGATGTTATACATGAAAAAGGATTGGAAGTTCGGAGAAGGCTATTATGAGTATATTCTGTATCTTCTAGTTTTTTTTTTATAAATTAATAATTACTCCTACCTTCCACAAGGAAAACTCTTTAAAAAAAATCATAATCTCGAGTACAAAGCAAGGTACTTATCTAAGGCTGTATAAATCTCAGGGTGACAGGCCCCAGTATGGTGTGCGCCCGCATCGTATATCAAATGTTTCTTTGTGGGTTACAACAGCATTTTTGTTTGTTGACTGTACTTTTGAACTTTTAATGAAATTTCGTAGATTATTCTTGTTTATAATTTGATAAAAAATAAGATTTTTAACTAAAGATATGAAAAAATAACCCATCAAATATGACGGGTACAATAAACTATTTTTTTCAGATAGTATTATGAATTCCTCAATAACTCAGGAATGTTCTATTATATCTTAAAACATAAACATTTCGAGTCTCAAATTTCGTGGATAGGTTCTATATTGTACTATCTTAGCATACCCCTTTTGTTACACCGTATATAAATATCTTGTGGCTTAGACTGTAACAATTTTACTTGCGAATTCGCTATCGCTTGCAAACTTTTACAATGATACACACTAATTTTAAAAACGCGCGATTTTTATGTATACATACATATATTTTGTTACTAGTGGATGCCCGCAACTACGTTCGCGTGGACTACAGAAAACAAAATGTCGAAATATCCGGGATTAAAACATTTTCCGGGATAAAAAAGTAGCTTATGTTAAGTGGATCTGTCACAATAGATTCCTGAAAACTGCATCAAAATCGGTTCAGCCGTGTCTGAGATTAGCGTGCACAAACGCACAGACAAACAGACAAACCGAAAAACAGTAATGGCACTTGTAACGTAATCGTTACCTTACTCTTCCAACTAAGTATTTCTGTACATAATGTGCATAAATATATTTTTTTAAAACTACATATATCTAACATAATACTAATTGATTAATTGAATAGTGGAAAATAACCTAACTACCTAAATAAGAACAAATAATCTTACAACCTAAACTATAACTAAGATTATGGCTGTACGGCTCATAATGTCCTTTGCCTTCTCCTTCGTAATTAAAAAAACAAATGGACGCTACGTTTGAGAACTGGGATTCGGCGGGAAAAGCTGGAAGGGTGCAAGTGTAATTTTCTTGTGAAAATCAAAAATTATTTGTAAATGGCTTGCATGTGTCCGTAAAGTGATGTTTTCTGGTAGATAAGTTATGTTTTGATTACTTGTGCTGTGAATCTAGTGCGTGTGCATGGTTTTATACGCAGGTAAGCCGAATGAAACTTTAGCCGGATTACGATCTCTTCATGGGCGCATGTAAGTTGTTTCTGCAATAATTTTTCATTTTGACTAACTTTACACTTGTTCTTGAGGATTTTCCCGACGTTTCCATTCATCATCATCATTATCATCCATCATTATGTTCAGAAATCATTTACTAAAGACAATGGCTGTATGGGCTTAGTTCCCCTTGCCTTTCCTTCGGGATAAAACTAATAAAAAAAAAAAAGTTTGAGAACTGGTTACAGGGCGATGCGGCCATTTTTGAAAAAGATCTGCAAGCTGATGACGCTCAGTTAAATTAATTTTATTTTCTACCTCTAAACAGCTGCTACTTTACTACTATAATTTTATTTCTAAAAATAATTCCAATACGAGCGTGTGACTATCTAGGGTGAGTGTTGCAACCAAATATATTTTATAAGTGTAAATATTAATTATTAGTTTAAGGATTCTTGCATTATTCATTTGTATTATTTTCACCATTTATTTCATTAGATTAAGTATGTAAAATATTAGTAATGCATTTTATAACTATAATTTTACATTGTGTAAATAGTATATACTAACTCGTCCATACTAACTGTCCGTCCTAACATTAAACTAAATTACTACCTAGAATATTAACTTAAATTAAAATGATTATGTATGTGCCTACCACATCATTGATCACTAATTAGTGGCATCGGTGACCACATTTCTTAGCTTGCTCCATGTTACCGGATGTCGCAGGCAGTAACACCAAACCAGACTTTCTACAAATGTCTAGATTGTAAATTGGATTTCCAGGGACCCTATCCTAGACTCTACCTACCCTACCTACCCTACCTACCTGCCTACCATTCTATTGGGATCAAGACGTCAGCGGATGCTGCCCGTGACGTCATCCTGAATCTTCACCGGAAGCGGCAGGGAAGTGGTTTTCCGATAACTGTATATAGTGAATCGAACTTTGCGTGCTAAGGATCACTCCTGAGACTATCTAAATCTTTCTTTACTATTTTTGTATATAACTGTCTACCTTATTTGTAAATATATTGTAAATTGTAAATATTCTAGTCTTATTTTATTAACGTACCTACCTACTAACTAATACGTTACAATGGCGCCCAACTATAACTTCTAAGCAAAGTTCGAGCTCACTTATGCGTGTTTTAATACGTTACACACTATCTCTCTTAAAATATTAACATACAGGATGTTTTTTCGTTCCCACCCTTAACAAAGGGCACGTACTCTATACATCAAATAAAGTAAGTTTATGCCAAAAAAAATGCTGGGAAACCACGTAGTTTTTTTTTAAATAATTAATTACTTGATTGGGCGAAATTTATAGTGTCCAGCCCAGTGTTTATGCTAGTTTTTTTACAGACAAATATTAATTATTTCTCGTCAAAAAATCTTGCTACGCACGTCTATTAGAAAAACACAGTATATTTACTCAATTTTACATACATATAATCACGCCTTTATCCCTTACGGGGTAGACAGAGCACTAAGGGCCGATAGAACCAC
This sequence comes from Carposina sasakii, assembly GCA_014607495.2. Lineage (NCBI taxonomy): Eukaryota > Metazoa > Arthropoda > Insecta > Lepidoptera > Carposinidae > Carposina > Carposina sasakii. Next base: position 5,469,187 of record CP053161.1, read on the forward strand.
ATGGTGCCACGTCTGACCAATTTTGAAGGTATAGTTGAGATGTAAAAGTTCAGTTAGTAGTGACAGGTGGTCAGCCCATCGCCTACAAAACTCAATTACTCAATTTTGGACCCTAATATCTTGGGAACCAGTCACTTCCCAAGTATGCTTCCATGGAGAAAAATGATCGTGATGATGAGGAGATTCCATAGTTTCCGAGAACGTTGATGACAAAAAAACATCCTGTATACCTTATACACATAATACACATCTGTTTGAGATACGCAAGTTTGTATCAAGAGTTCATACAAATTACTTCGGTACTATGTTTGTCGACTACAAATACCGTAGCAGTTTTATTAGCTACGAGTGTTCGTAGCGTCGCGCGTCGTAGTAGCTGCTACGAATGCTACTCGTACATTTCTATCTCAAAACGTTTTCCTTAAGCGTCAAAGACTGAATCACAAGTAGGTATGGCTTATTTTAAAATCGGACTACCAAAATATCAAAAATATATTAAAAAAATAACGTTTCCAATAATGTAATTTCAAAAAGAGATGGTAAAATTAGTCATCCGAGTAATTGACCTGGTGGCTTAGTGGTAAGAGCGCTGGCACGGAATGCAGAGGTCGTGGGTTCGATTCCCACCCGGGTGAGGAATTTTTTCCATTTCTTTATTAATAATTTTATCAAAATATCACCATTTAAGTGTCAACTGGATGAAATTACTTGAGCCAGTGGACTGAGTGTCTCTACAATCTATGTAGACTATGAAATAAATTATGAGCGAATACAAGCTTCCACCGAACATGAATAGTATAGTGTCAAGGGGGCGTTCCGCAAAAATTTTGAGCCGGAACGAAGTCAAAACGGGACCATTGTAAATGCTACTTAACGGTGACTTGACAAATACTTGTTTGTTTTCTATATCGTCGGTCTAATTATGAAAATTCGTAGCTCCAAGAAACGAACCGAAATTTTACTTTTGATGCCATCTGGCATAGAATCGTGTTACTTTCCTCTGAGAATAATACTTATAATTTAGATATTTTTTTTGGAGATACCCATTTTGATAATTACCGACAGTATCATACTTGCGACTGCTACCTTATTACTCAAGCGGTATATATTGCTTAGCACCGCGTTTCCTTAACGGTTTGTTAGTTGTTGCGTTTCGGCTCAAAATTTTATCGAAATTTCCCCATCAGGATGTTTCAGATTTAATTATTCAATACGTTTGACATTTCATACGGGGATTATCCCACTACTGCAACCAGTAAGCCAGGATCAACAGAGGCGACCAGAGAAATGCAAATAACATTTTTTTTTTTATATGATGAAAGAAAATCTTACATTCAATATAGACATCACTGAGTTGCAGATAAATAGAGTAGCCAGCACAAAAAATCACCAACCTAAATTTAAAATAAAATGCTAGCGTTTAAAATTTATTTCATTAAGAATTTATCATGTGAAGACAAGGAAGCTCCATTTGATACGGACATAAATCCGACACAATGACTTTTTCATGCCAAAAATACAACCTTCGTCGAATAAAATTAAAGAGAACGAGTGGCGCCACTTTCCATAGATTACCCATTTATTCTCAACTGATGTATATATCTTCAGCTTATTAGTTCACATTCCAGCCGCCTCCAGTTTATTTTTGTTCAACATTTTCATACAAATAGCAGAGAAATATGTATATGCTAGCGTTTGTTTCCTTTTGAGAAGCATCACAGTCAGAAAACAGAATGAATGTAAGCCAAATATCTTAGCATGAATTGTACTGTTCGTATGTTTATATATTTGATACACAGGGTTGACTTGCCAGAAAGTGAATAATAAAAAACACTGAATGTATCAATTGTTCTGTTACTGACTGACTGGTTGACTAATTGATAAGGCACAATCAAAACAAGGCCTCGGGACCACGGGTCTAATTCTCGTTAGTAATTTTATGTTTAAAAAATGTTTGTCGTATACCTAACATAGCTTGAAAGATTTCTTTAACTACTAACCATCTATGTCATCATTTTTTTAACAATGGGCCTTGAAACTCTTGAGTCATTATCAACTGGTAATCATCATTAAGCTCATAAGCTTAAGCATCACTAGCTCAACGGTCCAGCAAGCTGAATTGGCAATGGGCAGGGCACATAGCTCGAAGAACTGATGGCCGATGGAGTCGAAAAGTTCTAGAGTGGATACCACGTATCGGCAAGCGCAGCGTGGGAAGGCCACCCGCGAGGTAGATGGATGACCTGGCCAAGGTCGCGGGCGTCGGTTGTATACAGGCTGCTTCCGACCGGTCGGAGTGGAGGTTGTTGGGGGAGGCCTATGTCCAACAGTGGACTTCTCAGGGCTGTAAATTAATCATCATTTCAATCCATGAGAAGTCCACTGATGTACTTATGCCTCCAACAATGACATCCACTACGACTTGCGACTTGCATCCAGCAAATATCCACGAGCTTCCCACTTTGCACTTGTTGTCTCCAATCTAAAACCTCTACTCGTTCTTGAGAAAAATCTTGACGGACAGACTAGCAAAAAAAAACTATAAGAATGCTATATAGATATATATATATATATATATAATATATATATATATATATAATATATATATATATATATATATATATATATATATATATAGTAATAGTAATAGTAATAGTAAATAGTAGTAATAACTATAAGAATTTTTGTGCCCAGCAGTATGTCACACGGTTCATAGGAAAAGAATGTGCACTAACGAACCGTGTCGCGCCATCTGGTGCCTTTCTTTATAAGCTCATTTAGAGCCATTCGCCTTACGTATCCAAGGAAACATGTGCGACTTATGTTTTATGCACAAAAACTGGGAAATCATACAAAGAACATACTAGAGTTTGACCAGAATATGTTTACGTAACCATAAGAATTAACTATCGGTTCTTCGAGTTATGTGCCTATTGCTACTTTACGACTTAGTCGGTAACAGACTACCTTGACTCTCTATTATTATCATGATGAGAAACCTGAAAACCTCTCCATTGCTGAATGAGTGATCTTCTTTATGAGGCATATTATACCAATGGGCACGTATGGGGCGGTACAAACTCTATTCTGCCGGCACCACGCGGCTAATATAAAACTGGTACGTACCGTCGGTTGACCATTTTAAGTGGTATAAATAAAAATAAAACCCGCTTAGGTAACCGCGCGAGCTTCGGTAGTTTCTACACATATTTCTTTGCCAGCATGTATTTTATATATAACTCAACAAGGGGTCATCGGTACCAGGTTTTATTCGGAACGAAATATAGGTAGCGGAAATATAGGTATACTATTTCGCAGTGTCGAGTTTTGATAGAAATGTTGTTTGTATTTTTCCATTATCTTTTATCTCTTTTATTTATCTTTCGTTTATTGAAATATATGAATATTATTTTCTAGTTATTTGGGTTAAATTTTTAGTGAGCTTGTAGTTTAATTAGGTGTATTAAGTAAATTTTACTTATCATACAGAGGGGTAAGCACGAACCTCTCGATAGTCCGTAACGCTAGCGTCAAACTGTCAATTCCCATAGATTTTGCTAGCGAGTCGCTAGCGTTACGCCGCGTAAAAAGGTTCGTGCTTACCCCATTGGTTACCCCTTTTCGGAAACACAGCCGTGTGTATGATATTTGGTGATATTTGTGCGTGGGAATACCTACTACTGATCTAAACACAGCCGTGTGTATGATATTTGGTGATATTTGTGCGTGGGAATACCTACCACTGATCTAAAAACAGCCGTGTGTATGATATTTGTGCGTGGGAATACCTTCCACTGATCTAAACACTGTTAAACTAGTAACAAATAAACTAGTAACAAAGTAATCCCAAAAATATAATTTCCCAGGATTGACAAACATTTTCACATAGGTAATAAGTACAATTACTTATAATAAAAATAATGATCCGAAAAAGATTTTTAATCACGAACAAATTCCGTATAAATGACAATATTTCCATATGTTATTTATATAACCCTGCATTGTGTATTATCGATGTGCTCTTTGATGGGATGTCTGTGTGTAGCCAATAAGTGTTGCGGATTTTTAAGGAATTTAATAATGTAGATGGAAAAGCGCCAGCATTTCATAGATAGTAGCGCAGCTGTCAGGGCAATATATAACTGAAATGTAGTGTAGTATGTCAAAATGTCAAAATCATACGCACCCACATTATGTAGTGCCAATACCATGCGGCCGCATTGTTTCCAGCTTTGTTTTTTTTTTTTTCCTTTTAAAAAAATATTCATTGTTTGAAGCGTAACGATATCACGCGCCAGTTAGTGGCATATTCCAATATCGGAGTGTTTGGAATTTTTTTTTTATTTTACCTGAAATACATACACACCTATGAATATTATCAATTGGTGTAGTTGGTAGTGATCCCGTCTGCCACGCATAAAGGTTCTAGGTTTGAATTCCGGTGGAAGCTCACTTTGATAAGATATAATATTAATAAGTATTTCAATATGGTCGATTCTGACCATCATATTTAAGCCTAAACTGTCCCTTTGTATCGCAGCCTTTTTATTTAAGAATGGAGGGGGACAGACTTGTCTAATTTAAGTGTAACGATCAGATTAGCCTATAATATTAGGTACATATTTTCATATTTTCTTGTTAACATTTCAAAAATTGTTTCAATAAACTGTAACTAACTATTTAACAAAAAAAAATATCAAAAATGTTGTATTTCCTTTCGAAAACTTTCCATAGTACCTACGTCATGAATAATAAACATGATAACATCACGATATAACCCGCATGTCGCTGTTACACTGTGAAAACGTTTTAATAAACCTATAATAAAATTAAATTCTGCTTAAATCCCTGTCAATAACGTAGTCCCGGGGATTTTCATAAATTGGAATAAAATAAATCGAGCATTGTCAAAGTTACACCAACACTAGCGTTTATATCAGAAGTAGTTTGGTATACAGGGTTTTTGTAACAGCCAGGCAAATATTGTAATGCTTAATTCAGACCATGATTCTGAAGCGAAAACCACTGAAAATTTTCACTGGAAAATTCTAAAATTTTGGGCTTTTGTTTATAGATAGCTAACATACAGCTAACTTAGCTTTGGTGTACTAGAAAGGTGGTGAAAGGACGTCACTAGAATGTTGCCTATGTAGTCGAAATGGCAAGGTTTAACTATGTTTATTTTTTGTAATAACACGGTAAAATTCCAATAAGTTTTATCTGACAATATATATACATACACCCACGGAATTTAAAGCAAAATAATATTCACCAATGCATTGTCGTGCATAAAATATTATGAGCAAAATAGCACGTTTTGCTTTTCAGACAAAATGAAAGATGCTTCATATGTATACGGACGTCACTAAAGTTAAAAATTGACGGATTAAATATTGGCGCAATAGGACCGAGTTTTAAAATAAAATTTGACGTAGTACTTTATTACACACTCTCAAGTTTCTTAAGTGATCGCCTGGAAAAATGTGCACGTTTTCAATAATTGCCGATAGATACTACAGCTGATATCGAATTAATGGCGATCGAAAATCGATTACCCACTCGACGACACTCGATTTATCTCGAAACGATAAAGTTAACGAAGTTCGGCCCGAAATTGATTTTTATGTGTTCTAAAAAGTAAGTGAATTTATTCACGGTTAAATTGAGGTCAGATGAAATAACCTTTTTTTCTCGCAAGTGATATAAGATAATGGGGAAGGACATAAATTAGGTGGAGCGAGTTAAGAGCGTTTCCTTTTAGGAAATATTATGTACTATTATTATTACTATTTGTCCAATGTTCGTTCGTGAGAACAATAAAGAATATCAGAATACATTGATAACTTATACAGTCTCAAAGGTCTTTGCACATTTTATATCGAATGATTTTATATTAAATGAATCTTTCGTTACAGAAACATAACCCGATTCTATATTACCTAAAACCCCATATAAAATAAGTTTATAGCAGTACAATCTATTTTAAATTAAATGTATTGAGTGAGAAAATTAAATGAGTCAACTATAAAAATCTCAGCATTACCTCCTCAGCAATAAGCTAGCAACTGGTTTGCAATCATTTACATACCTACATGTCCCCGCTATGGGATCTCCTATATGATCCTACAGTTCTGACCGTTTCGGGGACACAGCCGTGTGTTTATGTATATATCACGCAGAGCCAATATAATAATAAAACTTTGTTTATTTTAAACCAAGAATATAACCGTAAAACCGAAACAACATCGATTACCAAACAAAATTCCGGCAACGAAATCGGCTTGCGGAGTTTGTACTACTACGGGAACAAATCTTTTTGTTTTAGAGGAAACTTTTAAGAAAGTAGGAAGGAAGGCATTTATTGCGCTAAAAGCCCGACGGAACTAACTTTAAAATGGATTCAACTTTGTCCGGTGCAGTTAGCATGGCTTCGTGTTACACCGAATATGTATTTGATAGTATTTTATAATGTTTAGGTATATATATTATTTATAGCTTATAAAAAAAAATGTCGTAATTTTCCAGAAAAATATAAGATATCCTGGGATTAAGAATAGGCTATGTAATTTCTCATACTCTAGACTACCTGTGTACCAAATTTCAATTAAGTGAACCGACTTAATTGTAACTTTGGTTTTTAGTTTTGGTGTGAAAGCTACACAGCCGGATAGACAATAGAGAGACGAACAGAGTTACTTTAGCTTATGTGCTTTTTTCTAACGTGGATGCTTAGTTCATTTGACTATAGCTGAGGCAATTTGATAGGATATTTAGGACTAGATAACCAACCGAGAAAAATGGCAATAACATACGGAAGAAAAAATCGCCAGCATATCCACGAAAATATCACAGCAACCTCATCATCCTAACCTTTATTATAATGTGAGAATGTTTGATGCATTCGACTACAGCTGGGGCAAGCTCTGTAGATATATTTAGGACTCTCTGGCCGACCGTAATAAATGGAATATTTCGGCACCATAACCACTAAAACCTCACGGTGTCCCATTCTACCATGGCTGGGGCAAGTTCGTAGAATATGTGGGACTCTCTGACCGACCGCGAAATATGGAAAATTTCAGCAGCACCTACCCACTAAAATCTTACACACTTCATATCATTTTCCACCTGACCTAACTTAATCAGCGAAAGCAGTAAATAATTGCCATGTATGAGCAATTGACTATGTCTGGCTTAATATCTTTTTAAAACGATCATTAAAGTTAATTGACGCCTAATTGCCCATGTCACCTTTAAATAATGAAACATGAGTGCGTGCTAATCGGCCATTAAAATTCATTTTAGTTTTAAGCACTTTCATGTTTAACACACCTGAGTTTTTATTATTTAAACGAGCAATGGAAATAGCATTCGATTGTGAAAATTTATTGCTTTGCTGGTTTTGTAATGTTTCAAGTTTTTAACCAGGTGATAAATATCTAGATTTGTAAAGATTTGTAATTTAAAAAATTAATGTACATACTCGTATTATGTATTTCGAAAACTACATACATGAAGTTTACATAAAGTTTTATCTAAAATTATATGGAATAAATCTTAATTAAATAAATGATATAGAATTAGAATTTACAAAGCTTTAACCCACACAATACTTACGTAGAATGGTTTTAAAAATATTGCAATATTACAACAAGTAACATTAGAAACATCCATGGAAAGTTTAATTTATAGGTTTGTGGGGGTGGTGAATAGGGAAGCGTTTCCGGCTCCACCGGGCCACTAGTTGTTGTGTGGCCCATGTATATATTCCAATCATTGTGAGAAACTTCGATATCGCGTTCTAGGATTTTGCATTCGATTGTGGTTCTATTCTGCATCCGATAAATGGCTCCGCTACAGGTCGCTCTAAAATGATGATATTCAGATTTTTTTTTCAAAAGTTGAATACAGATAGTAGTCTAACATAGAAATATATACATAATTTAGAGTTTTATAACTTTAAAGGCCCCTGAAAAATTTTATGAGCGATAGCAAAGTTCATCGCAAGATAACTTTTACACCAATGGCGGTTAGACTTCATCACGTCATTTACGATTTATTTCGATAGCTTTGCAAACTTTACTTCTTCTTCTTCAGCCTATTGCAGTCAACTGCTGGGCGTAGGCCTCCCCCAGGGCACGCCACAAAGCTACTGCCACAGGGGGGTTTTGCCCATAGTCACCACGCTGGGCAGGCGGGTGACCGCAGTGTGATTTTCAGACTATTTTGTCAGTACGGGAGGCGCTGCTGCCTACCTCCCGGTAACCCTTAATCGCCTCGTACGATACCCACGGGCAGGTAGGGGTGGTACAAACTCTACTCTGCCGGCACCACGCGGCTGGCCGGCACCACGCGGCTTGCCGGCATCACGCGGCTTGCCGGCACCACTCGGCCCTCCGGCACCACGCGGCTAGCCGGCACCACGCGGCAATCTTTATTATCGCTTACTAAATCCTACTATAATATTATAAACGCGAAAGTTTGTAAGTATGGATGGATGTTTGTTACTCTTTCACGTAAAAACATCTACAGCAATTTTAATAAAAATTGGTAAGGAGTTAGCTGACACCTTGTAATATCACATAGGCTAGTTTTTATCCCGGGAAAATATTTTTATCCCGGATAATTTCGACATTTTGTTTTTTCTGCATTTCAAGCGGATGAAGTCGCGAGCGTCCACTAGCGGATACATAATATATCTAACCCCTCAGACAATTCGGTGTAACAGAGTGACCAGCGGAGTCCTTTGAAAGCAAAGGCTCTTAATCTTATTGTTCTTTACTGTTTTCTTAAGAAATTCATTGACTACCGCTTTTTGTAAAACAGGATAGTTATGATAAGTTCTCCGAGCTAGCGATAATTTATTGAGTTAGTTTATCTATCTCACTAGGATACAAGTGGTGACGTCACCAGTCACGTCATTATCTAATGGCCAATATCAATAAGGATGGATAAATTTGATGCTGACCCTATCTTGATCAAGTTTTAGAGAAATATGGCAAGTATCAAGATTTAAAATATAAATAATGTAAAATAATGTAACATGTAAAATATAAATAAAATAAAAATATTCTTCAGAAAGGCTATCTGACCTAAAGCCAACCCTAAAATATAAAATATGTTGCTTATTGATTCAAATTTTTTATGAAAATAATTAAATTTATGAAATTTCATTAAGACATTACGCATAAAACTCTTCCATAAAAAAGACGAAAGTAGGGCGTACATAACTAAAATGGGATCTAACGAAAATTTCATGGGAAGGGGAAAAATGGTAGTTTCAAATTTGCGCTCGCTAGTCCCAAATATGCAGGTGGTTTTACAAAACTTCAGGTTGTTTTGAATATCTGCTAGAAATAAAACCAATATTTATCCCAGAAAAGCATGAGTGCACAAAAATAGAGTAGGAATAGCTAAAACTTCATACCATTCCCAGATAAACATACAATAGCTTTAACTGTCCAAACAATGTTTTCCCGCTAATTTACGGCAACCTGCGGTAAAAGCCTTGTCATAAAAAGCGATAATAAATGTACTTTTCCCGAAAATCCATTTCGTAAAAACGGCTTATAAATCTGTACCCGGTTTTTCGGAGGCCCTAAGAGAGAGATAATTTTATTAGAGTGCTTCAAAGAGTTCCATAAATTATTTGTCGTTTCACGGGCATCTGTGGATGCAATTAAATCCAGGAACACATAAAATGGGTTTTTATGGCAGAGAGATTCCTCACAAAAATCATGCAGAAATGTTAGATTTCACAAAAGAATCCAGTAAAGCTTACCTAAACTAACTAACATAAAAATGTAGATTCAATTATAATCTTCAGATCAAGGTTAAACCTTCGCTTATACACCCTAAGAAAATAAACAAAATCGTTCACTCCTACAAAATTGAACCTAAGATCCGGCAGACAATATTTACATAATAAAATATTGCCGGCAAAATCTAGATCAGCGAAAAAACAGGCGCAATATCTATCAGTATGAAGTCACGTCGGAGCACTCATGATGTCCGCGTGACCTGACTACGACGGGGCGGATAATAGGGTACTTCATACACGATCAACTTTCTGATGGACCACCTATATTACTTTGATAATAACATGGAAATTATTTGTTTGCCGCTTTCTATGTCCTACCGACTGCGCCAATGCGATTTCATTTGCATTTGACAATAAATCACTATAAAGGACATTATTAAATAAATTCATATTCGATTAGATTGAAGAATAATTTGATTAAAAACTTATTATTTGAGATTTGGTGATACTATTGCTCTAGTACTCAGTTTGTAGCATAAGTATTTTGTACTGTAATATTCCGATAAATAAATATAGGATATTTACAAAAGCACTAATTGATACGAATATACTGCTCCGTCCCTCGCTCGAAGTATCAAGTAATGTAGCAAGTAAAAAATCCTACCACTATAAGTATATACGAGTAAATGTCATACATTAGAACTCAGAGGTACGTGTACGTCTATGCTTACGTGCACGCATACGCATCCGGTGTGCTCGAGGCTTGAATCGTCAGTTAAATAGTTGGATGCACCACGTCTCACACACATTGGTTATAAGGCATTATCACCAGTCGAAAATGATATAGCTACGAGTATTATCATACTATGATAATATGTCTGTTTGTTTTGAACTAAGCACAGTAAGTGCTTCCCAGATGGCTTGGTCAATATCAACATAGACTACTCGTATTTGCATATATGATTGAATGCACTTTGGTCTATAGCATTATTGTAATAAGGTATTAGCAATGTACATGTTTATACAGGATGTTTTTCGTTGCCACCCTTAACGAAGGGTACTCTATACATTTATACATACAGACGATTGAGAATTTTTGTAGTCGTTAATAAAGTAAGTTTATGCCGCTGGGAAATGATGGAGACTTTTTTCAATTTACTACGATTGGGCGAAATTCATACAGCCGGTTGCACCAAAATCAATGTTCATTTACGAATTCAGTTTTACGTATTACGTTTATGTTACAGTTTACAGTCAGCACCACATCATACATATGAATATATAGCGTACCTTATAATATTAATTATTATTATTATATAAAGTCAATTGATTAAAGGCTATATTTTATAAAAGTAGCTATTATGACTCCTGCAATATTGTTCTGGGAGGTTGTGATGGTTGTATAAATAGCAGGGTAGAAACTAAATGGTGTGACTTTATTCTTGACTGTTGAGTTTGTAAGACGTTACTCTGCTCGATCTCTGTTCTATTTAAAAACATTGCAACGATATAATCTATTTACGGCGAATCGGGTTTCTTGCTGCTTCTTTCCCCGAATGTTATATCGCCTGAAGCAGCTTTAACTGTATAAGTGATAAATAAATAGTTCTACATAGCAACTACGATGTTTGACTCCGCATCCTGAATATACTGCTGCGCCAACGAGTAATCATCGGTGATACTTCAGAAGTGGGATGCCGGAAAATAAACCCACCCTGCCCACGGGTAACGACTTCAAGAAAAGATTTGCGAAACATGGCAAAATCGGTGAAGAATGTACACAAAAGGATGGAGATTTTTTTTTTTATGGACAACTGGAATATATTCAACATGAAACAACAAGAAACTGGAGAAACAAGAAGATGAAGACAATGTAATTATTGAATTGTATCAGGCGTCACTATTCGGAAGTTCAAATCTCTATTGAGGGATCGCCCACCACCGGGCCCTATACCCTCCGCTGACCCTCGGATCTGCCTACTCATGATCACGAACACAAGACACTACAGTCGCAACGAGAAGCCAGATCCAAGCACCTAGCATGCAACCATAAATACATAGCTGCTAATCCGAAAACCAATTAAAATTTTAATCGACATATGTTTCGCCAACACCCGTGGCATCATCAGGATTAGTTTTCCATGTTAGTTCTATCTACCGAACCAACTAACTAACAACTAAAACCAATGTATTGCAAATCATTTTTATACCCTCAATCAACATAAAAAAATAAATGTTAATACCTACATATTAGTTTAGAAATGTAAAATTATTATAGATAAATAAATATTAAAAATATACATTAGTTATTAATTGTTAAATTATTAGAAGAAAAATAAATTTATAATAATATTAAATATATATAAAAAAAGACCATATCAAGGCTGTACGACAAAGTCATTACCTTTGTCCGATCCTATTGACTTTGACATTGACAGATTGCAGCCAAAACTGGGCTAGTGTTTACAAAATCTATTTGATTATTTACCAAAAATACCTGAAAATTTTGCTTTCATAATTTCTAGTTTTTCTAAAATAGACAGACGGATGCCTTTATCTGCAACATGTAGAACTCTTAACTCATTATTATCTGCCAGGGAGTGGCCCGCCTGGAGTAAATGTTCGGCAAAGTTGGATTTATTAGGATTACCATTTCTAAAAGCTGATATATGTTCCTTGTATCGAACATTAAAACTGCGACCAGTTTGTCCAATGTAACAAGCATCACATTCATCACACTTCAACTGGTATACACCTGATTTCTTTTTAAGTTCCAACTTTTGTTTTGTGTTAATTAACTTTTGTAATGAATTATAAGTCCTAAACGCCACAAATATGTCTTCTTTTTTTTAATAATTTAGATAATTTTTCTGAAAAACCTCCATAATATGTCAAACTACCAGTGTATGGTTTTTGAATCTGATCAACTTTAGGGTATAACATTTGTTTAACCAAAATGTTTTCCTTTTTATTGACCAGATTATAAATTAATTGAGGACTGTACCCATTAGATCTGGCAATTTGAACAATGGTATTAAATTCTTTATTATAATTGTAATTGTTAAGCGGTAAAGTTACCAGTCTATGTATCATAGACTTATAAGCCGCTAATTTATGTTGCCATGGGTGGAAAGAATCAACCGGTATTGTGACATCTGTATGGGTAGGTTTCCGGTATACAGCAAAATCATGAAATTTATCTAATCTTGATATAGTTAAATCCAAAAAATTTATGCTATTATTAACTTCTTCTTCAATTTTGAATTTAACTAACCCACTAACTACTAACACTAGCCCAGTTTTGGCTGCAATCTGTCAATGTCAAAGTCAATAGGATCGGACAAAGGTAATGACTTTGTCGTACAGCCTTGATATGGTCTTTTTTTATATATATTTAATATTATTATAAATTTATTTTTCTTCTAATAATTTAACAATTAATAACTAATGTATATTTTTAATATTTATTTATCTATAATAATTTTACATTTCTAAACTAATATGTAGGTATTAACATTTATTTTTTTATGTTGATTGAGGGTATAAAAATGATTTGCAATACATTGGTTTTAGTTGTTAGTTAGTTGGTTCGGTAGATAGAACTAACATGGAAAACTAATCCTGATGATGCCACGGGTGTTGGCGAAACATATGTCGATTAAAATTTTAATTGGTTTTCGGATTAGCAGCTATGTATTTATGGTTGCATGCTAGGTGCTTGGATCTGGCTTCTCGTTGCGACTGTAGTGTCTTGTGTTCGTGATCATGAGTAGGCAGATCCGAGGGTCAGCGGAGGGTATAGGGCCCGGTGGTGGGCGATCCCTCAATAGAGACAATGTAATTACTAGAACCCAATCAATGATGCTGCTGTACTACCTAAATTCCATGCTGTTGCTGTTGCTGTTAAGAGCGCCAGTGTCAAGATCTTTTAATGTCCATCTGCAGTGGGAGCCGATTCCACATCACAACTTAAAGGTTAGATATATTTGTTTGTTAGCTCTGCTTATGTGGATACTTATACCAAAATCCTTGCTTCATACCGTACCGTTGGTACGTGATTTTTGTTTTAGTGTAGTTTACGGTTAGCGTAGGTTAGCGTACGTAAATGTCGTACCTACCAGAAAGAAAAACTATGTTATAATAGTTGCACAAACAGTACGTAAAGAATATTCGTATCAATTTTTACAAAAATCTCGGTGCACAAAATGTATCTATTATGCGTTTGACTTTATTGGGGTACCTAAGTATTTCAAATAATGTTCCGTTATTAAGTTTTAATTACCACTGCAGGTATGTTTGACTAGCAAAATTTATTTAGTTAAATTTAAACAATAATGTCGGTCCATAATCGGGAATATTGTTATACTAAAATATGTAAACTATAAATGCATAAGTAGATTGTATTGGTGGTTTGTCCTGTTGGAAAATGAAGATTTTTGTCAGCAAACCAGCAAACATGTTTTTATTACGTGGAGTTTTGTAGTAATTTACTTACATGCTATTTAAAATATAGGTACTTTTAAATCTACCCACACTAGGGTATTATCGTAATATCGTTAGATAATTTGGTTCTAAATTATGTTCTCTTGTTTCATGATCTAACATGCATCGGTGTTCATGGTTATTTTTCCGGGGACCGTCGCCACCGCTTGGGGCCGTACGGGAGTAATCTGTGGGCCGTACAGAAGAGCACCTGGCTGTTGTGGCGTATCAGGAGCTGCTTATTCTGGGTAAGATCGAAACATGTAATTTGTTTAATATGCTGTGTGAATTTTGCAACTTTAATCTAATAGTTTATGACAGTTTTCAAGATACGGCTTTCGTGTATCCATGTCGTTATCATAATAAGTTACGACCCGTTTTATTATATTATGTGTAGATATGATACGAATAATATTCACCTTACAATAGATTCAAACCATGGGGTGTAGTAGCATAAATGCGAGACTTTTGTCTGGGCTATATGTTTCTGGGCTTGATTGTTGGCATCTTCTTGCTACGCCATGCTTAGTATTTGGGAAGGTGATAAGAGACTTTTGAGAAACAATATGATATTGAGTATGTGTACTGACACACGAAAGTATTATTTAGTATTCATTGCAACTACAATATAATTATTTGATCCTTATATATTTAGCGGGTATGCCGTTATTAGCAATCGTGATAAATAGGAAATGGAAGGTAAATGCGGCATAGCAATACGATACCCTAGTTTCTATAGTAGGTATACAGGATGTTTTTTTGTGGCCACCTTTAACTAAGGGTACGTATTCTATACATGAAATAAAGTAAGTTTATGCCAAAAAAAATGCTGGGAAAAAAATTTTTTTTTTTGAAAAAAAAAATTTAAATTCCTTGATCGTGCGAAATTTATAGTGTCTAGTGTTTATGTTAGTTTTTTTATAGACAGATATTAATTATTTTTCGTGAAAAAATCCTGCTACGCGCGTCTATGTGCATTTATGCAGAAAAACGCAGTCTATTTACTCAACTTTGGACCCTAATATTTTGGAAACCAGACACTTCCCAGGTATGCTTCCATGGAGAAAAATGATCGTGATAATGAGGAGATTCCGTAGTTTTCGGGAACGTTGACGACCAAAAATCACCCTGTATAGATAAATTAGGTAGTACACTCGTAATAATGCCATGCATCTTGGTAATACAGTTTGCTAGTGCAATTATAGGATACAATTTAACGATGCAGTTTCATAATGCACTTTAACAATGCGTTAAAACATTAGAGTTTCTGAAGTTCACAACAGTGTTGGTTAGAAATTATTAGTTTAGATATGCAGTTTTCCTATTAAATTTTTGAGTGCAGTTTAACAATGCAAATAGCAGTGTAGTTAGCTATGCAATTGAGCAATGCGGTTATAATACGGTATAAAGTTTGGTAAAACTATCTAGAGATGCAGTTCACTCTTTAGGTTAGAAATGCAGTTGACTAAACAATATACCTAAAGAGATACAGTTAGAAGTACAATTAACTATAGTTAGAGGTGCGGTTAACTACGATTAGAAGTGCAGTTAACCTAATATAGTAAAAGTTTTAGTTAACTATACAGTTAAGAGTTATACTAACAATACAGTTTAGAGTTTCAGTTAAATATACAGCTTAGAGTTACAGCTAACTATACAGCTTAGAGTTGCAGTTAACTATACATTTTAGAGTTGCAGTTAACTATACATTTTGAGTTGCAGTTAACTATATAGGTACAGCTTAGAGTTACAGCTAACTATACCTATACAGCTTAGAGTTGCAGTTAACTATACATTTAGAGTTGCAGTTAACTATACATTTTAGAGTTGCAGTTAATTATACATTTTAGAGTTGCAGTTAACCAAACAGTTTAGAGATGCAGTTAACCAAACAGTTTAGAGATGCAGTTAACCAAACAGTTTAGAGATGCAGTTAACCAAACAGTTTAGAGATGCAAGTAACTATACCGTTTAGAGATGCACTTAACTATACAGTTTAGACATACAATTAATTATAATTTAGAGTTGCAGTTAACTATACAAGTTAGAGATGCTTTAACCATAGTTTGAAAATGCAGTTAACTATACAGTTTAAGGATGCAATTAAGTACATAGTTTGAGGATACAGTTAACAATACAGTCTAGAGATGCAGGTGAACTTAACTATACAGTATCAGATGCAGATAACTGTACAGTTTAAACAATTGAGTTTGAAGAATAAATCAATAAATAAATAAATTAAAAATTAATTTAAATAAATAAATAATTTAAAATAAATTTAAATAAATAAATAATTTAAAATAAATTTAAGTAAATAAATCATTTAAAATAAATTTAAATAAATGAATTTAAATAAATGAATTTAAACTTAAATAAATAAATAAATTTAAATACAAAATTTAAATAAAATATATATAAAATAAAAAGATATAAAATAAATAAAATAAAGTTTAGCACTGTAACTTAGTGGTGCAGTTCAGAAATACAATTAAGCTATGTCCCTTAGAAATACAAAGTAGTTAGCAATGCTGTTAAACAATGCAATGCCTTTAAAGTTTACATATTAGGAATACTGTTTAGAAAAGCAACCTAGCAACCTATAGACAGGTTAGCTTTATTAGTATTATAAAACCCAGCAATGTATAGAAAGTTTATGAATACATACATATAACATACATATAATCACGCCTTTATCCCTTACGGGGTAGGCAGAGCACCAAGGGCCGTTAGAACCACATGGTGCCACTTCTGACCAATTTTGAATACAAGTTTATGAATACAAGTTCACAAAATCAGTTTAACAATCCAGATGAGCCAGGCAGTTTAAGAATATGTTTGAATCACAACGGTTAGCAATAAATACAGTTTAGTAATATGGTTTAATAATCCAATTTTACAATGAAATGTAATAGTGTAGACCTGAACTGTAACTTAGTAGTTAAATTAATATTCATATTACAGTATAGAAATACTTTGCGATGATAGATATAATACAACAGGAAGTTAACATAATAATGCTAACATAATAGCATAATAAATATAAATAAAACATCGTGAAAATATTTAGCAAATTTAATATGCCTATGCAAAAGTCTGGTGCAGTTTCAATAAAATAAACCAGTTCGACTAATGACTAATGTAAATCACTTAGAATAATAACGTACCATATGAGAAGTAGGTACCTATGGTTCATGGTGTTAACAAGTCGTAGATACTGCTAGTAAGAAATTTTTTATTAAGGTTATTCAATTGAGTTCTAGATTTCTAATGTTAGTTCAATGTGAAGCTAGTAAAATTTATAAAATAATTAGGAAAAATTACGGGGAATGTTAAAACTTACTGGTTTAAGGCTATGTTTGAGGAAAGTATATACACAATGATATGAATAGTGCCTAGAACTAAGTAAAGTCTATCACTGAGCTTTAACTGAAACCTGTAGAACTTGTCTTGATGTTGTATATGTGACTTAGTCTCTGTGACATAACCCACATTGTGATGTATTCAATCTATGTCTCCTAAACAAGAATCTACTCCTACTTAAGAAATGGAAACACCTTAGAGTTTTCGACCTTGTTCCAGCTATTCTCCTCTATGCTTGTACCGAAAATAATAATATTAAGTGTCTTTGTGACGTATGATCTATATGACGATGTTGTGTCTGAATTATCCATAGAAAAAAGGAATGAATTATCTACCTATTTATTGCAATTATTATACTTCTAGTTAGGTACAAAAAGGGGGAATCGTCATCGTTTTCAGCCAATTGCAGTCCACTGCGGGATGTACGCCTCCACCAGAGCACGTCACACTACTTGATCTCCCATTTTGTCGTCAAATCACTGCCAGCCCCATTCTTTAAGTCATCAGTCTATCTGGCTGGAGCGCGTGCAACGCTACGCTTACCGATGATATTTAAAAAAAAATAAGGGGAAATAGAATAAACAAAACAATAAAATAATTTCAGTGTAGGATAATAACTTAAATATTATACATAGGTACTTTTAC
This sequence comes from Carposina sasakii, assembly GCA_014607495.2. Lineage (NCBI taxonomy): Eukaryota > Metazoa > Arthropoda > Insecta > Lepidoptera > Carposinidae > Carposina > Carposina sasakii. The sequence continues at coordinate 5,487,434 of CP053161.1, forward strand.
AAGCTTCAGAAAGTTAATACAATGAACTTATAAGCCCCAAATAGTTAGCCAACTTCTGTCCAAAAAAAAAAAAATGTACTATGTGAACCCTCCAAACTTAAGCGATTCGTTCGCCCACTATAATTGATCATCTGCTACTTCTCTACTTGGAATGCATGATTATAATAATTGACTCTACAAATAAGTAGATAAATAAATACTTTTAGTACACACAGTTAAAAATGAAATAAGACTTAAGTACCCGAATCAAAACGAAAGAATCGCATACCTACCCGTTTGCAAAAGATAAAGACAAAGAATAATGCAGTTTACTGTCAGGTCTGCCGTTATAACGACAGTGTGCTTCCATAATTATTATAACGTTGTCTATGTGACGCTGTCTATGTGACCCTGTCTATGTGACGCTCGCTGTCTATGTGACGCTGTCTATGTGACGCTGTCTATGTGACGCTGTCTATGTGACGCTGTCTAGGTGACGCTGTCTATGTGACCCTGTCTATGTGACCCTGTCTATGTGACGCTGTCTATGTGATGCTGTCTATGTGACACTGTCTATGTGACGCTGTCTATATGACGCTGTCTATGTGACACTATCCATATGACGCTGTCTATGTGACACTGTCCATATGACGCTGTCTATGTGACACTGTCCATATGACGTTGTCTATGTGACACTGTCTATGTGATTTAATGTTCTTTTTTGTGATATATTATACTTATTGGGAACAGCTGAAATCTGCGTGAATTTATATTTACAGATCCTCGTCCAAACCACTAAGAGTGAGCGCCGTGGGACACGGCTTATGCAGGATGGCCGAGTGTTACAGTTTACAGTCAGCACCACATCATACATATGAATATATAGCGTACCTTATAATATTAATTATTATTATTATATAAAGTCAATTGATTAAAGGCTATATTTTATAAAAGTAGCTATTATGACTCCTGCAATATTGTTCTGGGAGGTTGTGATGGTTGTATAAATAGCAGGGTAGAAACTAAATGGTGTGACTTATTCTTGACTGTTGAGTTTGTAAGACGTTACTCTGCTCGATCTCTGTTCTATTTAAAAACATTGCAACGATATAATCTATTTACGGCGAATCGGGTTTCTTGCTGCTTCTTTCCCCGAATGTTATATCGCCTGAAGCAGCTTTAACTGTATAAGTGATAAATAAATAGTTCTACATAGCAACTACGATGTTTGACTCCGCATCCTGAATATACTGCTGCGCCAACGAGTAATCATCGGTGATATTTACTATTCCGTCACTATTACGAATTCGTAAATGTGCGTTGCATCAATAAAAAAATCAGTAAAAGTATCCATAAATTAATATAAAACACTATATTAAAACAATCTGTCAGTGTCAAAAAATTTTATACATATAGAAATGAGAACCTCCTCCTTTTTTTGTAGTCGGTTATTAAGTTATCTGCTGGGAAAAAACTTTTTTCAATTTACTTGATTGGGCGAAATTATATAGTGTCGTGTTAGAAGGGAAGTTTTTTCATAGACAGATATTAATTATTTCTCGTGAAAAAATCTTGCTACGTGCGTCTATGTGCAGAAAAACGCAGTTTATTTATTCAACTTTGGACCCTAATATCTTGGGAACCAGACACTTCCCAGGTATGCTTCCATGGAGAAAAATGATCGTGATGATGAGGAGATTCCGTAGTTTTCGGGAACGTTGACGACCAAAAGTCATCCTATATAGGATGCTATCAATATCATTTGACGTTTCTTTTAGCATGAGACTATATTATACGAGATGCAAGAACCTAAGCAAAGTAGTTTTTTTTTTTCAATAAATAAAATAATCTAACTTCATAAAATTACTGCTTGCAATATTTCTTCGCAATTACTCTTATTAGAGACTTCTCCATTCATAATGGCATTAAACAACTTAATTCCTTATTTAATGAAACAATGGCACCAAGTAATTAATTCAATCATCATCATCATTTACAGCTCTGAGAAGTCCACTGTTGGATATAGGCCTCCCCCAACAACCTCCACTCCGACCGGTCGGAAGCAGCCTGCATCCAACTGATGCCCGCGACCATGGCCAGGTCGTCCGTTTCGTTCAATTAGCTCAGTAGCTAATATTAACGCGATAGCTGATTTTGAGTCGCACTATCTAAACAATCACGCTACTAAGTAATAATATACATACATACATATAATCACGCCTTTATCCCTTACGGGGTGGGCAGAGCACCAAGGGCTGATAGAACCACGTCTTGGTGCCACTTCTAACCAATTTTGAGGGTATAGTTGAGATGTACAAGTTCGGTTAGTAGTGACAGGTGGTCAGCCCATCGCCTACAAAACACCAAGACCCTGTTGTCCATCATAAACTAGGCCATATTTCCCATTAGCATTTTATTTATCCGCAAAGGGCCCCCATTTCATTATGATAATGCATCAACCAATCTTCGACATTGTCGTGATTATAGCCCTATTTAGGGGCAAGAACAAAAAGGGACTTGTAAAATGAATTTTGTAAGCGGGTAGTGAATATCATTTTCCATAGGAACCTTTTTTGTTTTAGTGACTCGGGTTACCAGTTTAGGAGAAAATGTTGCGCGTAGGTAGGTAAATATTTTCGCTGTTTTTATCAGGTTTTTTTTAGTGAGAGCAAAGTATTTTTAGACGTGTTTAGGATGATTTTGTTAGTGTAAAATTATGTAGTTGTGTGTTTTCTATTCTTCTTATTTTGGGATTAAGTATTTATTTAACCTTTATACTAAACGATTACTATAACCTGTTGTGCTTGACTATAAAATATTAGCCTAAGTGCTATGTATTGTAATATATAAGTATAGGTAATAATAAGCTGAACAACTATCAGGTATCATAAAAAATTTTACTTTACTCTATGATTACGAAAATGTATTGTCAAACTTCTCCTTACATTTTATGATATTTTTAAGCGTCTCTCGTACTAAATGCGCAATCCTAGATCTCATTGTGTATAACGTAATTATTTTCCTTTTTGAAAATATTTACGCCAGAAAATAATTCTTTCAGCGCACCCATTATCATGCAATTTTCATTTGCAAGTCTCACACTCTGCACATTAAAAGCACGTAAAACTTTTGGTCCTGCGCCAGATCTCTCTCGGTCGGCTTTCCGTCCCATCGGACTATGAGAGTAAGGGAATAGAGAGAGCACCTATGTTAGCGCACTTACTTGTGCACTATAATATCTCCTGCGCCGATGGCTAATCTCCGTTGAGGTTGGCTACCATGACCGAAATTCGACCGTAGACCGTTGGGTGGCTGGATAAGGGCTATTTCATATAGGGAGACTATGAGACGCCTGCCATTACAATCTACTCCCAAAATTGTTAGGTGGCAGGCGGTGACTTGCCAACTCATTTCATGGGCCCCATGAAACGGCCGCACGCACGGAGCGACAAAGGGGGCAACATTTGGTGAGCGGCTAGGGTGGAGGGGTGCCCCTGGACTTTAAACCGAAGTCAACTCGCCACCTACGGACGGGCACGCCCAGCCCACCCTCGAGTTGTCATAGCTGTCGCGACTCCACTCTGCCCGGTATTATTATTATCATACATACTTACATAATACCTATATATAGGTGCGGCTGCTAGTCACCAACAAAATAACTAACCTATGTTTTTAAGCGAAATTATGTACTCTTCACAATCCATTAGGATCCCATAAAATCTTAGTTCATTATACGCTTTAGTAAGTAGTGGTATAGCATCCTTACTTCCCCTTTTGTCCCCTAGTTTTACCAATCTGTGCTTCAGATTGATCATTTCAAAAATTTTAAATGAAACTGACCAAGTAATTGGTGGGATTTGGGAGAATCTTTCGGCATCACTCGCTAGTAATCCCCAATTAGCAGGATGGAGGTTCAATAATCCCCCGCTCGTAGGGCTGTGAGCACTCAGAAAGGGTTTTAACGTATTTACCTTGCCTATGGAATATGGAGATATTTTTATACAATATGAAGTACTGTATCAATTTTGCGAAATAGTCCAGTGTGTTTTTTTTTACATTGTAATGCTTCTACTACTGTACATACATTATATGGGTGGTTATAAGGTTTTTTAGCAGTAGGTAGATTAAATGGCTGAATTAATGATTTCTGAGTTTTTATTAACTTTGATTAGGTGTGTAGGTATCTTAAAAACCGTCTCATCTAAGGAAGGTAAATCATTAAAATTTATTTTATAAATATTACTATAAGTAGAGTATTAAGTAGGTATACTCTACTCTAAAACTATATACACAACAAAAAAATTCTCTTATTATCCATTAGTTCATATTTTGTAGGTCAAACATACTTAAAAGGAAGCGGAATTTAGGTCACATCATTGTCAACCTCAGTTAACTATCAATCAATAGCTTTCAATACAATGCTACCACATAGAGTTAACTGACATAATAGTTAGAGTATAACATAATTTAACGATGAATATTGAATGACAGCTATTAGCCCTCACTTGAAATAGTCATAGCGGGAAAATCTATTTTATTATTTGCAGTTTTTCAAATATTCTAAACTACGATGTTTCACTTATTTCTATACATGCAAAATCCTTTGTTCTGAATAACTGAAAGATCAACGCATAATCTAAACCGTTGATCGTAAACTTAAAGGGTTTTCACTCTTTGCAAGATGTAGGTATCCGTTAAGAAAGGATTTTCCAAAATTCTGACAAGAACGGAAATCTACGGGACAAATTAGCGCGGATTAAAACGCGGACATCCAAATAGTCATAAACTACATATGTTTCAAAAATACCTATAAAACTTTGAATCCCATAATCGATAATTCGACGACCGAAAAAAAAGTAGCGAATAAAATCATTTACTTCAGTACATCTGCATTATACATAAAATACGTAGGGTATAACGTAGCTGTAAAGGCCAGAGTGCGCTAGGGCAGCTGTGAAAGACCGTGAGACGTTAGCCCCCACTAAAGTCTTTCTACGCACTAAAGGCTTAGAGCGCCAAGCGGTCTAGAACAAATTTACAGCTCTTATCCAACACTGTAGGACTCCCGGAACATTGGACTTATCAAGTTTTTGTTTTTCATTTAAAATACACACTTTATGCTATTGTGTTTTATTATTTTACTGGTTTTATTCAATGTTACGAGTATAAAGTTTTTTTTTTCTTTGTGAAAAAAAAAAACCATTATACGAGTATCTAAGAAACACGAAATTTGAGATTCGAAATCACAATATGTTTATCTTCCAAGATTATTCACTATGGGTGCGCACACAATCGCCACGAGATTAGAGACGTAGTTAGTGCAAGTACCTGTTTTCACAGTTATGAGTTATCAGATCCGAGGGTCAGTGGAGGGTGTAGGGCCCGGTGGTGGGCGCACCCATAGTGAATGTTTGAACTTCCGAATTGTAACGCCTAATACAATTTCATTTCCAAGATTATATAAACATTGTTGAGTAGTTTAACAATTTCTCCAATAATTCTCCAGGACATTTTCTGTACATGATTTTGTAACTTTCACAATCGCATTTTCGAAATAGTCACCATAAAGACATTAAATTTTGATTATCTAACTCCAAACTGACATATTATGAAATGCGGATTCTTTATTTCGTTATTTAAAACATACACATAGAACACAGACAATAATTCGCAATTCATAGAATCAGCCTGCCTGTTCTATTCATTACGAACGTACCACTAAATTCCTATTTCTAAAGATCTTATTCCTAATTCTCCTCGTTAATACGGTTTAAAAACGTCTTATCATGCTGTGTCAAACTCAGATTCAAAATCCAGTTTCAACTGATAGCCCATTCTAGAGATCCTCTGTCAGCGATGCGGGCATTCATCACGAGATTATTACGAATAGCTATCAGGAGTCGGATCGCGTTTCCCTGCCCGTGAATGGTATTACGTGACTTGCCTTAAAGCGATCGGCTCGTGAATAGCCGGCTTTATACACGTTTAAATGGATACTATAATGATAGATTTTTAATTGTTTTGAAATATGATAGTCCTCCATTTAGTGCTTTAGAGGGATGATTTTCAGATTTATACATACATACATTTAATCACGCCTTTTTCCCTTACGGGGTGGGCAGAGCACCAAGGGCCGATAGAGCCACATGGTGCCACTTCTGACCAATTTTGAGGGTATAGTTGAGATGTACAAGTTCGGTTAGTAGTGATAGGTGGTCAGCCCATCGCCTACAAAACACCAAGACCGTCTTGTCCCTCTTCTGACTTGTACAGTATGCCCTGGAAGAGTAGCAGCTGTAGTATTATACTTTTTATTTCACTCCTAGAGCAGCGTAGAAGAATTAGATTCATTGAGTTAAGAATAAAATGGGATTGTTTTTTTTTATCTATCCTCCTGTAAAATTAATGGTAAAGTACAGGAACAATATAATTATATGTCCTTTATGCTAATCTTCATTAATACAAATGAATGTAGAGTGCCTTACCTAGTGACGAAACAAATTTACTCCAAGTTTTAAAAAAACAGATTATATGGAAACATCTAAGTTAAAACTAGTACTGATGCACGGGGCTTTGCTATAATCAGCTGCATCACATTCCATGCATGTCATATAAGTCGGCAAGAAATCAGGTGCGTTCCTTCAAGCGATGAACTAGCAAATTGTCACTGACCATTAACATCAGACCCCGCTATACTAAACGTGGCCACAGGATTTCCTTTATGATCCTGCAGTTCTGGCTCCCCCATTTTGGAAACACAGCCGTGTCTATATAGGTATATATGTAAGTCGAGGTTTAAGTTCGGAGTAAGATAACCGATTTGTACGAAGGTTTAGTCTTTAATCGTTGTTTCTAGACAACTCGTGATCGTTGGCTCGTGTAGCCAATAAAAAAATAAATATTTTACCTGATTTAATGAAGACTTTCTTAGAAGTGACTTGTTAGAATTTTCCTCTTGGCGTTTCTTCGTTGTTTTTCATGAATAATAAATCGGTTTTATTGAAACATGTTTTTGAATTTTAAGTTGTTGTTAAGGACTTAGGTTAATGGCTTAGATGTACGCCTTCCAGTCTGGATTAGTGTAGGATAAATTCCAGTTGCAGGTACCACTTACGGCCATTTACTCTACCATATAACAAAAACAATCTCTTTTTTATGAAAACAATTTAAGTTTAAAACTGACAAATGCAAAAAAAAATCAAGTTCTTGAAATTGGCTGTTCAATTTATTTCATGACTTTTACTCGTGAAGAATGTATAAAAGAGGAGGTGGGACTATGAAGTGAGTCGTGTGACAATCGTGAGGCCATGACGTCATGATAGGGGCGGAGCATCAGCGCCAGTGTAACGCAGTAGCTGTGTAACCACACGCTTGTGCTCCGAAATGTAACCGTATTAAAATTACAATGACACTAGCGCTTTTATCAGGGTACTTTATTGCTAAAACGTAGTATAATATTGCCATCTAGTGATGAGTAATTGCACTAGTAATACAATCTTGAACCATATTGATAATGAGCAAGTAGTTTGACTAGTCACTACAAGGTGGTTTCTATGTAAATGGGCAGGGCTACAGTGTTCAATGCTCCCCTTGTCCCATACTTCACCCCCGCTCCGCGGCACACTAGTTTTGTATGAAAATATACTTACTCCTCTTTTATTTCTTCTCCATTTTACTATAGCTTTACATTTTATAATACATTTATAATATAAAACGTTACTGTTATTATGCGTTTTATCCGAAATGTAATTGCATATTTTTTTATATAATGAAATGATTATTTAGTTGCTCAAAACACGGTACACTTAAGTTATTATCCGATTTACTCGATCAGAGATATGTTTCGCTAAAAAATGTGCAATTTTTTCATCTTTTTGTTATCGTTTTTCTACTTCAAGATACGTACCACCAGTCATTAAATAGTTTTAAGCGCATTAAACTATTTCACACGTCGAATTAACTACGCATTTCAAATTATTTTATTAAACCCTCATGGTCTTAAGTACTGACAGTGTAAACTGTGAAAGTTATTTAATTTGGACCCTAACCAAACAAATGTCAGTCGGTGTGGCGTTTGGTCCAATAAATATGTCACTCTAGAACCCCAAGTTTGTTATTTAGATCAAACATATATAAACTAGCGCTGACTACAATTACCCTTACTCGAAACGAAAACCGAATATTGTAAATTCATATGTTATATAATGTACGTATCTTTATGGTGAATGTAGGTAGATATATGAAAATGAATCTACAAATTATTTTTTGCGGGAAAGGTTACAAAATGTATTATTTACTCAATGTTAAATAAAATTAGTTGCCTAACAGGCTGTAACAAAAAGGATGTCTTCAGCGAAATGACTATTAACTATTACAGCTAACCACTAAGGTTTAGGCACAAAATTGTCCTAATCAACCGAGGAATGTATATTACAATGTTTAAGAGATTTTGACTCTCAAATTTTAGACTTTTTTCTAGGGCTTTATCACAGAATCTAGCTTAAAATACCCCTTTTTAATATGTCAATATCAAACTAAGCAAAATAGTAAAAAAACAAATCTTTCGAATAAATGTAAAAAAAAATTGTCAGAATCAGTAAAAGCTACCGCAAAAATCTTATCAGACAACCACCCTATACGACTTTGGAATGATCTTTACAATGAGCAAATATATATTTTACGTTTCCACCAGTACGCCAAATTAAACACATCTCAGCTTTATCGCTTCTACGTGAATAATTTACGTTCAAAACGTAACGTGCAGATGTTACATAACGTCCGCACAGTTAAAGTTAATTAAATGTAATGGTCGATAATATTTCGGCGTAATGTATCCAATCTCCATGATGGGACTCGTACTCGGAAATAAACATGGCTTGTTGGTAACATACTGTCGTAAGGATAAGCCAACATTCTTATTTTATACATATGTCTTGGATTATGTTGCTACGGTTAGAACTAGAGCCTATTTCAGAGATACCTACTTCACAACAGCAACTTTGATTTAGGGGTACTGTAGTAGCATAGAGAAATAAGATGTAGACATAGAGTGCTAATGTCATACTAACAGTTTCGATGCACCATTAGACTTTTCGGTACCTCACAATTCCAGTCCTTGACACTTAGATTACATTACTATACGTTACAATACATCAATACATCGAAACAGTTAGTATGACATTAGCACTCTATGACATCTTATTCCTCTATGGTAGTAGTAAATAACCTGCCTTCTCTAATGCTCGAAATTGATGATTGATGATTTTCGTTGCCACCCTTAACGAAGGGTACGTACTTTATACATCAAATAAAGTAAGCTTATGCCAAAAAAAATGCTGGGAAACGATGTAAATTAAAAAAAAAAAAATTACTTGATCGGGCGAAATTTACAGTATCCAGTGTTTATGCTAGTTTTTAGATAGACAGATATTAATTATTTCTCGTGAAAAAATCCTGCTACACGCGTCAATGTGCATTTATGCAGAGAAACGCAGTCTATTTACTCAACTTTGAACCCTAATATTTTGAAAACCAAACACTTCTCAGGTATGCTTCCGTGGAGAAAAATGATCGTGATAATGAGGAGATTCCGTAGTTCTCGGGAACGTTGACAACCAAAAATCAACCTGTATAGGTAGATAGTTTTAAAGAATACTATTCATTTGCGAAAGCTATGTGGCGTCTTAAGAACATCGAATTCTTTATTTTATAACACGTAAGTATTTTGTTACAGTTTATAGTCAACACCACATCATATATATGAATATAATTAAGCGTACCTTATAATATTAATTATTATATAAAGTCAATTGATTAAGTGCTATTATGAAAGTAGTTATTATGACTCCTGCAATATTGTTCTCAGAGGTCGAGATGGTTGTATAAATAGTAGGGTAGAAACTAAATGTTGTCACTTTATTCTTGACAGTTGAGCTTGTAAGTCGTTACTCTATCCAATTGTAGTTTAAAATAAACTACCTCCGTTTGTGTTAAAAAAAATGTTAATCGTATTGTTTAATTAGATACTGAAATAGCAAGTAAGATAAACAGTGTATATTAAGTGATATGGTGTTTTCTCCAATAAAATATCGCCAATACTAAAATAAATAAATACTGTGAAATTGCTAAATAAACGGTTGTACATAGTGATCCATAGTTTAACTTCTTTTCCTGGATATACCACTGCTTCATCAGATTTCCTGTGTGAATAATTTTAAAGCGCCGTTGTTGCTTAGGAGTAGTAGCGAATTCAAGCCTACAATCACCATTAGGTTTTTTTAAATAGTAAAAATGTTGATATCTATACAATATATTAAGTACTTATGCTAATGTGGCATAGAGTTATGAGTCCATAAGAAAATCATGATGTTCTTGGTTCAGCCATAGTAAATAAATAGTAGTCTTTAGAAAGTACCCGATTTTGGGTATTGGCAAGGCTACGCGTCTTAAACCCCTATTATGTCACTGCTAGAAATCCGCCCAGTCACTGAATCCCCTTATTAATATCCGTTCGGGAAGAGAGCGGCATGACAACTAATAAATGTCATCAAAAACAAAAGACGCGACCCGAATGACTAAACAATTTTGCGGGAAACGTAATTTGTCAACGAAATAATGGCGTCGGCAATTGTAGAAATTAGCAAGCTTTGTGTGTTAAAATAGAAAATAATTGTATTATTTTGTTAGAAGTAGGTAAGAAAGTTACAATTAGGTAAGAGCTATTATTACTCTTTGAAATTGTTTTTCGTAAAATTTATTTACAACTAGACTTGTTTTCAAGCGTTATATCTGTATTTAATTTTTATTACTTCAATATCATAAAACGATGTAGGTCATGTAAATATTGAATTTAAATAATATTTATCATGATATCATTTAGTTATAATAATAAATATTTCATAAAATATAACCTTATTTAAGGTTAAATACATATAAAATCATGTGCTGCCCAAGTAGCATGACCTGCGAAACACGGTATGATACACCGATTTTTATCTATAAAAAATAGCCGCCATGTTGAATTTTGTATAGAGACGATACGATATCCACGATGCGGGTTCATGCTAGGGAGGCTGATGCTGGGTTATACTAGAATACGAGTACATCATCTGCATCTCATACCGTGTAGGTATGTCGTAGGAGTCGACGTAGGAACTCAGGCATTGTCTACAACTCGACACTGATCATTTACATCAATCCTCGCTATGCTAAACGTGGCTTAACATCTCCTTTATGATTCCTCAGTTCTGGCTACCCCATTTCAGGGACACAACCGTGTGAATACAGGGTGTAACAAAAAGGGAATGTTAAGCGAAAAGCTATGAATTAGCCCGTAAAGAACATTATAAAGAACATATTCCCAAAATTTGAGACTCGAAATCACATGTATATTTTTTAGGATTGTATGAACATTCCTGAGTTGTTTGGAAATGCTCCATACTAACTACTAAAATAAACATTTGATTTCGATGCGAAAATTTTGGGAATAGGTTTTCTATAATAGTGGGCTATTTTCAAAGATTTTCGCTTAACATACCCCTATTGTTACACCCTGTTTAGGTATATATGTATGTACATAAAAATGTCGCCCCGAATATAGTGTAGGTATCAAGTATATTTTTTCAATTTTCCTTAAGCGAAAGCAGAAAAAAACCAAATCGATCCTACTTACCGCGATGCAATGTAAGAATAAATTTACGTACATTTAAAATGCATTGGACCCAGTAAGACTCTCGCCACTTATAGGAACCCTGTCCACAGTACCTACTGAAGAGTATCGTAAACTGCATAGCTATGTTGCTGCTGTAGAGAGCTGCAATGATAGTGAAGTCCCAGAAGGTCGAAGGTTGTATGTATAATGTTCAGTTCACAAGGCTCACCATTATGGGGTTAGTGAAAAGGAAGATGTTTTTGGCCCCACTGTGCCACTAGTTTTTGTTTGGCCCTTGTATAATATACCTATATAATCGTATTCCAATCTTTGTGTGAACTTCGATATCGCGTTCTAGGATTTGAGTTGGACTTTGGTTCTGCGTACGTTAGATGGCTTCGTAACACCAGAGGGAGGGAGGGAGAGATATTAATTATCTGGTATGCTGGATGAAATCTCTGGCAGAGATAAACACGATTTCAACATTTAAACATGCATATGCCGTATGCATTTCCTTTGTAGATTCTCTGCATGTACTGTTGTTTACAATGAAGATGAAAAATAAGATATTATTCTTGCACACTCGTTTGTTTAGGGTGCTCTTGAGTAGACCTTTACCTTGAATTTTTCCTAATTTTCAAGTAGATTAAATAACACTAAAGGCTTTAAAACCTATTTAAAATTTAGTGATTCCTACAATATTATATTCTAGTTAAGTTACAGAATACAATAGTAATAGAATTCCCAAAGGCTTTGGCTACACAAGTTTTCCTCGAAAAGCTTAACCTAAGTGAAATTGAACAAATAATAATTTATTTGTTCAATTTCACTTACGAAATTTCAAACCGTAATTTTACTCATTCCTATACGCAAACGATTATAAATTTTATTCTATTACAACTAATAATATAAATATGTAAGTTTGTGATATTGGATGTTTATTTGACGCTAAAACTAGGAATTTGAATAAACTTACACCAGCATTATTCTACATCAGAATAACACAAAGGCTTATTATTTTTACGTTAATGGACTTGCAGGCATCCGCTAGTAATATACGAGTAATTAAAGAGCTTTAGCATAGCATCTCTATCAACATTTACTGGACCCCAGCCTTTCTAAGCAGATTTTTATAGCTAGTTTGCATTTTGCAGTGCTTGTAGCTAATTTACAAGTTCTTTACGATACCGCTGTGACGTGGTGGGGATTTCATGAGCAAACTATTATGGCGCTAATGTTCAGGAATACAGCCAGGTTGGCGAGTTCTTTTTTTTGTAATAAAAAAACAACTTTTTTTGTTAAGAAGATGGTTATAATAGCTAAATAGTAATTATTTGACAAAATTTCAACTTCTCCGCGTTCCCTAGTGATGTAGATACTACATTTATCGCAAGTGATAAGTGTGTGCCTAGTCGACTTTGTTCACAAGCGTTTATAAATCCCAACATATATTGCAAATGCCAAAGGAAATTTGTTTATTTCGTTACCTCTGATTCGCTTTATTTACTCAACCAATATTCTTGGACTTTTTTGAGAACTTCCATAAAATTATGTGTAAGGAGAAAGACGGGCTAATATTCCGTAGTGACGTGCACGAAGTTTCGGATAACAGCTAGTATTTTATACTCGTAATAATCGAATAGTGTAATAGTAACTTTTAACCAAGCTATTTTACATTCAGTCGAATCGGCACACGATATGCAGCCAAAAGTGCAACTGCCACCGAACGGAATCCCCGGTAGGTAGATACATAGCCTAAGGAATAACAGGACTTTTAGAAACAGTCACATGCATGGCTCATTCATGAATAAATATCCTTAGGAATAGAGTAAAAACTGACAAATAACGGCGAATGCTTTAGTTGAAGATAGGTAACTCTGCAGATAAATATTTATTGATTTCAAATTAATTTATGTAGGTTTCATCTACGATTGGCGGAATTGATGTCGATGCTTGGTACCTGTATAGGTATAATGTCAACCGTAAATTACTAAGACCTATCTATTGTGTATTTCTTCACACTTACCGATTCTACCACCACTTACCAAAACTGCAGCTACCTCTCAGACTACGACCCGAAAGTTTTTAACATAAATAATGCATTTCGAATTTGAATTCCGCTGACCGTCCAGGTAAAGTTGCTATCCAGGATTTGCTTGTTTTGATCGTAAACTTCTAAAGTTCCACTATACGATCGGTTGTTTGAAAATTGGGGCACAAACACACAAAATGTGCATTTTAATTGCATTGGCAACTACATTGGGGAGTGTAAACTATCCATTTAACAAGTTATCCAGAGAAATAGTAATTTTATATAACAGATTTTGTTTACAGGAGTGGACATTCAGTAAGTCGGGATGATACATAAGACAAATGTCCTTCAAACCATATATTCCAGTGACGATAGGCCGGAGATTAAATCGGGCCAAGTGTGTGTGCGGAAACACAAGTGCAATCTCTATTCGTTCACTTCCATAGTCCGATTGGAGGGACATTCAAAACGACTGGAAAGAGATCGGAGCAGGACCAACAATTTTACTTGCAAGCGCTTTCCGTGGCAAGACTGTGTCAAAATTAAGTGTCAATTTTTCAAAATGGAAATCCGTGGGTACATAACATAAAGTCAGTTCGTAGCCCAGATTAATTATATGCCGTCTGAATGGAAGCCACACATTTTAGTCATTGATTATCTCTTTTAAGGTGCCTGCACATAATCATTTACATTGATTTTGTGCATGTGTGTTCGGGATACTCGATTTGAGTTCGCTCTTGTAAGCCTCTTAACATAGTTTTTACGACTACATTAAAATATAAAACAGTAGATTTAGTAACTATTCTTAACTTTTATATTCCTGTAGTATTCCATTTACATTCACGTGGACGATATCACCGGAGACAGCTTAAAGAATCAAACTAAAACGTAATAATATTCTATCAATCTAAGTTAGTGTATAAATAAATAAAGCAGCATTTGACGAAGGTCTTCCACGAAGTTTGTCTTTTTATCTTTTCTTATGAAATATCATAAAATTTGCTACTTTCCAAGAATAATAAATTATAGACTATATAGTATTGACAAGCGAAAGTAACTTAAGACTTCTGAGTGACAGAGTTCTACAAAATGAAATATATTTTGGTCATCATTTTGGTATAGAAATATAAAGGTAATTTTCTACATTACTAGGAAATACACAAATTGAATACTATACAGGTTGACAGCGAGGCGAATACTGTAATGCTGAGAATTCATCCTCGAGCACACCGGATGCGTATGCGTACACGAAAAGCGTAGACGTACACGTACCTCTGAGTTGTAATGTATGGAACTGTATAGGCACGGGCAGACCGGATGCGAATGCATAGACGTAAGCATAGACGTCAAGCGGTGACAGTTCCATACATGCTGTACCTACGTCTACGCTTACGTGCACGCATACGCATCCGGTGTGCTCGAGGCTTTATGTTTAATTTGGGGTGATAATAAATTATTTACGTTTTGTCAGTTTTCCGAGTTTTGATTTACGAAAAGGACGTTTGTAAATAGTACTGATTGTAACGCGATTCTCATACAATTCTATTTCAGATCCAGTAGACATAACAATGTACCTACTGCTTTTCAAATTACAAGACACAGGTGAAGAACAAAGTGATGTAACATAACGCTGCACTTTTATCGAGCACACCTGAGTCGTAATATTACCGTGAGGTAATGAGCTTTGCCTGATACTTGAGAGGTAAGTCTGTTACATGCTGAAGATGTTTCAGTGTCTTAGGTATGTACCTATAGGTTAGTTTTATAGAGACTTTAGGTATCAAAACGACGTTGCTAAACAGCCAAATTATTATATGGTCACTTATAGAACGGATGGATGAAATACATGAGCTTTTTAGCTAAAACTGGTGTTATTTTAATAATTATTCATCTTCCTGTCCTGATCACATTATTTATGAGTTCAGAGCAAAATAGTTTCTTTCGAAACTGATAATACCAATGATGTGACGTTTGTTTTGCAGCCTATCTGCCTGACGACAACCCTTTCGGTTATAGCTAAGTGGCAATTTTACATTTTTTAAATCCGGACATGAAATAAATTTAATGGTACACACCTACTCGAATCTACACTTTCCGACTGAAAGGCACACGTCTTAACCATTGAGTATTTATTTTATGAAAGTAAAATTAAAAAGACGGATATGATATACCCTGATATACCAAACTTTTTTCTCACGCAATTATATACTCTGTGTATTTAAAGGATGCTTCCCGTGGCTTATAACCTGCCCCGTGATTATGTAAAAGCAATAGCAAAGCCGAAGCCGCGCGAACGCGATAATTGAGAGTGCGCGCAACGAGCATTCGGCCCCCTTATTACCTAACTAGCAAAAGCAAAGCGATAGCGAAAATTGTACAAAAATCGCTGATTGCTTGTCAAATTCGTATTACGTAAAATGAATTTTAAAGGAACTTTGGCATTTCAAGGCGAATATTGTACAATTTTCGCTATCGCTTTGCCTCGGCTTTGTAATTGCTAATTAGGTAATAAGGGGGCGGCGTCCCCCCGCGCCCCGCACCTCACCCCGCGCACACACAAACTCTCAACTATCGCGATCGCGCGGCTTCGGCTTTGCTATTGCTTTCTCGTAATCAGGGGGCCGTACGGATATGCCACGTCTGCCAACCGAAAAGTGCGACTGTGGACTTATACGTTTTGGGGTTTAAAAATATTTAGTTTGCTCAAACTATTTAACGAAGATATGCCTGTGTTCCCGATACGGGGTAGCCAAAACTGCAGGTTCATAAAGGACCACATGCACGCTAAGCACAGCGAGGACAGATGTAATTTGTCAGTGAGGAGTTGCTAGCTTATCGCTTGAGAAAACGCCCGATTACTCTTAGGACATTCACTAATAATTCTTATGAGATTATAATATAATCAGTAAAAATAAAGCAGGCAGTGGGTGAAAATCTTTAGGCAGCGTTCATACTGCAGAATTTATATAACAGGTTATTACGTAGGTATAACCATAATGCATTTAATGGATTTTTTCTGCATCCTCGCCATCAGTGGAAACTCCGTTGGAAACTGTAATGTTTTGTAAAATTGTAAAACAGAGATTGAAAATGTTAATTGTTTTCTATACAGGTCATAAGAACGAAAATGTTCTTTCATCGCGCAAAGTCGAACAAAGTTCCAATTTAGTCAGAAAATAGGCTAGATGTTGTTTAAAACCCACTCTTTGCGCACCTCAATAGCTACAAAATTGCTCTAATTAGCATTGCACAAGAAAAATAATAGAACGATTAGCGTTTGATATGAATATTGAATATTAGTAGCATGATTGTTTTTGACTACTGTTGATGTAGTTCGGTACTTTTAAATCTTGGTTTTGCTTGACATAAAGGAGAAGACTAAGTGACTTTAACAGTTCTAACTTCGACAATTTGGGACATAGCTTGATATCCGTGATATAAATAAATAAATGAAATTCTCCGAACCGAACGATAGACAAAATCCTCCATATGGCCACGCGTGAAAATGAACTGATTCATTTTGAGTTTCATAACTTAGGTACGTTTAATAATGAACCGTTCAAGAGTTCGCAGTGGGTAGGTACTTTATTTTTTTTACATAACAGTAATGCCGTAACCTACTACTATAGGGTTGAGTTTATTGTAGTATGACTCAACAATTAATAATATGAGGTTAGAATCTTTACTAAAGTTGTTAAACTAGAAACGGTACAAATCGTTCTAATGACCCTATCAGCGATTGGGCTCGTCGAAACTTTGATGCGGTCAGGCCGTAGCGTGAACATGATTACGGAGAGTACTATTAATCAGCCTGATTTTCAGCACTGGCTTTTTCACTCAGATGAATGAAGTATACAGATCTGAAACAAAGTCAAAAGATGGGACCGTTCGCCATATATTATATATATGTGTTTAGTATTAGTTTCGACGTGCTTTTGACACTCGAAATACTTTTTCTTTTTGATAACAATAATGGCCGTCGGTGCCGTTTTTTATAAACGTCAAAAGCAAGGAAAATGTCAGATATTTATACTCTATGATACTCTTTTCTCTGTGCTTTTTCAGTTCTACCACCTGTCACTACTAACCGAACTTGTAAATCTCAACTATACCCTCAAAATTGGTCAGAAGTGGCACCATGTGATCCTATCGGCCCTTGGTTCTCTGCCTACCCCGTAAGGCGTGATTATATATATGTGTATATATGTTTTTCAGTTCTGGTTTCACTTTACCCAGGCTGATTTTGAAAGTTGCTACTGGCCACTTAATGTCAAAAGACGACTATGCGACCAAAACAAAGAATACGTTTTTCATAACCTATCGATTAATATCAATGACTTTTTTAATGTGTAGGATAATAATAATGTCATATTCGATATGATTACGGCCAGTCTCAATTTTCAAAATTAGTGGCCAGTCTAGGATATGTAGGTTTCCATTTAGTGATTAAATGTTTTATATAATTAACTATATTTATATGGTTAACAAGTTTTATAATAGCTAGTATATTGTATGCTAAGCGCTTAGATCTTTCATATTGCGACAGTAACCTCATGTGTTTTCGCTCATTAGTCATCAGATATTTTGAGGGTCAGTAGTAGATAGACTAGATAGCAGGTGATAAAAGTTAATACCGATTACTATAAATATCTCTATCTCATAAACTTTACCACGGAACCCCAAAAAAGAACAACATACCCGGGGTTTCCTATTTTCGCCCGGAACCAATAAAATTTTCAGGACATCTGTACATTGGCGTCCAGAATTTATATTGAAAAAAAGCGGCAATAAATAAAATAATTTACGCTTCGTGGAACCATTCATTCTCCCTTTACTATGGTTGGTCGCACACGATTCGGAGCCGTACTGCCGTTTTAAGTAAACCTTAGAAAATTTTGCCGAAGTAATTCCTATGGGATCTCCAGTGAATCTACTTCTTTCTGTGTCAGCATGTCAAAATTAAAGTACCAAAATCCTATTTTCCACGATATTTATGTTTTTGCGACGGTTATTAGTAACATCAATTTTAATGTCGTCCTTATTATTCTGTAAAGTACCTCCACCTATCCGTATAACAGATAACAATTTTGACGTAATAATGTTTCAGACAGATCGTTCACTGCTTACCATTTCATTATCTTTCTGTTTATTGTGCCCGACACAATGGTGGCCATTAAACAAAATTGAATTGAATTATCTTTCTGAGATAGACCTAGGTAATCTACTACCGTAAGTAATAAGTCGGCGTAAATAAATAAAACAGATATTTTTGTCTGTTTATTGCCTACCTATAATTTAATTCTTACGACTAAGAATATATTCTTCTATCTTTGGCGTTATACTATTGAGGTTTGGAGCGAAATAGTCTGGTCTTCTTTCAGCTTGCATCATGTTTTCTTCTGTAAAATGTGTGAGTACCAGCAGGGTTATGAAACCGGAGTTCTTTCCGAGACCAACATCTTGTTCAATCCTAAAACAAATGCAGACATTGTTAATATTATTATCTTTTACATCCTAATATTTATTGAAGAGCAAAAGATTTGCTGGATTGATTTTAATATCTATTATATTTCTTTTGTTTGATTTTCTTGCAGGCAATTTGACGAACTTGGCAGTATAGAATTGTAAAAATATTTTTTTTTATATACCTATATAGCCAGTTAGACACGATTTGTGGTATACTCGTAGATATTGAATTGATCGAACTTACGCCTCCCGCTTGGAAGGTGCACCTGTACCAATGAATTTATTTCATGTCCAGATTTTAATGTTGCAAAATTGTCACTTAGCTCGCGCCTCGGAAAGCACGTAAAACCGTTGGTCCTGCGCATGATCTCTCTCCGGTCGTGTCGGCTTTCCGTCCCATTGGACTATGAGAGTGAGAAAATAGAGAGTGCATCTGTGTTTGCGCACACACTTGTGCACTATAATATCTCCTGTGTACCTGGCCAATCTCCGTAGAGATTGGTCGCCTTGGCCGAAATACGGTCGGAGATCATCATCATCATCACATGATCTAAAAATACTTTAAGCTTCTATGTTAAACTAACGTTAAAACCATTGGCATCATGATTAATCTAGGTTTATTAAAAGCTTAGGTATATTTTATCAGCGTCTTTTTCATGTATGCTACTCGTATGGACGAGTATGCGTGTGCTATGTATGCAAAACTTGATGAAGATTGAGTAACTAAAACGTAAAGCAGCAACAAACAAACTTACTTTCGCCTTCATAATTATTATGATATTAGTTAGGGATAGGAAAACCTTTTTTGTTTATACAGGGTGTGGGTGACAGCCAGGCAAGTACTGAAACGCTGTACGAGTACCATTGTGTTAAGTTATACAACAGTGTTATTACTCGCAAGAAATGTATTTTTAAATTGATTATCAGTAATGTGTGTTTTCCGCACCAATTGTTTTGGGCGATGAAAGATGCATTTCCTGCGAGTAATAACATTGTCGTATAACTCAAAACAATGTTACTTGTTACGTATTTTAGTATTTTTCCTGGATGTCACACACACTCTATGCATGCATAAAAAGGCAACTAATGAGCTTAGGGGTGATCTCTCATCTCTATGAACTAGCAACTTATTAATGATCTTTAATATCTAGCTCCACTTCGCTAAAGATGTAGGTCTACTTTTAGGCTACCTCATTATTATAACAGCCGTGTCTGTTATTAATTTCAAAAATTAATTGCACTTGTTCGATAAAACTCGAAGATAGGTCAACCGAACCGTAACAGATTTTAAATTTTGAATAAAATACCAGTATCATACTCGTACATAGACTTTTCGCAGTTCAACATCATACTTCCTATTATATTATAAACGCGAAAGTTTGTAAGTATGTATAGATAGATGTTTGTTACTCTTTTACGTTAAAACGGCTGGAGCGATTTTAATAAAATTTATAATGGAGTTGGCTGACACCCTGGATTAACACATAGGCTACTATAAAATTATTAATAAAGAAAATGGAAAAAAATCTTCACCCGAGTGGGAATCTACTACATACATAGGCTACTTTTTATCCCGGGAAAATATTTTTATCCCGGATAATTTCGACATTTTGTTTTTTCTGCAGTCCACGCGGACGAAGTCGCGGGTGTCCACTAGTAAAATTATTTCTAAAGCTATTCCCCTTTCAATGCTTAGGTACCTCTAAAAACTGTGGTTTCCTTAGATATTTTGCGGACATATTTTTTCCTTTTATTGTAGCACTATCCTATTTCATTTAAATGCATATTGCCACGTTTAGAATTCAGAAGTGAATGACTTTTTGTATCTTTAATCGGATAATGGTTTACTATGTTTGTAATCTCTGCTATATCCAGGAGCGGTTTATACACTAGGCCCGCTAGGCCCGAGCCTAGGGCGCCGTGGGCGCCGTGCCAGAAGGGGGCGCCACGGGCCGGCGAAATTCGCAAGTTTGCGCGCCCCCTTCTCTTATGCACCCATACAAATCTTCTATATTTCTACGAGTTTTTTGTTATCTTTGTGCAAATTCACTGATAATAATGTATTCGGACTTAAATTACAAACATTAAGTGACATTATTAATCTGTTTAGTGGTTTCTGACTACAGAAACAAATAATATGAACTCCCAAACGTTAAATAATAAACCTAGTTACGCTTCCGTGACACAAAACACCATGTTCCCTAAAAAGGATCAAGCTATTATTATTGATGCTTTGGAAAACATACAGATCAAAGAATATGCACAAGCTTTGGGAAAGATAATTGAACCATCTCAGATCCGCTTCTTATCGAGAATTTCTAATAATAGCGTATGCATATACCTGTCATCAAAGCTAATCAAAAAATGATATCGTTGACAATAAAAAATTCATCTGTATACAAAATCAAAAGTTACCTATTCGACCGCTCATCAATAAAAACAAACGCATAATAATATCCAACGTATGCCCTATAATACCGCACAGCGAAATAGATAAAAAATTGCGAGAACTGCAGATTACACCAATGTCTCCTATCTCTTTCCTTCGCGCTGGTCTAAACGAGACAGGTTATAACCACATTTTAAGCTTTCGTCGACAAGTTTATGTAACACCTGATGATTTTACTCGACTGCCGGATAAAATAGCCATTGACTTCGAAGAAACTACCTATTGGATATATTTCTCATCGGATACAATGACCTGTTTTATATGTAAAAAAGATGGCTATGTCGCATCGAAATGTCCAGAAAATAACAATGAGATGGGTAAGGACTCAATGCTATCACAGAACTCGGAACCAACTATGTTCAAGCGTCCACACCCACCAACTGAATCTTCAAAAACAACTGAATTTATGGAATCTGAAATATCTGAAATACCTGAAGCCATTATGTCTAATGTTGAAAGCAACGATGAAGACTACGACAACTTTTCTCCTTCCAGCTCAGACGAGATATATCCATCCAAAAGCAATAAAAAGCTAAAACGATCACACAACAGCGACCTACAGTCCATTAATTGGGATGAAATCGATGACTTCATTTCGATGTCGTCCAAAAAGTACCCAATTTCTGGGAAAAAAATGGAGGAATTTCTCACAGAAACATACGGAGCAAAAAATATTGAGGAAATTACTTTTAATTATACCAAGGAAACAGACATGCTAATCGAATTGTTCAAAGACTTAATACCTTATATACCATGTCGTAGTGTTAAAAATAGACTCACACGTATTATAAGTAAAC
This sequence comes from Carposina sasakii, assembly GCA_014607495.2. NCBI lineage: Eukaryota > Metazoa > Arthropoda > Insecta > Lepidoptera > Carposinidae > Carposina > Carposina sasakii. The sequence continues at coordinate 5,509,807 of CP053161.1, forward strand.
GTAAGGTACCACGCAGGGGAAAGAATATCCTTAGTTAAGTTTAATTGTAATATTTATATATATAAAGACTTAGTCGTAGCCTAAATAAGTATAAATCTAAGTCGATTTATAAGTTAAATCTAATACTAGGTACACTTAACATTAAGTAAGTACCTATATATACAGAGTGTTTTTTTGTGGCCACCTTTAACGAAGGGTAGGTATTCTACAGGATGTTTTTTGTGGCCACCTTTAACGAAGGGTACGTATTCTATACATGAAATAAAGTAAGTTTATGCCAAAAAAAAATGCTGGGAATTTTTTTATTTTTTTTGAATTTTTTTTTTAAATTTCTTGATCGTGCGAAATTTATAGTGTCTAGTGTTTATGTTAGTTTTTTTATAGACAGATATTAATTATTTTTCGTGAAAAAATCCTGCTACGCGCGTCTATGTGCATTTATGCAGAAAAACGCAGTCTATTTACTCAACTTTGGACCCTAATATTTTGGAAACCAGACACTTCCCAGGTATGCTTCCATGGAGAAAAATGATCGTGATGATGAGGAAATTCCGTAGTTTCCGGAAACGTTGACGACCAAAAATCACCCTGTATACATGAAATAAAGTAAGTTTATGCCAAAAAAAATGCTGGGAATTTTTTTTTTTAATTTAAATTCCTTGATCGTGCGAAATTTATAGTGTCTAGTGTTTATGTTACTTTTTTATAGACAGATATTAATTATTTTTCGTGAAAAAATCCTGCTACGCGCGTCTATGTGCATTTATGCAGAAAAACGCAGTCTATTTACTCAACTTTGGACCCTAATATTTTGGAAACCAGACACTTCCCAGGTATGCTTCCATGGAGAAAAATGATCGTGATGATGAGGAGATTCCGTAGTTTTCGGGAACGTTGACGACCAAAAATCACCCTGTATATTGTAATGAATCCAACCGTAGATTATAAATTTAATATTATCCAATGGAATTGCCAAAGTTTGATGCCCAAATTAGTCGATCTAGTCTCGTATTTACAGAGAAAAAATACACATATGTATTCTCTCGGAAACGTGGTTGGATTGTAATAAGCAGGTATACATCAAGGATTTCTCTGTCTTTAGAATGGATCGAACGGATGGATATGGAGGTTTGGCTATACTTGTTCATAAATCCATAAATTGTAGACTCAAAACTGTTCAAACTAACTACAATAATATTGATATTCTGTGTGTTGAGCTTCTGAATAGTGGTAAGCTACGGCACATTATAGGTACTTATTCTCCGTCAAATGTTCATGTTAGTGCCGCCGACTACGAAGAACTTTTCAGCCATTTCTTAGATAAAACCCTCATAGCTGGAGACTTTAACGCGCACCATTCTGCTTGGTCATACACAACCAATACACGAGGCAGACTTATTCTGGACAGTAGCTCGAAACAGAATTATGTTTTTCTCAATAATGGGGATTTTACCCGTTGTGTTTAAGTTAACAATACTATAGTATGCACGGCTCCGGATATTTCTTTTTGTAGTCCTGATCTGGCACTTGAACTTGATTGGAACGTATCAAATGAGTTCTTAGGCAGTGATCATCTCATTATTTCCATTAAATTTTTGGACATAATGTATAGTAGCTCAGAGGTAAGGAGAAATATTAAAAAAGCTAATTGGGTACAATATACAGAAGATATTAGGTCAGCAGGTGAACAATTGGATTTTAGTGACAATTTGCAAAGTAGTTACAACAAACTTATTTATATAGTTGAAAATAGTACTAACAAGAATATTCCCTTTTATAAACATAGTCCACACCCTAATAAATTTCAGCCTAAACCCTGATGGAACCCCGATCTGTCAAAAGCGGTAGCAGAAAGAAGATTAGCTCTTAAACAGCTTCGAAAATCTCGCACGGTCGAAAATTATATTAAATACAGCGAAAAAGTAGTCTTTGCTAGGAAATTAATTAAACAAGCTAAAGTTAACTCTTGGAAACGGTTTTGCGACAGCATCGACTCTAATATGTCTACTTGCGTGGTCTAGAGGAAACTAAGATGGCTTAAAGGATATCGCAGCCCTAAAGAGTATTTACAGGAAAATTCTGCTGATACATTTATAAAAGAACTTTCTCCAGATAGCGTATCGTTACCACCCTACCAGTTTAATAATAATTCTAGCTACTTTTGTTTTACCATACCAGAACTTAATTTAAGCCTCAAAAGAACTGATACCTCAGCAGGATTGGATAATATTACATATTCCATGATTAGTCACTTACCTGGTAACGCGAAAAACTTTCTTTTGAATATATTTAACGAAATTTACAAAAGCGGTGATTTGCCTGAACAGTGGCGTAAAATCAGAGTCATAGCTATTCCAAAAAGGAATACTGATATACTTAAATACCGTCCCATCTCTCTAATTAACTGCCTTTGTAAAACCTTCAACTTAATGGTCACCCGTGTCGCCTCGAACATCACTTCGAAAGTAACAAATTATTTAATATGAGTACTACAGGTTTTCGTCGGGGATTTTCATGTCGGGACAACTTAAGTACGTTTATCGTTGATACTGAGACAGCTTTTGTAGACAAAGAATTCGTACTGTGTGCCTATGGAGATATTAACAATGCATGTAATAATGTGGATATCGAAGCTTTTTTAGCCCACCTTGTTAAATTTAACGTTGATATGTTTTTATGTAGATATATAAGAGAATTTCTAAAAGAACGAATTTTGATATATAAACTTCGGGACGGAAAGGATGAAATATGCAGACAAGGTCTGGCCCAGGGAGACCCCGTGTCACCTGTTTTATTCAATATAGTAACCATTAAACTTTGCAACACCCTCGTTAACTCGGTAAAGATATCCCAATACGCTGACGATTTCGCTTTGTACGCTATTAACCGAAACATTGACTTTTGCACTAGAGTCATACAGTCAAGTTTAAATACATTTAAATTACTATTGGATGAAATAGGTTTGGAAATATCCCTGACTAAGACCAAGCTTTGTATTTTAACTAGAAAATACAAAGTCCCTTGCGTTAGTGTTAAAGTAGGTGACATTAATATCGAAGTTCTGAATTGTGTTAAATTTTTAGGAGTATGGGTAGATAGTCGTCTGAACTAGACTAGACAAGTCGTAGAAACCTCTCAAAAATGCGCAGCTTACGTTAATATACTAAATGTTTTAGGCTCCTCTAAATGGGGTGTACATCCAATACAGCTCAGACGACTTTACCTCGCTCTGGTACGATCTAGAATTGACTACGGAAGCTTCGTATACGGTAATGCTAATTCTAACTTACTTAAGAAATTGGATGTAGTTCAAAACCAATGTCTTCGTCTTTGTGGCGGTTTTATAAAAGATACTCCTATTTTTGCCATGCAAAGTGAACTATGCATTCCTCCTTTAGATCATAGAAGAGCATTTTTATGTGACAAATACTTCCTTAAACTTTCCTCCACAAAAACTGATTTTGTGATAAAACGTTTAGAATCTTTAAATAATAAATTAGAGGCGGGTGCTAAATATTGGCGTAAAGACCAAATTCCATTACTACTTCAAAGTTTAAGAAAATACTTCAGTCTATCTATTGATAAATCTGAGCTTCTGACACAATTTCAATTACCTTATAATCTGAAGACACTATTTTGGGATAAAATCATAGTTACAAATATAAAGTCTATAGGAGATTCTAAAGCTAAATTTTCCAAATGTGAGCTTAAACAATGTAGCGAAGATATGATAAGGGAACTATACACAGATTACATTCAAATATATACAGATGGTTCTAAAACTAGTTATGGTTCTGGTTGTGCATTTTTTGTTATGGAAGCTGATTTCGGCGCTAAGTTCATTATTAATGAATCATGTATACCTATCATAATATAATAATAATAATAATAATATCATGGGAATAGAATTATCGGCAATTAACGAAGCGGTTCACTATTTAGAGTCGACCACCTAAGAGAAAGTTGTCATTTTGACAGACTCAATGAGCAGCTTACAACATTTACTGGGATGCGCTAAGGGAGTTAATGTTGGTAGGAAAGAAGCTTATCTCGTTATTAATTGTATCTTTAAGCTGATACGTAACGGGGTTAAAGTTCGATTACAGTGGATTCCTTCGCACGCAGATATCTATGGCAATGAAAGAGTTGATTCACTGGCGTTAGAGGCCATAGTTAATGGTATCCCACTTGAAACTCAACCTCATTATACAGATCACATACCCAAAGTTAAAAGGGACAATTACATTAATTTAAAGTCTCATTTCGAACTATGCTCTCAAACTAAGGGTATCTGGTACAGGACTGTTGTAAGTGAACCACCCAGGGTGCCTTGGTTTTCCTCTCTAGATCTTAGAAGGAAAGAATTAGTAGTCTGCTTTCGAATCCGTACTTATCATATCCCACTTAACAAATTCAATTTTATTATGAGAAAAAGAGAAGATCCAAATTGTTCTCTATGTGAAAAGGAGGAAGACCTTCTCCACTTAGTTCTAGTGTGCAAAATTAATGAACAACTGCGGTCGGATCTCATAAAGGACACTCAATGTGCTCCCGAGGAGTTCTTCTTATTCCATAGAATATTATGTTCTAATTTCACAATTGAACATAGTAACAAAATTATAAGTTTCATTATTGACTCCTTAACTTTAAGATCTGAATATTATAAACATAATAATATACCTTAAAGCTATTTGTATAAACAAGTATAAGCTACTTATATATGTGTACCTATTATATACCACCGATAACTGTTGCCTAACGTATTTTCTAAGATGTGATACTAACCCCAATATAATTATAAATAAGCCGACTTAATCATATGATGTATGGCTTATAAAATAAATCAGAATAAAAAAAATAAAAAAAGATTTCTCTTATAAAGTTCGTCGATCCCAAATATGAAATGGACAAAGCTTAAAAATGTTTCACTCTTAGGTAACACCGAGGTCTAAATAATATTGGTATTGACCCCGCCCGCCCCGTCAAAAGTCCTAAGTTCAAATCCCGGAAGGTGCAAACATTGATATGTTGAATATTGACTTTTGTTTCCGTGTCATGAATATAGAAACATTCATGACTCGGAAACAAAGTTATCTTTTTATTCATACTGCCTTTATCTAATACCCAAGGCAGAAAGCACTAGGGATCTCAGTGCAGGAGTAGGTTAATGTGTTGTGAAGTGTGCAAATTTCGTTGATTTTAAAATTCAATACTTACATATCACCAATGAATAGCACTTTGCTGGGATCGCTAACCTTAGCGCGGGCCATTGCAAGTTGCCCATAAGCTTTGGATGGCTTGCCCAGTACAATAAGTTGACGACCCGTCTGTTTCACAATTATATCTTCTATTAATACACTGGTCGCTGGAAAGAAATATAAAGATCCATTAAAAATTGTAGATGAAACTAATATGCTATGGTTATTTTACTAAAGAATGTAAATTCTCTAAATTTGAGGTTCGGCTGATCATGATGCCTAGTCATTCTAATCGATAAACTTAAATTTAAGTAATCGATCAAATAGCAATCGAACCATGTTATACAGGGCTTAAAAGTAGTCTTGAAATGGTTCATTAGAAAGTCATGATGAAAGTATCCCTGGCTATTTTACAAAAACATACAATTAGAAAAAGTAAACATCTGTTTTTGGGCCTAAAACTTCTACATGTCCTGGTGGCGTATTTTTATTACAATTTATTTGTTATTCCCTTTTTGTTTGTTACACCCAGTTCGATATACTCTACAGAGGCCTCGAGCACATTATTACGCATAAATAAATTTAATTATTTTATGAAAAAAACCTAAAATCTTACCAAAAGCTGTAATTCCAAGATCCATCAGCACCACTCTATCGCTGGCCCCATTAATAAACAGCACTTCAGGTCGCTTCAAATATGTAATCGCGCGATACATTTTTGGAATATTCATTTTGAAGTCACTATCAAAGATCACCGCACCGATCTCAGGGTTATCTTGTAGGAACTGGCCAAAGTCTCCGTAATAATCAGGAATTTCTTCCGGCTAATGAAAATAAATAGTATTAAAGCTGTGTTAAGACCACACTGACTGTCAGCCGCCGAAACTGAGCGAACATTACGCAGTTTATTGTATTTCTACTATGCTATACGTAAACGTTGACATCGTTTGTTCATGTCAAGAGGCATGGTACGGCAGTGAGTAGCAAAACAGTCCAGTACAATATCATAATAAATTCTACTAACCCTAGGTTAAGAACATTGTTACTAACAAAATGAATCCTAAGGTCTGAAATAAATGACATTTAATATTATTTACACTGGAGCTCACAGTCTGCGGATGAAAGTCAGTTTGATATGACATGATAAAAGAAACATATTTACCGAGAACCTGGTGCTAGACTTAAACAAACATCTATCCTTTACAGAAAATGAATAACCAGAACAATACATGATGACAGCCTAATTGGTAAAGTCCGCTTACAAGTCGGACGGCGTGTGTTAGATCCCAATCATGGACCTGTTCCACTGGATTTATTTCATGTACGGATTTTAATATTCTAAAACTATCACTTAGCTACACCCGAGGTGGGTTGGCGTCAGGCAACCACCCATAAATCAAACGCCAATGCGAGTTTCGTAAGAAACCATTTTCCGCCCACCCCATAAATAATATAATAAGGGCAGGACAGGCAGTAAATAATTATAACTTTAAAAAAGTTTTTGCAAACGCAGCGTGGGAAGGCCACCCGCGAGATAGAAGGACGACCTGGCCAAGATCGCGGGCGTCGGTTGAATGCAGGCTGCTTCCGATCGGTCGGAGTGGAGCTTGTTGGGGGAGGCCGATGTCCAACAGTAGACTTCTCAGGGCTTTAAATGATGATGATGATGTAAAAAGTTTTTAATTCCATAATTCTTTCGTGGTCTTGTGTCAATAATAAATGGGAACTGGAAGGAAAAATAATGCTTATGAGGATACAAACTTACTCCAGATGTGCATTTAATGCCATTTTCCTCAAGTAACCGTTGTGTTTCTGTACACGTCACACAGTACGCTGTTTTGTCGAACTTTTGTGCTTTAAGATATTCTACTATTGCCATTGATGGAATTGTTAGCCTCTCCTAAAAAAAAACATACATAAATAGATGTCGTATGGTGCCAGCAAAGAAGAATAACGCCACTCCATGTCTTCCCGTGGGTATCGTAAGAGGCGATTAAGGTTTTTCGGGAGGTGGGCAGCAGCGCCTTCCGAGTTGACGACATAATCGACTAAAATCACACTGCGGTCACCAACCCGCTTGTACAGCGTGGCGATTATGGGAAAAAACCGTGTGGCGTACCTGACCTGCAATAATCCAATGTGTTCTTTTGGTAGTCTAGGAGAGTGTAGGTAATTACGTGAACGGAATGAAACGGGATTTTTTGGAGTACCTAACCATTTTTCATTCAGAACCGTCATATATTTTATATGCTTTTGAGACCAATATGGGACACGTTAGTAATTTTTTGTTATTAACTAGGTACCTACTCTATTTTAAGGGATATAAAGTCTCTAAACTGTTAAAAATTTGACCTACATGTAATTTGAGTACATGTACTTACGAATCCATTATCAATATTTGCCGCTTCAAATAATTGTGAATAGTCCTCTTTACTTCTTATGCTGTTATTTGATACGAATGATACTTGCTTTCCACATTTTTCCATTAAACTAAAGAATTTACCGCTGCCCACTAGCGGAAATTTGGCCCAAATTACACCTGAAACAATTAAAAGAAAATTTATAACACTTATCTAAACTTTCGCTCTCTCTCTTTCTCTCTCTCTCTCTCTCTTTATCACTTTGTCTATTCTCTCTAATTTAACAAAATTCAGGGCACGTTATGCCCATTATGTAGTAGCGACAGACGACCGTGTAGTTTCAACTATGATGGGTGGCTCAGGTGTTCACATATACAGGTGTGGGTGATAGCCAGGCAAATGATGATGATGATCTCCGACCGTATTTCGGCCAAGGCGGCCAATCACCGTAGAGATTGGCCAGGTACGCAGGAGATATTATAGTGCACAAGTGTGTGCGCAAACACAGATGCACTCTCTATTCCGTTACTCTCATAGTCCGATGGGACGGATAGCCGACACGACCGGAGAGAGATCAGGCGCAGGACCAACGGTTTCACGTACTTTCCGAGGCACGAGCTAAGTAACAATATTGCAACATTAAAATCTGTACATTAAATAAATTCATTGGTACCGGTCCGTGACAGGCAAAAACTGAAATGCTGTACAAGTACCATTGAGTTGAGCTATACGACAGTATTATTACTCACAGGTAATGTATTTTTGATTTGATTATCTTTGCCCTCCGTGCCAATTGTATCGTGCGATCCCGTGACTAATTAAATGAGCTTATTAGTTATTCTCTGCTTGTGGCAACACTATGGTTGACAGCTGATCTAACCTTTTCTTGATAATTTTATTCATATTAATTGTAAATATTGTATAAATACTGTTAAATATTTCATATTTAGTTTTTATAAGTGCTTAGGAAGATAATAAGTAAAATATTTTGTGCTTTTATTGCTGCTAAAGTGTATAAATCCAATAATAATTTCGGTGCCGGTTAAATCTACCTACTGCTAGTAATAAAAGTGAAATTGTAAATCAAACTTTAAAACAAAACCTGTAAAACATATCTAGGTTTGATATATTTTACTGTCTAATTTTGTAATACACAAACCTAATTTACTCCGTAAGTAATTGTTGTATATAGTCTGTGTATAATATTGATCAATTTTTTTTTGTCTTATATCTTAGTTGACATACTTCTGGACGTGCTCTCTTTGTTTCTGCTCAGTCATACAGCTGCCTAAACCTTATTCAATTACCTTTTTTTTACCCATCAAATATAAACTAGTCAATAATGACATCTGTGTTGACCCGCAAGACCAGTGCTCAACAGGAGCAAAAGAAACTCCAACTAACTTTACAGGAGTTAAAAGTGTCCAAGGAGTTGTGTGATCAACTGCAGAGAGAAAGGGAGGACAACGAGAAAGAATTTATTCGCATATTAGATATTAACAAGAAAATTAAATCTGAAATGTCAATCTTAGACAACAAATATACAGATGCCATAGAGGAGCGAAACTGTCTACAGGCGATAATTGATAGGTTTGATGTACATAGTACAGAATATGAAGAAGCTCTTCAACAAATAAAATTGCAAAAATCTCAATTGCTTGCGGCTCATGATGAGATTTTAGAATGAAGAAAGGTCATACAAGATAGGCAAACTGCACAGACTGTTAGTCTTTATGAGGAGCTAGTATTTGACGCCCCTAACCTGGTAACTGCTGCAAGCCAATGTGCACCCAAGATCATCATAGATCTAACTTGTGATGAATCAATTAACAGCACAAATAAACATGATCATTCTTGCAGCAAGAACAAGGTTAAAAAATACTGTAAATTAAATAGATTTATTAAAAATATTATACAGTATTAGAATATTTAAATGATAACGAGCCATGGAAGTGAATTGTTCTAGCATCCCCAAGTTACGCAATCTATGTTTTACTTTTATATTTAGCTTAGTAGGTATAGTTAATATGTGTTGGTGAATGTGACCAGAAGCGCTATAGTGTATCATGCGTGACTTCTTCATTCTAAGTTGTTACCAGCTATAAGTATTATATATTTAAGTTATGAATGCCACGTTTGCTCTTCTGTTCACATTTTACCGTCGACTTGTACTATTGTACACAAATATATATTTTTTTATATTTTATAGTTTAGTTTAGTAGATACTTATTTGACATTGACTTGTACTCTGTGTACACATTTTTATTTTTATTTATACAGTTTAAATTTGACATGTACTTACTTTGTGTAAGTGGGTATGTAATTTATATGAATTTAAATTAATTGTGTTATGATAATTGAATTTATACACACTAAGTGAGTTAAGTGTTACTATGATTATCTGATATCTAATCCAATGTAAGATTCTTTTGTTAATATGTTACTTAGTTTTGACTGTGTCGCTGGGAGTTTTCTTGCTATTTCTTCTCCCAAGCAGTGACACTTCACTGAGATAGTGTAACAGTAATAGTAGAATCATGCGGTGTGTCAGACCTAATGTTGGTTTTGCCATAAAGGAGAACTGTGTAGCAGCTCTCCTGGATTTCGTCTTTAGGTGACCTTAACTCTTATTAGCTCCACGTTGGTGGCTATTAAGCCCCGAATCTATAACTTATGCCTGACAGACCGTAACAAATCGCACCTTGGGTGGTGACCGTTGCCAAAGCAAAAGCTTTGCGATTTATTTATTTTTGGGTTGTTTTAATTCACCCCCTTTTTGTTTGGTAGCGGTTTCATTTTTGGGGTGCGAACATAGAAAGTAACATATAATTAGACAATCGACAAACAAGTTGTTAATGCTTTCATGTCGATTAAATGATTTTGAATTTGAATTTGAATTAACGTAAAATAGATTAGTAGGAAATGCACTTCTTATCTATCAATTATCTTGAATAATCATAACTTTGCTATAAAACAATAGTGATATCATCATGATGTAAAGGTTATAACTGCGCAGTAATCTAATAGTTGACATTCAAAATAAAGGGTTGTACATTAAGAAAAAAAAATCATATTTGTCAGTTAATTAATGTACTCGTAAGGATAAGAAAGTACATCGTCTGTCTGGTCAACAGGTCTTATCTATTTTTAGCTAAACATTTTTGTCTATGTTTCATCCACAACCGTCCTGCTGTTATAGCTAGACAGACTTAATTTTCTAGATAATAGTCAATTTTATGCATCAAAGGTTACTTTAAAAAACCTAAAAAAAAAGTTACCTTTTTGTAAATCTTTTTTATATATCGCAACGCAACTAACAATAAAGCACTTGACCAAAATAAGGAGCTATTCTTAAACATTTTAGACGAGGGTTTATATTAGTTAAACACGCGTAGGCACAGCCCTAAAGGATTTGTTTGATTATATCTAGATAACGTTTATAATTTACGTTTATAAGTAGGTAGTAATATTAGGCCAGATTTTATTTTCTAATTAACAAAGATACTTAAGTTATAGTTCATGCACCTACATATGAGATTATTATCTCTGCTCTGCTGACCGATTATCGATTGTTTTTATTGAGATTTCAATGTTCGTCTATCTGTTATAAGGCAATCCAGTTACCGTTAATATAAATTAACACATAAATAATAGAATTATAACCTATAGAAAGTGTGTTCCAACCAAACGCAAGGCGAAAAAATAGGCATAAAATATCGACTTGACGTATGCATGAAATAAAATTAATGTTGCCTTAAAAATGTTTTTTCCCTAGATGTGGGGAAATTTTCGATAAAATTATTATTGATGCTGAGAAGTATACTGATTTGCATACTCTTGTAGAATTATCGTGAAATTTAAATATATTAAAAGGAGATGTTCGGACTTTTCCACATCATTGGTCCAAAAATGTGACAAAAAAATACAATATTCTGTTAAAAATTGTCCCTCTGAATAATTTGTCATTATGTCAACAAAGCTGTGAGGCCATTCTCCGTGGTTTTATTTCATTCAATAAAGGAAAGGACGATGCCCATTTTAAAGATCTAATTTCAATTAAACATAGATCTTTAAAATGGGCATCGTCCTTTCCTTTATTAATTTCAATTAAACATAATATTACAGTAACTATAATGTATAGTTTTAAATAATTCGGTGAGAGAGCTTGCAGGTAATTTTTTTTTTTTTTTAGTTTATCCCGAAGGAAAAGCAAGGGGAACTAAGCCCATACAGCCTAATCATTGTTTAGTAAAATTTATGATGAATGACAATGATGATGAATGGAAACGTCGGGAAAATCCTCAAGAACAAGTGTAAAGTTAGTCAAAATGAAAAATTATTGAGCTTGCAGGTAATTCCACAATCAATCAAAGACAAAGTAGATCCAACTACTTTTACCTACAATCTGCATGTTTAAAAATAGGGTAAAATTTCACACTTATGGCAACATTTTGTTTTCAATGACAGATAAAAAAATATGAAAATTTGATTGTGTATTTATTGTTTTATCAATGAAATTACGTAAAAACATCAAATATTTACCGGTGAAATGTGATGTTATTTATTTTCTTATGTTTTTGAGCATAGTTTTGGCAGGATCTCAGTGCACATTTCGTCATGGTAAGTCCTTTAGGTTGACATACACACGTAGCCACTGACCGCTGAGCACTGAATGACAGAGCCGCGATTGGTTCAAATTTGCACCCATAAAAATTCCTAAAATCGGCCTTCGGACTATACTTCTATAGGTTATAATTCTATTACATAAATAAATAATAAATAAAGCCTGTTTTTTATAATTAGCTAGACAGATGAAATTAACAAGAGATACAAATACTAAGAACATAATAAAATAAATATTTATGGGGTCTATCTATCATTTATAAACGTGGTTTTTTTTAATGTATCATGCAACATACTTTTCACAATTAGACTTAGACTATCTAATTAACATCCGAGATTGTGGTAGAGTTAATATACATGAAAGAGAAAAGTATTAACATCTAACTGAAACCCACTATAGAAATTTTAATTTAGATAGGTATATACGAAGTTACGTATGAGTAGGTTTACGTAAAACATAGTCGAAAGTACAAAGTTTCAAAAGTTATTTGTAAAAGACAAAATTAAAATACTTGAGTACACTTTAATTATTCATTTTTAAAGTTTTCAATTAAAGTAAAGTTCAGTAGAAAATAAATTTATCATACAAAGATTTTTTGGTAGAGATTGCATTTCAACTATGTATTAGTTTTAGTACAAGAAATAATAAAATTCTTTTTAATCTATAAGATTTACCAATTTCATTCATAATAATTCAGTAATTTAAGTGACACGAAAATTCTCGATTATTTTTATGACTGACATATCACAACCCCCTGTTAACAAACAAATAATAAGATGCTAAATATTCCCATTCGAGAGGAAATATTGTGAATGTGACGTACCTAAAATAACACATAATATTTCACAACAACAAAACTATAAAAATAACTCACCGTCACAATCAGAGAAAACATAATCGAAACTCTCGATAAACGATTTAAAATCATTCTCGGAAAGTTTAGTAATATCCACTGGGGGCATCATAGTTATTGATTATAAGAAACTTCTAATTAATCGATATATCGACAGCACATGCGTGCGTTCATAACCTAGATTTGTTCGGCACTGCGCTCGCTCATATACCCGTAGTCATTATAAAACCAAGTGTCCAAGGTCCTCTTGTATTTTTGTATCGATAAGATTTTTAGCTACCTAATCATCAGCTGTAATAATGCATGCACAAGATGAGTTTTTGTAATATTCTGGTGAATAATCTCAACCGGTGGAATTTTACTCATCGTTTTCATGCAAATTGCGCAGTGAGGTTTATGTACCTACGTATTTAAAGATAAGAATAACTTCCATAACTGCAACTATTCAGTAGTATCTAGTTATAACTGGTTAACTATATTCGTTATTTAAACATTCTTAACACAAATTATGGTTTTGTTATAAACGTTTGCGTAATTTTAAGTGTCTATTTTTTACTGTTATTTTTATTTATCAATTTTAATCGATCTTAATTACTGTCTGTGACCTGTTTCGATATTTACACTAGACCAAACATCGCTACTGTCAGACATTATTTTGCATTGAATTGAGATTAAATTTAATTGAAATTAGTATTTTAAAGTTTGAAATCATTTTTTAATATTTTTGGCCTAGCATCTTCTAAATCTAGAGAACATAATCGCGGATATTAAAATAAAATTATAATTATTAACAGACAAAAGAAGAAGCATGTGTAATCTTCTAATATAAATGTAATTTATTATTTTCTCAATCAAACATCAAGAAATATAGGCTTTACTTACTATGTAAAATAGTTCATCTAACCAGAACAGGTAGGAACAACATCACAACAGGTCTGGTTCAAGCCCTAGGATAGGACCTAGAGTTTAGGTGCTATGGAAACGTTTGGGACAGTACCACGCGATTCCTATATCGATTCGAGCTACGTATGTCCCCATGGTCACGACCTTGCGGTTTATTTTTAGGGTTCCGCAGTTAAATGCGGTTAAAAATAGTTTTAGTAGTTTCTCGCCGCCGATGTGAATAGTATTACGACCATTATGACCATTGGAGGCGCCTCAAATGAAGGAGGCCTTTCTGATTCACAGATTTTATTGGACTGTCAGAACAAATTAGAAATAAAATTTTGATTATGATGGCATTATATTGTACTACTTATCTCCGTAATACCGAAAAACTAATACGATATTTACGTTCGTTATGTTTTTTTTTTGGTTAATGGCACTTTTTTCATGGGAATCAATTTTAGCGCAAAACTTTATCTCGAAAATCACATCACATCGTTTTAGCCTTTTTACAAAAATCAATGCTTAATGGTTGAGTATCGGAATTAACGTATTCCCTATATACCCAGTAGGAATAATCATAATGACCTATATAATAATTTTATACATGATGTGAGATTCAAATAATACTGAAAATAATTGTAATATTAACTCACTATACATATAACTGTTAAACGCCATTGAACTTTGGTACAGACATGAACTTCAATAGCCGCGTCCACACCAGCCGTATGAGCTCGCGCGCCAGCCTCGATGGATTCACGGATCACCCCGGAACAGAGAGGCGAGCCTCGCGATGCAGGCCGAGCCATCTGAATTCACCGAGCATCAAGTTCATGACAAACCTACAATAAGCGCTCGCGAGCCAAATTATACCGTCCACAACGAACGCACAGCGCACACTGAGGCACCTTTGAGCATGGTCCATTTACCGACAGCCGATGGCTCGACCGCGAGGCACGCTCGGCCGAGGCAACGTGCGTCCGAGGCAGACCGAAATTATGTGTCAAATACTAAGTGGAGGAATTTCAGACAATTCGTACTAAGAAATAGCTTAGGAAAAGCTATTACTGAATATTTGAAAAAAAAGTTATCGTGCAAGCCTTGTCTTTCTGACTTAGACAATTGTCAATCATGTCAGTCTTTAAGCCAATGGTGCCTTGCAAGGTCTGGACCCACCACTCATTCCCGCCACTGAAAATCCTGTGCCTAAGCAAGGATCAATAGAGGTGACCAGAGAAAAGCAAATAAAGCAAAAAAAAATCAGGGCAACTAAATAGACTAGTAATTGAAGTTAACATTAAGTTATTCATTAGATCAGTGCGTACTCTCTCAAAGGATGTGGGACGTAAAAATGCTTATGATTTCTTTTTTTAGAGTCATCACACCCATGGAAAGTGATGTTTTATAGATTGACGATCATGATTTTATTCACCTCCATTTCCGTCCTTGGCGTGCAGCCAGTCTTTTCGATAAACCCACGAAACAGGCGCATGGGTAGCGAAAAGCATCACGTGAATCATTGCCCTTTGGAACGTGTGAGTAGAATTACTATGCTACGAGACTCTATTTCTGAAAGAGTATGGATTAGTTGTGCAGTGATTGGTTTGGGTATATTATACTATATACAGGATGTTTTTTTGTGGCGACCTTTAACGAAGGGTACGTACTCTATACATGAAATAAAGTAAGTTTATGCCAAAAAAAATGCTGAGAATTTTTTTTTTTTTGAAAAAAAAATTTAAATTCCTTGATCGTGCGAAATTTATAGTGTCTAGTGTTTATGTTAGTTTTTTATAGACAGATATTAATTATTTTTCGTGAAAAAATCCTACTACGCGCGTCTATGTGCATTTATGCAGAAAAACGCAGTCTATTTACTCAACTTTGGACCCTAATATTTTGGAAACCAGACACTTCCCAGGTATGCTTCCATGGAGAAAAATGATCGTGATGATGAGGAGATTCCGTAGTTTTCGGCAACGTTGACGACCAAAAATCACCCTGTATAATATTTATATATTTTTTTTTTTTTGGAACAGTAAAAATGTAGTCTTCCTGCAACATTATTAATTTTATAGGTACATAGGTAACATCTGCTCAATTATATTTAAATAATTATCGTAATTATTTAAGGAAAATGGCAGTAAAATATTAGTTTCAAAAATAACATTTTATATACAGGGTGATTTTTTGTCGTGAACGTTCCCGAAAACTACGGAATCTCCTCATCATCACGATCATTTTTCTCCATGGAAGCATACCTGGGTAGCGTCTGGTTTTCAAAATATTAGGGTCCAAAGTTGAGTAAATATACTGCGTTTTTCTGCATAAATGCACATTGGCGCGTGTAGCAAGATTTTTTTTTACGATAAATAATTAATATCTGTCTATGAAAAAACTAGCATATACACTAGACACTATAAATTTCACCAGATCAAGTAATAAAAAAAAATAAAAAAAATTACATCGTTTCCCAGAATTGTTTTTGGCATAAACTTACTTTATATGATGTATAGAGTACGTACCGAGTTATACGAGTATACAATGGTGTATCTTTAATCTTTATACATCTGCGTACTAAGATTAATGACAAAACATGATGATAAAAGTCACTCGTGCGCATATCACACCTACTTAACTTGTTACGTCGATTGGGTTATTTTATTACCTATAGTGTCGGTCATTGTATTGCATAGTACTGATAAATGAATTATTTTTTAACTCAAGTCGCAACGAATGCAGGAACAGTTATATATTTTTATTGTAATAAAGGTATCTTTAATTATTGCGACAAACCTCTGATATCATCATTCCTGTGCTGATGCGGGGCTTTAACTAGAATACATCACCTAGATCTCTTTACGTCTTGTCGTAATGCTGGGGCTACATTAGCGGGCGAAGATTCGTGTAGCGTTGGCGCGCTAAAATCGTGTACGGGCATATGCGATGGTCTTGTCTACATTAAGATTTATGTCGCGATGACGCGATACATCGTGCCGAGTTCTTTTGTGATGTGCTGTAGTGTTGCGGAACTATAGATATACTGTCGATAGTTCGCCTCGAAAAATATTCAGGATATCGATAGTAGTATTGCCGCGTGAGCTATCGATAAGCAACACTAGTGTGCTGTGCGGCTGAGACGTAATTCAAAATATAGGAGGCAGTAGCGTTGCATTGTATGTCAGTAAATTATTATTTATTACATTTGTACTATGTAGTATCATTTGCAAAGTAATATTAAAAAGAGAAGAAAGAGGAGATGGTGGATGACTACTATTCATAGAAACGAAACGATATCGATGAGCGACTAGGATTTCATATAATACTCTCCGTTTCATAAACTCTAATACTTTTTCATGTTGCACCTACCACCTACAAAAAAGCAATCACGTCCGTCCCGCATCAAAGTCTGAACGACACTAAAGTGACGTAGGTGTAGCCAGCGAAGCGAACATTGACGCGACAAATCCCTTTGATACGCGCCAGTTTACCGACAATGCCCCGATAATACATCGTCTTCGCCCTAATACTAAGCGTTGTAACGATCCACCCGGCTACACTCATCGCATTGACATGAATATTCGCCGTAGCCTGCTAATGTAGCCCCAGCATAAGAGTCGACTAAGGAACTCAGGCATTTTAATAGGCGATAAGCTAGCAACTTATCGCTGATCATTTACATCCGCCCCCGTCCATAATAGATCCGCAGGCTGATTTTGTAACTTGCGATTGGTCGGCAACCGGTCGCTAAACGTCAAAAGATGACTACGCGACCGATTCCAAGAAACCCTATTCTGTAATCAAGCAAGTATGGTGCACTGACTTTTTAATCTAGTAGGATAATACCAAATGTCAATTTTGACAGCGACTATCTAGCGATTGCGACCGGTTGCAAGTTACAACATCAGCCTGCCGTACGTATCAACTCATTCACTCTCAATCTCCACCTCTTGCACGACATTTAATCCTTTTTCCATAACCCAATTTTCCTCAACAGCGCCTCCCGTACTGACAACATAGTCCAAAAATCAGACTGCGGTCACCAACCCGCCTGCCCATCGTGGTGACTATGGGCAAAAACCCCCCATAAGGGTAGCCTTGTGGCGTGCCCTGGGGGAGGCTTACGTCCAGAAGTGGACTGCAATAGGCTGAAGAAGAAGAAGATTATATTAGACGTCTTCTTTTGTTTATGTGGAAAAAGCAATATGGCATGGATGCTAATTCGTGAATAAAGTCAAATCTAAAGTGTGATTTAAAATCCCTTTTTTAGTAATCTATTTTATGCAATAATGTTCTAGTTATATTGAGCATATTAAGATGATAAGTTGTGAGAGTTCGACATTTTACTACTTACGTAAAAGAATACTTAACCCTTTTTGTAATATAGGTGCGGAATTCTCAGCTATAATCTTAATCCCGTGCTTGACCTATTGCAATTTGTTCCAACATTGACATTCAAAAGGGAAAAGTTTCCGGAAATCGATTGGTTCACTGCCCGTGACTGGTCGGTGATTGGCGCAATTTTAAAATGGTTGTCGATAAGCTTAATTAATCAGAACAGTAACGGCAATGGTAGGTAAGAGTGACAGTGACCCTGCTTGCTGAGTTAAGGTTCTAGGTTTGAATCTCGCTAGGGGCAAACTAGTGGTTAACGTCGAAGCTTGTATCAAAGTTATATAAATCTTTATCTTCTTGTCTTATAAACATACATACTGCTTACGTCTGTGTTCTCAAAAACGAGGTACCTAGCCATACTTGCAGGATCGCGAATGAGAACCTACAGCTACGTTTACGCGTAGCATAAAATGTCAGATATAAAAATCAGTGACAAGTTGACATGCTTATCGCCTGAGAGAACGCTGCTATCTACATTCCTAAGTCGACTCTTATGATGACATGCACGGGAGAAAATAGAAAGAATCCGAAAGAACGAAATCAGGTTTTTTATTAGGCACAGTTTTGAGCATTAGTATCATCAATAGTTCCTAAAGAGTTTTCTACTCAATTCAATAGCACCTACTCATAAAAAGTTTGCAGTAAAAAAACCTAAAGAAGCTGATTTCGCAAACACAAAACTGAACTTTTTATAGAAAAACGTCAAACTTCCCTCATATGAGTGTTCTAATGTTTAGAAACAATGCTTCTTCGAAAATAAGATTTCTATCTTTAAAAAAAACGGGGTATACAGGAGAGCAATCGCGCAAAATGACAATGGTAACGAAACGTTTTAGGTTTTTTTGGTTCCACTTGACATCGTTTCAGACGTTTCCAATGTCTCACTTTTGACTGTTTTGTATGGTTTAGACGTTGCCAAAATTTAGCGCGATACGAAATGTGTATAACGTAACATTTTTGGTTGTGGTTTAGCTTTGGTAAATACGTTTTGCGCGATTGCCCTCCTAGCTAGTGAAGCTCGCATCACTAGAAGAGATAATTATAGTCATAATGTTATATAATTATCCCAATTATTCAAAAGATGGACGTAGGCTGCTTTTAATCTAAGATGATTTATTAAATTTTCAGAAAATTAAAACTTTTCTTTGGACGGAATAAGTGGGGAGAAAAATATATATTAAAATAACTTCACTGGTAACCGTTTCACTACAACACCGTAATGAAAGAACTTTTTAACGGAAAAGCTTCAATTAAATGTTTACTCGAAATAAAGTTTTTATATTTTTCTATCCAGTCAAAAGGGAAATAACTGTTGCAATATTTCAGTGAACTGAAACCTTATTAAATAACGTGTTACTACAAAATAAATGGTTGCCATGATAAATTGATGGCTACAATCGCTTGTATAAATATTTTTGTTGCTTCTACAATGTAATGTCGAATCATTTGACAGTAATAATATTCCTGTATAATTATTTTACGTAATCCCTGAAAAAAATGTCTGCTCAAAAAAAGTGAAAAGCCGGACTGCCCAATATTGACAAACTGGACGCATACTCACATGCATGTGGTAGGTGCAGTACCGGGCAAATACTTGAATTAATCTATTATTCTTATTATTATTCTTATGTTTACTAACCTCGTCACTTAAGTTTTTCTCGCATACCTACTAATTTAATTATGGACTCTGTCTGAAATAAATAGTTTTATTTACTCGTATTATTTATTATTTATAAAAATGTAAATCTAATTTAATGCTTGTTGACTTGACGGAACTTTAGTATCATTTTATGGTTCAGTGGTATTAAGTGATAATAGTATACAGACTTTAACAAACTCTAAATATTTCCCACGGAGAGTAAGATCGAATATAATCAATAGTTTTAACAAATGAAATCACGAATAGTATAATCCCTTTACGGCCTACGTTGATCGAGACGACATGGTAAGGGATTTTGCCGTCAGTCAGCATACACTAGAACGTCGCTTTCAACGCCGTGCAGTGACATTTCTTTAAACTATTTTAAAAAATAGCAGTTTATGTCGTACTCCTTTATCGATACGTTTAAATGTCCATTCGTAAAAATTCAAAGCCGTTGAAATGCCGTTCCTATCTAAGTAGGCCTTTTCAATCATGGCATAATAGAATCGGTTGACAGACTCCTTAACGCTCTTTCGATTAGGTACATATTATTAACATGCATACATATAATCACGCCTTTATCCCTTACGGGGTAGGAAGAGCACCAAAGGCCGATAGAACCACATGGTGCTACTTCTGACCAATTTTGAGGGTATAGTTGAGATGTACAAGTTCGGTTAGTAGTTATTAACATTATAATTAATAAGCAAACAAATCAATGGGAAACATTAAAAAGCTACTCGTATATACCAAATGGCACAACTACGCCATATATTTTCATTCGAAAAAAAAAACACGCCTTCCACGTAAATAGGGTAAATATTTTGTTGCTATATACGAGTAGTACAAGACTTAAGAAAATATTAACCTATATTATTATAAGTAAAATCTTACTTGGCGAAACAAAACTTTGTAGTGGTAAAGTTTCAGCAATTAGTATGTAAGTGACAGCGTATACTAACTATTAAAATAGATTTAATTGTCAGTCGTTACTTTTCGAAAGTTCCCGGGATTTCCCTGGGGTTCACCCAATTTCTGCCCAGAATTTCTTTGACCCTCGAATCTGAGAACTTTTTATCGTGATTAGAGACGATGATGAGAAACCAGATGCGAGCACCTAGCATGCAATGCAATCCATAGGAACATTGTTGCTACTCCAATTTTTTTGTATTTGCCGTCTTATGTACCATTTTTTTGTCACGGCTTAATGTAATTTTCATTTTTTTATTGATTTATTTTATTTACCAAAATCCACAGCACTTAGAATAGTACAGAGTTTAGTATTCTATCATCATAACATACTGCCATTTATGGATTTTCATTTTATATTAAATGCAAATCTAGAATGACCAAAGTTTAACCTTTATTGTTTCTGAATTTCAATGTTAAGTGTATCTACATACTTCACATTTTAACCTTTATATCAGTTTAAATACTTTGCACTTACTAGGTAGATGCCTCCACCATATTTTTTTTAAATTTTTTTACATTTGTCTAGTCCCTGTTGATCCTGACTTACAGCAGTTGTACTCGTGGCGGGAATAAATGATGGTCATGTACCGGTGCTGTTATACCCATGTTATTGTTGATGGACCATGGAATCTTGCTCGTCTGCCCGCACCCTAAGTTTAGCAATTAGCAAACTAGTTTGAGTCTCCAAGATAACACGGCCGTATACCTCCATCATACTTTTGATATCATTAATTAAAACTTTGAGCGATGCCAGTGTGATTTGTAATTCAGCCAAGATGTATTTGTAGATTAATTATAACAATAGTATAGTTAATTAGTACTTATATATTTAAAACAGTATAGGGAAAATAAGCACCCAATGTGTATCTGAAAATAAAGATAAATTATAAGAGACCAATGATAATTTGAATGTGAAACCAAAGAGTAATTTTGAAGGAGGTACACCCAGGGCACCCTTATATTCTTTATTGTACACACAGAAAACATAAAAGATAATAATATTAACAAAGATGATGCACAAATACTGCACCCAGCAGGATATATGTGACCAAACAGTGTCGTTTCATCTAGTATGAGCCTTGTCTATGCTGATGCGGGCCTTCGTTACAATACATCAGCTGCATCTCCTTTCGTGCATGTCAAAAGAGCCGACTAAGGAATATTAGGGCGTTCTCTCAGGCGATAAACTACTAACTTCAATTTTTTTAAATCTTGTGCCCCTTATATGAGGCCCCGTTTAGTCTTAGTTTACACGCTTGTGCTAAGATTTGAATTAATGTCAGTTCATAGAAATGGATCTTAGTTTTTATTAACATTTTATACCCAAGGGTTTATTTAAAAATTGTTCAATTCAATTCAATTTATTCATTTGTAATACACATGTTATAAAGTTGTTGAGTATTGTCCACCCAAGGGGCTAAGCTTGTACCAAGAATACTCGATGACAGGATATTATTATATTTACTCTGAGAATAACTTTATTCTACACTAGTGGACGCCCGCGACTCCGTCCGCGTGGACTGCAGAAAAAAACAAAATGTCGAAATTATCCGGGATAAAAACATTTTCCCAGGATAAAAAGTAGCCTATATGTTAAGTGCGGCCTGTCACAATATATTACTGAAAACTGCATCGAAATCGGTTCAGCCGTTTCTGAGATTAACGTGCACAAACGCACAAACAGACAAACCGACTAACAGACAAAAATTCCAAAAATCATTCTTTTGGGTACTATTGCGTTGATAAAGGTCTCCTTTAATATTTTTTCTCAGATATCTTCCATGTACAGACAGCGACCCGTTACATTTTTATTATATGTATAGATTTAATAAGCAATTAAGAGCCACACTGAGGACGGATTAAGAGAGAATAAGTAATTTTCTACGTATAAATATCTCACAAACTTTCATGTTTATAAATAACTTTAGCAGAAAGTTATTTAGCCTAATTGTTGAACACGGATTGCGAATACTGCAGCACTTAGATAAATGACCAAGCTATTGGCCTGTAGCGTCGATCTGCAGAGCTGCATGTCTCGACACAGACTGAGCCGAACGACCGCGTTGCGCGATATTTTATTTTATAGTCGTGAGACAGAAATACTGTCTCTCTCGCTCGCTCTCAACTAGCTGCGCACTCTCTGTATGTTAGTGTAGAATTAAGCTTATGTATAAATATGTGTCATTTACAAATAAATCTCATTCCCGATTCAACCTTCATCTGAGTATTATTTATTATCAACTAGGCATAGCCTAAAGTGGTGACCCCGACAGAACAACACAAGCAAGATGTACTCGGAAGATCAACAAGCAGCAACAGTGGCATCTCAAGAAACACTTTCACAAGAACTAGAAGTCAGCGGAATCTCTCTATCACTGCGCATCCCTCCATTTTGGCGCGATCGTCCCAAATTATGGTTTTATACATTTGAAGCAGCTACACATGAATTGAAGAAAAGCCAAACACAACTAGCCCAAATGGTTATAGCACGATTAGAAAAATGCGATGTTGAACAAATTTGTGATCTGCTGTACAACCCACCGAAGTCGAACCAATACTTAGCCCTGAAGGAACGCTTGATTTCTGTATATGAAGAAAGCGAAGGACGGCAGTTTCAAAAGCTACTCTCCGAAATGGAACTTGGCGATCAACGACCCACACAATTATTACGGCGCATGCGGAACCTAGCAATGGAGAAGGTGCCCGACTCAACTCTTCGGCTTATGTGGATGAATCACCTACCACCACATGTCCGCTCTGTCCTTGTCGTCAGTGACAGCGTCAGCAAGCACGTCGCACTCGACGAACTCGCATTAATCGCAGACAAAATGCTAGAACAAAGTGTCGAAGTCGCCGCCGTACGTGCCACGCCAGCCACGCCGACACCCTCGACGTCGCAGCACGTCGATACACACCATCTAGTCGAAGAAATAAGAAAATTATCACTAGAAGTCGCAGCCCTGAAAAATGAAAATCATCGCTATCCTTCACGCCGAGTACCGCGCTACTACAATAATCGCTACGGTGCCGACAGACCGCCACGCTCCCGCAGCGCTACTCCTTCGCCGTATTGCTTTTACCATCGCCGATTCGGAGCAGATGCACGTCGCTGTACGCACCCGTGTACATTCAACGATTCCAGGAATTCGGGAAATTAATAATCACGTTGGCTGAGGCGGATTCCAGCGTGACAGAGAAATCTTACCGCCTGTTCGTCACCGATAGAAAAACGAAGCTTACATTTTTGGTAGACACCGGTGCAAATATATCGGTCATACCAAAGAAAAGAGGCGAAGTGGCAACACCATTACCATTTAACCTTTATGCAGCTAATAATACTACACTCGAGCACGACCGATACCACCGCATCGTCAAGATACTGTCAAGAAGGAATTCGAGAACATGATGCAGCAAGGACTTTGTCGCCCAAGTAAAAGTCCATGGGCTAGCCCACTTCACATAGTCCCCAAGAAAAACGGCGACCTACGCGTTTGTGGGGACTATCGCAGGCTAAACGCGGTTACTATACCCGACCGCTATCCCGTACCGCGCCTACGCGATTTTACTTATCATCTCGCCGGGAAGAAAATATTCTCCACTCTGGACCTTAACCGAGCATATCAACAAGTGGCTGTAGCAGATCAAGACATAGAAAAAACAGCAATAATAACTCCCTTCGGCCTGTACGAATTTCCACGGATGTGCCCAGGACTTCGTAACGCCGGCCAAACCTTCCAGAGGTTCATTCACGAAGTGCTCCGAGGTCTAGACTACGCATTTCCATTCATTGATGACGTTCTGATAGCTTCAGATAACGAAACACAACACCGCAATCACATACAAGAAGTATTGAAAAGATTTGAAGACTACGGCATCACAATCAATCCTTCAAAATGCATTTTTGGTCGACAACAACTAACATTTCTCGGCTACGCGGTGTCTCAGCATGGCATCAAAGCGCCTGAAGAAAAAATCACAGCAATAGTGAATTATCCAAAGCCTACGACGATCGAACAACTCAGGCGTTTTCTCGGTATGATTAATTACTACCGGGAAAATATACCGCAAGCAGCCACCATACAAGCACCTCTTCATGCCTATCTACATAACTGCAAAAAGCGAGATAAAACAGAAATAAAATGGACCGAAGAAGCAAACAGAGCCTATGAAAACTGTAAAAAGAGCATTCAAGACGCCGCCCTCCTGGCTCATCCGCATCACTCCGTCCCGCTCGCACTCATGTGTGACGCATCTAACACGTGTGCGGGCGCGGTTTTACAACAACGAGTGAATGGCGCGTGGCAACCACTCGGATACTTCTCAAAAAAGTTATCCGATGCACAAGCAAAATACAGCGCCTACGACCGAGAGCTACTAGCAATATACATGGCCATGAAACATTTTAGAAAAATATTCGAAGGAAGACAGCTAATTATCTACACAGACCATAAGCCGCTCATATACGCTTTTACTAAAGTTGGCAGCGACAGCGAAACACCGCGCCGAGCTCGACAGATTTTATTCATAAGTGAATTTACCACCGATATTCGTCACATCAATGGGCAGCACAACACCGTGGCCGACGCGTTGTCCAGGATAGAAGTTATCTCCTTTCCCACCACAATCGATTATGAACAGTTAGCAGACGCGCAAGAGCGAGACAGCACTATACACACGTTGGCAAAACAAGAAAATTTATTACTGGAAAAAGTACAATTGGACACAGCGAAAAAACATATATACTGCGAATGTTCTACATCAAACGCACGCCCGTACATACCTGAAGCATACCGTCGCATCGCATTCAACGCCGTCCACGGTATTAGCCACCCAGGAATACGAACTACGCGCAAGCTCATTCAGCAACGATATTTCTGGCCATCAATGAACATCGACGTCGGCAAATGGACCAAAGCATGCATCGCGTGTCAGCGGGCGAAAATTCAGCGACACACGGCTAGTGCGATATCTGCATTCCCACAACCAGCCGACCGATTCTCGCATCTATACGTCGATATAGTTGGACCACTGCCTACCACACAGCACGGCCATCGATACTGCGTGACAATGATAGACCGCGGTACTCGTTGGCCGGAAGCCGTCCCAGTCTACGAAATAACCGCCGAAGTTATTGCCAAAACCATATATGAAAACTGGATCGCGCGATTCGGCTGCCCAGAGAAAATCACATCCGATCAAGGCCGTCAATTTGAGAGCAGCATATTCAGCGCCCTCTCGCGGCTTGTTGGCGCCGAAAAAATTAGAACTACTGCATACCACCCTCAAAGCAACGGGTTGGTAGAACGTTGGCACCGATCTATGAAGGCAGCACTTATGGCCCGGCTGAAATCTAGCACCAGCTGGGTAGATGAACTACCAACTATCCTCCTCGGCCTACGCGCAGCTATGAGAACCGACACCGACGTCAGCGCCGCGCAACTCACCTATGGACGGAATTTGCGACTTCCAGGAGATTTTTTCACTACGACTACAAGCAACACCTACGAAAATTTGGACTACGACTACGTGGAAAAACTGCGGCAAACAATTAACAAATTCAAACCAGTCGCGCAGCAAACCCCGCATAGCAACAGCCGCGCAACCTTCATCCACCCCGACTTACATTCATGCAAGTTCGTGTTTGTTCGAGTGGACGCCGTTAAGAAACCATTGCAACCGCCTTACGATGGACCATATCGAGTATTGGACAGAGCCGACAAATTCTATAAAATCCAGTTGCAAAATCGTGAAGCCGTCATCTCTATCGACCGACTAAAACCAGCATACATCATAGCAGACGACGACCACGCAGCAAGCACTAATACTATGAATCCCGCCATCAGCGACAGTCAGCACGTAAAGCGTTCTAGTGCGGGTCGGATTATCAAGCCGCCGGTACGCTTTACTTGAAGGGGAGCCCTGTAGCGTCGATCTGCAGAGCTGCATGTCTCGACACAGACTGAGCCGAACGACCGCGTTGCGCGATATTTTATTTTATAGTCGTGAGACAGAAATACTGTCTCTCTCGCTCGCTCTCAACTAGCTGCGCACTCTCTGTATGTTAGTGTAGAATTAAGCTTATGTATAAATATGTGTCATTTACAAATAAATCTCATTCCCGATTCAACCTTCATCTGAGTATTATTTATTATCAACTAGGCATAGCCTAAAGGCCGTTTCTGCACTAGACGACACGACAATGACACGACAGCGAAACGACCACGCGGCGTTTCATCATCTAGTATCGGGGCCGTGCCGTGATCGTGTCTTCTAATGGAAAACGAGCCATAATATTGAATACATTTTTGCTTCCAAAAAAGCCGTGGTCATATCGTTGTCGTGTCGTCTAGTGGAAAAACGCCCATTGTCTAGTTTGTTGTGCCTTGTACAGTGAGAGCAGTTACTGTCACGGACACTGCCACCTACTTTTATATTATTGATTCATTGTATGTAGAGGTCGCTGGAGAGATTACAATTTGACATATCGAAAACTGAAATGTTATATTTCCAAGTAATCCATTTATATCTTAAAACCTGGTTCCTGGGTCGACAGAAAATAGTTACAAAGCGGAGATATATCAGTCAGGGGTGGTTCGCTTTCTGCATCGATATGTTGAAGGCATACTATATGCTCCAACCTAATTAATTAGGCAGACATAGAGCTAGAAGCCAAATTATTTAACTCCTAAATCTATACTTATATGGCGTGTTATTAAAACAATACTAGCTATTTCCCGCGACTCCGTCCCCGTGGACTGCAGAAAAAACAAAATGTCGAAATTATACGGAATAAAAATATTTTCCCGTGATAAAAAGTATCTTATATTATTCCTTATAAGGAATTCGAATAGGTATTCCTATAAGGATATCTATACAAAGTTTCACGATGATCGGTTGAGTAGTTTGCGCGTGAAAACGTAACAAACATCCCTACTTTGACAATTAGGATGTTTTTGAATGACATATGTATGACACATTGAATGTCATAGTTCCTCTTTATAATAGTTTTATGACCTTGGCACGTTGGATAATTTTCTGCGAAATAAACCTTGTGCTGTACTGTCGTCTAATTTAGTAAACTATCTTATATTTATTATAGCTATATACCTCGTTTATTTACGAAATTGTTTTATTTTTACCGTCTTGATCTATGCCACTTTGTAGTATTACTCGCTAAAGAGTGCAATTTTATGTTTGCAACCTCTGCCTTTTTAGATTTTTTTTATGTATAAACTTCATGGTCAAGTCTTAGAGAAAGAAAACCTCAACTTTAGTCTTTAGATAGGCGACCTGACTATTAAGAAAATTGGCCCTTAGATAAGTGTCTACTATTGATGTTAGGCACATACAGGGTGTAACAAAAAGGGTATGTTAAGCGAAAAGCTATGTAAATAGCCCAATATAGAGAACCTATTTCCAAAATTTGAAACTCAAAATCAAATGTTTACTTTTCAAGATTGTATGAACATTCCTGAGTTGTTTCGGAATTCTCCATACTATCTGGAAAAATAAACATGTGATTTCGAGTCTGAAATTTTGTGAGTAGGTTCCTTTTAGTGGGCTATTTACATAGCTTTTCGCTTAACACACCCCTTTTGTTACATCCTGTATAAGATGCGCTAACTATAATACCAAAAATACAACTATGTATTTATATTGCAACCTTTGAATCGATAGAGTTACGAGCGCGTACTCAAATATTTTCAAAGATAACACCACCCTTGCGTACTTACCCCAACTCAATAGACCCTTGATCTAATTTCAACTTAGTGTGCTCCAGATATTCTTAATGTTCTTGTTACATAAGAGGCTCTTGTTCATATAATACTATGCTGTTTTCACCTGAAAGTTCACGTAAGAAATATCTCACTTTTGATTTTTATTCACTTAGGAAAAGACGAAATTGCTTTAAAATTCTTCAAATTAAATTACAGTAAAGGGTAATTTTAATGATATTTTTATAACCTACGACATTAGTTTTCTATCTCATTTGCTTATAAATATTAGATACTTTTTACATGGCGGGAAGCATCTAGGTGTATCATATTGTGAGCCATTTTTTTTTTAAATTGAGGTACGAATATAGAAAGTAACATATAAAAAATGACAATCGATATTTGTGATATTTCAAAGAACAATACTATGCACCTACTGAACAGCTAGGCAAATTTTTAACTCCAAACCTACAAACTACCTAAATGTATAAAACACTTGAAACATTCTCTCCGAAACGGAAGGTAGACGCAGTTTTTCTTCGTAACCGAGTACGGCGGCGATATCTTGTGATTTATAACTACATCGCCGGCCCTATCCGGGTTTAAGCCATACACGGTTATGCCGGCTTATCCCTTTATAGACCCGTGTAAAATTTGCGTAATAAAAATATTTTTATCGATTTTTTGGTGCAAATATTACGTTTACACCCAAGCCATCTTGTTGTTTTTGAAGTGAATGATGGAAGGGGTTTTAAACGAGAATAACAAGAAATCTTAGAAATAGTCAGTATGGCCAAGAAAATGTTTACTACCTTGTAAAAATATGTTATTCATGAAAGAAAATTAAACATTCATAAGACAAGAATAACAGAAAAATATTGCGAGTAAAATCTTAAAACGAACATATTTCTAGAAATTCCTACATACTTAACCTTTGAGGTCGAAAAAGAAATAGGTACATATTTATCTAATAAACGTTTTAAAAGGCTACTTCGCTCGGTACCTACTTGAAACGAAAAGGCAAAAAGTGCTGTTCAATATTTGTTATTTTGTTAGGGCGGCTACTTGAACCCCCTTTGGGCTTTTAAGGGTAATGTCTCAAATAAAATATTTTTCACGATAATTTATGTCTACAAAGACCTGTTTTTAGCAAATTGTATAATACTTTGACAGCTTTTGCGGTAAATATTTTGAATATATAAAAAGGGCTTACTGATTGATAAGGAATAAATAAGATTAAACTAGATACTTTTTACTTGAGCTAAATATTAATGTAGGTACTCAATGAATGCTTGTAATTTTGTTGATAAAAAAATAAAGTTCTCGAATAGTAAGCTCTAAGTTTTATTTTTATAGAATTCTTAGCTTAGTTTTGATGAAAGTACGAGAAATCCTGACTAAATATACAGGGTGTAATAAAAAGAGTATGTTAAGCGAAAAGCTATATAAATAGCCCACTATAGAGAACCTATCTACAAAATTTAAGACTCGAAATCACATTTTTATTTTTCAAGATTGTATGAAAATTCCTGAGATATTTAAAAATTCTCCATACTATCCGGAAAAATAAACATGTGATTTCGGGTCTCAAATTTTGTAGATAGGTTCTCTACAGTGGGCTGTTCATATAGCTTTTCGCTTAACATACCCTTTTTGTTACACCCTGTATATGTAATGATAATTTTTACTTAAACTTTTTGGTCGTCTAAAGATATCATTTACAACCATCTCTAAATTATTTTAAAATACTAAATTCACTCTTCAGTAGTTTGCTATCTTCTAACACAAAACTTTAACAGAATAAGACATTTCTAAAAGTCTGCTTAATCTCAAGATTTCTGTGATATTCATTTTAAACGTGTATAATATCATTCCCGGCCTTGTCACATCTAATTTAGTTACATTAACCTTACCTGGAACATTGATTCAAATTTACTCTGTCACTTGCAAAAGCAGCCATCTTAATGTCCTCTTGAATTTTCTATTTTCCCCAGAAAATATCTGTTGAGGAATATTGGAAACGTCTATTTTTTTTTTATAAAAAGACAGTTTGAGATGTGTGTAATGGAATTGCTATTATAACTTAGGTAAATAAAAAAAACTGTATCAAAGTTTAAACGACTTCATATACGAATAACTTTACTTTGCTTTGTAAAAGAATATCTACATTCAGGTACCTAGGTAACAAATATACTAAAACCCAGGCAAAAAGCTAAAACTCTACCGAAAAACTGACACAATAGAAATCCAATAAAATCAAAAGCGGCTGGCTAACAAGTGCAATGTAAACATTTGCTCAAATCAATCCGGCAAGTCATCAGCATACGTGCCGTATACTGGAACATAGTACTACGAGTAACTTATTTTCATTTAAAATAAAATAACGTGCATTTCTAATATAATAAATGCAAAAAAATTTACGGATAAGTCAAAATCCCAAGCGTTTTCTCTTACAAGGAATTTCAGATTATTTATAATATTCAAGATATTTATTTTATGTAGATATACACATACATATACTCAGGGTGTAACAAAAGGGGTATGTTAGGCAAATTGGTAAGATCTCCAATATATATAGAGAATCTACATAGAGACTCGAAATCTCATGTTAATTTTTCAAGGTTGTGCGAACATTCCTCAGTTAATTCTCCTCCTAATTCCTCAATTATCTAAGCTATCTGAAAAAAAAAAAACTTATCTTGAATCTCACGGATACAGTAACAATGTAAGGTAAGCTATTTTTTTACCGTTTGACACTAAATTAGGTTCAGTGTACTCAAGTTTTTAGTTAGACAGACAAATTGTATAAAAATAGTTTTCACCAAACAAATAAATCTAAAACTCCACTTAAATAAATTTGTTCAAAACAAAGAGCTTCTCCAGTCCTAGAGTTATATTAGTCAACTCCTTTTATGACACACCGCTTTGTAGGGCAAAAACGTTAAAATTTCTCATTTTAAATGTATGGAGGTAAAGTATGCAATGTCCATTATCATAAAAAATGTCAGGCCCTAGACGGTTCTCAGCTTCGCGGGATTATGAAGAAATAAAAGTTTTAATACGCCAAGTGAACATTTTAGGGGCGAAAATATTTTTGCACCGCCCTCAATTTCCTGGTTCGCATTTTGGTTCAGGTATTTTACCAATTTTTTCTCCAAATGTTTGGATTTCTTTCGATCACCGGTGGCTTGGCGCATGTAAGCGTGGATAACTTCTGTGCAGTGTTTTTAATTTCTTGTAGATTTTGAAGGTTGCCCGTACATATTATCTGACGCGATATACAATGGATTCAGTACTGCGTTTTCATGTACCTGAACAAGCATGAACTATTTGGTGTACAGTAATGTACGGACAGATTTATATACAAAATTACGTACCTTTTCTGTGTTCATTTTCTTGTACATTCAAGAGCAACAATTGATTGCATTTAATTTATTAACAATTAGTTGAAATACTAAAAACTTGAACAATGTGTCAGTTAAGACCATGGCAGTCATTTATCGCTTAAATAAAATTGCACGCAACGAGAAAAAAAATTGTATCATTTAAATGAGGTTTAATTTATTGTGTGTCTGTAATATTTTATTAAATGTTACATGAATACAAAAGTATTCAAAATAATTTTGTAATATATTGCGTTTAGATATAATATTTTGAGCACCGGTATCATAGAGTAGAGTAGGTACAAATGTACCGTAGCGTACAAATGTAATTAAAATGTAACCGGACACTAATCCCTGGCTCTACACTAGGAAGTATTAAAGCTCTTATTTTCAAATAAGTTCCTGAAATGTTGGATTTAGTTAGTACATGCTTTCACGTAGCTACGGATTTGATTGCTTTCAATTTGTTTTGCTCCTTTTGTCAAAAGTAGACTATAAGCAACGATTTTTTAAATTTAAATTTAAAACAAGGGTCACGCATAAACCACCCAGGGATTATGTGACCCTTCATTAAAATTGTAAAAAAACCTATATTATATAATAAATTAAAAAAAAAAAATCTTATTCTTTATTGCACATACACAAAAGAAATATGTCATACAACATAAAAAAGAGATGCATGTACAATGGCAAGATTATCTCTACAAGAGATCTCTTCCAGCAAGCGAAGCAAGCAAATAGAAATTGTTAGCAAGAATTGAAACACATAACTACATAAAAAAATAAAGGTAGTGATCCTTCAGCTTTTCCCTAAATGTGCCAACAGTGCGACAATCTCTAACCGTATGGGATAATTCATTCCAGAGCTTAACCGCCTGAACCGAGAAAGAATACCCAAAAACCCCAGAATTAAATCGGGGAGTTTGTAGCAGTGATGCCGTATTGGATCGGAGAGGCCGATCTCTTGAAAAGAGATATTCAAAGCGCTTACTGAGATATAATGGTGAAAGGCGATAATTTAAAATCTTAAAAAGGAGTATTAATAAATGAGTATTCCGGAAAACGAATCGGGAGCCATTTTAACTCTTTACGAAAGTGAGATACGTGATCAAATTTACGTTGTCCGTATATAAATCAGATAACCAAATTCTGTAGACGTTCGAGTATATTTAGCAGCTCCTCATTGGCCTCGAGATAGCAAACATCCACATAATCAATAAGAGGGAGAATAAGGGTCTGGGCAAGACTTATTTTTGTTTATACATGACTTTTAAATACGAATTTATTAACAAACGAAAAATTATCAAACATTAACTAAAAGCATTTAAACAGCATCAAACGTACTTCAAATTGTCTGCCCTCGTTCCGTAACAGCAAATTAAGAAGCATGAATTTCCAAACTTACACATGAGAAAATTTCCTAATTAGTAAATATAGCTTGTCATCAAATGGAGGAAAGTTTTGTAGACTGTAATGAGCCTTAGACATGAAATGCCGTGTCTTACTTAGGTTGGTAAAGGTCTGTATAAACTACAGCGATATTGACACAGAACTAATTTGTGTAACGGACATCAATTTTCAGAAATTTAAGCAACTTGTAGGAAGCCCATTAGCTATCTCTATTGGCTTCTATCATACATAACAATATTTATTTACGACTATGCCTTTGTTGCAAATGGCAATTGTAAAATTATAGACACCTCGTTTATACGTGATGCTTCTATAAATGGTCGAATTAAATCTCATTACTATCTGACAATGATTTGGCTTACTAGTATGAAAACGTTAGATTGGGTTAGGTTTGAAATGTTAGTTATAACCATATTTATAACTCTTCAGTTAAACAGAATGATACAGATATTCATAAACATAGTAAAAAAAGTTATAAAAATAACATAACAAAATATATCGCCATATAACATAACGACGTGAGTGAAATGTATGCCTACCTTAAGGACTCCAGATGTTCAAGCGGAGAAGAGAATTCACGCTTCGGAAAACTTCGACGCACATGTTTTCACATCAGTTAATATGTATTTTCTTTTACGTATTACTATTTGTTACGAGAAAATAATTCGCATTACGTTTTGACATTGTTTCATAAGTTTACGTTATGCCTAAATATACATACGAGTATATCCATTTCGTTTGTTTTTGTAAGCAATACGTAGGTATGGCTGTTACTTCGTTTGTTTATCTACCCCTGATACCTTCACAAAAAAGGTATTCTTTTTGGATTCATCATCATTTCACCTATTGCAGTCCCCTGTTGGACGCCGGCCTCCCCCATGACACGCCACAGGACTGCCAAGACTATTTGCCCATAGTCACCACGCTGGGCAGTCGGTTTGGTCACCGCAGTTTGTATTTTGGACTATGTTGTCAACACGGGAGGCGGTGCTGCCCACCTCCCAGAGAACCTTAATCGCCTCTGCATTCTACTCTGCCGGCACCACGTGGCCGATTCTTTTGGGTTCATATTCAACAAAATAAAACGCTGTGTTTCCGAAATGGGATAGCCAGATCTGCACGATCATAGAGGATACCACATCCACGTTGCTAGCTTATCACCTGAGGGAATGCCCGCGTTCCTTAATCGACTGTTATATCATGCACGGAAGGACATGCAGCTAATGCATTATATTGGAGCCCCGGTTGGAAATTTTACCATTGGGATAAATATCATAATTTATGCATTATTTTATTGCTTATTGAATGTCATACCACGATTCTGAACAGATAAGACGAAGATGATTCGTCAAAAATAAATGTGCTTAAACTTCTCAAGTATGGCAAAATACATCATCGCAAACGAGAAAAGTTTGATTAGAGTCACGTAAAGAAATTCATTAGAACGTGAACGAGGCCTGGGAAAAAGCGGGAGGTAGACGGTGTGGTCGTTACCTGTTACCTGTAGTAAAGCTATGAATACTTAGGTATCCTATTTGTGAGTTAGTAGGTATAAGTATTTCAATCACAGGAGTAACAGGAATAACCTCTCTTTCCAGAAGTCGATTAAAGAGTAAGATTCAATTTGGACGAAAAGTTTAATTATAACATTTCATGTTATATTTTAGTTTCAATTAAAATACATATATGCCTTTACCTATATACTGGCAAAAGTGGTATAAATGGTAACTTATTTATTTGTTTATCTGTGTTTTTTTACTAGAATACATTAGCTGCACCCCTTTCCGTGCATGTAAGTGTCGACTAAGGAATTTGGGCATTCTCTTAGACAACTAACGACTTGTGATGTGACTGTTAATTTTACACCTGTCCCCGCTGTGTCAAACAGTGACGTGATGTATGAAACGTGACAGTGGACTATGCGTTATGATCTTGCAATTCTAGCTACCCCGATTCGGGAATATAAACGTATGTATATAGTGGACGCCCGCGACTCCGTCTGCGTGGACTACACAAAAAACATAATGTCGAAATTATCCAGGATAAAAACATTTTCCCGGGAAAAAAGTAGTCTATATGTTAAGTGGGACTTGTCACAATATATTTCTGAAAACTGCATCGAAATCGGTCCAGCCGTTTCTGAGATTAGCGTGCACAAAGGCACAGACAAACAGACAAACCGACAAAAATTCCAAAAATCATCGTTGTGGGTTCTATTGCGTTGATAAAGGTCTCCTATAATATTTTTTCTCATATATCTTCCATGTACAGACAGTGATCCGTTACATTTTATTATATGTATAGAAGATATATAGGTATGTATGTTTTCCAAAAGTCGAGTGGAAAATCCTCGTAGTTTGCACTTTAAGCAGTGAAATGCAGTGTATTGCTTCCATTGCACATTTTACAACCAAACGCGAGGCATGTAGAGGATTTGTAAAGTGTTTAAAAATGTTGATAAAAATTGTCTTTTATATTATGTGGTAGACATTAGTGCATTTGGGTTAAGTAAACATTAATATTATATGTGTTTTAATAACATAATTAAATTAAATTTAAATCTACTTGGACGAACATAACAAGAGCCTATTAGGTACGATGATAAGACGAATCTAATAGATTGCTAAGTGTGTAGGTAGGTATTTGGCATAATTTTTCGTGTAATAAGAATTGGAAAAAGCTCTGTAATTTTACTTTTTCAATTGAATAGTTTTTACACATCATCTCACCTCCGTGGTTCAATCCTGACGCCATTTTAATGTATGCTGAATTGAAATGTTAAGTAGTGTAAATTTTTTTCAATATTTTTGTACCGTTTTTTATAAAGTGCCATTAAAATAAAGTTATGAGTCAGTATTATTGACATGAAATTGTTCATTTATGAATTGTATATACAAAGTTATAAATACTACGCTGACCTTTTCAATTCTGTAATATTTTCTAGGAATAGGTACGGAAAATAACTTATTTGTTAAAGAAGCTTTTATGAAATATGAATAAGGTAACTAATGGTGGTGTGTAATATTATTTTGATGTGATTTCGGCGCAGTAAGTAAACTGCACGAAGCGGTAATACTGGGCAACCTCCATATACAGAGAGTAGTTTTGGAGCGATGGATACCGACCGATCCAAAAGAGAGCAGTCTAAGTAGCCCCATGTGCCGAGTGACTTTGTAACAGTTAATGTAAGCTTTCCGTCGAATCCATTGCACATCATAAATTATTCGTATTTCGCTAAAGTGCCTTGTGTATTAATCATCAATAAACAATTTCGCCATCCAGCGGGGCAATGCGGCTACCCTTTTGGCCATGTTGCCAGCTCAGTAGTGGAGGAGTTCAAGACAATCTTTTATTTGTAAATTTTGTCTACATTTTTTTAAGTCATTAAAATTATAATATTATCCATCAAAAATAAAAGTTAAATAATACGGAGAGAAATTCCCCAGTATTACCTACATGATCAGCCCGTGAAACGAGTATAGTCGACTATATATTACTGTTTTTATAATTTCACTGCATCGGTGCAAGGGAGAAACAACCCCCTCCCCCACCCTCATCTCGTAGTAATGGAGTATCGCGTTAACTTTAATTGCAGAACCTTTTTACTGCGCTGCAGCCTAACGTCATTAATGGATGCCGTTACCACCGTCATGCTGCATTATACTGGGGTTTTCTTTCATAAAATATGATTAAATATTACTGACATTTGCTTGTTAATGCCATTGCTCGCGATTAAGATTTTGGGGCAGACAAATATGAATAATTACAAATATACAGTCACGCCCATTATCCCCCAAAAGTTTGGGCAGAAGTGTGCAAACCACACACCCACTTTTTACCAGTTAGCCTATTAAGGCCCACGTGGTAAGGGGTGAGCCTACCGCCGCTGTTCGGGCACAAACAATCTAGCGACCGGTAACGAATACAATAGGAAATGTTTCCGCCATTCTAAAAAGGTATTATAAGCTATTTAGCGTCAGAACCTCGTCCGTTAAATAGCAGGGTGCACCACGGGCAGGTGAGGTTGACTTTGGGTTCTAAGGTATTAATCGAACTCACTTGCACATACTGGGTGTAAAAAGACAACTTTGTTCTTTTAATATCTCGTATTCTTGTAACATCACGATAATTTTTTTCTATGGAAGCACCCCTGGGAAACCACGGGTTTCCAAGATATTGAGGTCCAAAATTACATGAATATCAGCATTTTTTTAAATAAATCCATCTGGAATCAGTTAACAAACATTTTTTTTAAAGGTACACCATATTAATATTTAAAAATGTTAGTTTTGTAGGTACATTTGTCAATCAAATACATTACTTGCATTTTAAAAAAATTAAAAAAAAATTTTTTTTGTTTCCCAGGGTTGGTTCCATAGAAAAAATGATCGTTACGTTACAAAGAATACGAAGTATTAAAACAACAACTTTGTCTTTTTACGCCCTATATGAATAGTTATAGCCGAATGAATTCTTTGAGGTTACTCATACTTATATAAAGGGACAGGCAGACCTAAAAAGTATTAGTTGGACTGTGTGCGAGAGTATATGTCGCTCCTTAAATACAAAAGCACCACAAGTCAAAGCAAACAAATTATAAAGGAGCGGCATTTGAAAAAATAATTTCGATGATTTATTGATTTTTGTTTATACTATGTGTACTATGTAGATGTTTTTGGTATCAAAAGATGCATAATTAAATTGCCTATTTTTAATAAAGCAGTCTTAACCATATCTTGAATAGACTCTCGAAAAAATACATATAAGTTAGTTTTGTATATAAATTTTGACTTCGAGAACATTAAAATTTTAAAAAGTAAACCACCACAATCAGGAAAATTTGAGTTTTATTTTCAGTTTACAACCTCATAAAATATCAATTTAAACATAAAAATGGCACATAAGTACTAAAGTAGTACATAGTAAACTTGCTGAACGAAAACAATTATTTAAATCTTATCATGAGATCATCAATTAGGTCTAAAATTAATATTACCTATGTAGCAAATAAAACAACAAAAGAGAACCTGCCTACGATTAGTTACCACGCGTGCCTCACTAGATGGCGCTAGTAGTCTTTTTAGAACGCGGTATCGAAGTTTGTTCGCCGTTCGTATAAGACAACGCCCATACATTCCAATTGCATTCCATTACCTACCTCGGTAGCTTTACTTCTACCTATAGTAGCTTGCTCCGGTAACTACTATAACCAGGATAAAGTTCCCGTGGCTCCCGGTACTGCTTCCGCCGTGTGTAGCTTCTCTCGAGGACTGCATACTTAGGGACAGTGCTCATACTTG
Organism: Carposina sasakii; assembly: GCA_014607495.2. Lineage (NCBI taxonomy): Eukaryota > Metazoa > Arthropoda > Insecta > Lepidoptera > Carposinidae > Carposina > Carposina sasakii. Next base: position 5,548,547 of record CP053161.1, read on the forward strand.
TACCCGACGATTGTAACCTCACGTCGTGAAATAAATATTTACTTCGCATTCGGTCTGTTTCCTTTCTACTCGTCGCCGACAGGCTCGACTTGGCTATAAAGGACCCTACAGACTACACTGGCGACCAACGTGGCGCAGTCAAATCAGCCCAAATACATAACGAGATCAGGAAGACAGACCACCACTACTGTGAAGACACCTCGACGGAAGATGGCTTTGTCAGAAGACCAATTCCGACTACTGCTGCAACACAACCAGCAGCAGCAACGTGAGCTAATTAACGCACTCACCCATGGGAAGAAGAAAGGCAATATGGCTGATTGCAAGGTGCATTTCAATGGCGAAAAGCAAGCCGAAGCCGTCGAAGCATTTTTGTCTGCACTTCAACTTTTTAAGGAACTTGAGGGTATCAGCGACGACGATTTGCTGAAGGGCTTACCACTGGTCCTACACAAGGAAGCTGGACTCTGGTGGCGAGGCGTCAAAGGGGATATAAAAACTGTATCCGAATTTGAGACGCAACTGAAGAACAAGTTCGCACCAATGATGAATGCCCAAAATATTTATGAAGATTTATTCACCATCAAACAAGGAGCCAATGAGCCTACTGAGTACTTTCTTGATAAGAAAAAGTCGTTGTTCTCTTTGCTACCTGAGCCCAAGCACCTTGAACACCAGCAGCTGAACATGATTTACCACCTGCTCCGCCTGGACATTCGAGACAAAGCACCGCGTAACTCTTTCACTACTTACGACCAATTGATCGAGTCTGCGCACGGTATCGAGAAAGTTTCGAAAGAGAAGTCTAATAGCACGAATCTACCTAATGTTTCTCGCAAAACAAAGATACGATGTCAGTTCTGCAAGAACCCCGGTCATACTATTGAAGAGTGTCGCAAGAGACTGAAGAAGACAGTAAACAACTCTGCTCATCCTTCATCTCACCAGACACAAACTCAAGCACCATCACCTTCGCAACCTAAGTTTTCATGCTACGGATGCGGTACACCAGGCGTTGTACGTACCAACTGTCCTAATTGCTCAGCCAAAGCCTCGAAACCAATCAAAGAAGAAGTTGGATTTTGCGCCCTCAGTGTTCACATCGAAACCAAGCCTCGGCCAGTGATACCAGCTGTGATTGGCGGCATTACAGGTTACCCGTATATCGACACATGCGCGAAGACGAATGTGGCATCTTACTCACTCTATCGTCGTCTATTGGCAAAGGGGCACAGATTTAGATCCGAAAAAGTGAACCTGACACTAGCTGATGGGATTACAAGGGAACGTACTGTTCTTATAGCTGATGTGGATGTAGAAGTCAATCGAAGGGTGTTCCAAACCAGCTTCATGGTACTACCCGAATGCAGGGACAACAAAACGCTTCTGGGTATAGGCTTTATAACTAAGGCCATGATGGTCCTGAACATACCACAGTTCACTTGGTACTTCATAGACAATCCTGATGATGTTAACGAGTTGTTCACTGAAGACTTCGTGATATTTAACACTCGCACTACAGTTGGAACTAAGAGAGGACCTGTAAACGCTGAAAGAGAACATACCGCTTATGCTCCAGTCACCACTGCTCCTGCGCAGATAAACATTGACTCTGATAACGCATCGATTCCGGAAATAATAGGAGATCATGCAAGTCTACCAAAGGATACTGCTGAAGCAGCAATACCATCTTCCCTGATACCGATTCAGCCTAGCTCTCCGAAACGGCCAAGGACGTTATTTGATGGTTACTCACCCTTGCTGGATTTTATGTTTGAAGATGCCCGGCAAAATGCACAAAGTTTGGATGTAGACTTATCACCACGCTCGAGAACCCTGTTCGCAGCTACCACAGACGATTGCACTGATATAGGCATAAATGCCTTGGACATACAGCTACCACTAAACGACACGTTGAGTACTGACCAACAGGAACAGCTAAAATGTTTACTTACGTCCTTTGAAGACGTGTTCATTCCCAATGGCGAACCTGCAAAGCACGTGGAACACATCATTAATACAACCGACAAAGGCCCTATCTCAGTCCCACCTTATCGGTTATCTCCACCCCGCAGAGAGATTTTACGCAAAGAAATCAACGAAATGCTGCAAGGTGGAATAATCGAACCTCGCATCACGCCATGGGCAGCCCCAGTGGTACTCGTACCTAAAAAGAATGGAGAAGTCAGAGTCTGTGTTGACTATCGTCGACTAAATTCAATTACAGTGGCCGACACTTACCCTATTCCAAGGATTGACGATCTCCTTCATGAAGCGAAGCCAACGCCATTCATGTCAAGTCTGGATCTAAAATCAGGCTATTGGCAAATTAAGGTCAGAAAAGAAGATATAGACAAGACTGGTTTCATCACGCCTTTCGGGATATACGTGTTCAAGCGGATGCCTTTTGGTTTGCGAAACGCACCCGCGACCTTCCAGAGGCTAATAGACCGATTTCGTGTGACCTTGAGTGACGTCAAACTCCTTGCTTACCTGGATGACCTGATTGTGTTCTCCACCTCCTTCGATGCACACCTCGCAGACCTGGCGAAAATATTTACAAAGATGCGAGAATATAACATCACGGCGAACTTGAAGAAATGTAGATTCTGCAGTTCGACTATAAAATACCTGGGTCACTACATTACACCACTTGGCCTAAAGGTTGACTCAGAGAAAACAGCTGCCATAGCTAATCTCCCAGTGCCTAATAACCTGCGTCACCTACTCACCTTTTTACAAACATGCTCCTGGTACCGACGCTTCATCAGTAACTTCTCTGCAGTTGCAGAACCTCTCACCAAACTCACTAAGAAGGGCGCCGTTTGGATATGGACTTCGGAGCAGCAGAAGGCTTATGATGCACTCAAACATCGTCTCACATCTGCACCCATTCTGCGTCAAGCTGATGAGACCAAGCCTTTCATTATTAAAACTGACGCCAGCAGCTACGCTTTGGGAGCAGTTCTAATCCAGGGGGAGGGAGAAGACGAACACCCCGTTGAGTATGCGAGTCGCCTCCTGACCGCCGCCGAAAGAAATTATTCGACGACAGAAAGAGAAGCTCTAGCGGTTGTTTGGGCCGTTACGAAGTTCAGAGGTTACATTGAAGGAGTGCCAGTAGTAGTAATCACAGATCACCAAGCTCTGAGGTGGCTTATGTCCCTAAAATCACCCACCGGTAAACTAGCCAGATGGGCACTACAGCTGCAAGCATATGACATTAGCATTCAGTATAAACCTGGCCGTACGAATGTCGTGGCAGATACGCTCTCACGCCCACCATGCACGGAAGAAAATAGAGAAGAATGTGGTACCTGTGCAGTCTCTGTTGATATGCCTACCCGCAGCGCTAGTGAAATCCGCATAGAGCAGCTAAAAGACGTGTTTATAGCCCGAATCGTGGAAGCACTGGAAAAAGGGAATAATGAGGACGCTACGTACTGGTGTAATAAAGGTTACCTACTCGACAACGGTCTCCTATATCGACTAGCACCTGACTCCGACTCCGAGGAAGCTCAGCTAGTTGTACCTGAGCATGAATGGGCGAATATACTGGCGGCATACCATGATGACCTGATGGCTGGACACTATGGTGCCGAGAAAACCCACGCCCGAATTTCGAAACGATACTTCTGGAAAGGAATGCGCAAATTCATAGAAGCGTATGTGCATAATTGTTTAGCTTGCCAACGTTACAAACCCAGTAACCTCAAGCCGGCGGGTTTACTACAAACAACGACCATGAATAAGAGATTCGAGACAATATCCACTGATCTCTTCGGTCCACTTCCAAGCTCATCAGATGAGAAGACTTGGATAATGATTGTACAAGATAATGCAACTCGATGGGTAGAATTATTTGCCTTGCCAAACGCTACAGCAGAGACCTGTGCCGAGACTCTAATCAAAGAGATCATACTCCGATATGGTGTACCAAGGCGTATCACAAGCGATAACGGAACGCAGTTCATTAGTGCTGTAATGCAAAAGATGTGCTTTTGTTTAGGAATTAAGCACAACTTCACTCCCGTCTACCACCCCCAGGCCAATCCGGTAGAAAGACGGAATAGAGATTTGAAGACACAGCTTGGCATCCTAGTGGAAGGCCAACACAGTAACTGGCCAGAGAAACTACCGAGCATCCGTTTTGCTATGAACACCGCTGTATGTTCCTCCCTTGGACAAACTCCTGCATACCTGACTTTTGGTAGAGAACTAAGGACTATAGATGACATTCTGCATGATTTCCGTCAAATTGTTCTCTCTGAAAACTTCATCGCTGAAATCACCCCTAAGCTATTAAATATGGCTGAGACTATGAAGAAAGCAAGAGAGATACAGGAAATGAAGGAAGAAGCTCGAAAGGAATATTTTGATAAGAGTCGTAGAAGCAGTCCGCAATACCAAACAGGGGATCTGGTCTTAGCAAATGTTCACCCAATAAGCAGAGCTTCTAAAGGTTACAGTGCGAAGTTCACACCCCGACGAGATGGGCCATACCTTATAGTGGAACAAAGTGGACCTGCCTCTTATAAACTAGCCAACACAGATGACCCTTGTACTGTGATCGGCACGTACCATACCTCTGCATTGCAACCATACAAGAGCACTGGAAGCGTACAACCATTGCCAGCTCCTGTACAGCCGCTTAGGAAGAGAGGACGTCCACGCAAACAAAAAAAACAGTAGCTTTTCCAGTTTCATCGTCGGGACTACTTCAGAAACTGAGGGGGAGGTTGTAGCAAATAAAACAACAAAAGAGAACCTGCCTACGATTAGTTACCACGCGTGCCTCACTAGATGGCGCTAGTAGTCTTTTTAGAACGCGGTATCGAAGTTTGTTCGCCGTTCGTATAAGACAACGCCCATACATTCCAATTGCATTCCATTACCTACCTCGGTAGCTTTACTTCTACCTATAGTAGCTTGCTCCGGTAACTACTATAACCAGGATAAAGTTCCCGTGGCTCCCGGTACTGCTTCCGCCGTGTGTAGCTTCTCTCGAGGACTGCATACTTAGGGACAGTGCTCATACTTGTACCCGACGATTGTAACCTCACGTCGTGAAATAAATATTTACTTCGCATTCGGTCTGTTTCCTTTCTACTCGTCGCCGACAGGCTCGACTTGGCTATAAAGGACCCTACAGACTACACCTATATTATTAGTAGGTAACGTAAAGTTGCAAAAACGTCCATTAAAAACCGGCATTACTTAAAGCGACATTATCAGTACAAATTTGTTATTTAAAAACATTAATTAGAGCTTAAAGTTGACATTAAACCTTAAAGATCGTTTGTGCAACTGAGCGTAAGAGTTATAAATTAAAGTTAAAAACAAAACAAACCTTTTTAAGCTATAAAAACTAAGATGCATTAAACTCTGGCATAGAATTAACAAAACAATAACAAGATTTATTGTATAAGTAATAATTTTTATGGACCCAGCTAAATACCTACAAAGGTCCCTAAAAGTTAAGACACTTAACAGGTCTCTGTTAAAACAATACGTAAGTACTTAAAAATATTTTCACATTGAGCTAACGTTCATCAAAATCTTTTTGAACAAGCTTATCTAAACAATAACTAAACAATAACTCAATTTAAATTTTTTTGACGAAACTATAATGACGATCAAATCAGCCTTTCGAAGATAGAGTAATACTTACTATTTGGTATTGAATTACTGAACCTAAAATGAACCTAGACTAATTTCTACGTTACAGGACTTAAAACTATTTTTTGTGATGTTTCAGGTAGACACGGCTTACATACATATAATAAACATTAGGTATCTTGTCTGAAAAGCTGTACTCGTATTAACAGTTCTGTTTAGTTTTATAATGACACTTAGGAGTAATATGCCTTCAAAATGAAGTATATCCATGATCTACATTAATCACAACCGTAAAATAGCACCCAAACGTGGTGTAAATACCTATAGTGTTCTTACAAAATATTATTCTGTAAAACCTTTGCAAACTACATCGAGCGTAAAGATCTTAAAGGCATAAAAATACTTATACTTAACATTATAAATCAGTTTCCAACAGTAAAGTATGCACTAATTCAGAGATTAGCATAAAAAGATTCATAATATTTAGGTACGACGTTTTTTTCGATTAGCTTTAGAATGCCTTGCTTCTTTGCTTCAGGAACTATAAGTTTTTCAGTGTAAAGTTTGTTTAGAGTCAAATTATTATCAGGTACTATTACCTTCGACTTAGTGCGGCGTTTTCTCACCGTAGATACTGACCTGAACTCTTCCTCTTCGTAGGATGTTTTAAAGAAAAATATGCCATTGCTTGGTTTATCCGCCTTCAGAATTTTTAAATCGGTCCACTTGAATTTATTGCCATCGTCATCTGTATTGTAGTTTCCTGTACACAGAGGTTTGAGGTCAAAAAAATTCTCATGTGTCAGTTCTTCAACAGTATAAGGCTTTCCCGTTTTCTTTGCGGTTTTAATAAGAGTAATGTATTGGTCTGGAACGTAAATTGGAGATGATTTCAATGCTCTTGTAATATTACGTTGGATGACAGAATGGACACAGTCCCCTTCATTCTGGGTGTGTCCTTTTATAAGGAACTTATGAGTAATACTCTTGATATTCGGCAATTCTTGAGACGCATATTGGTACATTGCCAGCATGAATTTATTCTTTTGCTGGCCACAGCAATTATCGCTATAGAAAGTGACATCACAAGGTTCCGTGGCATTATCATTCAATTTTCTCAGATACATAAGAACACAGGAGCCAATTTCATTAATACCTCGGGCTCCTTCTCCCTCATGCCAAACAAAACAAGTTGTGTCCTTTGTGCCGAGCTCGGTTATTGTGAAATTAAGTAGATTTAATTTAGACGTGTAATAGAAACTGGACACATCACCCCGCGGACAAGGCATCACAGCTTGAAGGTCGTACACAGCTACTACGAAGGTGTTACTCACAAGCTCTTTATCTTTATCTTTTTCAGCTCTAGCGAGGGTCTTTTGCTTCAAGTGCTCGTTGTATGTCTCTTGTAGTAACGATTTATCTTCGGCGTTTTGGTAAGCCATGCAATCTTCGCATTGATCCTTCTTAGGCTGCCAGAAAGATAATTTGAAATCGTGTATAAATATGTTATAGTATACTTGATATGAAACGTGTGGTGCACCTTCAGATTCACATTTGTCTACGTAATGCCGATGTAGTGCCGCGACTGTAAGCCCGCCTTCAATATACTCCCGAGTTGATCGCGCCCTACAGTAGTGACTCTCTATGCGGGGTATTGAGTTAATGTGTGCTTTGACACCATCGGTCAGCTCTGAGTCTAGTGTCTTATGATTGTTATGCTTTCCCCTGTTATCTGTAAGGTGTACACCAGTTTCGGACTGCTTCTTGACAACGGTTCTGATAATAGTATCTGAGATCGCAAGGGTATTCATGAAGAATACTTTACATACCCGAGTTTTTTTATTATTTCGAGTCAGATAAAATGCGTTATTGTAATTTTTGCGACTGCTACCTTCACGAACGTATCTATATTTTGGTTCTATCTTGATCATGTGCTCTTTAATAAACTGTCGTTGTATTTCCAGATTACCGGACTCCCAGAACTTTTCAAAGATATGTTTTCTTTCTTCAAACGTAAACTCTGTAGAACATTTAAGTTTACATTTACCGGAACATAAAGGACCCATTTTTTTTGCATCATAAACTTTCTTAGATTTGGACATATATGTATAGGACATACCTTTGTTTTTCAAAAGCTTGCTCTGGTTTCGTTTCCATAAGAGTGGTTCTGCTCTTCTTTTACGAGACCTACTGCGCGATTCAACATCAATACTAGGACTCTGCTCGCCGACGCTAGATAGCTGCTCGTCAACACTAGGTGACTGATCATCAACTCTGGGTAACGGTGAATTATTATTATCAAATAAATCCTGGTTATCCACGGATGATTGCGGAATATCTTGAAGGTCAGGTAACTGTATTTGTGGTTGTTGGTCTTCATCGGAATCTGACTGGGCTTTGCGGTTTTCAGAAAATGGATCTTCATAGGTAGGATCTTTAACACTATCGTCGGGTGAGAAATCTTTTGTGGTATTTGCAGAACTGGAGCTACTTGATGAGCTGGAACTAGAACTGCCTGAAGAGCTTGTAGATTCATCAGAGGTGGAGTCACTGTCTGAGTCTGTTTCTTGGATGATTATAGATGGTTTTGGCGGCGTTGCTTGAATATCTTCGTAATCTACATCGGAGTTCAAAATATCTAAAGAAAACTGACTGTCTGGTATAGAGTTAGTATCATCAGCATCATATTCATGATGAATAATTGTGTCAGTCTGAATGTCCCTTGAATAAATTTCACTAGGTTCCGTTATTGTCAGGGATTGTGATCCATCTCGGGGGTCATTTATAGGTGCTGTTACCATTTTCATAATACGGTGCGCCCTAGTTGTCATTCTGAAAAAAAAATACAAAAAATAGTTACCTACCTGTATAAACCAATTTATCATCTCGTATAAGTGTCATGTACACTGGCCTGTAAAAACTAAGTACTACACTTTTTTAAACTATATATAGTTTTGCGGGCAGTAAGTATGATTCTATGTATTTATGTAAGTAAAATGAAATTGGTTATAATAACTGCTCTAAATAAATTTGTTTAACCCATAATATTAGTCCAAAAACTACAAAATCTTTAAGTCAAAACAACATTAAAAGTAACAGTTGTTTTTTTTAATGTAAAATAAAATCTATTAAGAGATCACTTTCAAATACAAAGATGCCATATTTCCAAATATGGTACTTTAACATAAAGAAATATAAAAAAATTTAAAATTAATTTATGCTAAACTAACTCAATTCAAAATATGGTATTATTGCATACAAAAATAAGAGGAAATATCAAATTATTATATGCAAAACTAACCTATTTCGAAATATGGTACTATTGCATATAAAAATAAAAAGATACTTACGTGTATGTTATCTGCAATACGAATATATTTTTGAATGTGGCACTTTTGAATATATGATTTCACCTAATATTTAGCAGTTATTTGGAATGTGGTAGTTTTTTACTAAAAACGCGCGTGCTCCTGCCGGAAGTCCGTTGGTAACTGGCAATGTGGTACTTTTGCACGAAACTCATTCACAGAAACGGTAGAAAACAAAACTAACGTTTGAGCGTTTACGGGTGTTTCTGATCGTAAACCGACGGCTGTTTTAGCGAAACTATATAGTATCATTAATTAAGATGCATTTTATGAAAAAAAAACAATTTTGATTTTTTTTGAAATGTGTGACTTTTGTATTTAAGGAGCGATGTGTGTTCTGCACCCGTATGATGAATTTGGTGAGAGCGAGATGTCTCACTTTTAAACGTCAAATACACAGAGCTAAGTAATAACTTGACAAAGCAAGTGTTTCTACTTGGTGTGTAAAAAGGGATTGCAAACCACTTCTATCACCCCTAATTCATTCAGTCCTGGCTCGAGAACGATTGTCTATTCTAATTCCTTAAGTCTATTTTTGACATGCAAAGTACATAGGTACACTTAGTTTATCTAGTTATTAATAGCTCTGTGAATTTGACGTTTAAAAGTGAGACAGTCTTGCTCTCACCAAATTCATCATACAGGTGCTATAAATGAGTTACGAAATAACGAATAGCAGGAATGAGTGGAAGAAAAGTACATAATTATTGCGCCGACCCCAAGTGAATAGGACAGGGGAGCAAGAAGAGAGAAGGATCTTATGAATGATGAATAGATATACTTAGGAAAGTTTTAAAGAAAAAAAATACAAAAAAACAAAAAAATTATATTTACGACTGTAAAAGCGCGTACAGCTAAAGTCACAGAACACTATATACTTGGCTATAGTACTAACGTGGAATATGAAGCATTTCTTTCAATGACCCCTATCTCTATGATTGATTTTTTCATTTCTGTTGCTCGAACTGTTATGGATAGTATGTACATACAGGCTTGAGCAATAAGATGTATACATAGGGTTGCCAGGCGTCCGGATAAAGCCGGACAGAGTCATGATTTTTGAGTGCGTGTCCGGCCAAAATGAACCATGTCCGGCCTGTCCGGCTTTTGTTAGGCATTTCACCAAGCACGGATTCAGATAGGTGATCACGGGGCTCGTGACTACTCATGACAAAATGGTAAAATATTCTCGGTAGAGTTTGAATTTTCATGATACAGGCAACTTATGTGCTAAATATGACAAAAAAATAGCATACCTACTGCCGATGCCTCGATCGTAAATGAAAGAATCGGTAATGGTTGCTTCAGCAGACTTGGCAACGGACAACAGCCACCAGTAACTGTCGGGCGCTACTGCAGGGTCATTGTACGAAATTCTCGGTAATCCGCATCCGAAGTATATTTCACCGAGAAAAGAAAAATGACAGACAGAAAATACATTACAGCGTTTATGTAAATATTGATTATCAAATCAAAAACTAATCACCGAAACAAGATTTGCTGATTACGAACTGATAACTAATGCGTTTTGAATTGGGAGCTACAAATACGGATTGAGACCCTTGAGATTAGGGAAGCGAGGGTTGATCCAGTTTAAGGCAGTTTGACAGCTTGATCGATCAACTTGTTCTAGCTTAAGCTCTTATCTCACTAGGGCACCAAGATGGTACCTAGAATGAACTGCTTCCAGTTGTAGAGTTGTATTTTTTCCTTGAGGCAACCCTCACTCGAGTTAGGTTTTTGTGCCCTTAGCGTAAGTTTTATTGTTCGATGATTGAGAAGAATTGTTATTTTCTTGGCGGATTGTCACCAATCCATCCGAGAAAGTGCTTTATATTTACCAAATACTAATTAAAAAATTATTAATAAAGAAATGGAAAAAATCCTTCACCCGAGTGGGAATAGAACCCACGACCTCTGCATTCCGTGCCAGTGCTCTTACCACTGAGCTACCGGGTCAATTAATTAAGTCTTGCTGGCTGTTATTATTATTAAAAGTGCAACTTTTTCTGATAAGTCAATAAAAATGATACATTTTATTTTTCAAGAGAAATAAAAAATAAAAATTATTACATGCTCATAGCATGAACATGAAATTTCATATATTAAACCTTAAAACTCTGAAAAAGAACGAAATTGGATTGAAATAAGAAATACGCTTTTATCACGGTTTCAGTAGCGCGTCAAAAATTTAACGTTTAAATCTGGAATCACTACATGATTTTATTATACAAAGGTTAAGATAAAAATGGTGAAATAAAATGGTACCATATCATCGGATTTTAAACACCGTCCTCGTAGAAAATATCATCAACATGGCGACCGACCGCAAAACTCGCGACAGCGCGAGTTGACAGCTTCTAATTTTACCTATTATTTATAATTATGAATGCGTGATTGTCGTAAGAATCGACTAAGGAACTGGAGATTTCTCTTAAGCGATAAGCTAGCAACTTGTCACTGATTAATTACATATGTCCGCGTTATGATAAAACTGGCCGTGGGATTTCTTTTACGCTCTAGCACTTCTCTGGGGTACAGAGAATTTCATTAACTCAGTTATCTACACTAATATTATAATCTACATCTACACTTATAATATTATAAAGAGGAAAGCTTTGTTTGGTTGTAATGAATAGGCTCAAAAACTATTGGACCGATTTCAAAAATTCTTTCACCGTTAGAATCCTTATTGGACCTGGATGAACATAGGCTATAAGAATTTCCCGATATTCCCACGGGAAGGCTACCAACGGGAATTCCATATTTTTTACGAAAACCGCTATACATATGAAGCTGAAATCGGGCATATATTTTCATTTAGGACAGCGAGGGAGGACTGAAAACGGATTTCCCGAAATTCCCACGGGAAGGGGACCAACGGGAATTAATTATTTTTTACGAAAACGGTTACACATATGAATCTGAAGTTGGGCATATATGTTTATTTGGGACCCCGAGGAAGAACTAGGAACGGATTTCCCGAAATTCCCACGGGAAGGGGACAGACGAGAATTCATTTTTTTACGACATCGCGATACATATTATGAATTCGAAATTAGATCTGTACGTTCATTAGGGACTACGAGGAAGCCCTAAGAATGGATTTCCCAAAATTCTCACGGAAAGGGGACTAACGGGAATTCAATTTTTTTTACAAAAACCGCTGTACATGTGAAGCTAAAATCGGTAATATATGTTCATTAGAGACCGCGGGGAATCACTAAGAATGGATTTCCCGAAATACCCACGGAAAGGGACTATCTGTGCGTTAGTGCACGCTAATCTCAGGAACGGCTGAACCGATTTCGATGCAGGTTTCAGGAATATATTGTGACAGGTCCCACTTAACATATAGGCTACTTTTTATCCTGGGAAAATGTTTTTATCCCGAATAATTTCGGCATTTTGTTTTTTCTGTAGTCCACGCGGACGGAGTCGCGGGCGTCCACTGGTGTGTATATATATATGAATAAAACTCGCCGCGTTGTGCCGGCAGAGTAGAATTCGTATCACCTCATGTCTGCCCGTGGATATCGTACGAGGCGATTTAGGGTTTCCGAGAGGTGGGCAGCAGCGCCTCCCGTGTTTCCCAATCCGCCTGCCCAGCTTGGTGACTATGGGCAAATACCCCCCATGGCAGTCTTGTGGCGTACCCTGGGGGAGGCCTACGTCCAGCAGTGGACTGCAGTAAGCTGATGATAATGATGATGATGTATGAATAATTTATGTCGGTGGTACGATGTCTAGCTGGTGTCCTAATGAAATAGCCACCTTTATGTGCAAAAGGGGTAAATGTTTTTGCAACTAAACTCTTGATTTGTCGGATTTAGAACAGGCAGGTTCACTGGCGTTTAGTTACTTAGGATAAATGAGATAGCTGTACACGTTGAAGACATCGTTAAATACGAGTTGGTATAAAAGAAAGCTTTCCTAGAACATATAAAAATACGTCCAATAACATCAATTAATTTTATTTAATTGGCGTAAAAGTCTGATGTGCTGATTTGTTTTAGCAAGCGTAAATAGTTGAGCACACGTGTATTGAAGTTGATAATAATAAGTGACAAGAGATGCATAGTATATCTACAGACAGATGTCTTTATCGCTTAGACAATCCTACTATTATTTTAAAATTGTTAATAAAGAAATGGAAAAAATTCCTCACCCTAGTGGGAATCGAACCCACGACTTCTGCATACCGTGCTAGTGCTCTAACCACTGAGCTACCGGCTCAATTACTCGGATGACGAATTTTACCATTATAAACGCGAAATTTTGTGAGGATGTATGTAAGTAGGTATGTAAGGATGTTTGTTGCTCTTTCACGCAAAAACTACTGAATGGATTTTGAAGAAACTTCACAATAATATAATAATAATCTCTTGTAGAGATAAGCTTTCCATTGTACATACACCTCTTCTTTTATCTTGTAATATGTATTTTTTGTGTGTGTGCAATAAAGAATAAGAATAATATAACATACATATTTTTATCCCGGATAATTTTCAAATTTTATTTTTTCTGCAGTCCACGCGGACGAACTCGCGGGCGTCCACTAGTGTAACATATTTTCGGGTGACACCAAAGCTTTTAGGTGCAAATTGTCAAGATGTCGCAATCAGTCAATTTCGCAAATTGTCAAGTTTGCAAATGACCGTGATAAGTTATAAAATAATTATAAGCTAAATACAGCATGCGATTAATTTTATACCAAGGGTTTTTGTTATTTTTAAACCCTAAATTCTCCTCTCTAAAAAGCTGTTGCAACGGCATTTTTGCAAGCCGAGAACACTCCAATACTTGAAGTATTTTTGTATGCTTTCAGAGCCATGTTGCAATTATTTTAATCAGTGCTTGAGATTTATGTAACGAGTTACATACAAAATGTTGGAAAATATGAAAAGAGTTTTTTTTCATGACATATAGGTATAAAATAGGCGAGTGCTTTCAGTAACGTAGAAGAAACGAGCCTGATTGTAAATAATTTATTTTATTATTAATTTGACATTCGTTACTACTAGAAATAAAAAAAAAACTATATGCTAGAGTATCTGTATTGTATGTGATGCTAGTGAGACTTATAACATTAACCAATTAATAACTTTTATCTTTATCTATTAAACTTTATCTTTGTGTAACTAACATAACTAACATAACATTTGCATGCCAATGACTGGCAAATATGCATGAGCAAATTTTTTCAATTACATTATCACCATTATGTACCCATATTTATGTAAATAAATGATCTGAATCTGATTTTTCGAGGATTTATACATTTACATGTATCTTATATACAGAGTGTAACAGAAGGAATATTTTAAGCGAAATTCTATAAAATATTCGCTTATTATAAAGAACCATTAGAGACGAATTAGTAGGCTATTACGTAGCGGGGCGAGTGTGACATGCCCTCCTGTGCCTTATGTTTTCGCCCCACGCAATCTAAACCTCTCAATTTTCGATATTGCATTGCTACATAAAATTGCCTTTCCTCATACATATGACGGATTTTGTTGATTGCTGATGTTACGTAATCAGGGGGCGGGCCTTATTTTTTTTATACTTGGGTCATTGTCAAATTTTGAGCAGGTAAACTTGTCTCCAGAAGAAAATAGTTGGACGTTATTGGCTGGGTGCGCGATGAGAGCGCCACCTAACAGTTACAATTTGGGCGGACTTTGAAATGTCAAATGGCTGGCTGTTGTTAAGAAGAGTTAATAAACAAACAATTAATTTCAATTAAACGTTGTAATTTACGTATACCTATTCTATTCAATCATGTAAATCGGTAGCGTAGATAATAACGTTGGCCTTTTTTATTTCCCGTCTGAAAGGGCACTATCAATAAATTTCGGGTAGTGCACGAGTACTTTTGCATAGCTGTCCTCACGAAAGGTAAGTAAAGGAATAATCAAATTTTATTGAATAACGCATTTCATATATATTGCAGACGATTATTTATGAATGTGGTATCAACAAATACGCAGACTTTTGTTTATTTTCAGTAAAAAATGGCCAAATTAATTATCAAAACTGGATTCCGAGCAATTACACACGACATCAGTTTCCAACCACAAACGATACTAAAAAGAAAACAATTAGTTCTAGCTCAACATGTGCAAGATGCATAAGAAATACATTTAATATTAGGTTAATTTTCTTTATTTTTTTCTTTCTTAAAGGCGTGATTATATTATGTATATGTATGTATTATTTCTACGTCCTATGTTTTTTTTGTGTCAAAATAAAACTGATTATCTAAGTACTGAAGATAGTTTAATCATGTAAAAATATACTCAGACCATTTTTATCAGTAACAGAATGGTCATCATTGGTATTTCAGTATAGACACCTGAGACGGTAACAGAGTTGTACTTTTTTTTATACACTTCACAATATTTTGCATACTCCTAGCTATAAATTGTGGAAATTAAAGAAAAAGCAAGAGTAATACTCGTACGTCAAGCTTATACTGTGTATATCATATTTAAGTAGTTACTACAGATACCAACACATTACAAAAACTTAAATTTCAGGACCTTTTAAATTTTTAGCTACCTGCTGAAAATTTTTTCAATGACCCACTTATGATAATATGGGTACGCATGTATTGAACTTTGAAATAGTAGATACAATCCAACATACGAATACAGTGGGGTAAGCACGAACCTTTTTACGCGGCGTAACGCTAGCGACTCGCTAGCAAAATCTATGGGAATTGACAGTTTGACGCTAGCGTTACGGACTATCGAGAGGTTCGTGCTTACCCCTCAGATCCCCATCTGATTAGAATAGACAGCAAAAAATCTCAACACAAAGCCAAGTCTCCATCACTCACATCAATACAAAATGACAGACGGCAAATGTCATATCCGATAAAATCTCCAATGTCTCCATGTAGCAGGCTACGAAAATAGTTAGCCCATTAGATTTCTTGTGACATGTTGTCTGCCGGAAAAGGCTGACTCACCTACTGAGTAGTTGAGTATTGCCTGACATACGGATGTAGCGGATGGAAAATCAACTAGACGTAGTGCAAATATGAAGCAACCCACAAAAGTTTAAAATTTGAATTGGCACTCATAGGGCCTTACTAATAAAAAGCTTTAAACTAAGTATGAACTATACTCAGTTTAATTTGACAGATATTACATGTATTTTGCTATCAAAAGTCATGTCATCATCATCATCCTGCCCTTATCCCATTATTTATGAGGTCGGCTGCCTGCCTGACGCCAACTCTCCTCGGGTATAGCTAAGCGCTATCTAGGCTGAGTGCTGTCAAAAGTCATGTATGATGAGGATATAGGCGTTTTATAAGTAGCACTAATAAGCTTATAAAAAATTAGCTTATCAATCATGTAACTTTGACTGTAGTTCCACTTAATTTTGCTACATGTTGGTTAATATTACCTTACTAAATTAGCTATATAATGTTACTTAAGATATTTCTTTTCGAAATTAAAATTATTTTAATAAATAATATAGAATAATAACAATAATGCCTTATATTATTTAAAAAACATAATGCTGGAAATACAACACCTATATAAAAAAAGGAAAAAGAAACATTGCTAGTCAACCTATACGCCAGTGAGTCCAAATTTCCCACCACCGCAGCACCTTTCAGTTAAAGAGGCTCTGTTCTTTTCCGTGTACGATAATTTATTTTATGTGGTTAGAAGGGCCTCGAATTGAAACGTAGCCGAATTAGAAATTGATAGAAAAAGATTATACTGGGGAGAGCGGCTTTGCTAGCGACTATATTTAATTTTATCCTGACTTTAACGACTATGGCGGCGGCGACGGAATAAAAAGAGTTTTATTCAAATGTAATAACGGATGGCGTGAAAGCTTTTGTGATACGCTTTTCTTGCTATTTAGAGACGCTGACAGCGTTTTTTTTTACTGTATAGGCTATGTAAAGAGCTTACGTAGATGCTGATACACTGATAAAAGAAAAAAAATGTTCTTGTTTCTACATAGACAGACTAATGTAGTTAAAGATTAGTTTGTTGGAAAAGGCTGCAATAAACATTCTGATGTTTTGTTTAAAAAAAACAATACAATTAAACAGACAGACAATCACATTTCGGTCAGATTTGTATCAGATAAACTCTTTTATGGTGAACGTCAGAGCCGCGAGGCCATTGAAAGAAATATCTACTCTGATAACTTAAAAATTTAGTACCTAATTGATACCTTTACTCTCAATATTAGTACCTAAATGGTTTTTAAGTTATTACATTTTTAAAGTGGTCACGCCATGGATAAGTGAAAACGGAGCGGTCTTAAGAGTGGACTGAGGATCTCAGGGAGAAAATTTCTCTCAGGTGATGGTAAACGGGCTGTAGAACTCTTCGTGATGCTGCTATACTCTAGCTACCCCATTTCGGGAATACAGCTGTGTCATCATCTTCCTGCCCTCATCCTATTATATGAGGTCGGCGCAAAATGGTTTCTTTCGAAACTCACATTGCTAAAGTTTTGGCATTTGTTTTTACAGCCGGCTGCCTGCCTGACGCCAACCCTTCTCGGGTATAGCTAAGTTACAATTTTTTTTAAAAATCCGTAAATAAATTCAGTGGTACAGGCCTGTGACTGGTATCGAACTCACGCCTCCTGACTGAAAGGCACACGTCTTAACCATTGGGCTATCACTGCTCTGTATGTATGTGCATAAATAATATGTTTGTATGTAGAACAGATCAACAATGATACTCGTAGGTATCCAACGCATTGATTTTCTCACATTTAGTCACTCGTAATTGAGACCTCCAGTCATAAATAGTCTATAATTAGTATACAAGCGTAGTCCGTGCGACCACTAATTGCTATTTTGTGGAAAACGGCTGAATTTAATTTCGTTTTGAATCGGCTCTCGATCCGTTCAATATATTTTATTAATTCGAAATTGATACTTTGATTTCGATTTTAACTCAATTTGTTAATTGTAAATGTGTAATTTACTATAGACTAGTGGACGCACGCGACTCCGTCTGCGTGGACTACAGAAAAAAACAAAATGTCGAAATTATCCGGGATAAAAAGTAGCCTATATGTTTAGTGGGACCTGCCACAATATATTCCTGAAAACTCACGGCAAATTACGAGTATCTGAAATTCAGTTCTGAGACTTAGTTTCACCGACACTGGAAGTATTCATATACATACATAATCTAACGAGCACATTTTTGAGTCATACGAGTAGGTTGTGCCCAAGCCATGAACTTGTTTTTTTATCATAACATGAATAAACGAATTTTTATATCACTATGAAATATATCTTTAAAAAAATTAATTCAACTTAATAACTTGTCACGGCGAATGACTTCCCTAATAC
Organism: Carposina sasakii; assembly: GCA_014607495.2. Lineage (NCBI taxonomy): Eukaryota > Metazoa > Arthropoda > Insecta > Lepidoptera > Carposinidae > Carposina > Carposina sasakii. Next base: position 5,566,883 of record CP053161.1, read on the forward strand.
GAAAGTTTGCTGAAAAGGAAAGTTTTACAAAATGGACTTGCAAAATTTTAGCCTAAAAGTTAATTTGGGACCGTTTCAAGTTTCGCGAAAGTGCAAAGTAAGTACACGCCAAAAGCCATTGTCACGGCTCTGTACTTGAAAAGAAATTGTTGCGAAATAGGTCAAAAAGTTTTAGTAACTATGTTATGCGAAATCCCCCGTTTTACGCCTACAATGGATCAGAAATAAATCAAGAATTTGACGTCCTCAACGCTAACGAAGTTTTGACGAAAATATTGAGTTACAATCTTTTGATGTTCAAAAGGTGAATTATTTTGTAGTTTCAGGTTCAAGAAGTAGTCATACGGTAAATTGAAGCTCCAATTTCTGTAGCTGTAGTCTAATGACATAGGTACATGAGCCCCAAAGATAGGTATGTTTCGACAGAGAAAGCTTAAGGTGCTTCCTCACTGGGAGCAGTTGCCTGTAATGTGATTTGAGCATTACAGGTGAGGTATGAAAACTGACGTTAAGGAAATATTTAATGCAGAACAAAGTGAATGAAATCTGCAATGTACCTTTTCACTTTTTTTGTGGCACATAATTTTCTGTATTTACAATTATAATCAGTAGGTGTGTTTATACACATAATAAACACGACTGTGCTCTCGATGTGGGGTAGCCAGAACTGCAGGATTACAAACGAGATCCCACAGCCACAGCTGATCACATGATCAGTTATAAGTCGCTAGCTTATCGCCTGAGACAATGCCCTAGTTCCTTAGTCGACTCTAATAAAGCCCCGCATTGGCGCAGGAAAGAATTACTGCATCAATACAGCAAGTGTGTAAAAATAAAATAAAATCATAGTTATGTTATCAATCTTATGGATGTATTGCTATGCTGTGTTGTATGTTTTCATTTGTTTCTTCTTACTTCTAGAAAGTGGTGGAGCATACAAACTATGCTAGCCAGGTAGAAAAATAAAACCTTAGAAACCACAATTGCTATTAGTACAAATTCCAACATATGCTCAAAATTGAATCTAACGTTGCCAGTTAATATTACCAGCGAATACTCATCAGTCAAATTAGAACATATAGATTTTTATTTATAAAATACTTAAATATTTCTATGAGTAAGTCCATAAAGATATACTAAAAAGGCAATGTGACGTGAGTGAGGGTACACCATTACACAAAGTTCCTCGTTAAAAAGAGCATTATCAGCCTCAGGCTCTCGACCCAGTTCCTCCATGTGCCTCCATTCATGCTGACGCCCTAATTTCTTTGATAAGCTTAAACCTAGGTCGCTGGCCGATTATTGTTAGGATTCGAATCTGAATTCGTCAGTATTTAAAATATTTTCCCTAAGGTGCAATTTCTGTTTGAAAATGTCTCTATTTTGTCCTTGAAATGTGTTGTCAAAGTTTTTAAATGGGATTTCTCGTAGAGACACCGCAGGACAATTTCTTCAAATTTATTAGATTGATGGGTAAAGACGTTGTTGTTGTAGTTTTACTTAAATGTGTAGCTGTACTTTGTATTTAAAAGAAAATTAGATTTTAATTATCAAATTTCGAAAAAGCACAAATTTTACTATCATCACGAATGAACGAAACCTTTAAAGTTCAGAATCTCCGGTTTTATAATTCAACGTAGGTAGGTTACGTGACTTTTATTACAAGCGAGGAAAAATGGAGGGAGATAAGTGCGGTTATGATTTGTAGTTCGAATGTTCCGTATATATATCAACATTTTTTATTTTAATGGATATCATAGATATCCTTTGCTGATGTAGTGCTTCAGTTGAATACATCAGCTGCATCTCCTTCCGCGAATGGCCCAAAAGACGACTAAGCAATAGGCGATCTCTCACGCTAGCAACTAATTCAATCAATTCGGATCTTCTTGCGCCGCTATGTTATAAGATCTTCAGTCTTGGACTACCAGTTCTTGAATATAGTTTTAAGTACACCTGCATCACCTGTCGACATCTCTAATTATAGGTTTAATTAAACATATCCTATATTAAAAAGTTTCAAATGGAATGTGATCTACAAGTTTGTAACTACTTATAATTATGTATTACATTTATAAAATACTAGTAGACATCTGCGATTTCATCCGGATAAACTTTAGAAATCAAATTTTGGAAAATCTTATCGGGAATGAAATCTTATCGTATGCCTATGTCATACAAAGAACTTATCCTCCAAATTTAAAGTCTCTATGATCAGCATTTTGGACTCTGCGTTGATCCATCAGTCATTCTAGATAAAGCATCGTATAGGTACCTACATGAATGATTGTATGTATGTATACATTATTTCCTAAGTACAGTGTACGTATAATAGCTAATAATTTACTTGTTATAAGATTATACAGCAGGGAACTCTAAAATAGCTTAAACTTTGTTTTCTTCCCGCCCCAAGGTACGCTGCAGAATGTAGCAAGTTGAACGAACTTACTCTTAGTAGGTACTAGCCTCAATCTATTCTATGAACTTGGTTCATTTTAATAATGACTTCAAGTAAAATGTTCAAAGGTAAAGGTTGAAAAATGCAAAGTTTTTTGAGAGGCAGATCCACCGATACTTGTAAAATCTTAGATGCTAGTTAGTATCAGTCAAGAGCTTACAAAATAAACCATAAATACAGTAAAAAAGATTTAATTTTAGTTATATCGTGGCTTCACTACAATACAATACAAGCTGCATGTCCTTCCCTGCATGTTGTACTTGTCAGACTAACAAACTCGGGCATTCTCTCAGGTAATAAGCCAGCAACTTGTCAATGATCATTTATACATCTGTACCCGCTATGATAAGCTTGGCTATGGTAAGGTATAGTTTATGATCTTTCAGTTCTGGCTGCACAGCCGTATGTTCTATGTAAGTACTTATATTTACAACATTTAACATCACCCCTCTCCTAATAGCCTATACCTGCATGCGTGATCTCTATAAGTTCCACATAAAGTTTGCAACGAACTATTTACAAACATAGGTTAAAAAAGGTCTGAACTTTCGCCAACCCAAACCACAATTTAGAAACATGAAAACTTCGAAACCGAATCCAAACTTATAGGAAATGTTTATTCAATTGATTATTTCCTTGCTTCTTATCCCCAAAAATCGAGTGTGAATAAACTTCGGGGAAAGTCGCGGGTGCAAAGTTCTGAAGTCACGTATTTTCTTAAGGTTTTTGTTGACCGTACATTTCATGGTATGAGCATAGGATAAGTGAAACGCAGTGTATCAAGATGGGTGAGAAGTTGGATTTAGAGAGTGGAAGCAAATAAATTGATATTAATGGTTTGGAATTTGTACAAAAGTAATTTGGTTCATGTTTTAAGATAATTGTATTTTGTTATGTCAGTGAACTTTTTATTAAACCCAATTTTCATAATAATGAATATACTTTGTACATAATAAGGAAATTACTAATCAATCATCATTATACCTACCAAAGTTTGAAACCCCTTCGGGTTAGCGGACAGACACACTGGTACAACTATAATGCGTGATTGGATTGGAATATTAAAAATCGACAATGGCAATGCAGAGAATACCAAATTGGCGATATGCTGAAAGGTTTGTCAAGAACACCCGAAACCAAAGAGTATGTATGGAGAATACGATGAATGTGGATAAGGCGAGAGAATTATGTTTAGAACGTACTAAATGGAGATCTGTAAAGTAGTTTCTGTCAACCCCTATGGGACATAGGTGTGGCTTTATGTATGTAACTATTTTTGATATATTATTTTCCATCAGGGTTAAGCCACCGAAGTATCCCTGTCCTGTGGTTGCAAACTCCTCGAAGTGCGTGAACGGTTAACTTCTTAACGAACTGGGCCTGCCGCCATTAAAACTCGCAACCTTCTTTTGTTTACGATAAAACTTAAAATTGTTTTTCAGTATCTGTCATCAGACCGTACGTGACTTCGTTCTGTATACCTGGACCTTTATAATCCTATTTCAAAATGTTATATAATTACTAGCTGTTGCCCACGACTCCGCTTGCGTTGATGTAATTATTACGTGAAGGACTCGGTGTCAGAGTGAAATAAACTTAACCATTATAGGTTTATTATTTGTTTATTATTTGATTAATACAGTTATGTACTTAGTTTATTAAATTATATGTCTATACTAATATTAAAATGAGGTAAACTTTGATTGTTTGTTTGTTTATTTGCAGCGAATAGGCTCCGACACTACTGGACCGATTTCAAAATATCATACCTATAGAATATTATTATAATTAACAAACGTAATGTACAAAAGTCTTCCATTTAATTTTACAATTTGTTAATCACAGCAAGTTTATACTATTTTATTAGTTGGTCAACTTAATCAAGACTTAATTGACACTGATCAAATGCAGAAGTAAAATAAAAACCAATTAACTTAAACACACCAGACAGGTGACTGACCAAAGTGGGCAGCCCTGATCTGACTCGTTTGGCCAACACAGCCCCACCGCAGTTGTTTCGAGGGTTCTTTAGCGGTGGGTTCTCCAGGAACCCTTAGTAGTAGAGTCGAAAGTAGGACGCTGCTGGGCATTGACCCTACCAGCCATCCTACAAATAGTCATACAAACCTTTGTTTAGTCCCCCAAGCGACAAAGCCCCAGCCGTATCTGAGGTGCACTGGTCGCGTAGGTTTAAACCATTCGATTGTGCGCCTTCAGCGCACACCAAGTACCCCGGTGAGGATGACAAAGCCCTTCAGGCTATCATAAGTACTCGTATATAAAAAATAATAATTTAAAATTAATTGATTCCAAGTAACTTATTAAGTAGGTATATGAACACACATAATATACACCGCTGTATTGGCATAGCTAGCTTCTAAATAATTTATATGTCGTTTCTGTTCCTGGGCACTCCATTGACCACTAGCCCTCTCATCACCGCATGCGATGCCCCACCCCGTAGTTGAGGCGTCCGAAAAAATTTCCAGGTCATAACTATCAATCTTGATTTTATTTACGGTAGTTTGAATGGTATCATTCCACCACTTTAAATCCGGCATTATATAGCTAGGAATATTCATGAATTTGTCGTAATTATCATTATCTATTAAATTTAAATATTTTACACGTTCAAATAATTTAGTGTACAACCATCCATACTCAACGGCTGGACAGGCAGATGCAAGCAATCCGACAAAACGAGCAAATTCTCTTATTTTGCATCTTTTTAGTGACATAAATTTAAGGATCTCAGTCTTAATGCGATCTACTTTAACTGACGGCAAGCTAACCTGGAGATTTTTAGAGTCTATATTATATCCGAGGAAACAACATAATTTAGATGGTATTTGACAGCTTTTTTCCTCATTTATAATAAATCCAATAGCGGATAGAAGTGCTTTAGTCTGATAGACATTTTTCAAACATTGTTGATAAGTCTGACCTAATAGAAACCAGTCATCTAGATACACAGTAGACAATAACCCTGTACAGCGTAGCAATCTAGCAACAGGCTTCATTACTTTTGTAAAAACAAATGGGGCCGTACTAAGGCCAAATGGCAAAACGTTAAATTCAAATAACTCTTGGTTCCATTGGAACCGTAAGTATTTTTTATAATCTGCATGAATATTAATTAAAAAGTAGGCATCTTTAAGGTCTAACTTAGCCATATAACATCCATTGGTAACAAGTTTCAATGCAGTCCGAAAATCTTCAAGTTTAAAATGTTTTATGTCAATGAACTTATTTAAAGTTTTTAAATTTAGAATAAGTCTCTTTTTGCCATTTGGTTTTGGTACCAAAAAAATTCCGGATATAAATTGGCCCTTGCATGGCTGACATCTCGATATAGCACCAATAGATAATAAGCTTTCTATTGCCTCTTTAAAGTCGGCTTGTTCCGAACAGGAACAGCCACGGATTGTTGATGGTACACATGACTGAGTAACGGGCTTAGAAAAGGGTATTTTGTACCCTTTGATATATGAGAGTATAGTAGGGTCTTTAGTAATAAGTTTCCATTGACTATAAAAACTAGCTAGTCTACCAGCATAATTTACCGGGGGCGTTAACGGCGGCTGTGACTGGCGCGCTGACTCTGCGACTGCCTGGAGAAGGTTGCGTGCTGATTCTTCGTCGCTGTAGGTGCTGCCATCTTTTCCTTTGTTCTCGGATTCGCCGGCTGTTTGCGACCCGGGTTGGGTCTTTTCCAGTTTTTTGAAATACTGGGAATATTCGTTCTATTACTATCTACTTTGTTGAAGGTAGTAGAAATCTTTAAGTCAGCACCAGACTTGCTAATTGCCTTAGCAGTCTTTAACGTTTCGTTCAAGTTTTGGCCGAACAGAAAACTATCAACTTTTGTATTTTGGAGTGATTCCTTCATTTCCTTCTTTACAGAAAATATGATGTAATTTCGTCTAGTCATAGAGTCGCTATGTTGACAAGCGCAAAGCATTTTTCCGGTATCCATTAGCAGGCGTAATAAGTTTGTATCTTTATCTTTAGAAGAAAGTAGAAGTGTAATGGCTTCACCGAGACTTGAAATGGCTGAAGCCATAACTTTTTGTTTCGCTTCTATAGCTTTGTCTCGTTTTATCACGGTTTCTGATAAAGCAGCTTTTGTTTCCGGGTTAAGAATTGGCGAGTCAATAAGTTTACAATTGCTCGGTATTAAATAACGATCTGTGAGCTGTTTTCGATCATCTTTAGTTAATCCCATAGTCGTGCAGTGTTCAAAACGTACAGCAACATCCTTTTGTATATCTTTGCCATAGGTAGTTGCTTTAGTAGGATCGATTCCGAGTATTTCAAGTATATTGAAATCTAACTCCATCGCAGCGTCCTCGTCGGGCATTGCAGGCAGAGGCGAGGCGGAGCCGTGCGGCGGCGTGGCGACTGGACCTGCGGCTGGAGTTACTAACCCGGCGCCGGCGGCGGCCGAGGGTGAGAGCCCGGTAGCCGGAATCTCGTGCTCACATGCATCAATGATTCGAACCGACGATTGGCGGTCTGAAAACGCATAACGGATTTATAGTACCGCCCTTTAAGGAGTTAAGAAACAGTACGTTCGTGACACTGCCCACAAAACTCATTTAAAATGGCATTACTATAAGATATTGTTTACTCTGATTGACATCGGAGTATAAAAAGTGAAGAAATAGCCCCAGAGACTATTCACAACACAATATGGTGGCAAGAAACAGTCCCAAAAACTGTCCACAATACCATTACAATATCTTTCCACAATACAATATGGTGGCAAGAAGCAGTCCCAAAAACTACCCACAATACCATTTCCATATGTTATTATGTTTTATGCAGTAAAATAAAGTAGCACTGGTACCAACCTGTATTGTTTGACCGACTTGCTGACGAATCTGACGATGAGGAAGATATAATCCTACGACGACCTCGTTTCTTTGTTCGACCACGTGCTAATTCTTCCTCAATTTTCTTTATTTTTCACTTAATTCCCTAATAACTGATTCGGAATTCTTTCTTTTAGGCATGATTAACAATTTACCAATTACTATTTAACTGATCTAATTTTATTTTAGATATATTTAGCTAAGCTAGGCAGCGTGCGAAATGGCGAAGCACTAAAACGCGAATGAAGAAAATGTTCGGTGTACTCGCCAGGCTGTCTACCTACCCACAAAGTTTTATAAAATAAAAATTGTGGTTACCCTCAAATAGTGCGTAAATGGTGATCGCTAGGCGATACTACAAGTGTTTACATATTATGCTAATCTCGAGGACGAAGCCAAGTATAATACACCCTGGAAAGTTGTCAATAAAAAATAGATTCATGCCGCGGGATTCAAAATACTTGATACCGCAACTGTCTCGAAAACTTGATCAAGATACAGACAATATTCAAACAGACCTGTCGGACGACTGGAAAAATAAATTGGGCCTAAAAGGAATCTTATTGAGATTTTGATGAATGCAGTACAATTGAAGATAAGATAATTCTTTATTTGCTCATAAACATAGAACTGTCAGATGTTCCCCTGTATCTAGGGGAAATAAATAGCAGTAGCCCTATTTTGATCATCGAATAAATTATTTCGTTCTTATATAAAAATACTGACTACAGACTACAGAGATATTCAAAGAGCACAACACAGCACTTTAACTCCATGGCCTCCACTGGGATACAAGGCCGCCTGCGCTTTTACATTTCAATGAATTTTCCATTTGATTTCAGGGAAACAGGCGTGAACCAGCGTGGCGGGAGCGCGCGTGTCTGCCGTTATTTACGTACTATTTGAAGTCGCATAATGATGGAGGTATAAAAACTTCGATTAAATTCAATTTACCGCAATCCCTGAAGTTTGATGCTACTCACTTTGACTAAATTAAGTTTTGTAATTGGATATACATTGCTGTTTTTTAGATCACTTGTGACTCCGTTGGGGTTGATCAGTTGATAATTGAACATTTTTGAGTGCAACTTTTTTCTTAAAACCTTCCATCGGTATTTTTTTACGAGTATTTCTAAGCCATTTTCTAAGGCCTACTCAAACGAACTATTTATTTATTTATTGTTATTTTAGGAGGACTAACAGCGAAATTTATATATAACATATAAACAATAGCTATGACTTAGAACTATGCTAATAATAAGTCCCCACTATATTAATTCATTCCTGAAAAATGAAAAAAAAATACGGAAAAATTTGGAATTTTCCTGTGAAACTTTCAGTAGTTTTCGCCTCAGAATCATGGTCTGAAGTTGGCATACCAATATTTGCCTGGCTGTCAGTTTCACTCTATAGGCCAGGGTGTTTTTTCGTGGCCACCCTTAACGAAGGTACTCTATACATCAAATAAAGTAAGTTTATGCCGAAAAAATGCTGGGAAACGATGTAAATTTTTATGAAAAAAAAAATCTATATCGGGAGAAATTTATAGTGTCCAGTGTTTATGCTAGTTTCATCATAGACAGACAGTAATTATTTCTCGTGAAAAAATCTTGATACGCGCGTTTATGTGAATTCATGCCGATAAAAACATAATTTAAAAAATCCAAAAACCCGACTGCGTAAAAAAGAACCAAACTATGTATATAATAATAATAAAAAAACTGAAAAGATGAAAACAAGCACTTAGATGTCCAGTGGTCTAGAATTCTATAATATTATTATGGAATTAATAATAATTGAAGAAAATAAAATATTTTCTAATGATGTAATATAACAACTGAACAGCCAGGATCCATTGAAATATTAATAGCTTGGCTGTCGGTTACTGGATCCCGACTGTTCAGTTGTTATATTACATCATTAGAAAATATTTTATTTTCTTCAATTATTATTAATTCCATAATAATATTATAGAATTCTAGACCACTGGACATCTAAGTGCTTGTTTTCATCTTTTCAGTTTTTTTATTATTATTATATACATAGTTTGGTTCTTTTTTACGCAGTCGGGTTTTTGGATTTTTTAAATTATGTTTTTATTTATTTTATACTTTTTAGTTAATATAGCTACTAATAGGCATCCTTCAAGAAACACGCTCGACATGCTCGGCAGCAAAAAGGTTTCGTCATGCTGCTGTCTAAAAACTTATATACGAGAATGGTTTTCAATCGATATAGATCCTAAATGGTTAGTCGAATCGAAAAATGTTGAGAGAAACCTATAAATTATTTTTAAATACCTATTCAACGATACCCCAGTCGATATAGTTTGTCGACTTTAATTTTTTTAATTTTTACAAAATGGCGTCCAGTAGTCGCCATATTGCATTTTCACTAACGTCATGTCTTCAGTGACACTCGCCGGACTAAGAGGAATCGATTGACGTATGAGTCATAAAAATCGGCCGAGGCGTTTGGTTCGTGTAGTGCTTCAAAGGAACATACAAACATACATACATACATAGGCTGTTAAAGACAATACCACTCCTTTGCGGCGCGCAGTCGGGTAAAAAAGAACGAGTTATTTATACTTTATAAGTTTCGCGTCAGACGACGAAGTATCGAAAAAATCGCTATTTAGAGACGACCGTCAACGACGTGTGCCCTTATGCGTGTGCCCGCATTCGGGCTGTATACTCGAGCATATCCCCCTCCGCACCGCGCCGCGCGCCGCATGCCAGGCCACGCCCTATCTTTTTGCTTGCTAACGCATGAGTTGCTTTGCGTTGACGCAGAATTAACATGTTCCCGTGGGAATTTTGAGAAAAAACGTATCCTATATTAATTACTCCCGTGATTGAAATGAATCTAATGATACCGCATACATATTTTTGTTGTTTAAAGGGAAATTTAGAAAAAATATTATTATGTCTTTATCCCGTGGGACTTTTATGATAAAATGTATCCTATGACACTCCCGTAATCAAGACAAATCTAACGATACCTCATACATCAAAATCCATCAAGCCGTTTAGGCTACAGGAGGTCACAAAGGAACAGACATACATACATACATACATATGTGTTAAACACAATACCACTCCTTTGCGTCGCGCAGTCGGGTAAAAAACGCAGTCTATTTATCAACTTTGGACCCTAATATCTTGGGAACCAGACACTTCCCAGGTACACTGAAAAAAAAAAGTGATCAAATAAATCAAAATTTTGTTAAATTTAAACAAGGTACTTGTTTATATACGTTCGCATAAAGTAAATTGATTGCTGCTACTAAGCCAATTTGATTGAAAATCAATCAAGAAATATTGTTAATTCAACAAACCACTTGTTTGAAATGGCTAAGTATATGATTAAATTAACCATTTCTTACTTGTTAGCATTGACTATGACAATGATAGGGAGGAAGGGTTTATCATATTACTTGATTGATCTTACAAACAACTTAGTTAACCTAATCATTGTAACTTTATTGAATTGATCAAAATATTGTATAAATCAGCAGTGTTACATGTTTCAATAAAATATTCTAGTTGATTGAGTTAAATAAAATCTTTATAATATCTATCACACAACCTAATTATTTCAAAAAATGTCCTTTGTTGTTTCAATTATAATGTGGATTGATGCTACTATCCAACTTGTTTGGTTTAAATATACTCTTTATGACACTTATCAAGTGTATATGTTGGGATTCACTAGGTGTCATGTTTAGTCCAAATAAGTAACTTGTTTGAAATCTAAAGCTATACAGGGTGTAACAAAAAGGGTATGTTAAGCAAAAAGCTACGTAAATAGCCCACTGTAGAGAACCCATCCACAAAATTTGAGACTCGAAATCACATGTTTATTTTTCAAGATTGTATGAAAACTTCTAAGATATTTAAAAATTCTCCATACTATCGGGAAAAATAAACATGTGATTTCGAGTCTCAAATTTTGTGGATAGATTCTTTACAGTGGGCTATTTATGTAGCTTTTCGCTTAACATACCCTTTTTGTTACACCCTGTATAGGTAGTAGGTACATACCTACAATGCGCCTTCAGACCGGCTACAAAACGGCATTAGGTAATAACGTATGGAACTATACCTACAGGATGTAACAAAAAGGTCCAGTCATATTTTAGGTGGGGAACCTACCCATGAATTTGAAAAGCTTTTACTATAGGACAGTCTTTGAAATCACGAAAAAAAACAGCTGTTTTATACATCCTGCCCGATTGAACATCTCTACATATAGAATAGCTGATTTTTTCACTGTTGTTCATATTCATGAGTAGGTTCACCTCCTAAAATATGTCTAGACCTTTTCATTACGCCTGTATAAGAGGTGCTGCAGAGCGATGACAAGCATTCTGTGACATCTCTGTTCCAACCTTATACCTCTGCCGTTCTGCATTCAGTCTGGAGAGCATAAGTGACACTGACTGAAAATAATAAGAGAAAAAAGTTTAATATCTGGACTTAACATTACAATAATTATAAATTAGGAATGAGATACCTTTTATTTCAAGAAAATAATATTTATTAATAATAATCAGAATCATAACAGTTCTATACATAAGTATTTTTATTCGCTTTCAGTTTATTTCTGGCTATGACCAGAGCCAACTGGTTTCTTGCATTTACGTTAGGTAAAGATTGTCCTATATACTGAATTAGGGATGTTGCTTCAAAATCGTCTCTTAATAGTTTCATTAATTCCACCTGAAATAAAATAGATTGGTATTGCATTTAACATTATTATAAACAAATACTAACATTGACAAACATCTGACATTTATTTCGCGATTTAAAAGTTGGTCCCATAGTGAAAGTTGTTCATAACTATGAGTAGGTTCACCTCCTAAAGTATGACTACACCTTTTTGTTACATCCTGTATAATGTATACCTAACAAAACATACACAAAATCATGCCAAATACTAGAAAAGAGACCAGGTTACTCTAACACCTTATTCACCTATAAACCATGAAATGAAGTTGCAACGGGTACTAGTATGTAGTAAAATATGAAATAGTGTCCACTTGGCTGGAAAAATAAACAATATTTTTTATAGATATAAATCACTCTTAAATAAGTAAGTACTGCACTTACCTTGTCTATGACAGTTTTGTTAGGAGAGATTTTTGGAGAATTGTTTTTTTCTGGTGTTGTGGTTTGGATTTCTTGTTCTTTTAAAACATTTAAATCCTGAAGAGCCTGAAATAAAATTATCCTCTTATTAATCTTGTAGACATACAGTTGAGAAAGAAATTTTTGTAATTTGTGTAAGAACCCTCTTAAACTCCCCTTTAAGGACATTGTAATACATAAATGCATTGAAATGTTATATTAAAGAATAAGTAACTACCTACCAACCTAATACTTAACCTAAGCTTTAATACTTACACTCAAAGAAATATTGTAACTAGAAATGTCCACTTCTTCTATGTTTTGAAAGATGATAGCATTCTCTTCGTTGAATGTTTTCACCCATGCCTTCCAACTTCGTATAAAAAGGGCATGTGGCCCAACAAGTGGAACCAATTCTTTCATTTCATCGGAATTTAAAGCTGACAATGATTGTATCGTTTCTCCGTTCCCTGAATGAAACAATATTTTAATTATTAACTCATAGTTATGAACTGTAGATCCTACTAGTACTACCTACCTATGTAGGTAGGTGTATTATGCTAAAAGATAAACAAGGCACACAAAATAATATACAAGCGGGTTATTAGCAAGATTCAGCTCTGACATACTTACCTACCTACCTACTTAGTTATAAGTATAAATGCTTAAAGTAAAAATATTAGTAGGCTACTCTGAAGGAAAGAATAGGTACCTACTACCTACTTATATTGTTTTTACCTACTTAATAGCCTAGCTTAGAACACTAGTTATGAGGGAGTTTAGCTAGGTAAGAAATAGGTATGTTCACAAAATTTTCAGGCTAGTCAAATTGTACATATCTAATGAGGTGGCCTATTGTACTTGAACTGTAAACTCCATGGCTAAGTTTAATTAAGTTGCCATTCATTTATCTAAGTAAGTATAGGAATCATTTGGCTTTACTCAGCTCAGCTCCCGCACCTAAGTATCTATCTACCTAAGAACTAATGTTGAGGGCTCCGGCAAACCACCAGTTGTGTAGGTACTCTCTCACACGTGCTCGCACGGATTTATCATAGGTTTTTCACCGGCATCGGCATCAAAATAGGCAAACTGGATGCTGCGGCATCAAAGGCACAAAGAACAAAGATACTTGCCATATCTGGAGAAGACAGAGCGGCAAGGATGGTGGCGGTATAGATAAGTACCTACAACTAATCCTCGATACAAACGCGCCGCCGCTGGCCTGCCTCTATCAGCTACCTACCTACTAAGAACTTTTTGCAGCCAATGCTACGAAGATATGCGTATTCCGTACCTAATCACTTTCAGTCAAAGAGATAAACAAGAGAATCATATAGGTAGGTACTTACTTGCGAAATTTGGAATGAGCTCCGGTATTCCCCACGCCGATAGTAGATCTGACACCTCATCCATGTCTTTTTACACAATTTCTCATCCACAATACACTAAAGTTTACACAGAACGCAATTATTTTATGAAGAAACGACATGCGGCAGGCGGAGCAGCGCGGACGAAATGGTTTGGTCGGCCGTCGTTCGTCGTGTCTTGTTGAGACATGAACCAACCGGAAGGAAATCGGAAACGAACAACGCACGCACGCCACGATCGCCGACCGAGTGTTGCCATAGTAATGTTTATAATTTGGTCAAATTTTTGTTTTAGTCTAGCTATCCTATACGTAATTTAAAAGTTTAAAAGTAGAGCAGATTTTTTTTACTTGTCTATCCCATGGTGTGGGGGGTATCGACAAATAGGTCTTTCAAAAAATTGTGGGTGTTTTAATAATAATAATTTATTTTCAATATACACACATTACTTAGTTAGGTACATTATTACACATTAATTATAGAATATTAGTGTACGTGTGTACACTGTAGAATAATCTATTTTGCATACGTTAACTATGTGTATATTCTATATAAGCAGACGTTTTTTGATAACCTTATATTAACTGTACTCAATATATCCATGTTACTTTTAATTCAAAAATAAAGCATAATTTCTAGTCCAAATTAGTTCTTTTTACTCACAAATGGCAACACTACGCAAAAGAAAAACAGTAATCAAACAGTTGATTAATGCTATATCATAGTTTATTCATAGCGATCAAGATTTTATGTTTGTTTGTATCAACTTACGTGATAGTATTTAACAAATAATTTGATAAAAGGTACTATGTTTCATAGCCTTATCATGTAACTTGATCATTTTAACAGATTACTTGTTAGCTCTTAACAACATCTTGTTTGCGGAATTTTCAATCAAAATATTTGTTAATTGAATCACATCTCTTGATGATTTGAGCCAAGTTACTTTTACTGATCAATATCTTGTTATATGAAATCATTTGTACTGTGTTGTTTCGAACATTTATTTAATTGAATACATCACATTTTTTTAAACAAGTTAAAACTGCCCTTGATTAGATTCCATTTTTTTCAGTGTATGCTTCCATGGAGAAAAATGATCGTGATGATGAGGAGATTCCGTAGTTTTCGGGAACGTTGACGACCAAAAATTATTTCGTTACGGCTGTGTTCCCGAAATGGGGTAGCCAGAACTGCAGTAAGGGAGATCCCACAGTCATGTTGAGCATTGCGGGGACAGATTTTAATTATCAATGACTAGTTCTTCAGTCCGAGTTCTTTAGTCGACTCTTACAACGAGTTAAGAAGATGCAGCTGATGTAGGTACCTATTCTTAGAAAATTTTATGTATATTATGTACTAAACTAAATTAATTAAACTTAACCTCTCTAAGCCCTGTTAATATTAAAGGACAATTATATTAATCAGTAAAGAATATTGAAAACCAAATCAGAATGTCAGATCCGCCAAATCCGCAAATCAATTAATTGAATTTGCAACAAAGGTTCCCAAAAAACTCGCAGTTAATCAGTTAAAAAAACATAATTTAAAAAATCCAAAAACCCGACTGCGTAAAAAAGAACCAAACTATGTATATAATAATAATAAAAAAACTGAAAAGATGAAAACAAGCACTTAGATGTCCAGTGGTCTAGAATTCTATAATATTATTATGGAATTAATAATAATTGAAGAAAATAAAATATTTTCTAATGATGTAATATAACAACTGAACAGTCGGGATCCAGTAACCGACAGCCAAGCTATTAATATTTCAATGGATCCTGGCTGTTCAGTTGTTATATTACATCATTAGAAAATATTTTATTTTCTTCAATTATTATTAATTCCATAATAATATTATAGAATTCTAGACCACTGGACATCTAAGTGCTTGTTTTCATCTTTTCAGTTTTTTTATTATTATTATATACATAGTTTGGTTCTTTTTTACGCAGTCGGGTTTTTGGATTTTTTAAATTATGTTTTTATTTATTTTATACTTTTTAGTTAATATAGCTACTAATAGGCATCCTTCAAGAAACACGCTCGACATGCTCGGCAGCAAAAAGGTTTCGTCATGCTGCTGTCTAAAAACTTATATACGAGAATGGTTTTCAATCGATATAGATCCTAAATGGTTAGTCGAATCGAAAAATGTTGAGAGAAACCTATAAATTATTTTTAAATACCTATTCAACGATACCCCAGTCGATATAGTTTGTCGACTTTAATTTTTTTAATTTTTACAAAATGGCGTCCAGTAGTCGCCATATTGCATTTTCACTAACGTCATGTCTTCAGTGACACTCGCCGGACTAAGAGGAATCGATTGACGTATGAGTCATAAAAATCGGCCGAGGCGTTTGGTTCGTGTAGTGCTTCAAAGGAACATACAAACATACATACATACATAGGCTGTTAAAGACAATACCACTCCTTTGCGGCGCGCAGTCGGGTAAAAAAGAACGAGTTATTTATACTTTATAAGTTTCGCGTCAGACGACGAAGTATCGAAAAAATCGCTATTTAGAGACGACCGTCAACGACGTGTGCCCTTATGCGTGTGCCCGCATTCGGGCTGTATACTCGAGCATATCCCCCTCCGCACCGCGCCGCGCGCCGCATGCCAGGCCACGCCCTATCTTTTTGCTTGCTAACGCATGAGTTGCTTTGCGTTGACGCAGAATTAACATGTTCCCGTGGGAATTTTGAGAAAAAACGTATCCTATATTAATTACTCCCGTGATTGAAATGAATCTAATGATACCGCATACATATTTTTGTTGTTTAAAGGGAAATTTAGAAAAAATATTATTATGTCTTTATCCCGTGGGACTTTTATGATAAAATGTATCCTATGACACTCCCGTAATCAAGACAAATCTAACGATACCTCATACATCAAAATCCATCAAGCCGTTTAGGCTACAGGAGGTCACAAAGGAACAGACATACATACATACATACATATGTGTTAAACACAATACCACTCCTTTGCGTCGCGCAGTCGGGTAAAAAGCATTTTAAACTCTTTGTGTTCAGAACCAATTTATTGTAAGACACCACAGAGGGCTGTGCTCAGTAGAAACGGAGATAAATATATCGAGGATATCTTAAACCTAGGCTTACAATAAAAATACTAAATAGGTATTAGAAATATTACATACATACTTATACATATAATGACGCCTTTATCCCTTACGGGGTAGGCAGAGCACCAAGGGCCGATAGAACCACATTATGCCACTTCTGACCAATTTTGAGGGTATAGTTGAGATGTACAAGTTCGGTTAGTTATAAATATTAAATTTTAATAATAATAAATAAAATAAACTTCTTTGAGATCCTGCACTTCCCGCTTTTACTTTAAATATTTTTATGTCCTTTTAGGAAGATTTTTAAAATAACTAAAACTATAAACTACTGAAAAAGAAGATACATATTTTTTTTATTAGGGAAGTACTTCTTGAAATTCCTGGATAACAGAAATAGGATAAGTAGGCTCCTCGAATCATATCCCCTGGTCTATGCTAGTTATTTGGTTCATCAGGAAGTCGATGACCATTTAACGTAGGAACGTGGCTGGTGCCTTGGGAAACTTGGGACCAGGTATATCCGGCGGTGTGCCTTACATATACACATAGCTGTGTTTTCGAAACAGGGAAGTCAGAACTGCAAAATCACAAAATGGATCCTACACGTTTAGCTTAGCGGGGACAGGTGTAAATGTCTGTCATATCGCCTGAGAGAATGCCCGAGTGTCTTGGTCGACTCTTAGTACATGCACAGTAGGAGATGCAGCTGATGTAATTTTACCTTAGTAGCAATTGCACTTTGTAAATAAAGCTAATTGGTAAACTTTCAAGTATTTTCATGATAATCGCAATATTGTGCTTGATAAAAGTTTGTTTATGAAAAAAATCAATCTGTTGATTGACTGATCTAAATCGGTACTAACTTGACTCTTAATAATACGAGTAGTTATTAAGCATTCTTATCCACACGATGATGACGATGACGTATACAGGGTAGCTAGAACTGAAGGATCAGAGACTCGGGGGCGTTCTCTCAGGCGATGAGCTAGCAACTTGTCACTGATCGTTAACATCTGTCCCCGTTATACTAAACGTGGCTGTGGGACCTCCTGTATGATTCTGCAGTTCTGGCTACCCCATTTCGGGAAACACAGCCGTGAGTGTTATCTATGTATTGTTTAACAGTTTGCCGCGTGGTGCCGGCAGAGTACAGTTTGTACCACCCCATGCCTGCCCGTGGATATAGTACGAGGCGATTAAGGGTTTCCGGGAGGTGGGCAGCAGCGCGTCCGTGCTGACAACATAGTCCGAAAATCACACTGCGGTCACCAATCCGTCTGCCTAGCGTGGTGACTATGGGCAAAACCCCCCTGTGGCAGTAGCCTTGTGGCGTGCCCTGGGGGAAGCCTACGTCCAGCAGTGGACTGCAATAGGCTGAAGACGAAGACGACTGTTTAACAGTGACTATAATGAAATTGTGACCGTTACGATAAATTGTTTACATTAGGCAACAACCTCATCATCATAGAGTGTGCCATCTCTAACGTTCATTCTTTGACCTGGTCATCATCACTGAGCCGTGCAATCAAATTAGGATCAAACACTTCAAAGCCTGTTTGAGGTTTTTTTTTATTTCCCGTCCCTTTGATTGCTTTGACGGATAAATGAATTAGGTATAAATGCGTATTGTATTCAGATCATTCGGGATTTCGGAATTCGTATTAACTGATTTGAAATTTCGGATGCTGTTTCTAATGAAATTCGGTATTATGTTGTTAATGGTTGACCCCAATACAAATGGGAAAATACGTGTGTGATAATAGGGTCGATTTTGACAGTCACACTTAAACCTAAACTTAGTCTTAGTCAGGTCTATCTCTCTCCGTTCTTAACATAAATTGCTGAGAGAGAAAAGACTAATTTTACGTTTAGGTTTAAGTGTGAATGCCGGAATCGGCCAATATAATATAGAATATGGCATTGTTATGATTAGTGTGTTTTCAATCAATGTGTCGCGGGAATGACCTGCGAAGTGTTAGAAATAATTTGTTCTTCAAAATGCCTGGCGGTACGACCGTGTTTTTTAATATGCCTCTCGTATGGTTACTGTTAGGGTATTCTTTAGTATCGGTGATCCAAAAATTAATTTTAAAAAAAAGTATTAAGTTGTATGTACTACTGATTTTTTTATCTGTATGATCCGATCAGCCTTTTTATTCCGAGGTAGAGATAGAAGAAACAGGGAATTTTAACATTTATTATGTTATACTTAGTAGTAGCTTAGCTAGGGTATATGAAAATTAAAAGTACCTATATATTTAACTTTTGGTGTATATAGTAGAATAAGTATGTGTTATTTATTTACCGTAAATATGTTATGATAATATATTATGGGTACATATTGGTAAGTAATTTTCATTCATACAGAATATAATTTTCTTATTTGGAATCAATAATAAAAGAGATGTGTGATACGTGTTCAATAAAATACATTTATATGTTCATTGTCTTTTTTGTTCAGCACAGAATAAAATTGCTCGAAATAGTAAAGTTATAGTAATATCGTAATAGTAATATCGTATTTCAATTTCATATAGACAGCTTCAGTGAAGTCTTCATTAAATTTCATATTAGTTTGTAGATACTTACCATCGTATTTTTAGTAGTTTGCCCTTGAGGGCCCCCGACTGATATCTAGTGGTACTTTGGTTTTTTTTTAACACAGGAGCAATTTTCGTAAGATCCAGTTTGAGCTAGCGATTGATGATAGGGGTATTAAGCCTCGAGCACACCGGATGCGTATGCGTACACGTAAGCGTAGACGTACACGTACGTACCTCTGAGTTGTAATGTATGGAACTATATAAGACAGGACACACCGCTTGACGTCTACGCTTACGTGTACGCATACGCATCCGGTGTGCTCGAGGCTTAATACCCCTATAATCAATCATACATACATTCCATACATTACAACTGAGAGGTACGTGTACGTCTACGCTTACGTGTACGCATACGCATCCGGTGTGCTCGCGGCTTTATTCGTTGTCTTTTTAGTATAGCACAAATCAGCGCTTTTCAAGTTACTTGTTAAGTAAGTTTAAACTCGCTCGAAAGCTGCGGTGTAGTATGGAAGGAACTTTGTGTAATAGGTAAGCTGAATCATAATAATCTTAGTTTCACGTTTATAACAATTCAAGCTAGTTTGTTGTAACGAGATTTTATAAGAGCTGATTGCGGTGATACTAATGACATGACCAGGCCTTAAAATCACTTTAATAATGTTGTCAGCGTCATCACATTAGTCTCCCCTGGCTTCCCCAAGGCTGAACATTAAATTTGTTCATATTATATTTTATGCACCAAAATCTTCTTCGAAATATACGTACGGATAAAGGTTGTAATATGTTTTAAAAATAAGCTGTAACAGCTCTGAAGCACTCTAAAATATACTCTTACTAGTCTAGTCTCACTACCAAGTAGGAAGAATCTGAGAAACATTAAATGCAGACGTTATCTTATATAATCGAATCGAATCTGTGCCTAGTGTTTTTTTACTATTTCAGGAAGACTAACAGCCACCTATATTTATAACTATCTATGTATTATAAATATGTTTTAAGAGATGAAAAAAAATTCACCGGAGTGGGACTCGAATCCACGACACTCGCATTCCGTGCTGTGCTCTCGCTATCTATGTAGTTACTTTTACTATTTATTATTTTTAATCAATCATTACATAGGTGTCAGAAACAGGAACACCACTTAAACCATTGAGGAAAGTTAAAACGAATATCCCATCAAACAAACCTGTACCGTACTTACTTAAAAGTTGAACCCAGAAATTCCTGTGCAGGATTAACTAAAAGTAAAAAGTTGTTTTTATTTCCACAGACTTGAAATACGCTGAATAGTTGCTAACTTTGTTTAATTTATTTTTATTTTATTTATTTAAGTTATAATTAGGCCAAGAATAGGTCTTCAAAATATTTCTGTGTTAAAGTGGTACGTTTAGAAACAGGGGCAAAGACAGCTTCTCACTCATACAATGTGTACTTGTTTTTTCAAAGTATGAATATGTCAGAGCACCAAACAATTTGTATGAGTGAGCAACCGCCTCAGCAAAGAGATTAATAACAAAGTAGAATGACTTACTATTCCTTAACTTAAAAATAAAAACACTACACCTGGGTCAATTGATTACCTACATATTTATTGTGATAAGGCAAAACGAATAATATTATTTACCATCACTGGACGCGACACCTGGAAAGTAGGTGCAATTTTGGGATCATGATGAGAATGAGAACCAATGTATACAGAATCGAATTACTAATGAACTATTTGATACAGGTTGATATATGGTGTTAAAAACACATAATTAGTCTTCGTTTAATTAGCACACATTTCGCTAGTTTGATGAGGTTACAGTTTGGGATGTTCTTTTATTGTAAAACAAATAGTATTTTTTCAAATCTCTTATAGGGATAAGCATGCCTTTGTACATTGCCAATGTAAATTATTTTTCTGTATATTATAATGTTTGTGTACAATAAAGAATAGAATAGAATTTTTTGGACTTACTTTTTACATACTATACATTATACACACGTCTGTGTTATCAAAATAGGAAAGCCATAACTGCAAGATTACAAATGAGATCTCACAGATACTTTTAACATAGTCGGGATAGTTGTGAATATATTAGTGGCTATTCGACTCAGTAAATTTTTACGACATGCGCGGAAGGAGATGCAGCTGATGTGCTCTAGTGAAGCTCCGCGTTAGCACATGGAAAAAATACTAAATAACACGTTTTAAATTTTCTTACAGCCAATTTCTATAACTGATCTTGAGAGATTTTTTGCATATCTAATACAAAATTTCAAATTAGGAATAAATAAATCCGAGATTCTCTTTGATCTCTCATATTGAAATTGGCCGTTAAACGCATGAAAACCAGCAAAAATAATTAATTTTTGCGACGGTTTATGTTTTTGTTAATTCAAAAAAAAATATGAAAAACATCGAATACAGAAATAATTTACCAGGCACTTAGGGACAAGTGCCGATTTTCATGTCATCTATCTAGAGAATAAAGTTAATGCTAGTTGATCAGATTTGAGGGAAAGACTGCATTAAACCTATCCTTCGGATAGGCTGGTCAAGTAACTTTGTAAAAATCAGCCTGTAATTATGAGAAGACGGTATGAAAATTATTACAAAACAAAGCAAAAACTTTATTAAAAAACTTTAAGTGCACCAACTTGAATTACATTTCCCTCGCCGTAATAAACTTTCGTATAGAGACAGTCGTTATTTATTCAGACAGAATAGTTCCTTACTTTATCCCGGATAATCGGAGCATTTGAAATTTAAAAATTTACACCCAGTTTCAATCTGCACCCCATTTGCGTTGACTTGAGTCAATATTAGCATTTTCAGGGTTCCACGGGACTAAATATTCAGGAATAGGGTTTATGCATGAATTTCTTTTATTTCATTTTTGTATTCTACGTAAAAAATGAATAAAGTTTGGCAAAGACATTGACGTCATAGTAGACAACCGTCTCAAATTAGTATGGGGAAAAAATGCAATCTTATTTTATAAACGTAATATTTTATATTTTGTATATTGTTGTCAATAAAAATTGTTTATTAATATGCATTCAATTATCCATTCAATGGCGGGGGTTAAGTATACCGATTATCACTTAAATATGGCCTACATTATCGAAACGATATAGTAGGTCACATTTATCTAATAGGACATAGGTACATTAGGACATCATAATAAAATGGAACTCATCGACTTTGAATAGCAGCGGATCAGTAGAAAATAAACAAAACGATCTCAACAAGCTCTGCAGAATCTGATCAGATATCGCAGAGGATAGAGTCAAGTGGTGGGCAGACCTCGCCCAACAGTAGGATGAAGCTCATTGATATACTTCTTCATGACCTGTTTCCATTATCAATTATCTTTTCCACGTTTATCTAGGTATATTTCCTTAGTACGAGTATGTAAAATTATATGAAATATGCTTCATACTCGTATACTCTCTATATAATAGCTGCGAATTTTGATTCCGCGTTTATTAATTTAGTATCAATTAATCAAAATGAATATTTAAACCACCTGGCTATTCTACGAATCAATTTCACTCGCATTTAGGAGAGCATTGAATGAATTTAGACCTGTTATAAAGCCACAACTTGTGGCCCACAAGTATTGATGCGGGGCTTTACTAGAATATATCTGCACCGGTATGATGAATTTGGAGAGAGCGATATGTCTCACTTTTAAACGTCAAATCCACAGAGCTAAGTAATAGCTAGACAAGGCAAGTGTTTCTACTTGGTGTGTAAAAAGTGATTGTAAACCACTTCTATCACGCCTAATTCCTTCAGTCCAGGCTCGAGAACGAGTGTCTATTCTAATTCTTAAGTCTATTTTTTATTTTTTTTTACATGCAAATTACATCCACCTAGTTTATCTAGTCATTAATACTTCAGTGAATTTGACGTTTAAAAGTGAGACATCTCGCTCTCACCAAATTCATCATACTGGTACAGCTGCATGTCTTACCGTGCATGTCGTAAGAGATGTCATAGGAACTCGGTCATTCTCTCAGGCGATAATCTAATCACTGATCATTTACATTTCTCGCATACTCGTACAATCAAGACAGGCACTGAAAAATTCGAAGAAGCCCGTCTCAAGGAACTCGACGCCAAGCGACACGCCCGAAAAACTCGTCCCAAAATCACCTACAACTACACGTACAATATAAACGGGCAGTTACAGTGTAACTTGTGCAGCCGCACGCTTAAGACCAAGTTCGGTTTCGCTAGTCAGATCCGTGCACACGCCAGGAACTGACAAGGTGTCGCCATCGACGGACATATCGTGGAGGACATCGTCACATTGGCTATCAATAAATTAACAATAGCAACAGATTTAGGTTTGCTAATAAAGATAACTAATGTTATCTTCAATACAAAAATAAAACATAATGATTGTCAAATTTACAAAATTGGTCTGAAACCTTAGACTCTTTCACAAGCCCTCCCTAATTCCATATTCTAACCGGAACCCAAACGAGTAACCGAACGCACTTGACCTCCTTATTATGCATTCAATTATCCATTCAATAAAATAGTAAGTATTTAAAGGTAGCTTCTTTATTATTATGTATAAATTCTACCTAAGTTTTTGTAATGTATATACCTATAGAATGATAAATATTCATTTCGTTATTTTGTTAATAAACATTCAGCATTTCCTTCCGTGCATGTCGTAAAAGTCGATTAAGAAACTCGGGCAGTCTCTCAGGCGATAAGCTAGCAACTTGTCACTGATGATTTACATCTGTGCCTGCTATGCTAAACGTGGCTGCAGGATCTTGTTTATGATCCTGCAGTTCTGGCTACTCCATTGCGAGATCACATCGCCGTGTATATATCGTGTATGTATAATTTGTATCAGATAACTAGGTAGGTTGCAAAATGAGGAAAAATGTTTTCGACAAACAAAATAATAACTGACTAAAATACGAAGTATGATTTCTAAATGCATTTACATTATAAAACTTGACACAAACAATAAATTTTTCTTCACTTATTAATTCTTGCATAATAATAATAATAATAATATAATAATATTCACACACTACACAACACATTAACCTAGTCCCACACTAAGATCCCTAAGGTCTTGTGTCGTGGGTACTAAGTAACGGTATATAAATACATAGATAAGTATAGAAACATCCATGACTCGGAAACAAACATCAATATTCATCATATCAATGTTTGCACCTACCGGGATTCGAACCCAGGACCTATGGCGTCGTAGGCAGGGTCACTACCTACTAGACCAATCGGCCGTCAATAAAGTAAAACCACGACAAAATGAAAAAAAAAAGTGTGAATAGTTACAAAAGTCAATTATAATTTCATAGAGTGCCCTGATGCATAACTTGGCTAAGGTAAAAGCTCTTGGTTTGTATCGATGCTCCACATTTTGTTTTTCCCGGGGGAACATATCAATACCTGTTATTTCTTGCAATACATCAAAACTAAGTACAACATTTAATATGATTAGATGTTCACTAATATGTTGTATATGATGAGTAATAAATAATCAATCTTTCAATAATTTTTAGACTTTTGGATCGATTGGACGGTTTTAAACATTTTCAGGGCAATTATAGTATCGAAAAGCGTAGCGTTTGACGCCCTCTGGCCACAAGGACCGAAGACTTGAAGAGGGCGGTAAGTAACCTGAATGGCGAAAACAGGACATCGAGCCTTGTGCGTGCTCTGAGAGTGGCCAGCACAGTAGCAGTCGATGGCAATAGGCTGATGGATATGGCAGATAGATATGGACAAAAGGGAGAACGGACAGTAATTGAGATTATTGAGGGACTTTTTCAAATAGAGGGGGACAAGTCAATATTTAGTAATGTGACGTATGACCTCTAATGGAAAAATCATTTTCAGAATATTTTGATTTAAAAACTAGTTGAAATTTTAATGCGTTTATCCTTTCCGTTTCGGCTAAGCGTCGAGTCCGCGGACCGAAAATAGATTTTAATGTTACATCAAAGTAAATTACTGCGAATTTAAGATTAAATTCAATCTCCAGTAGGCTTATTCCCTCCTTCTTTTTTGCCAATGAATAAATTTGCATTTTATCTAAATGGCAGATCTCCTTAAAAAGTACTTTGGGGACATAAAAGAAATTGTGTTTCAAGCGAGGTATCTTTTCAATATTGCTTCTAAAATAAATCAGGACTGTCGAAAAAAGATTTTTGAAAGTCATTTTTATAGATCACCCTAATTTCTAAGTTATCGAAATTCAATTTAGATCCACTTGTACCAACTGTCTAAATCTCATTAGCACAGTTGTCACGTCATTCTTCTGGTTGATTGTTTAAACCTAGATTAGATTTTATCTGTGGTATAGAACCTTTATTATGCTGCTTTGATTTTTTTGACATTTACAGATGGCTGTGTTCCCGAAATGGGGTAGCCAAAACTGCAGGATCATAAAGGAGATCCCTGAGACATTTTTGACGCTAGTCAGTAACTTTTAGCTATAATATAAAATTAGAACTAATTTTTAATTTACTAATTAAATAAGCGCAACAAAAAAAATGCCTCAAAAAGCTCATATTTAATAACACAGTAGGCACATTCCCCGGCTTCACGATGGAATATCCCTTTTAAAATGTCCGCCTCCAAGGAATACAGCTCGACATGCCTCGGCTTCAGTGTAAGTACTCAAATATTTATACTATGAGGTATACGGATGCGAAAGATGAAAAATTATTGCTTTACTAAACTACTGCAGTAAAGTTGGTGGAGCATACAATGCACCGGTGCTTATGGTTGAACTAAATATGCAGATTTCATATTATACAGGATGATTTTTGGTCGTCAACGTTCCCGAAAACTACGGAATCTCCTCATCATCACGATCATTTTTCTCCATGGAAGCATACCTGGGAAGTGTCTGGTTTCCAAAATATTAGGGTCCAAAGTTGAGTAAATAGACTGCGTTTTTCTGCATAAATGCACATAGACGCGCGTAGCAGGATTTTTTCACGAAAAATAATTAATATCTGTCTATAAAAAAACTAACATAAACACTAGACACTATAAATTTCGCACGATCAAGGAATTAAAAAAAAAAAAATCCCAGCATTTTTTTTGGCATAAACTTACTTTATTTCATGTATAGAATACGTACCCTTCGTTAAAGGTGGCCACAAAAAAACATCCTGTATAGGTACATTGTGTACATCTGTGTTACCAAAACGAGATAACCAGAACTTCAAAGTCATTAGGGAGATATCGGCCACGTTTATCATAGCGGGGCCAGATGCTTAGTAACAAGTTGCTAGCGTAACACCCGAGAGAATGCCCGCATGTTATAGATCTACTCTTACAGCATGCTCGGAAAAGGAGATGCTGAAGCATAGGACTCTAAGTAGCTATTAAATGTCTTTGAACAGTAGTTTGCTTTGTGCTGTTGCTAGGCTTTTTTACTAGAATACATCATATGCATCTCTTTCCGTGCATGTCGTAAGAGTCGAGCCATTTCTCAGGTGAAATGCTAGCAAATTATCACTGATCGTTTACATCTATCTCCGCTATACTGAACGTCGCTGTGAATGAAAACAGCCGTATGAACGGCAGTCTTTAGCCTATTGCAGTCCACTGCTGGACGTAGGCCTCCCCCAGGGCACGCCACAAGGCTACTGCCACAGGGGGGTGCTAATAGTCGCCACACTGGGCAGGCGGGTTGGTGACCCCAGTCAGATTTTTTGAGTATGTTATCAGCACGGAAGGCGCTGCTGCCCACTTCCCGGAAATTCTTAATCGCCTCGTACGATACTCACGGACAGACATGGGGTGCTATAAAACTCTACTCTGTCGGCACCACGCGGCTAATGAACGGCAGTAATACTTATTTATTTATTTATTCTTATTTAAATTAATTAATTATAAGTTTGAAAACGTGTCGATCCGTGAGTATCGTGAGGCGCATATGGAATCCGTCGGTGTGAATCTTGTGGAGAATCATTTAACCGCAAGATGACGTCGTCGAAGCCATCCGATCTCGATATTCGATAACGTGTTCGCAAATTAAATTCGAATGAAATTTATTTTCGAATATCGCACAGTCGATTGCTTATAAAATTTATTGGATAAATATTGTAGGATAAAATCGTTGATTGGTCTAATTCTTATTGAGAATATTCACAGTTGTTGTTTTATTAATAAAAATACATTTAATATCAATCTCTGGTTAGTTAGCAATTAAATTTTAAAATTAAAATATGTTTAAGTAAACATAATTAGCCTAACATTGACAGATAATGCATATGCATTTTCTGTCATTTATGTATTTTTAAATTGAGATTAAATCGTTTTAATGTAACCTTAATTTTGCGTGAAGTGCCTAAATATAAAGAAAAGTGAGTAGTTAATATAGAAATTACATACTAGTCAATTTATCATATCAGTATCGATAGGATTGGTCATCAAATATGCTTTTTTCTGTTAACCTAATTCATAAACAGATCAGTTAGATTCTCAAAGCAACTATCCATTCTTCAGAAAATAAAACCAAAATGGCGCATCCCATACCATAAAGGTGCAAGTACAATGTTATCGCACATACAGGAAGTGGTATTACAAAGAAAATTGTATCATTACAGTAGCAGAGTGCTTTACAGTCGCTGTTGTATTGCCCCATATATCAGGGTGATGTGTTCAAGAGATATCGCTGGGGATACGGCGTAAGTTACGAGAGTATGCGGGAAAATTTTTTTGCTACCTACATAAGGTAACCTTGTTTGTCCTGTTTCATTGTTGCTATTGTATCTGTGTATGTGTATTCTACAAATAAAAACCTGTTCTATTTTATAAAATGTATATCAGTTGATAATGATGCTGCGCTATGATATACGATTCGTTCTATTCTATTATTGATTTATAAAGCAATCTGTTTTTCAATCTTTTTATCCTAAGTTCGGGACAGTTTCAGTTATTTTTAGCTTTAACTGATACTGCATTTAAATATAAATATACCTGTCTATATATTTACAGAATAAAAAGATATTAATTCAGATTGCTTCATAAACGAATAATAGAATAGAACGAATCGTATTTCATAGCGCAGCATCACTATCAGCTAATATATCGTCCGGCGACGCTAAGACATAATTAATGTCAAATATGTAAAAAGTTAAAAAATAGGATTGAATTGAATGTCAAGATAAGTCTAGTTTGTTTTGTATATATAGCAAGTGATAATAATACAAGTGTCAAAAGGATTAACTCTCCTCTTTTATTTTAGCAAGATTATATCCTCGTATTAAATGAAACTCCATCCGTGTTCACTTCATCTTCTCTGTGAATATAACATCTCATACTAACATACGCACGGCTCCATTTCTAAAAATAGTTTTGTCTTGAAATGCAGGATTAGGTAGGAGATCCTGTAGCCACGTTTAGCTATGACCATATGTGAAAGATATATCTTAGTTCCTACATAATCTTCTAAATTGGGCAGTTCATAAAGGCCCGCAAAACTATTCAGCTATTTCAACTGTCAGCCCGCGGTCTCGTCTTGGCACTGCGATATTTCAACGGAATATCCACTTCGATCTACCACCAACACCCATTGTTTCATTTGAATTCACAGATAAAATTTTCTATTTTTCCGTGAATTTCGACGTCTATTTTAAGCTTTTATGTTTTGAAAATAGACTATTTGCTAGTTATTTAAAAAAAAAACAAGTTTTTTAATTTTAATGAAAATGGAAATAATGTGAAAAAAGAATATTCGACTCGAGTGTGTACGTAAACAATAGACATCTCGATAAATAAAGAATGAACATTTAATTAATGGCGGCATCCAAAAATCATCACAATTTTAAGTAATTTCAATGTAATGTTAAATAAAGTTTTGATAAAAAAAAATACTACTAATTTCATTACATGCATTGTATTCTAGTAAAAATTTAAAATAAAATAAATGAAAACAAAGTACCGAGAAAAATTCAATTTTCCTTCCACACTTAAAAAGCGCAACACATAGAAAGCTCTGTAGTCATAAATATGCACCTGAGCATGTAATACGATGTTCCAAGGCATTGGAACTACCACCTGTGACTCGTATCTTATGCTGTACGATTACCTCCTTCGACTTATCAGGTCCATTTGTCTCAACGTAACTATATTAGTTTACACCACCACACAAAGTAATCCGTGCACAATGTAATTCAGATTGTCTAAAATATTGTAAAGCACAGATTTAAAAAGCCTCTAGCAAATTGAAAATAATTAACGAGTATTAAAGTATCTATTTAAAGTTCTAAGGTTGGTGCTACTACCTAATAAACTACGTATAAAGCACATCAGTTAAATACGAATTTTGATAGCAAAATCTATGGAATTTCTGTAAGATAAGATATATCTTTATTTGCTTGGAATCTTTACTTGGTAGTAAATTGAGATGTCACACATAAAAATTGTCCTTATGTCCAGCCATACAAACTTAGCATGCAAATCATAAAAAATCATTACAATGTCAAATAATAATTGGTACGTAGTTATCTTTGTTTCTATATTTCATCATCATCATTTACAGCCCTGAGAAGTCCACTGTTGGACATAGGCCTCCCCCAACAACCTCCACTCCGACCGGTCGGAAGCAGCCTGCATCCAACCGACGCCCGCGACCTTGGCCGGGTCGTCCGTCCACCTCGCGGGTGGCCTTCCCACGCTGCGCTTGCCGATACGTGGTATCCACTCTAGAACTTTTCGACTCCATTGGCCATCAGTACTTCGAGCTATGTGCCCTGCCCATTGCCACTTCAGCTTGCTGGATCGTTGAGCTATGTCGGTGATCTTTGTACGTCTGCGGATCTCCTCATTTCTGATTCGATCACGCAGAGAGATCCCAAGCATAGCTCTCTCCATCGCTCGCTGTGCGATCCTGAGCTTCTTTATGAGGCACATAGTTAGAGACCACGTCTCGGCACCGTAGGTCATCACCGGCAGCACGCACTGGTTGAATACCTTCTGGTTCTATACTTAAAGAAATCTTAATTTTATTTATTATAATTGTAATTGATTTTTGAGCCCTTTGAAAATTCAATTTACTGAACTATTAATATAGGTACAGTATAGATTCATCAATGTATAATATACCTTACTAAGATGTAATTTATATACCATCTAGCAATAACAGCTTTATCTGAATAAAATGTAAAAGATCTCGAGAAACTTATCCTCACAGAAAACTAACTTCACAGACGGGGTCCAACTTCTCTGGTCCTTTCTCAAGACTTCTGCCATCGATCACCGATCGCTCCTTATTACATCTAGCAAAATCAAATCAAATTAAATGTGTTTATTTGTGGATCACAGGTTAAGAACAGTTGTCATAGATAAAATCCAAAAATTATCATATCGTAACCTCAATCTAAAAAAATGCTTTTTTGCTTTTGCACCACATTGCTACTGATATAGATTGCGAATACATATTAATTTTAATAATTTTAATTTATTCTAATAAAAAATATATACTAATAATATTAAATCATTGATGCTAAAAACCAATGTCATCTATTATAACATTTACATACACAAGGTTGTTATGACGCTTTAAAAAATCATATTCTATTGTAACCCATGTAAACCAACTGTGGCACAGAAAAAAATAATGTGATCTTTATAATAAAGCGAAATAGATCGGCATATGGCCAGTATCATTAAACGTCGTCGACTCAAAATTCAATCACAAATCATGATAAAAAAAATACTACTATAGGTACGACAAATAATAATTGTCAGAGAAGATAAAATACTACCGTGTCTCAACGGAGTGCCCTTAAAGTAAATGTTGGCACTAAAAATACGAGTGCAAGAGCAGTTTACAAACTCAAAATTTGATTCAACCTTCAGCCGGAAATTTCTAAATCGAAATAGGACTATCTCCATTTAGGGCGCACAAAATACATTTGCTCAATTCACAACAAACGACAATTCGAGTGCTCATTTCCGTTAAAGATATAACCTTAATAGGCAATGAAGTGATTACCTAATAGCAAACCAAGGGTCCGGGCTCGGCTTAATCTAAATAAAATTAAATGGTGGCTCCCTTATCCCAAATTATTTATATTACTTAAATATAATCATGTCCCTCGATTAAGGCGAATTCAATCCTGAGAGTAAATTAGAAAATATAGAGTTGGATAATTGTAGAGTTGCACTCTCTTGTGATCATCTTCCTGCCCTCATTCCATTATTTGTAGGTCGACGCAATTTGATTTCTTTCAAAACTCATATTGCCAAATATTTGGCACTTGTTTTTACCGCCGGCTGCCTGCCTGACTCCAACCCTCCTCGAGTGTAGCTGTAGGTATAATAAAATTGCACTTTCTTGTATTGACACTTTTCAATTCGATTTATTTTCCTTTGTACATTCAAATTGATAGTTCTTTCTTCATATCCTTTAAGTGTCATAATTTTGCTGATGTAATTTCAAGTCTAAATAGTAATTGGTCACACCGGCAGAAAGTATTTAATGACCTGTAACACCTTCAAAGTAGCGCTCACTCATCGCTCACTATGTGTTTTTCGAAAACAAATTTCCATATTTTAACTCTACAACAGGAAAAAAATCTTATCTAGTTACTTGAGAATCAAATTGTCTATCTGTTTAACTTTTAGACGTCATTATTTTTGGCGGAAATCCGACAAAATATAGGATTAGTAGGAATAACACTTCTATTATATTACTCTATCTTAAATTATCTCTACGGGCAGCCCTACTTGTAAATGGGATACTTATCCGGCTTACGGATACTTAAATGTTTAGGGGAAACAGTTTTCGGTGATTTATTTAAATTCATTTAAGGTTTAGACGCTCAATGATATTGGCATCTTTAATATTTTTAGGGTGTAAGTGGGTTCGACCTTAGGACCCAAAGTCAACCTCACCTGCCCGAGGTGCACCCTGCTATTTAAGGCTCTGACGCTAAATAGCTTATAATACTAATTTAGAATGGCACGGAATGGCATTCTCTATTAGATTCGTTACCGATCGCTAGGTTGTTGTATTTGTGCCCGAAAATCGGCGGTAGGCTCACCCCTTACAACGTGGGACTTAATAGGTAACTAGTGAAAAGTAGGTGTGTAATTTGCACACTTCTGCCTAAACTTATTGGTGGGGTAATGGGCGTGAACACATGGTATGGATGTATCTTTTTTTAAATTACCTACACCGTTAAATATTGAACTGTATCAGGCGTCACTATTCGGAAGTTCAAATCTCTATTGAGGGATCGCCCACCACCGGGCCCTATACCCTCCGCTGACCCTCGGATCTGCCGACTCAATTTTTAATATTTATTTATCTATAATAATTTTATATTTCAAACTAATATGTAGGTATTAACATTTTTTATTTTATATTTTGATTGAGGGTATAAAAATGATTTGCAATACATTGGATTTAGTTGTTAGTTGGTTCGGTAGATAGAACTAACATGGAAAACTAATCCTGATGATGCCACGGATGTTGGCGAAACATATGTCGATTAAAATTTTAATTGGTTTTCGGATTAGCAGCTATGTATTTATGGTTGCATGCTAGGTGCTTGGATCTGGCTTCTCGTTGCGACTGTAGTGTCTTGTGTTCGTGATCATGAGTCGGCAGATCCGAGGGTCAGCGGAGGGTATAGGGCCCGGTGGTGGGCGATCCCTCAATAGAGATACCTACACCGTGTCCCACTGCTGGGCAAAGAGCTCCCCAATTTGAGCCTTCATTGTTCTTGTTTACGCTATAGTGGCCCACTCTGGCTACTAGAAGTTTCTGTGATACTACATTTTATTTTATAAAAGGGAGGGTTTTGAGAAAATATTTGTTTGACCCCAACATCCATATTTGTTTCTTTTACCTTATTTGCTTAGCTATGTTGTGTTTGTATTCAACTGCTTCTTGAAAATATTTTTACTGTAGATTTTCATAGTCTAACAGGGAGAAAACATAATTCACTTTTAATTATTGTGCACTAACTAATTTATCGGTATGTACCTAGGTAGAGTCACACACAACTCATCTGAAGGTACATAACTAAATTTTTCTTCTTTATATGTAGCATGTCCTGTGCTGATTCGGAACTTCATACATCAGCTGCATTTCCTTCGAGTGCACGTCATAAGAGTCGACTAAGGAATTCGGGTATTTTCTCAGGCGATGAACTAGCAACTTATTACTGGTCATTTACATCAATCCACGCTATCCTAAACGTGTCTGTGGGTTCTTCTAAACGATTCTGTAGTTTTTGCTTCACCATTTTTTTAGGTATGTACTTACCTATATGTTTAATGGTACCCGATAATTTCAAACATTATTTAATCATTTTTGAAATACAATTTAACGCAATGGCCGAGCTCCTAATTTGAATGTGGGTTTGGTTGAATTGTAACCTATAATTTGTATGCTAGAAAATTATTATTTACCATTTAATTCAAATTCAAATTCTTTATTGCGTGCTACATTGGGTACAAAGTATCTTTGCTACGTAATAGTAGGTATACATAGGTCTTAACATATACAATGTAGCGCCCTGCAAGGGCATTGCAATATTTATTACTATCGAATTTTAAATATTGTAAGAGTGTGATCACTATTAAAGCTTACTTTTAGTCAAAAATGTCACTCAACCAAAAGATTTAGGTGGTATCACTGTCTTATTATATTTTAACTAGTATGGTTAACTACAAAACTATTTGCCCTCAAGAATGTATTTCTAATTACCGTACTTTATCATAAAAAGAAACCATATTGCGTCGATCCTATAAATAAAAAGTTTAGGGTAGAAAAACGAATAGTAATTAATCGAAGACGTGATGTAAATTAAAATATGTCAGTACCGCAAAGACTATCAAAGCAATGTAGATAATACGAAACTACCTAAAACTTTAAACTGAACTAAAAACTCTTCAGAGATCTTGCAACATTTATTGATAATCTCGCGAGATCTCCTCGTGGCTGTAAATTATGCTCGCCTCGCAAAATGTCATTTTTTACGCATCATAGTAGACACATAATAAAGATGGACCCACGCTAAGACATTACTTCTAGTATAAACATCTCGCCAAATGAAACTGGGCTTAACCATTGCCATAAACAAAGACCTTGCAAGGGTTCCGTACTAAACCTGCTAAGGTGGATCGAGTAAATCTAAATTAAAGGACTATGCACATTTTGCCAACGAGTGAAATTGAGTTTGAATCAACGTAAAGTTTAGTTTTTATCTACTTCGTCTATGTAAACTTTAGAATCTCATTTTTCTTTGTGGTAATTTCAGGAAATCCAGCTTGCTATGTCCAGTAAATTTGGTTGTGCGTTATCCGTCAGTCACTCGGTCAAAGAACTACGGATGAGTTTTATATATTGATAGATACGTTTTGTCCTATCTTTTACGGGGCTACAAAATATTCATGTGGTTCAAATACACCTATTAAATTTAGCACCTACATAGGTAAAGTATTTAAACGCTAAGTTAGTAAAAAGACATGTGAAAGTTACGGGACGTAGGCTACGTGCCTCAAGGCACGCCACAAAACTACTGCCATAGAGGGTTTTGGGCCATAGTCACCACGTTGGACAAGCGGGTTGCAGCAGTATCATATTTGGACTATAGGTATAGTCAATACAGGGGCGCTGCTGCCCACCTCACGGAAACCTTTCAATCGCCTCTTACGCCGTAGCCAATGAGATATTGGTTGGTGCAAGTCTCCTCTCCCGACAGCACACGGTAATGGTACTTTTATATTTTATTTTTATTTATTTGTTATTAGTTGTTACAACACAGCAATTACATACGAATTATAATAATCAACGTATAATGTGTACAGTGGCAATAACGGTAACAACACTTACAATTTCATAGTGTCATACCTCACAAATATATTATGTAGATCACGAACTAGGCATTTCTTATCAATTGAACAATGGATATCGGAATATATTGGTAACTAGTGGACGCCCGCGACTCCGTTCGCATGGACTACAGAAAAAAAATCGAAATTATCCGAGATAAAAACATTTTCCCGGGACAAAAAGTAGCCTATATGCTAAGTGGGACCTGTAACAATATATTCCTGAAAACTGCATCGAAATCGGTTCAGCCGTTTCTGAGATTAGCGTGCACAGACAAACAGACAAAAATTCCAAAATACATTGTTTTGGGTACTATTGCGTTGATAAAGGTATTCTATAATATTTTTTCTTATATATCTTCCATGTACAGACAGCGATCCGTTACATTTTTATCATATGTATAGATTATTGACAAAAATACGAAAGTACATTTATTTAAATCAACTGATATAGACCCAGGAAAGGACGAGATGATTTGGGGTAGGATAGGATGGGAGGATACATTATATACTGAAAATAAGAGTAATAAATACATAGCATAGACAAATTTACAGGATGTTTTTTCGTTGCCACCCTTAACGAAGGGTACGTACTCTGTACATCAAATAAAGTAAGTTTATGCCAAAAAAAATGCTGGGAAACGATTTAATTTTTTGAAAAAAAAAAAAATTCTTGATCAGGCGAAATTTATAGGGTCCAGGGTTTATGCTTGTTTTTTCATAGACAGGTAATAATTATTTCTCATTAAAAAATCTTGCTACACGCGTCAATGTGCATTTATGCAGAAAAATGCAGTCTATTTACTCAACTTTGGACCCTAATATTATGAAAGCCAGACACTTCCCAGGTATGCTTCCACGGAGAAAAATGATCGTGATGATGAGGAGATCCCCTAGTTTTCGGGAACGTTGACGACCAAAAATCACCCTGTAATTATGTTTAATCCTGTCGTGTTTTGATGCGGGGCTTCACTAAAATACATTGGCTGCGTCTCCTTTGATGTCGTAAGAGTCGACTAAACTACTCTCTCAGGCGATAAGCTAGCAACTTGTCACTGATCACTTACATCTGGCCCCGATGTGCTAAATATCTACTTACTTTATGATACTGCAGTTCCTCCATTTCGGAAACACTGCCATGTATATGTATGTATGTATAATTGACGGTATTGATACGGACAGTGGGAACGGGCCTTTGAGTAAATCTACATTAAGTGGTGTTCCCGGCCGTAATGACGTCAAAGCATTACCGTTTATTGCGTAGCTGAACCCTTAACGAGTTTTATTATGTTTATATAGTTATTTTGATTGAAAATATAAGTGCCGATTTTTCCTATAGTTAGATCTGATTGATAGAGTTGATACTGTCTTGTATTTATTTGCTGATCAAATGTAACTTATGTAACATACATTGTTTTTATCGCTTGATTAGCTACGTTAAAGAAATACGAATAACAATAATGAAAGTAGAAAAAAATATAAATTTTTAATTATACAGGATGTTTTTTCGTTGCCACCCTTAACGAAGGGTACGTACTTTAAATATCAAATAAAATATGTTTATGCCAAAAAAATGCTGGGAAACGATAGTAATTTTTGAGTTTTTTTTTTTATTACTTGATCTGGCGAAATTTATAGTGTCCAGTGTTTATGCTAGTTTTTTCATAGACAGATAGATATTAATAATATCACGTGAAAAAATCTTGCTATACGCGTCAATGTGCATTTATGCAGAAAAATGCAGTCTATTTACTCAACTTTGGATCCTAATATTTTGGAAACCAGACACTTCCCAGGTATGCTTCAATGGAGAAAAATTATCGTGCTGATGAGGAGATTCCGTAGTTTTCGGGAACGTTGACGACCAAAAATCACCCTGTATATATTTTTGTGTCAGCAATTTTGTAAATTAATTTAATGTTGCGTGATAAAATTGAGTAATATTATTTATTTATGGAAAATTTAATGGAATTTTACGTCGATGCGAAAATTGTGCGCATCTGTTTACGACGTATGTTTAATACATCAGGTTTTTATGTCTTATAAATAAAAAATGCCTCTAAGAGACGTCGAATAATGTTGAAAAAACCTTTTAGGAAAACTGTTTCAGTTATTCTTATTTTTACTTAGGTCTAAAAAAACAGAAATGTTTTTTTTTTGGAAGTGAAAAACTGTGAAACTTCTTGTTATTTTATTTTTATTCACCGATCATATTCGTTGATCCGTGATGTCAATTTAATGGTGAATAACCATTGAATAACTCATTCGTAGCAACAGCGATTGATTGGCGTAGTTGGTAGTGACCCTGCCTGCTGCGCCATAGGTCCTTGGTTCGAAATCCCGGTAGGTGCAAACATTAATATAATGAATATCGATATTTGGTCTGATTCATGAATGTTTTTATACTTACCTGTCTATTTATATACCGTTCTTTAGTACCCATGACATAAGAGCTTAGGGATTTTAGTGTGGGACTAGGTTAAATGTATTGTAAACTATGTGAAACAAAAATTTATACAGCATTGCACATCACTCTGGTAGACAGATAAAAATAAAAATAAAAAATAATAAAAAAATACCTCATAATTTAAAACCACCTGTTAAATCAGAGAATTTATGAAGCCAGAGGGTATTGCTCGCTACCACGCTACATGGAATTTAATAAAATATTCATCGCTCAGGTGTATCCGCAGTTTTGGAAACCATCCAAAATCTAAGCTTGTATTGTCGCCTGCCAAACTGCCAGTGATAAAATTATTCAGCATAAATGACTGCAAGTGGAACAAGCATGGTGAATGCACTTCAAGCGTAACCGTATAGAAACCAATCTATACATCTAATACATAAAATTATATTGTTGCGGTGTTTGACCAATAAACTATTTTTTATACCTCGTACACGTAATAAGCAACATCCACGCGATAATACTTTGTCCTGAATAAATGACAAACTGCTGATCGTAGAGACCTAAAACTTGGAGGGTATATTATAAGATATTAATAAGAAAATGGAAAAATTCTTCACCCGAGTGAGATTTGAACTCACTACCACTCGCAAACCGTGCTTTCGCTCTAACCAACTGAGCTATCGGGCCAATTAACTCGGACGACGAATTTTACCATCTCTTTTAAATTACATTATTGGCAACGTTATTTTTTCATTCCGATAGCTATACACTAGCTCTCGCTAAACAAAGCTGAATCCCTCAGCACAATGTTCAAATAAGAAATCATTTTCCGAAATTCCCACGGTAATGATAAATAACATGGGGGCCGTTAGTATATCTTTATGAAATTAAAGAGTTTGTAAGTTAAATTTGTTCTTATCTGTTCGTAAATGATCAGAATTAGTTTTCTATTGGATAATCAAGTTATTAGACAGCCACTTTTTAAAAGCTCTAAAGCTTTATCCTCTATGATATAGTTTTACCTTTACGATTCACATGGTCAACTTATATCATCATCCTATTTGCAGTCCACTGCTGGACGTAGGCTTCCTCCAGGGCACGCCACAAGACGGCCATGGGGGTATTTGCCCATAGTCACCACGCTGGGCAGGCGGGTTGGGGATCAAACTTATATAAAATCCATAAATAGAAATAAATTATTGTTTTGTTTTTTTTTTTCATTTAATATCATTTTATTACCTCAACTTGGAGTTATTTGACTAATCTAACTTGAGATAAATAAATAAATATAAGTATACACAAACATTGAAACATATTTATTTTGATCCCGTCTATGATCGTACAATAAGGTCTAGCATCGTAGGTAATAAGCATAGTTATATAAAGTCATAGTTCATCCATAATTCGGAAACAAAACTTTATCTATTATAATTATTATCACAAGAATATTTATCATTCCCTACTCTCCTCTAAATCTAAATGAATACGCATTAATGATTCCTGCACCCTCGAAACACCCATTCAGTATACGTATGCTAGCATCGAATTAATTCGTGTATTGTAGTTTTGCATTCACAATCAACGCGACGACGCCGCCATGACGAATTTATCATCGTTAATTTGGCAGTCATGATTAATATCGGAAATCTGGTTATATTTGTTTCAAATTTCCAATTTTGTAATTTTGGTGGATCGAGTTTATGTGGGAGGACGTTGTTGCGATGATAATTGGACATCGATTGTATGGATGATTATAATCTTTAGTGTAACGGTGGTGTTTGTAGCAAAAGTCATGATTATTATACAACATACATACACAAGGTTATGTTCCCGAAATGGGGTAGCCAAAACTGCAGGATCGTAAGGAAGATACCACAGCCACGTTTATTCACACACACACACACACACTTCACAACACATTGACCTAATCCCACACTAAGATCCCTAAGGTCTTGTGTCGTGGGTACTAATTCATCACATCAATGTTTGCACCTACCGGGATTCGAACCCAGGACCTATGGCGTCGCAGGCAGGGCCACTACCAACTACACCAATCGGCCGTCGTAGTTCGTTTAACACAGCGGGGATATAGTTATAGTACAAAACAGTTTATTAACTGTTACCAAAAGCCTCGTCCATATCTATCTACAATAAGATAATTAATTCCTAATATTTCATAACTTACCACTCTCAAAAACAATGATGAAACAACAATTTATTTATTTATTTATTTATTCGGGATATTTACAACGTTATAAATAGATAGATACAGAGATAACTTACAAAAGAATGGTCAATTAAAAATTTCCACGAATTTACACAAATCAATAAGTTCAGTCGACATATCGTTTTTAAAAGTTACAAATAGTAAAACAATTAACAGCGCAAGGTACATGTATAACAATATCAGCGTGTTACTAGATTCCTACATAGTAGCAGGTAGATACTATGTAAATAGCCTACTATAGAGAATCTATTTCCAAAATTTGAGACTCGAAATCACATTTTTATTTTTCAAGATTGTATGAAAATTCCTGAGATATTTAAAAATTCTCCATACTATCGGGAAAAATAAACATGTGATTTCGGGTCTCAAATTTTGTGGACAGGTCCTCTACAGTGGGCTATTTACATAGCTTTTCGCTTAACATACCCTTTTTGTTACACCCTGTATAGAAGTCATCAAATTGTATTACTTGAAAAACGTAATCAAACCTACAACCCAATCAAATCAAATAAAGTGTAATTGCAAATGGAATTAGCTCTTTTTATTCGCCATATTGTATCTTCTCCCGATGTCTGTAAACCTCAATGATAAGAACAACTCGATGTTACTTATTTTTCTTCCGTCTTCTTCTGATCTAACAGGAAAGGTCACTGGGGCCCACTGTTATAAAGATAAGGGTGGGGCTCGTTTTATGGCGGAGCGCGAATAAAAATTGTGTTGTCTGGAATTCTTAAGTTTACTAGTACAAAGATCTTTCACACAGATTAATTTGAAGAGAGGTCTCTTAATATATTGACCTCGTATCTGTCATTTTAGAAGTAACAAAGAGTACAAAACTAGTTCGCTAAGCAGTGGGATACCTTCTTATTGGCTACACTGAAGAAAATATTAGGTATGTAGCTACTTGCATAGCATTTTGAACGCCTGCGTAGACTGCCGAAAAAAGGATCAAAATTATCCGGGAAAATGTTTTTTCTGGAATAAAAAGTAGCCTGTCCTTTCTCAGGCTCTAGACTACCTGTGTAACAAATTTCATTTATATCGGTTAATTAGTTTTGGCGTAAAGAGGTAATAAACTTACTTTCGCGTTTATATTAGTTGGGAATATATAAGTAATCTTATGGCAGTAGCCTTTTGGCGTGCCCTGGGGGAGGCCTACATCCAGCAGTGGACTGCAATAAGCTGATGTATATATGTATGTTTATCTTATATCCTATTTACTACATACTGCAAAGCTTTTAGATTAGGTACAGTATTAATGATCAACTTTTACAATCTCAATTTCGAAGTCAAAAACCTTCACTAAACTTTTAAATCGCCGTAAGTAAATATTATTAGGTCAGTGACGACATACTTTTCGAAATTCCTGAAACACATACCGCAGCCTTAATAACAAATACTTCGCACGGTCAAGTCTACCTGACCCGCTATTAATTAATTTGTCCACAGGTCGATGACGGAATAGCCTGAATATTAAATTAATTGCTGCTATGTGAGGAAGCCAATAACGAGGGTTGCTAAACAGGCCTCTGAAGCTATTTCTTAGCAACTACATACGTTTAAGTATCTATCTTGATTTATAGCTTAAACTAGTGGACAATTTGTAACTTCGTCGGCATTTGAAAAAAAAAATGCACACTAAATATTAAGTGATGCTCATCACAACATACCTATATTCGCGAAAACTGCTAAAACATGTAAAAAAACTCATTGTTAGGTTTCTAAATTGGGCAATACATGAGATACAGGCTTGTGAATGACAGAAGAACAGGGCGGACAGTGAAGTAGTACGAGTAACAGGGTCCCTTTTTTGCCCGACAGCGAAGCATCTGAGAAGCAAGGTTGTGTTTTTCGACTGTATGTATGTATGTATATCATTGATTAATGACTAAACCGCTAGTCGCATGAGCTTCAGAACTATCCTTAACATCGGCTTGGTCGTAATAGTGTCACTTGTTAGGTAAATAAATAAATTATCACGCAGTCTATTTTATTATAAGGTTTATTACTTTTGGTTACCCTAAAATAGGGTAATCTCCATTTACACCTCACACCCTGTCCACGCACGAAATATTAAGCAACCGAATTACATAGACATCGCATCCCAAAGAAAGTCCTTTGTCCTTATTACCGAGCAATTTTCGTAACTACCGCCCGAATTGGGCACACAAGCAGGTGATGTCTCCCGAGAGCTTTCTCATCTGCTTATTGCCGGGAGTTTTTCCATCAAATCTGTGCCCTTTTGTCGGACCCTGTTTGCGAATTGTACCCAAGAACAATGGGAACATCTACGCTTCGTCCTCGTATTACACAGTCGTGATAGCGTGGTTTTAAGAATAAGGAAAATTAAGACGGAAGTAGAGATAAGTATCTTCGAAGAGTAGGTACAACGAATTGGCTTTTATATTAACTGTAAATAAATTCAAGAGCGTTTTGTAATATGTTTCATTGATTTTAGTATAGTATTTTTTCAGTTTATGTTAATGTGATTATTAAAAAATTCTGTTGAATGCTTATTAGAGATTTAGTTGTTAGTAGTGAGTTAGCTCCTGTTGTTGAGGGCGTGTGTTAACATAATTACTAACGTGAATACCTAAGCTGATGAGGGGCTTCACTAGAATATAAATTGATCTAATATCCTTGATATAATGTTATTTGTAATGTTGTTTCTTGATGTACTAATGTATACAGGATGTTTGTGACAACCAGGCAAATATTGATACCATGACTTCAGACCATGATTCTAAAACGGAAAACATTGAAAATTTTAGCAGGAAATTTCCAAAATTTTCCGACATTTTTTTCATATTTTCAGGGAAAAAAATATTTTGTTTGTTTAATTAGGCCTTAGATAATGACTTAAAAATAAAATTTGAATGAACCGATGATTTAAAAAAAAGTTGCCCCAAAAAAGTTCAAAAACCTGATCAACTCTAATAAAGGGTCACAAGTGATCCAAAAAACAGCAATGTGTCACACAATAACCAATAAGCCTATTTAATTAGTTACAGGATCGCCCGATACAATTGGCGCGGAGAGCAATGATTACTGATAATCAAATAAAAAATACATTTCCTGCGAGTAATAACACTGTCGTATAACTCAACACAATAGTACTTGTTCAGCATTTCAGTTTTTGCCTGGCTGTCACCCACACCCTATATATAGTATACTAAATGTCGTCGTGTACAAATGTTATTCCATTGCGAATGTCATTGCCTCCACAAACCTATACAGGTTTAGAGGTAACCGAATATTAAAATGTGTGATAAACTGTAATTACCCTAATAAATAAATAAATAAAATATCAGGCTGCATCTCCTTCCGTGCATGTCGTAAGAGTAGACTAATGAATAAGTATGATACTCTCAAGCAAAAAGCTGGCGATATGTTACTGATCTTTCACGTCTGGCCCCGCTCTGATGGCCAATTATCTTTTTCCCCAAATGCAATCACAGATTTTAAATTAGCTATTCGCGACGGTGTGAGTGTCAGCCATTTGCTACCTGAATATTCCAAAATAAAATTGTGATAAACCTTTATTGGCGCCCTTAAGAGCGACACTGCTTTGTTCTCGCCTTTTGTTACAAAAATGATGCTTTATTTTTCTGTATGAATGCAGAATTTCAAAAGAAACGTCCAATAATAATTTTGTGATGGTGTATTTGTTACACCAGAAACGGATTTCAAGGGTGTAATATGATACGAATAAATTAGTTTTCTCGTTTTATTTTGAAGGCATATCCTTATTGGTGTGATATAAATATAGGTAAATGTTTACGAATAAGTTAAAAAAACAAATTAGAATTGTAATAAACGGAAAATACGATAAAATCAAAACTGAAATAAGACAAACATACAAATAAAGGACAGCTAGGACGGTCCAATTTCTTATAGATAATTTCTTTTAGTCTGAAAAAAAATAATTATCATAAAATGAGGTACGAAATATATTAACTCTCTATTAAGAATATTAGAGTCATTTTATTATATTTAAGGAGTTGTTCCTTAAAATAATATAAATGTAAAGATGTTTGTTACACTGATTCGCAAACTAGCAGCCGCCCACGACATATTCTCGGATGCCTACGTCATATAAAGAGGTACCTGCCTCG
Organism: Carposina sasakii; assembly: GCA_014607495.2. NCBI lineage: Eukaryota > Metazoa > Arthropoda > Insecta > Lepidoptera > Carposinidae > Carposina > Carposina sasakii. The sequence goes on from CP053161.1 coordinate 5,610,978, forward strand.
TATCAAACGCAAACCTACTACAAGGATTTTGATGAAACTTAGCTAGCAGATTGTAGCTTATACCTAATAGCTAATTACTAAATCCCCCATCACATCAGATTGGCTTCTTTATAACGACGTGTGATATCAATCAATGCTGATCAAAGTTATCTATTCTACGCTAATACTTATAACTAAATTACGAAGTATTCATGGAACTTCCGGGAAAAAGCTTTTCGAATATTTCCCCGGCGATCCGTCATTTATGCCGGTATTTCATAAGAAAGTTTCTCCCTTCCATCACACGTAAGTTATGAATAAAATTTTTATCTGCCGTAATATAAAATAAGCCTTGGAAACTTTTTCTTTAGTTGCGCTACCTACGATTTTGTTTTTACCTGCCTACCAAAATTATGATTTATTTGGTTTGGAATAGAGGAAAATATTTTACTTGGCATAATCAAGCTTATGTATGCAACGTATACTTTCCTATTTCGGTAACATAATGCGAAGAGGAGATGATAGCCTTGAAAAATTGGTCATTGTTGGCAATGCCGAAGGAAAGAGATCACGAGGCCGGTCGCCAATGACCAAGTGAAAGGTGTCTCACTCATGCCTACCGCGATTCTACGATGTGGTGATGGCTGCTTCCGACCGGAATCGATGAAGAAGAATTGTTCACATGAAAAGTTCCAGTGACCACGATCCTCAGTAATGAGGGACCGACTAGAGAGAAAGAGATATTTATTCTGAGGCTAAAATGTAATATAGCTTGCAGCTTACTTCTAGAAAGTATCATGTATAAAGTAAACAGATATCATACATAGGAATAGACAATGCTTTCTGGAATGCGGTAGCCAAAACCGCAGGGTCATAAAGAAGATCTTAGAGATCTCTATAGGTATATATATATAGCTTTAACCATATATTTTATGAATCAGAATAATTCTAAAGCTATGTACTTATTGTGTTTCAAAAAAGTACAAGAAACTATATCGGGAATATGGCAAGTGTCTAGCAGAGAAATTAATAAGCCAGTCATGGCCTTATTGTATACCTTAGTTACCAATGTACATACCTACCTACTTGATAAGTCAAGTTTAGAACCTAAACATGTACCTATAGGTATATAATTAGGAGAATACTCGTGTGGAATTTGAGAATATTTAGACTGAAGAGAGACCTTAGTTCTAATTTAATTAAATTATGGCTGGAGTTAGCCTTAAGTTTGTAATAAATAAACTAGCACGGTATGCAGAGGTCGTTGGTTCGATTCCCACTCGGGTGAGGAATTTTTTCCATTTCTTTATTAAAAATTTCATAATAAATAAATTGTTTATAATTTTTTAAACGACTTCATTTAGGAGTAAACGGCCTGCCTCTACTTAAAGTTAGTTATTCAATCAATAGGTAAAATTAAACTACTCGTACATATTTGTGTGCCACGCAAAATATTGTTACTACGGATTTTTTTTTAAATCGAGTAATCTCTCAGATGATGAGCTAGCAACTTGTCTGTGGGATCCGTACGTTAAGTAATACATACATACATATACATATGGCTGCGTTCCCTAGGGTAGAAGTAGAGTATGAATAGGGTAGCCAGATCCGATCTGCAAGATCATTATGGATAATACACAGCCACGATGGCTAAATTAGCTGTGGGGTTTCCTTTATAATCCTGCAGTTCTACTTAATCCATTTCGGCAAATAGTCGTGTGTGTATACATATATGGAATTTTTATGATTATATAAAAATACGTGGTGCCAGCAGGGGGTATTGTACGAGGCGATTAAGGGTTTCCGGGAGGTGGGCAGCAGTGTCTCCCGTGTTGACAACATATTCTAAAATACAAACTGCGATCACCAACCCGCCTACCCGGCGTGGTGACTTTGGGCAAAGGCCTACGTCTAGCAGTCGACTGCAATAGGCTTATGATGATGATTATAAAATACAGTTCCGTGATGGCTAGTGTTACCAGCTATACATAATAAGCGTTTTGCAGTTATTCGTTTATAGAATATATTTTCCACTTCCATCCTAGATCTAATAGAAATACAGGGTTTGTCAATATATGGGAGGCGATAAACCAGTGCCGCTCGACTGGGCAGGATAGTATAAAAGTTTTCTGAATTTCACGCGCCATTGCAATGATGTTACGATGTTGACGCAAACGTTTCCTTGCCAAACGGAATGGAGGCATTTCGCGTTATGCCCGATAAATGTAAGATATGGCTGGGATTGATTTAATTTATTATATCTTATATGCGGCATCCATATTTGTCTCAAACTAGGATGTTTTCATCAACAAAAACGGTTGACATACACCATAGTTGGTAGTGACCCTGCCCGCCGCGCCATAGGTACTGATATCGAATCCCGATAGGTGCAAATATTGAATACCGAGACCAACGGTTACTGCTTTAATTCAATTTGAACCGCTATTAGCTATTTTTTTACTGATCATTATTATTGAAGGATTGTTTTCATCGTGAGATGTAGCTCTACATTACACGTAGCGCTATCTCACTTCCACCATGCAAGCAATCTTGTAAGTTGACGGTAACACCCTAAAAGTCTTTTTGAAGGTGATTTTTTAAAAGTATTTAGTAAGGATTCTGTAATGAAAACATTTTTAATTTGCGGCTTTGATTATATTTTTCTGATGGTATCCCTACCTAAGATAGATAGCTAAGATATCCCTAACATTTTTTAAAAAAGCGTATGATTGCATTGGTCTATGTATTTTTGCGATATTGCTATATATAATTTGAAACTCGAAAATGTTACCCCCATAATAACCCCTATGATATATTATTATAGGTTTTTTAATGCGTATTGTTTGTCGTTAACGGTCAGAAAAGTAATATAATACGGGAATTTAATAGCATTGCAATGTTTAAATGTGCTATTTCGCGATACATTTTTCATGAAATTTTATGTTTTATTATAAAAGTATTTGTGGACGATTTTGTGCCTAAGACTTCCTTATTCTATGGCCCAAGGCTAATTTGTGATATTACCTAGGATACATAACTAGGATAATCGATTACAGTAATTTTTACCAACCCAGTTATTTAATGAATATTCATCATTTACAGCCCTGAGAAGTCCACTATTGGACATAGGCCTCCCCCAACAACCTCCACTCCGACCGGTCGGAAGCAGCCTGCATCCAACCGACGCCCGCAACCTTGGCCAGGTCATCCGTCCACCTCGCGGGTGGCCTTCCCACGCTGCGCTTGCCGATACGTGGCATCCACTCTAGAACTTTCCGACTCCATCGGCCATCAGTTCTTCGAGCTATGTGCCCTGCCCATTGCCACTTCAGCTTGCTGGACCGTTCAGCTATGTCGGTGATCTTTGTACGTCTGCGGATCTCCTCATTTCTGATTCGATCACGCAGAGAGATCCCAAGCATAGCTCTCTCCATCGCTCGCTGTGCGATCCTGAGCTTTTTTATGAGGCACATACTCGTAGTTAGAGACCACGTCTCGGCACCGTAGGTCATCACCGGCAGCACGCACTGGTTGAATACCTTCGTCTTTAAGGACTGGGGTATCTTGGACACAAATGAATTATTAATGAATTTTATTGTAATATTATTGTTTTCTATAATAGCACGAAATTACCAGAGGAAACTTTAGAAACCATCAACTTTATGCCAATTAACCTCATAGGTTGTACAAAAGAAACATGTTAAATAAATGTTAGCTGTTTATAAAAAATATGAAAGAAATATCCTCTTCGCAGAAACTTGGCGAAATCGACTCGATTCTGAACAAACTAATTTCCATCTCGTAAAAGTGAATTCCGAAACCATTGAAGTGAAAAATAAGATTTATTGTATAGAAATTTCGATCTCCTCATAATGGTAGGTACTATAAAACTTTCTGAAAATAATATTATTATCTAATAATTCCTTTTAATGTTTCTGAGAAATAAATTGTGTCGTTTTTCAATTTATTCCTTTGTGACTTGGCTTAAGCTCTCGTGAGTTATGAACTATGAAAATATTGTATGGATCCGACATTACTCAATCAAGCTTTGCCTAATGAGCTTTGCCAAATTTGCCTAAACGAGTATTTCAATTGTTTTCCCGAGATAAAAACTACAATAACGTTCGTATTCTTATTGGTAACTTAGGTATTTCTTTTTACTAAAAGGTTACTTTTTGTTATTTCCTATTGGATTCGTTACCGATCGCTAGACTGTTGTATTTGTGTCCGCAAAGCGGCGGTAGGCTCACCACTGATCACGTGGGACAAAATAGGCTAACTGGTGAAAAGTGGGTGTGTAATTTGCACACGTCTGCCCAACCTCTTTGGGGGATAATGAGCGTGACTATATGTATGTATATATTTTTCAGTGTTTAAGAGTTATTGCAGTCTGGGTTAGTGTCAATTTGAATCGTTAATTAAACCTCTTTTTCAACATTTAAATTAATTTTAGCTTAAAAAATCATATATTTAATTTATTTTTACACCTTTAAACCTTTTAGCCTCTCCTGTAAATACATATTTCGGTGTCGTTCATCAACCCTTTGTAATCCTGGATGACAGGGTAGATTACACAAATAAAAAAAAACCATTTGCTATGACGTCCCACGTGGGTATGACTAATAGAGATAAATTTGTTTAGGAGTAGTAGAAAATACGTCCAAAACTGGCTTTGTCAACTTTGCATATATATTTTTCGATTTAACCATTGGAATGTATAACCTATAATATAATTTTTTCACTTTACATAGTTCGTATTAGGTACTACCTAATACCGCTCTTAATAGTGTAGACATTATGTTTGTTCTTGATGCAGCCAGGAGTTGGGAAAAGTGGTGAAAAGCAAATAAAATCACTGAGAGCGTCTAGTTCTTGAGATTCTATATTGAATATCAATGTTCCTGACCCACGCAGCCAGGAGTTGGGAACATTAATGGTGAGTGTGTGAATATTATTTAAAAAAAAAAATAGTGTAGACCCCGACAACCTTATTTGTATACCCTGTAATACAGGAAGGCTAAACAAGCCCTACCTGTGTAACTTGTATGTTATAGAAGGATAATTAATTATTTTTATCAATTCCACTCTAAACAAATTGCAAATAAAATTAAACAATAAATTATAAAAGTTTAATAATTTTTGGTGAAAGAGGACCATGAAGACATGAATTTACGAGTGAGCAAATCCAAAATGAGCTCCAAGATAGTAGTCGTATGCATTCAGATAGAAGATACTGGAAACGACTGGGGTGATATATCAAGATTTGATACTATTTTGGCTTCGGAGTGAGGATTTTAGTTATAAATTATTACGAGGTCCATTTCCATTGCTGGCTGGCATGGCAATTCTTTTTAATCATTCTGTATACTTATTAATGTAACATTATAAGAATATGGGATAACCGTAAGCTAAAGAATATCTTTAACATTTCATATGTCTAGAAATTATTACCCGAAATCTCGGCATGAAAGAATTGTTTAAATAAAAAGTTTCCAACGTTTTGAACATGTTAGTGCAGATAAAAGAGCGCTACTATCCAAAAATCTATTTGATTATTCAGTAGCCCACTCCGGTATCTATGTGAACGTTTGTAACGAATATTTTTACTCAAAATTATATGAAAATTAATATCTTGTCGCTTGAAACAAACAGTGACAATAAACAATTGCCTTCCAAAAATATGTAGAGAGCTCCGCGCGTGCTCTGCTCAGGGCATAAAGCAAACTTTACGAGACGCAAAATTTACTAAAGTTTACAACATACACGAATAGGTCTCAGGTGCCGAATTTGTATAGAACTTTACAAGTCTCTTGGGATGTTCGACATATTGTCATTTTACGCGGGAAAATTTGTAAGAGTTATTGGCCCTGAAAAATGGTTTTTAGCAGAAAACTCAGTAAAAGGCCGCCTTTTTAGTGTATGTGTCATGGTTAATGTGCGGCGACACCTAGAACTAGGTATAGTCGCATATCGGGTCATGTATAAGATGCTAATTGCAACCACATTGAGAGTGAGACGCAGCTGGATTTTTTTTGCTTTTGTGGGATGTGTCTCAACCATGTCTACCTACTTGTAAAAGAAACGTAGTTATATGAGTTAACAGCTTGAGATGGAACTTGTCTTATCATCTACTCATTGACCTATCTATCACATACTCATCAAAAACATAAATGCTTTTTTGGCTTGGCTTGGCTAGATAATAACTACAAAAGTGTTCTGCAATCAAAAATGCAAAAAAAATATTAACACATACTTAGTACTCTGTATACTTAATAGAATAATAGAATACACTATAATAGAAAGCAAATTGTTGCACCATTAGTACAATTAATTTATAAAGTACCTAGTTATTTGCTAATTAATATATATTCCTTGGAAATATAACTTATGAAATATTATTCATTATTGCATAACATGTAAATGCGCTGGTAATAAATAATGGATTTTATAAAAAAAAATTTATATTCTTTTTCGATGGTGCTGATAATCTTCGCTTTTATACTCTACTAGTAGACGCTCGCGACTTCGTCCGCGTGGACTGCAGAAAAAACAAAATGTCAAAATTATCCAGGATGAAAAGAAGCCTATGTGTTAATCCAGGGTGTCAGCTAACTCCATTCCAAATTTTATTAAAATCGCTCCAGCCGTTTTTACGTGAAAGAGTAACAAACATCCATCCATTCTTACAAACTTTCGCGTTTATTATATTAGCAGGATTCCTTTCCACATTAGTGGCTGTTCTATATATTTTTTAAACTGTGCAACTTTTACGGTTATACGGTACGGCTATGTTCCCAAGAATGGGGTAACCGGAACTATAGGATCGCGGAGGATATCCCACAGCCACGATTAGCCCACCGGGGTCAGACGTTAAAGATTACTGATAAATTGCTAGCTCATCACAGCTCTAGTAGCATGACCTGCGAAACACGATATGATAAACCGATTTATCGTCATTTAGCCTGTAGGTGGTCATGCTAGGGGGGGCTGGGAGAACATACATACTTCGGCCTTTTGCAGTTCACTGCAGGACGTAGGCCTGGATCGCCTTTTATGTACTATCAAAAAATTCCTAATATTATTTTATGGTATTATTTTTTTAAATTTCCTTTTGTTTCTCTATATTAAACCCACTATCAAGTAAACTCCAATCTTTTCACAAAACGTGCTACAATCAGGCTATGCCAATCTAAATTCCTCTGCTCAACAGGTGGGTGATTATTTTGTAGTTTGCACAAGGTATTCGATTATCGAGCTCCTGATTTCCAATATTACGCAGCGTAGCTTTTTAAAAGTTGTTTCATAATACCATAGTCTGAAGTTTAAGTACCTGTCGATACTAATCAGTTTTCTTTATATAACATCGGAGACTAAAGAAAAATCTCGACTTGACATTTTATTTAAGTTTCAATCATTACTAAGTAAAACAGTTAGATACATAAAATGAATAGATACAATCGATATCATAGAGAATAGAAAAAACTTTGCCATTAAAACTATGGCAATTTAACGAATCAACGAAAGCCATAACATAAAGAAAGATAATTTCATGATAATTTTCATGTACCTAGTTTGTGGAAGCTCGATAACAACTGTCTAAAATCCTGCTTTAACCAATAGCCTCGGTTACTCGGCAGGACATAGGACAAAGATTAAAATATAGGTGAAGTTCCAGCTAGCATTGTGAATTATTCTGAAAACAGATGATATCGAAAAATTCGATACAAAAACAGGTAAGATCGAGGCGAGTGTGAATATTTAAGAGTATAAGAGGTTGAACTCACGAATTAAAGTTAGATTTAATGGTAATGTGGTAGTATAAAGCCATGCAAAGTTGTAATTGGCTAAGTTTTCTGCAGAGTCCAATTCTCGTTGCGGTTATAAAGTGACAATAAAGGGGGAATTCCCTATTTACAACGGTTCAGAGGTTAGGAAAGTTCTAATTTATCCAGAATTATAATTTCCTATCGCGGTTAATTTTAAATCCTCATAATTCAAGGGAATTTACAAGATTGGAGAAGGAAATTTTTTCATGATTTTGCAAAACGTAAGCGTCCTTGTAAGAACCAGCAATAAAAAGAAAAGTAAAAGAGGTACAATAGACCGATTGCCTTCCTTGCCCCGAACACTATGTTAATTGTATTAACCTTTGACATAAAAATAAATAGCTACATTATGCTATGGCTTCTAAGATCGAGCTGAATTTTGAAATAAGCGTAAATACACATACTACTTAGTTTACTTTTTATCTCGATGCAATTTCACTCTCCCGAAAAATTACCACTTCTAATTTGGATTTTTTTATAAACTAGGTAGATATAATATAAAATTATTAATAAAGAAATGGAAAAAATTCCTCACCCGGGTGGGAATCGAACCCACGACCTCTGCATTCCGCGTGTCAGCGCTCTCACCACTGAGCCACCGGGTCAATTACTCGGATGACGAATTTTACCATCTCTTTTCTAAATTACATATTGGCAACGTTATTTTTCATCCCGATAGCTATACACTAGCCAAATCTCGGCAAACAAAGCTGAATCCCTCAGCACAATGTTTAAAGATGAAACGATCAACCATATCCTAACGGATTATATTAATGGAGAAGTGTTTTTATAAATTTATCTTAGTCAAGATAAGTCTTGATTGCAAGTTATAAATAATGCTACTGTCTACTTTAGTTCAGTAATAAAAAGAAGGGGTCATAGTTTTATAATGAACCCAAGTTTGCGGTGAAATAACCTCTGAAGTGTAAAACTTTGCTAATTGTAAGTTTGAACAAGGGCACTTCTAGCTGAAACATATTTGCTGGCTCAAGATGTAAAGTATTAAAATTTTAATTTCAAGTTACTTTGGTTTCAACATGTAACTGGTGAACTTGAATTTTGGGTTTAATTTAGTTTTAAGTTGTTTTGTGATTTAAGATATGTAACTTTAAATTTAATTTAAGTTTTAATTGGCTCATCATATTTTTATCAAAGATTTCCACCGCGCATAATTTTGATATTTAATTACCAAAAGAGCTATTTCTTCATGTTATTCATTGAAAAAAAAATTGAAAAAAAAAATCTAAATGTAGCAATGGTAATCTGGAAAGGCAGTAGATATCTACTTCTACCGAGTTAGATTTGAAAAGACGTTGCTGACTAAAATCATTTTTACGAAAATAAGGGTGATTTCGAACACGAACAAGAATGTCCCTTTTAGCAAGATGTCCTGATTCATGATTAACAAGTTTTTTTTTTATATAAATAAATACCAAGTTTGACTGGGACATCAGAAAAACCTTTGTCGACGTTAATAATAATACAATAAATAAAAATATCCCTCGCTCTTTTGTGAGACCAAGTGAGGACTGGTCTTCCCAGATGACTAATTAAAAGACCAACTAAAGTTATTGCAAAATAATTAACATTTATTCCCACGAGTTAAAAATACTAAACGGGAATTACAGGTAGAAACCTTGATTCCTTTAAAGGAAAAGCATGACTCAACTCAGTCCTATTCCGAGAACTTTATCCCAACTGCCTAAGCTATAAATTCGTATAAAGCGCAGGTAATTAAACAATGTCGCGAACTATAATCGAAAACCATTACAAAGCGGTGACTAATAAAGAAATGTACCTGCCCTATTGTTAAGGTAGTATGACTTAAAATGCAATGAATATTAAGTTTGTGATCAGTGTTAGTTTTGTAATGAATAGGGTATTGAATGTTAGTGGTGCTTTCTTCTCATTCATTGATGGTATTCAGTGAGTGAACCAGTCAGTCAGTGTTTGGTCATACAAGTGGCAAGGTGTTATTGGTCATCTGCTGTCGATTTTGTGACACTGGATTGATATTTGGCAGTTAACGAGGTATGTTATTGAGCTAGTGTTTGTTTATTTATATGATCGTTGATTTGATAGTGTATTTAGTGTCTAACAGTGTGATATTGCAACAAGTTAAAAATTTTAGGTGGTTTTAACTTGACATCAGAAATTTGATCTTCTCTCTTCCACCTAATATGTAAATCTATACTATTACAAATAATATAACTAAAGAATATATATATGCTTGTATGAATGCAAATGTATGCGTAACTGTTTATGTTTCTGTTGAAAATGCAAAAGGTAATTTTTATGGAGGCGTCTTACTAGATAGGTATATTATTTTTTCTGAATACATCGCGGTACCAAATAGAATTTTTATAAATCTCCCGTTATGTGCGAATCTAGCATAAATTATTCTTTTTTAATTTACCTGAAATTAAAAGCTTTTATTTAAAGATTTTAATGTAATGTGAATTTCAAGAATTGATTTCAATAGATTAGGTTTGGATTGTAGTGAATTAATTGCCAATTATTCGTATATAGTATGAATAATTGGTACATACTATGATATTATGCCTGCTATATAATAATAAATCATAACTACTAAATAATGGTTAACTTAAATGAATATATAGGTAATTGTTAATTAATTATATCAGGTATAATTAATTAGGAGAACACTATTGTGTACCTACCAAGTACTACCTGTGTGTGTTCTATATTAAATAAAATTGTATGGGTGTATTCAATGATTTCAATGTAATAAAAAAAATTTAACATAAAACGTCATTCAACTTAAAAATGGACTTTTTGTAGTTCACCAGAATATCTGGAAAAATGATGCAAAAAGCCAAGTTTCTTCTGTGACGTATTTTATTGAAACATTCATATTTTGTTTAATGTTTAAAAAAAAAAAACAAGTAAGTTGATATAATGACTATTTGAAAATTGAAGTTACTGTATAGGTAGGTAGATACTGGGATTATTTGAAAAATAATCAGCTCCTTTTCAATATCATGTTATGCAGTTTAGTTGACGTTGCCTAACAGCCAAATTGTAATATCTCTGTTAAATTATATTAACACATATTCTTTGTTTAGATTTATAATTCATGCTAAATTTATATACGAGTATGATTTAAAACGTGTATATATTTATCCTTCTATACTGCTCTGGGAGTGAAAAAAACGTATAATACTACAGCTGCTTCTCTTCCCGGGCATACTGTACAAGTCAGTAGAGGGACAAGAGAGTCTTGGTGTTTTGTAGGCGATGGGCTGACCACCTGTCACTACTAACCGAACTTGTACATCTTAACTATCTATCGGCCCTGGGTGCTCTGCCTACCCCGTAAGGGATAAAGGCGTGATTATATGTATGGGTGTATATATTTACAATTTTTAGTCATTACTTATATAATAACCTTAGTAAGCATAATTAACCCGCTATTTTAAATCATCACATTGATATGATGAATATCGATGTTTGTTTCCGAGTCATGGATGTTTCTATACTTATCTATGTATTTATATACCGTTGCTTAGTACCCACGACACAAGACCTTAGAGATCTTAATGTGGGACTAGGTCAATGTGTTGTGTAGTGTGTGAATATATATATATATATATATATATATATATATATGTTATATATGTTATATATATCACCCCTCGCATATGTTTAAACAAATAGTACGAGTAATAGTATACTTATAGTAGTAGTAGCCTTCACTCAAAGGGGTCACGTATCTATACAGGTGATTTTTGGTCGTCAACGTTCCCGAAAAACAATTTCCCTGTATTTTTCTCCATGGAAGCATACCTGGGAAGTGTATGGTTTCCAAAATATCTATGACTGCGTTTTTCTACATAAATGCACATAGACGCGCGTAGCAAAATTTTTTCACGAGAAATAATTAATATATATCTAATGAATGTTTATTTTTTTTTTTTTTAATTACATCTTTTCCCAGCATTTTTTTGGCATAAACTTATTTTAAACATAAATTTATTTGATGTATAGAGTACGTACCCTTCGATAAGGGTCGCAACGGAAAAACATCCTGTATGTATCTATGGGCTAATGAATGTTTGTAATAAAGTAAGATATAAAAACATCCATCCTCTCTCTTTACAATACCTGTCCGATCATTGTACACCTTTCCAAGGGAATAAAAATAGCACTATAAGGTCAATCATCATAACAATGGATAGACAGATAACACTTAATAATAACATAGTAACAATAACATAGACAGCACGTACGGTATGTCTAATCAATTATAATTGTTATATAATGTGCCGTGGACGTATTGCAAGTGTTATATTAGCAAGTACAATGGACAAAGGATGTTTAGGTGTTATCTTTATTATTTTTAAACTTAAATGGAATATAACTATTTTTATTGCTTGCCAACCACCTGGAGATATGCCTTTAATAGTTTATTCATAGAACGTAATTTGAGATTCATTAAACTCGCTGTACTGAAGAAGTTTTTTATGTCTATAATAAAGAACTCGACATTATTAATGTATTTTTAATTACCATTTTTAATATTATGCTATGAAAGATATTATAATATTTAATGTTGTTACACATTATACAGGCTGTAATTAAGATATATATTACTGACTTTCGATTTATTGCGCATTACCATTACCATTAATGTGGGTGGGTATTAATTACCAATCTAATGTTTTTATATTTTTTTGTTCCAGTGCCATATTAGAATCAAGAATGGCAACGAGTGGCATAAAAGAAAACATGCCGCAACCAAACACATTACAAGAAGCAATAAACATAATAAAGTTTCTTAAAACTTCACATAAACAAGAAACAGACAAATTAAAAGAAGCCAACAAAAAGCAAGCGGATGTAATCAAGAAATTAGAAGCAAACAGGAAAATGGAACTAGAATATTTGGCGAATGAACTTCAGACATACGAATTAAATTTAGCTTTAAGAACTGAGTCAATTACCAAACAGATATCAGAAAAGGATGAAATCATTCAGGCCCATTTGCAGACAATTGTTGAATTAACTGCTAAACTGAAACTACATGAAGATAAAGTAATAGCGCCTGAAATAAGTATATCTCTCGATTCAAACTCAGATTCAGGAATAGCAATGGAAAACGAGGAAACTAAAACCCCAGAGCCGAAAACTGATGTAAAAACCACCAGAAAGTATAGCAGAAGATTTGCAGATCCAATCAGCTTCTTGCGTCGAGTCGACTTTTCACCTATGAAATACAAACCGAATAGCCGTGAAACTAAGAAAAAAGAAGATAAAAAGAAAAATCTAGAAGTTCCATCTACAGATAAACATTTAGAACGCCAACTTAGTGATGAGCGACCCTTCAGTGATGATGATAGGACATATTCTGAAGATAATGTTTTTTCAGATGGAATTATTGAGCCTATTGTCCTTAAACCTAAGAAGATGAATGATAGTATGAATAATCATTTCTCTGATGATGGAAGCGAAGATACCAGTGAAGAAATATTTGATCGTGTAATGACAAGAAGTAGTATCAGAAGATCAGTCAAGGCTAACCCGAAATATAAGAAAATCAATAGATGTAAATCAAAGCTGCTAGAACAAGTAAAAGTTAATATTTTAGACTAATAGATAGTTATATCTTCTTCTTTAGCCTATTGCAGTCCACTGCTGGACGTAGGCCACCCCCAGGGCACGCCACAAGATTGCTATGGGGGGTATTTGCCCATAGTCACCACGCTGGGCAGGCGGGTTGGTGACCGCAGTTTATATTTTGGACTATGTTGTCAACACGGGAGGCGCTACTGCCCACCTCCCGGGAACCCTTAATCGCCTCGTACGATACCCACGGGCAGACATGGGGTGGTACGAATTCTACTCTACCGGCACCACGCGGCCAATAGTTATATAAGTTAATGGAATTGGGTCAAATTCTTTTATGATTATGGTACCAAATTTTCTAATAATAAATGTGATTATTTCTACTTAATTAACATTAGTGTTTTGTCTCTATTAATTTTGAATATATTTTTATTGAGTTAACTTCAAATAACTAAATTCGCAAACATTTTAACACGAGACTAGGGTATGTTACAGGGATTCTATCCTGCACAGAAATAAGGTATTTTATTGACATGTTTCGCCAAAAATTATCATTTAAACTTAGTATAATATATCTAAGATTATTTGATTAAAAGGCTCCTTATAAACTACATAACCTAGTCTCGGGTTAGAACAAAATTAATTTCATACCATTTTGCATGTAAACAAAATAATATTATCTACATACAGCAATAAGTACAGGTCTGCACTAGAAATCGCCTAGATCTGTCAATAAAATTTAAATCATTCGATCGACACAGTATCAACAACTTCTATGCAAAATGCAAAGGTATTACACATACTGGAACAACTAGGATGTAGGTTCCAACTTTAAAGAACTATTCCAATATTGATCATGCGATAGTGATCACGAGAGAAACTATACTAATATACATATTTTAGTTTTTAACCTCTATTGTGTTGGATACAATCGTTTCGCCAATGTTGCCCATGCTGTTGTTTACTAGAATACATCAGCTGCAGCTCCTTTCGTGCATGCCAATTCTCTCAGGCGATGAGCTAGCAACTTGTCACTGATCATTAACATCTGTCCCGGCTTTGCTAAGCGTGGCTGTGGGATCTCCCTTATAATCCTGCAGTTCTGGCCATCTCATTTCAAGAACAAAGCCGTGTCTATATGTAAACTTCCTATCCCTTCTCTCCCCTGGCTATTTCGACTATTATTAATTGTCGTGCCCGATAACTAGGGCTCAAACCAAACAAAGATCAATTTGATTGTTTCGGCAACCAACCAATTTACATATCTAAAATGAAAATCCGTAAACTTGCCAACAATTTAAACACGCAAACTTTCTAAAGCAAGTTATATTACGCTTTGAACGAACTTGTAGAATACGTCCGATTTCCGTCAACAGGAATGGTGAACATTTTGCACTGGACAGAAATTTAGTTAAAACATTTCACTAAAACTTGAGCTAGTTGGGACTTGCGACCTATTGCATTAGAATACCAGTTGCCACGCAACCAGTATAGCCGGTATGACGATCTGGGGTCTATACAAGCTGAATACCTAGTGCACATTAAGTATAATTTGAAACTATTGTATAGTCTAGCAGGTATGTATCCAGTGTGTAAGCAAGACCACTACACTGCTAATAGCGGCTACAATGAAAACAATATAGCTTTAAGAATACATGGTTATACATTGTGGTATTCGTATCGTATTTATTGCAGTACACTCGCCGGACACGCCACAAGGCTACTGCCATAGGGGGGTTTTTGCCCATAGTTACCACGATGGGCAGGCGAGTTGGTGACCGCAATCAGATTTTTGGACTATGTTGTCAGCACGAGAGGTTTTGGTTACGCGTAATAATCAGGACAAATTAATTATAAGGTACTGCGTAGGCGTGAAATATTGTATAATATAAGGTATATATTGTTATTTTATTAGATAAAAGTAAGATTTGAATGTGTGTCATACTCTGTAGTATCTTCTGAAACTTTTCGTGGTGTACATTTATATCCTAGTTAGAGCCAGGTCTCGTAAAGTTATATTGTTTCAATTATATCTAGTAGCGTTATCACTGTTAGGTAATTTGATTTTATGTTTCCGCTCTTGAATTTGAATTAAATGTACCTATATTAGGTTAATAGACAAATAGGGGGAACTTTATAGGTATACTCTAGCGCTGAAAATCATTGCAAGAAAAACTTTTTCATATAAAACTGTATCTAATGCAATTTTGCATCCTGCTTTGGAAACATAGCCGTATGTATATATATATATATATATAACCTATGGATGATTTTCATACATACTAATGAACCCCATATAGTCACAAGTATACATATCGTATCCAATAACCAAATGATAAATGTACAGGATATACAATTCGCGCGGAAAGCAAACTTTGCGGATAATCAAATTAAAAATATTTCCTGTTTATAAAATGATGCTGCCGGAAAAACATAAAAAGGAAAAATTTTACATAATAAAAGTACCTATAGCATAAAAGTAAATTTGGTATTTTCGTATAAAACCTTTTAACCAAAATACGAGTGGATAGATAAAAAATGAAATAAGTAGCAAATCACAATTTTTCCCAATAGTAACACATATACGTATAAAACTATTTCGAGTCCGCTGTACAAAGTATGTACTGTAAACAAACAACTTGTCCCAAGTTGTCCTAGTTTTCTCATAAAGTTGATCCAATAAATTCACTCTTCCACTTCTGGCGAAATTGCACTAACTACAATCGCCAGTGCTCGATTGTAATTTTTTTTTACATAATAAAAGTACCTATAGCATAAAAGTAATTTTGGTATTTTCGTATAAAACCTTTTAACCAAAATACGAGTCATATCGTATAGTTCGGTATTGTTGGAGAGAAATACAATTTTATTGTAGTCATTCTAACAACTTAGTACGAGTAATATGACAAGGCTTGTTAGAATTTATATTTTTGTTACATTATTTTCGTTCTTACAAAGCCTAGCCTAATTCCTCTATGCCTATACTGATGCGGGGCTTCACTAGAATACAATCAGCAGCTGCATTCCTTTTCGTGCATGTCGAAAGAGTCGACTAAGGAACTCAGGGACGTATTCTCTAGCGATAAGCTAGCAATTTGCTCAAATAACAAAGCTTTTTTCTATTTCTAGATCATTGTAATATTAGAGTCTTGACGCGTAGTTAGAATCTATGCCACAAGTTTTACTGTTAACAGGGAATATATTTTATCATTTAGTTTATTTGTACTTACTTGTTATTCCCACGATAGCTAATATCCAATACTAAATGCGTATAAATAAATACGGCAAATGCTTCTCATTACCCAATTGCGCAACGCGCGAGTGCAATATGTTTATTCTGGACATGAACGTATAAAGAACAATGGACGTAATGCTGTCACTGCACAAATCGAAGCACCGAAATGGCGGCGCGTTAGGCGTGTGTGCGTAATTTCGAGTAGGCGCCGAGCTTACTATGGTTTATATGTGTGTTTGAATAACGCGTCAATACACATCCCTAGTCCATGGAATATCGTTGCCGAGCTTACTATGAATGTTTCACTCTGTGTAGTCACAACTCTCTGTCTGTTTTTCTTTATACGTTCATGATTCTGGATTATTTTTCTATTACTTAGGAACTACGATGATTTACATCTGTCCCCGTTATTTCAAACGTGGCTGCGATATTTCCTTTATGATCTTGTAGTTCTGCTACCCCATTTCGGGAATACGGCCGTGTTTAAGTGTTTGTATGTTCGTAACGGTAATAAATAATAATATAAAAGACTTGATTTATTATGCATCATACCACATCATTATAAAAAGAAAGACAGTAAATTACACAACACCATAAAATGTTACTTACCTCGTTAAATTGCTATTTCTCCGAGATCTTACCCACAAATCAAAATACATCATATTAAGGAGTGAATTTTTCACCGAAATTAGGTTTTTTCATGGTACGGCAGCACCCCAATTCTGTTAACGTTTACTGCTTAAAAGCAACTGAAACGGAACCATTGTAGAATTGTGTGCACAGAACACTATGTAGGGTGAACCGCATGATAATTTAGTCTTAAAAAATAAAACGAATAGGGAGCTATTTGAAAGTACCGGCGATGTAATTAGACGAATTATAACCTATAGAAAGTGTGTTCCAACCAAACGCAAGGCGAAAAAATTAATATCGACTTGACGTATGCATGACATAAAATTAATGTTGCCTTAAAAATGTTTTTTCCCTAGATGTGGGGAAATAGTCGATAAAATTATTATTGATGCAGAAGTATACTGATTTGCACCTCTTGTAGAATTATCGTGAGTACACTTTTCCACATCATTGGCATTTTTTCTGTTATTGTCCCTCTGAATAATTTGTCATTATGTCAACAAAGCTGTGAGGCCATTCTCCGTGGTTTTATTTCATTCAATAAAGGAAAGGACTAGCTTTTTGACAATATGTATAGTTTTAAATAATTCAGCGCAGGTAATTCCACAATCAATTCCAACTACTAGTTCCGCCACTTCAGATAATAATTATCACATAAATATTATTGTATATATTGAAATATAAAGAGGTATATTTATCTATGCGTATACTTTGTTTACCCTTAAAGCTTTTATTATGATTATGATGTCGCCCCACCAAAATCATTATTTTTGGAAAACACTGAAATAGGTATAATGAATAATATTTAGGTCATTCGGAATTTAACATAATATGAATATTATAATTAATAAAGATTAGCCGACTCCATTTGGACGGAATACACTCATTCTCCTTTTTTAATTAAGTTATCATAAAATGTCATAACTTTAACAACTGTGGTAAGTATAACCTATTCATAGTTGCGACCTCCACTTTTACACAATCTGCATGGGGTAAAATTTCACACTTATGGCAACATTTTGTTTTCAATGACCAATGAAATTACGTCCAAATATTTACCTGATGTGACATGTTTTTGAGTATAGTTTTGGCAGGATCTCAGTGCACATTTCGTCATGGTAAGTCCTTTATGACATACACACGTAGCCACTGACCGCTAAAATGACAGAGCCGCGATTGGTTCAAAACTTTCTCGAAACTTTAATAAACTATTAATTAGTCAGTACAGGCATACATGCGTTTTATACTTTGGAATTATTAACGAATAATATTTAGGTCATTCGGAATTGAGCACGGAGTCACTCCTTTTACTTAAGCGGTAGGTAAGAAAACGATCATGCGTTTTGGAATTATTATTGAGCTTTATTTTGGCTGAACAATTTAGCGGAATAGCGGGGCAGATTGTTGTTTACTGGGATTAATGGTGGGTATCAAGGGAGGTGTCGGTAGATTTGTTCATATTAACGTGTGTAGGCGTAGCTGAATTGAGCTGAAAGAATCATGCCGTTTTTATTTTAAAGATAATATACAGGTGTAACAGAAAGGGTATGTTAAGCGAAAAGTATGTAAAAAGCCCACTATAGAGAACCTATTTCCAAAATTTGAGACTCGAAATCACATGTTTATTTTTCAAGATTGTATGAACATTTCTGAGTTGTGTAGGAATTCTCCATACTATCTGGAAAAATGAACATGTGATTTCAAGTCTGAAATTTTGTGGATAGATTCCTTTTAGTGGGCTATTTACATAGCTTTTCGCTTAATATACCCCTTTTGTTACACCCTGTATACAGGGTGATTTTTGGTCGTCAACGTTCCCGAAAACTACGGAATCTCCTCATCATCACGATAATTTTTTTCCATGAAAGCATACCTGGGAAGTGAAATAGACTGCGTTTTTCTGCATAAATGCACATAGACGCGCGTAGCAAGATTATTTCAAGAGGACTAATTAATATCTGTATATGAAAAAAGTAGCATAAATGAAAAAGTAGGACACTATAAATTTTGCCCGATCAAGAAACAAACAAAATATTAAAAATAAAAAAATTACATCTATTCCCAGCATTTTTTGGCATAAACTTACTTTATTTGCTGTATAGAGTACGTACCCTTCATTAAGGGTGGCAACGAAAAAACACCCTGTATAAGTATACAGCTGTGTTCTCGAAATGCAGATTCATAAAGAAGATCCGACCGCCACGGTTAGCACAACGGGGACAGATGTAAATAATTAGTGACAAGTTGCTAGTTGATCGTCTGAGAGATTAACGTCTGGGGGAATAAGTGCCTTAGTGACTCTTATGCCTTGATCACACGTACCGAGTAAACGGGCGAGACAGTGAACTCGGCCGAGTGCTCGGTTCGTCTGAACTGAACACTTTGGCGAGTGCTCGGCCGGCCAGAGTGGCAAGACAGTAACTCGGACCCTGTTCTATTTACGTACTAGGCCGAGTAAGCTACTCGCCCACGTGACTGTTTCGGCCGAGAATCTTACTGTCTCGCCCGTATACTCGGTACGTGTGATCAAGGCATTACGATATACACGAAAGGAGATTCAGCTGGTGTTATCCAGAGAAGCCCCTCATCAGCACAGGATAGTTAAATATTTATAGGTATTGGTACATCTCAACTATACCTACCCTCAAAATTGGTCAGAAGTGGCACCATGTGGTTCTATCGGCCCTTGGTGCTCTGCCTACCCCGTAAGGGACAAAGGCGTGATTATATGTATGTATGTAGGTATGTATTGGTACAATAAAGAATACTCGTATAATTATAATTATATAAACAATAGTAACCGAAATTGATTGCGGTTTAGTTAATACCAGAAAACACATCGGTAATTTTGTTTGTAAACACTATTTAATTATTCAGTGTAACAGGTAAATAACGCTTTACAAAACAAACATGGAATAATAAAGCTCGAACTGTTACAAAATTATACTGGTGTTATAATATGGAACAGTATAATATTTGGTTGCGCCATTGTGGTGGTGTAAACATTATAGAATTACAGATTTCAATGAGCAAACATTTAGTTCCATTTGAGTTTTGAGAGTCGACTATGGACCTCTGGCGCATTCCCTCCACGTTTAGGATAGTGGAGTCAGCTCTAAAATTTCATTCTTCTTCTTCTTCAGCCTATTGCAATCCACTGCTGGGGGATGGGGGGTTTTGCCCATAGTCACCACGCTGGGCAGGCAGGTTGGTGACCGCAGTGTGATTTTCGGACTATGTTGTCAGTACGGGAGGCGCTGCTGCCCACCTCGCCTCGTACGATACCCACGGGCAGGCATGGGGTGGTACAAACTCTACTCTGCCGGCACCACGCAGCAAAATTTCATTAACAAGCTCTAGCTCACCGACTGAGGAAGTTCCCTCTGAATTCCTTAGTCATCTCATGACATTCACGAATGGAGATGCAGAATTCAGTTAATATAGCTACTAATAGGTAGCCTTCAAGAAACATGCTCGACACTCGGCAAGAAGTTTTCGTCTTGCTGCTGTCAAAAAACTTATACTCGTATGCGAGAACGGTTGTTACGCAACTTTAAATCGATATAGATCCTAAACGGTCAGTCGGATCGAAAAATGTTGAGGGGAAACTGATAATGGTTTTTAAATACATATTTAACGATACCCCACTTTATATTATTCGTTGACTTTAATTTTTTTTCATTTTCACAATGTGGCGAGAAATCTATTGACGTAGTCGGCGGGAAAAGCTGGAAGGGTTGTAATTTTCTTGTGAAAATCAAAAATTATTTGTAAATGGCTTGCATGTGTCATGTAGATAAGTTATATTTTGATTACTTGTGCTGTGAATCTAGTGCGTGTGCATGGTTTTATACTAAGAGAAATCTCTCTTCATTGAAGTTGTTTCTGCAATAATTTTTCATTTTGTGTTCTTGAGGATTTTCCCGACGTTTCCATTCATCACCATCATTATCATCCATCATTATGAATCATAAAAATCGGCTCAGGCGTTTGGTCTGTATAGTGCTTCAAAGAAACATACATGCATAGGCTGTTAAACATATTATCACTCCTTTGCGTCGCGCAGTCTCATGTAAAAAATAAACACTTGATTTCTAATTTCCTTGTAGATAGGTTCTCTATAGTGAATTAAATTCAAAGCCTTTCGCTTTAACATACCCCTGTTGTTATACCCCATATATCGAGTTACACGATAGAGGAATAAGATGTTATAGAGTGCTAATGTCATACTAACTGCCTCGATGCACCTTTAGACTTTTCGGTGCCTCACAATTCTAGTCCTTGACACTTAGATTGAATTACTGTAGGTTACAGTACATTAGTAATGTAGTACATTATTGTTCATTACAGTAATGCAATCTAAGTACAATCTTAGCACTCTACAACATCTTATTTCTCTATGGTTGTACTCAGGGTTAAGTGTTTACTCTAGCCGCGGTTTCAACCAAATTAGATAGAAATGGAGCAAATGGTTTATTAATACCTTGTAAGTAAATAGGTATAGCTTTATTAATATACGCCGATTTAGTAACAAAGTCCTCTTTAACTGGCGCTAGTATCTATAGAAATACAACACATCATCATTTATTCAATTTAGTTCCATAATAATCCGCCAGAGTTTGTTAGAGCAAGCGTCTCTAATCCTCTTGTAATTTTCAATATAATTAACTATTAGTTTATTAGGCACATAATAGGACAGTAAAGATCAAAAATACTCATAATATTATTCATCATTAATTGCGTTTTATTTATTTATTTACAGAAAATTTAGAGAAATTCAGGATTGTTTTTGTTATGTATAATTGTACATGCAGTACATTACTATGCCTACCTAAAGTAACAATATGTATATAGATTACCTCTACATTTGTGTAGAGCTGCGCCCAGTATTAAAGTAAGAATAAAGCGCGAGCACCAGCGCAAATATAGGTGCACTCTCTATTCCATACAACAGGCTTTATATTTTATGCTTTTACAACCTTTAATACAAATGTTTTACATATTAATTACAATGGATAATTATAATGGATAGCTTATAACATATTGTTACCACTCTAGCCATCTAGTATCTAATGTTAAAACTAGTAAGTAATTATAAAGACCATGTGAACACTAATTATATAACGAAAAGAGTTTCATCTGCGGAACACTAGCAAATCTACATCAATTTAGTCTAATTAGTACGACCTCTCGACGGTAGATGGCGCTGTATCTATATATTGGGTCTCCAACAAATTGACCCTTCCTTCAATTAAACCTTCGATCAGCCTAAAACGGATAAAATTGGGAATATGTAAACCTGGCAATTATTGTTTGCTTTGTAGTTCTCAATTCAATTCAATTCAATTTATTTATTTTGCACAAAATAATTTTTATATTGTCTTTGATAGATGTAAGTCTGTAACTACATAGGTATAATTTCTTTACCGAAAATATAACTTAATCTTATTTCACGCCTATACCTACAGGGCCGGATTTAGAGGCCTGGAGGCCTCGGGGCAACAAAGGAGCGGAGTTCCCCTTGCCCCAAATTTTTATTTTACTGATTGCCTGATTGGAGTGACCAAATATAGATTAATGATTTCTGTTAATATTTAAGGGTAATACCTATAATCAAATAATCACGTACAAAGTACTGTAGGTAAAGGTATGGTATGGTATAACGGGCTTGTTTCCGCAACTTGACGACTGTGCGCCCTGTAGGTAAAGGTAAAAGAGCCGAAAAAAATATCAAAGAAAAAGATGTTTACTAGTTGGAATTTGAAAAAAAAATCTGAAATCTCTATTGTGGGGGCCCTCCTTGTATGGAGCCCCGGGGCAATCGCCCCGGTTGCCCTCCCCCAATACCTACCACCATTAATGCCCAGAAGACATCCTGGATTCTAGTCATAGGAATTTTTTTGGTCGTCACGTTTTTCCTCATCTCACTATAAGGAAGCATTGGGAATTGTCTGGTTCCTATATTAGGGTCCAAAGTTGAGTAAACTATCTTTCTGCATAAATACACATAGACGCGCGTAGCAAGATTTCACGAAAAATAATTAATATCTGTCTATGAAAAAACTAGCATAAACACTGAAAATTTCGCCCGATCAAGTAATTTAAAAAAAAAAAGGTACCATCTAAGATTTACTCTATTTCAGTAAAACATTTTCTGTTCTGTCTCGAGAAAGTCCCAGTAAGTAATAATAATACCTGTATTGGGGATATCTCGCTCTTGCCCTAACTAACAAAAGATTTATTTACTTTAATGTACAAAAGCATGCAATAAAAACAATAAAGAAAACAAATTTACCCCATTCCCCGAGGATGTTACATGTGTGTGTGCTTGACATTTTAAGTACTTACAAGTAAACAGGTGGGTTAGATAGCGGTTACTACATTCTTATAAGGATATTGTTTCTATGGATATATGTTTACTTCAACTCTCCGTGATATTGTTTTTAACCATTCCGTTAACTGTGGTGCTGAGGGATTCAGCTTTGTTTACCGAGATTTGGCTAGTGTATAGCTATCGGGAAGAAAAATAACGTTGCCAAAAATGTAATGTAAAAAGAGATAAAAAGAGATGTTTGCGACAGGTCGTGGGTTCGAGTCCGACTCGGGTGAAGAATTTTTTCATTTTCTTTATTAATAATTTTATAGTGTATTTAATTTTTTATTTGAATAATTAAAAAAGAGAAAAGTTATTATTGGAAGTTGAAACAAAACTTTTCAATTAGCGCTTAGTTTGAAATTTAAAAAATCTAGGTTAAAAGTAAAGAAACCTAAAAGTTAAAGTTTTAAACATTCATAAATGTGAGTTTCCTAGAACCCGACGTAATGAATTCTCCGTTGATTTACGAGTATTAAAATACTTGTTGGATTTTTATAAAACTTTTACATTACACTTAATGAGCGATGGTAGCCGTAATAAATGGGACGGCCACAGTTTTAATTTTAAAATAATAATTAAATGAACAACCGGTTGCAAAGACGAGTAAGAAAAAATAAGTAGATCTGAGTTGTTACATAGCCGCGTCTAAAGTTAGACACTGTTTAAAAATAACATTTGTCAACAAAATGTATGAAATACTAGTGGACGCCTGCGACTTCGTCCGCGTGGACTGCATAAAAAACAAAATATCGAAATTATCCGGGATAAAAATATTTTCCCGGATAAAAAGTAGCCTATGTGTTAATCCAGGGTGTCAGCTAACTCCATACCAATTTTAACTCCATATAATTATTATTAAAATCGCTCCAGCCATTTTTACGTAAAAGAGTAATAAACATCCCTCCATCCATCCATCCATACTCACAAACTTTCGCGTTTAAAATTTTAGTAGGATAGTAAGAGTAAGATAAGATTAGAAGTAAGATCTATTAAATTTAGGTATTTTTTAGAGATGTAACGGATATCCGGTAACTATTCGATATCCGGCCTATCCGGCCATGTTTTCACTATCCGGCCGGATACCGGATAGTTATCAGTATAATAAAATTCTCATAATTTTACAGAATGAAAAATAATGCAAATCATTACCACGTAATCGTGTTCTTGTCTTCTTGATGATGACATTTCTTGTTAATCAAACAAACAAAACACCACGACGACAAATCAAAAAGCAATGGAATAAACTAGCGAACTGAGAACAAACACAAACTGTCACGCGAGCGACAACACTTAAACGCCCACAAGCCCTACGGCTCCCTGCCCCCCTTATTACCTAATTTGCAATAGCAAAGCCGAAGCTCAGCGATAGCGAAAATTGTACAATATTCGCCTTGAAATGTCAAAGTTCCATTGAAATTCATTTTACGTAATATGATTTTGACAAGCAATCAGCGATTTTTGTACAATTTTCGCTATCGCTTAGCTTTTGCTAGTTAGGTAATAAGGGACTGATTACCTAATTTGCATAACCTAACCTAAGTCGTGCGATCGCGGTGATTGAGAGTGTGTGCGTGCGCGCAACGAGCGCTCGGCGTCCTCCTGCGCCCCGCATCTCGCCCCGCGCACACTCACATTCTCAATAATCACTATCGCGCTGCTTCGGCTATGCTATTGCAAGTTAGGTGATCAGGGGGCCGATCTCCGCTCACGTGCGATAATACCCGAACGCACCCGAATATTTCCGATCCCGTTCACCGCGCCTATATTCAAATCAAACTGATCGCGTCATGTAAGGCGAAAAGGGGCGAATATCCGGCGGCCGAATATCCGCCGCTCCGGTCTCGTAGCTTGCCGAATATTCGGTATCCAGTATCCGGCCAAACCACTATCTTTTCATCTCTAGTCTTAATTCTTTTGTAAGTAATAACACAGTTTATTGAGCATGAACGTATAAAAGCATAACGAAAAGAAATCACAAAATCTGTTAGCAAAACAAGGATAATAAGGAAATATAAAACCAAAATCACTTGAACAAGACATTTTTTTAAATAAGTAATACGAATATTTAACCTATTTTTGTGCATGAAAGAAGTATTTTGTTTACGAAAACCTATCTGAAAACAACGTACCTATATACAGGATGTAACAAAAGGGGTATGTTAAGCGAGAAGCTATGTAAATAGCCCACTAAAAGGAACCTATCTACAAAATTTCAGACTTGAAATCACATGTTTAATTTTGCAGCTAGTATGGAGAATTTCTAATCAACTTAAGAATGTTCATACAATTTTGAAAAATAAACATGTGATTTCGAGTCTCAAATTTTGGAAATAGGTTCTCTATAATGGTCTATTTACATAGCTTTTCGCTTAACATACCCTTTCTGTTACATCCTGTATACAGGATGTTTTTTCGTTGCCATCCTTAACGAAGGGTACGTACTCTATACATAAAATTAAGTAAGTTTATGCCAAAAAAATGCTGGGATACGATATATAAATTTTTTTTTTTTTTTTTTTCAATTACTTGATCGGGCGATATATAACCCGCGGTTGCGAGAATGGCGTTTAAATTCATGCGGGGTCTTATCGCTAATTTTGACGTTTCGTGTGACTGTATATCAATTCAATTATCGATTCAGTGTTGAATGTAATAAAGTTCATTTTACTTTCGCAATGGTAGCACCACTTCCACGAGTTGTCCAAAAGACGGGTCGCGCGCGGGTTCCGAATCTCTGTCATTCCGGAAGGGCGTAGTTGTGCTAGTGCGCGATTACCGGACCGCGCGGTATTCGATTATCGCGCGGTGGTGCCACCTACCACTATAAAAAGTAGCCTATGTCCTTTCGCGGGCTCTAGACTATTTCGGTCTTATTACAAAATAGCGCCTAAAGTTAGACTCGATTTAAATATTACATTTGACAGCAAAATGTATGGTATATCTGCTAAATTTAGGGCGTGTTTAGCTTAAAACATGTTTGAATTCTTTTGTAATAACACGGTAGGTAAGTGTACCAAATTTAATTTAAATCGGTTCAGTAGTTTTGCCGTGAAAGGCGGACAAACATACACACACACACTTTCACATTTATAATAATAATTATTAGTATAAATAATATAAATTACCACAGAACAGGTATTTCGAGATAATTAAATTGCCTACTATGTAATATTACCGTCGGTTGTTAGAAAGATTGATAATATCCTCCACACAGTTATTGTTGTTTACTTGGCACCGACTTCAAAATTATTAAATAATTATTTAATAATTTAAATTTAACTAAATGAAAATACGTATTACTTTATGTGAAGTAAATTAATTTTTTGCTTTTTTTATTAACACAAAATGTCGCGAACAAACACGGTGTTATTACAAAACATGAGTTGGCTGCTTCATGTGTTACAATAGAATCGCGAAGCAATGTCTAAACACCGGTTTTGTGAGATAAGGTCTAACGTTTTAAGCACCGTCTAAACAACTTCTATAGAAAACACATTTAGTTAGACCCATTCCATTCTGACTGTGGCACTTAAACCTACGTAAAATTTGTCCTACCTGTCCATTTCTCTGTCAGCCATGTATGCTAAGAACGGAGAGGGATAGGCCTGACTTAAATTAAGTTTACGTTTAAGTGTGAAGGTCAGAATTGACAGTATTCATATGACATTTAATTTTGTGCCTAACAAAGGCCCAGTTGTTGAAAAAGCCGACACGTTTGTTTGTAAACATAAAACCTTCGATTATATAAATTCTCAGATTGAGGCTTAAGTCAACTAATACGTGCCTGAACGGATCGGAGAACTACACTCCGACTCAACTTTTTTCGCTCCTCTCCTCAGTATCCGTTGTGCAGTGAGGATACGCACACGTCACGTGATAAATTTATTAATTATACAATGTCATGTTGCGCACTAAAAGTTTGTCGTAATTACGACAATTACAAAGGACACCAAAAATCTTCGGCTGAAATATGTTTTCAACTGAAAGTAACGCAGAATTAGCCATATTTTAATAAATAACGATAGAAATAAATCACCCTTTTCAATTTTAAATAGTAAGACTTGACATAGACATTTTTCTCTATGGAAGCATACTTGGGAAGTATCTGGTTCCCAAGATATTACGGTCCAAAGTTGAATAAATAGACTGCGTTTTTCTGCATAAATGCACATTGACGTGTGTAGCAAGATTTTTTCATGAGAAATAATTACTATCATTCTATGAAAAAACTAGCATAAACACTGGACGCTATAAATTTCGCCCGATCTAGAAATAAAAACAAAAAATTCTAAAAAAATTACATCGTTTCCCAGCATTTTTTTGGCATAAACTTACTTTATTTGATGTATAGAGTACGTAGCCTTCATTAAGGGTGGCAACGAAAAAACATCCTGTTTTTTAAAATTCCATGAGTAAATCACAGTTATTGTTCAAAAGAAATATCCAAAATCGATATCTAACTTTCCTTGCAGTTCCTAAATACATATCTGTTCCCCTGAAGAAATCCGGCCCTTAATTAAAAAGTTCCAAATGGCCGCCACTTTTATTATCTTTGAGATCAGAAATGTGTTTGGTAGAAACCTCTCTTAACTAATAATTTCAAAATTGGGACCACTTTTAATATTTTTGATATCGCTATGTGTTTGGGAACTGCAAGGAACGTCAAATATCAATTTTGGAAATAATACGAAATAATGCTCTTAACTAAAAAGTTTAAAAATGGCGGCCACTTTTATTATTTTTGACAAAGGAAATGTGTTTGGGAACAAGGAACCTCAGATATCGAGTTTCAAGGCAATCCGGCTCTTTACTAAAAAGTTCAAAATGGCGGCCACTTTTATTATAAGTACATATTTTAAAATTCCACGAGTAATTCACAGTTATTGTTAAAAAAAAATAAACTGGTCTTTGTGCTAGCTAAATAACTAAATAAAATCTGTAGGCATTATAATTTATTTTCATGAATAGATATTTTTATGTTTTTCCCAATATAGCAGGTAATATGCCAGTAGCTGGCATCCCTTTGCATCGATACAATGACAGGATTCGGCGGGAAAAGCTGGAAGGGAGCGGGTGTAATTTTCTTGTGAAAATCAAAATTTATTTGTAAATGGCTTGCATGTGTCCGTAAAGTGATGTTTTCTGGTAGATAAGTAATATTTTGTTAACTTGTTATGTGAATCTAGTGCGTGTGCATGGTTTTATAAATTAATTATGCAGGTAAGCTAAGTAAAACTTTAGTCGGAACACAATCTCTTCATGGGCTCATGTAAGTTGTTTTTGCAATTTTTTTTTTCATTTCATTTTTACACTCGTTCTTGAGGATTTTCCTGGCGTTTCCATTCATCATCATCATTATCATCCAAAAGCTGGAAGGGTGCATAATTTCTTGTGAAAATCAAAATTTATTTGAAATCATTTGTGTCCGTAAAGTGATGTTTTCTAAAGATATTTTGATTACTTGTGAATGGCTGTATGGGCTTAGATCCCCTTGCCTTTCCTAACTTTACACTTGTTCTTGAGGATTTTCCCGACGTTTCCATTCATCATCATTGTCATTCATCATAAATTCAAAATACATTTTACTAAACAATGGGATAAACTATTAAAAAAAAAAAAAAAATTAATCATAATTTCAGAAATCATTTACTAAAGACAATGGCTGTATGGGCTTAGATCCCCTTGCCTTTCCTTCGGGATAAACTATTTAAAAAAAAATTATGACAACTTCTTTGACGTCACGCTAGTATTCTACTTTTAAAATCAAAAAGGTTGGACCATTGCAGCGTTTGTATTGTAGGGGCTCACTCGGTCTAGTGATTACTTGGTCTAAGCATAAAACGGTAAAATCGGCAACAGCGCACAAGCAGCTTATCGATCGCCGCGCGCACGCACGGTTTGGCAACGCCGCGCGTGAGCGGCGCTCCATTATGCCAGTGCCAGCCAATGTTCTGTTTCACGCGTCGCGTCGGCCTGTGTGCAAGTTATTTCGCAGTTTGTAGACGGAGTTTTTAATTGAATTGAATATTAAAGATTGTTCGTGTGCGACTTTTTGTGTCAAAAATGGAAAGCAGTGTATCTTTTATTAAAAATTGTGAAAAGACTCATGAAATGCTCCTGGAACTTAAAACTAAAGGGCCACCACGTCCTGAACTCTCTCTTATTCAAAAATGTTATTCCATGACGAAATCGTTTATACGGGGTTTTAAATCAGAACAATATCTTAAAACACCTTGGTTGTGTGGATGTGAAAAAACCAATAAATTATTTTGTTTTCCGTGTCTGTTGTTTGTGTCTGGTGACAGTGATGGTGAATCCGCATGGACGGAAACGGGTGTTGACGATTTGGCGCATCTTTCATCAAAATTGAAAAGACATTCGCAATCTCGATTTCATTTGTTATGTGAAGTGCAATTGGCTTCGATCGGTCGACAAGATATTTGTATGGCGCTCAATCCTGCGCATCGAAAATCTATTCGAGAGTTCAATGAACGCGTTGATGAAAATCGATATATTTTACGACGTTTGATAGATTGTGTGGTATTTTGTGGAGCTTTTCAAGTTGCTTTACGGGGGCATGATGAATCTACGGAAACTACGAATCCCGGAATCTATAGAGGTTTGATTGATTTCGTGTCAGAGATCGACTTGGCTATGAAACATCATTTATCGAGCAGTTCTGTTTTTAAAGGTACGTCCAAAACCATTCAGAAACGATATATTAGATGCCATATATGAAGT
The DNA here is from genome assembly GCA_014607495.2 of Carposina sasakii. Classification (NCBI taxonomy): domain Eukaryota; kingdom Metazoa; phylum Arthropoda; class Insecta; order Lepidoptera; family Carposinidae; genus Carposina; species Carposina sasakii. The sequence goes on from CP053161.1 coordinate 5,641,354, forward strand.
TTGCATAGCAGAAATACAGACGCAAATAAAAAATGCAGAGTTTGTTGCAATTCAGGCAGACGAATCAACTGATTGCTCAACTATTCAGCAATTAGTATTGATTATTAGGTATTTACATGAGGGTCAAATATATGAAAGATTTTTGAAGTTTATTCAACCTAAAGACTTTACGGCAGATGTAATAGCGACTGAAATTATTATGACACTTGATTCCTTGTTTATTGATAAAAATAAATTAATTGGACAGAGCTACGACGGAGCTGCCATCATGAGTGGAAGTACTAACGGTGTCCAAAAGATTATTCGAGATACCTACTCATATGCGTATTATGTACACTGTTACGCGCACCCACTTAATTTAATCTTGGAAAAATGTGCCTCCATCAATCACACAACTCGAAGGTTCTTTTGCAATTTGCATGCATTTCCATTGTTTTTCACGCACTCGCCAAAACGATGCGAAGTTTTAAAAGAAATAGTACATAAAAAAATACCTGCCGCCCCACAGACTAGATGGAATTATAATACACATACAATAAAAGTTATTCAGGATAATTTGGAGCCACTTAAAGAATGTATGCAAGTCATAATGGAAAACGATAATACTGACCCAAATACCTACAATCAAGCTGAATCGCTTCTGTCATATTTAAATAATGACATTTTTTTGTATTGGTTGAACTTTTTTGCGAAGCTTATGCCGCCCTGTGAGATGCTGTTCAAATTTCTACAGTCTCGATCACTTGACTCGATGAAATTAATGAATGAAGTAAATAAATTCGAAAATATGGTAAATCAGTTACGAGATGCTGATCCATCACCTTCGCCGGAAAAAAAACCTCGGCTTGATATCTTAAATAATTCGGTTTTAAGACAAGAAATATGTGACGTAATAAGAGTGCAGATTAAAGACAGATTCGTACATACTGACCATTTACTGGCGTCTAAATTATTTTACACCGAGAGATTTGTAAACTACAAGAAGAGTTTTCCGGAGGATGACTTTAAAAAAGTAGTAAACACTTACGATTTCCTGGATAAAACTAAACTGAGAAATGAGTTAATGGTCATTTATAGCAGAGAAGATTTTCATAATGCTGACGGCGCCGTTGCTTTACTTCAATATTTGATGAAATTGTCATTAGAATCTGTTTTTACTGAAAGCATAAAACTTATAAAGATTGTCTGCACCATTCCCATGACATCAGTTGAATCTGAGCGTTGTTTTTCGACCCTAAACAAAGTAAAAACGTTTACACGGAACACTATGGCGCAAGACCGCCTCAATGCCATATGCATGATAACCATAGAAAAACGCTTGATAAATAAAATCACAGATTTTCAAACAAAAGTGATCGAAGTCTTCGCTCGCCAAAAGAAACGACGAATGGATTTTTTGTACAAGTAAAAAAAATGGTAAACTCCAGCTTTATTTTTTTAATTTGTGAATCCCCATCAAGAAATAATTATCACGATGCGTCTCTGGGTTCAACTGTATATAGATATAATAACGACCGATTTGATGTACGTACCTAGTGATACTGCCTGCCGCTCTTTAAGTCCTGGGTCTGTATCCCGGTAGATGCAAACATTGTTTTTTAAATATCGGTAGTTTACTAATTATAGATGTTTAAGTATATCTATGTAATAAGAGTACACTTCTTGTTTTAATTGTAGATTGGTTTAGTCCATAATTCACATTAAATATCGTAAGTAAGCTTAATGCGCCAACTTACCAGCCAAGTATGCTTTAAATATATATATAAATTATAGACGAACCCTTCTATTTAAGTGAAAATAATTATCGTGCGAAGTTATATTAGTAAAGGGCTGAAAGTCATGCCAAAGAAAAATAATCAAAAGAGCATAATTCAATTCTCGAATTGCGCCGACGATGTTCTATATAAACAGCCATTACGAACACGGTGCAGTGGGGTCCGAGTTGTAGAGAGATAATACTTATAAACCATGTTACAGTTATGCACTCGTTAATCACGACATTTGACGGTAACATATTATGGGACATATATGGTTAGCCATTCTTTAGACTGATCAATGCTTAATTACATATTTATTAATTTTATAGACTTATTTATTTTATAAGACGCGAGACCTTTTTATTGTAAGTTTGTACAAATTGTTATACAAAAACTACGAGTTAAACTTTCTTGCTAATCATTTTAAGTCCAGTAAGAAAAGAAAGAAATTCTCACTTTACCACTTTAGCAGCCGGTAGTTGTATATTAAATAATAATTAATGTCATATTATCTACTAGTGGACGCCCGCGAATCCGTCCGCGTGGACTACAGAAAAAACAAAATGTCGAAATTATCCGGGATAAAAACATTTTCCCGGGATAAAAAGTAGCCTATATGTTAAGTGGGACCTGTCACAATATATTCCTGAAAACTGCATCGAAATCGGTTCAGCCGTTTCTGAGATTAGCGTGCACAAACGCACAGACAAACAGACAAACATACAAAAATTCCAAAAATCATCGTTTTGGGTTCTATTGCGTTGATAAAGGTCTCCTATAATATTTTTTCTCATATATCTTCCATGTACAGACAGCGATCCGTTAAATTTTTTTATTATATGTATTATTATGAAGATATTTACAACCTGTAACAAACAAATAATCTCAGAACATAAGTAGAAATCTTTATGGTAGACCAAATTGGTTTCCATTTTTTATTACTTTAATTTCCCTCTAGATATGAGGCCACACCTTTATCTCAGCATGTCCAAGACAAATTCCCTAATGTGTCTAATTGTGCTAACATTTGCTGCCTTAATCACATACAATGAATGGACTGGGCTATAAATAAGGCTTTCTATATGTGTTTCCTCAATAAATTTCCCTCACTTCCAAGAGTAGGTATGCTCTATAGATCAATGTTTGGATACAGCATGAAATACGGAGCGCATGTAGAGTTATGTTTGCAGTACATTAGCGTTTTAGTTCGATTTTAAAATTATTTCGAAGAACAAAAACATCAGTGGATATTACCTACCTACATTTGGCGTGAAGGAAAAATTATGTACTCGTAGGGAAAAATAAAACAAATTTTGTTAGGGAACAAGCTCTTCGTAATTATGTTTAAAAATACCTATATGTTTGGGGAAGAACCGTGTTATTTTTCATTATTAATCTAATCTTTATTTGAGAAACAAGAAAACCATCTTGCTTACCTTTCTTGTGGTCTATACAATAGGTTAGATAATTACTTAATTAGGCATCATAGTATTAAGTAGTTTGTATGTTAACCTTATTCCGAGGTGACATTTTCTATGGAAAGTACAGTGATAGATACATTACACACAGGTGTATTCCCTAAATAGGATAGCCAGTTCTGCCGGATCATAAGGGAGATCCGACAGCCAAGTTTAGCATAACGGTGACAAATGTAAATAATCAGTGATAATATAAATATTAATAAGAAAATTTTTTTTTTTTCACCTGAGTGAGATTTGAACTCACGACTTCTCGCATTCCGTGCATCGCTCTAACCAACTGAACAATAATAAGTTGCTAGCCTCATAGTCTGAGACAATGCCCGAGTTCCTTAGTCTTACGACGACATGCACGGAAGGAGATGCAGCTAATGTACTCTAGTGAAACCCCGATTCAACACAAAGTACCTAATCCTACCTTTCTACTACCAAAAGCCAATTAATATTAACTAAATAAATAAAATAAATATTCACACACTTCACTACACATTGACCAAGTCCCACAATTAGCAAATTTTATTTTGTCAATTTGGCAATATTTAAACACAAAATTTATATCTATGTACAGTCCATTCATGCTTATATTAAGGCTTGCTTCAAATAGATAACCGCTTGACAATTGGGAATTTGGCAATTTGCGAACTTGTCAATTAGCAAACTTGACAATTTGAGATCTTGACAATTTGCGAAAATGACTGATTGCGACCGCTTGACAATTTGCGCCTAGAGGGTCTTGTATCGTGGGTACTAAGCAACGGTATATCAATACATAGATAAGTATATATACATTCATGACTCGGAAACAAACATCGATATTCATCATATCAATGTTTACACCTACCGGGATTCAAACCCAGGACTTATGGCGTCGCAGGCAGGGCAACTACCAACTACACCAATGGCCGTCAGATATTATAATAATTAGATATTATTCCAGATAACACCAACTCATTCCAACCCTATGAGCGATTCTGATTATTTTTATCGGGAACTGTATGAAAGGAATTAGCAGAATATCGGCCAAATAAATGGGGAATATTTGGTAATTTGGACGTTTATTCGCAGTTAATGTTAATGAATGTGCCGATTCACCCCACCGGGGTTGCCATTAATCGATGTAATAACTCCATATTGGGTATATATATGCTTCTTCTTTTATTAGAAAATTGGTAGGTAATTGCCGGTCTTTCTTCCACGTTTATTTAGTTATTTATTTAGACACACCAATAGTATACACATAAACATTAAAATATTATAGTATAAGGTATTTTATTTTAGGCGCATACCAATTATGGGCATGTTTATATTGCACCATAAATATAACATTCTATTATGACGTTATAGCACATATAATGTAACTATGCGAGGACACCTTATTTCATACAGTTAAAAAATCCAAAAGCCCGACTGCTTAAAAAAGAACCAAATAATGTAAGTAATAAAAAAAAACTGAAAATATGAAAACAAGCACTTAGATGTCCGGTGGTCTAGAATTCTTACATAATAAGTGAACAGTCGGGATTATCCGACATCCAAGCTAATATTTCAATGGATCCCGGCTGTTCAGTTGTTATGTTACGATCATTAGAAAATATTTTATGTTCTTCAATAGTATTCATTCCATAATAATATTATTTCCAGCCTCCCGAACAAGCCGGTTTCCGAAAAGGGTTTAGAACCATAGACCATATCCACACGCTACGGCAGATTATACAAAAAACGGAAGAGTATAATCGGTCGCTATGCCTAGCGTTCGTGGACTATGAGAAGGCCTTTGATTCGATCGAGACATGAGCAGTGCTGCAGTCTCTCCAGCGGTGCCATATTGACCATCGATATATCGAAGTGCTGAAGTGTTTATACAGCAACGCCACCATGTCGGTACGAGTAAAATAGCAGAGCACTGAGCCGATTTCAGTGCAGAGGGGAGTGAGACAAGGAGATGTTATTTCTCCGAAGCTCTTCACCAATGCAGTGGAAGACGCCTTTAAGCTTCTCGAATGGAAAGGACTCTACATCAATAACAATAATGATTTTTAAATACCTATTCAACGATACCCCACTCGATATAGTTTGTCGACTTTAATTTTTTTCATTTTCACAAAATGGCGTCTAGTAGTCGCCATATTGGATTTTCACTAACGTCATGTCTTTAGTGACACTCCCCGGACTAAGAGGAATCGATTGACGTATGTTTCATAAAAATCGATCGCGGCGTTTGGTCTGTATAGTTCTTCAAAGGAACATACATACATATGCAGTTAAACACAATACCACTCCTTTGCGTCGCGCAGTGGGGTAAAAATACAATAAAACGAGCACAATTACTATTTTATCAGATATTATTGAACTTTTTGTTTTTAATATTAATTTGAACAAATTACCCTAATGAATAACTTCATTCTAAGATTTAGGACCCAATGGCCTATCTATAAAGGTAGGTATACTATAAGGGAGTTCTTTGTATGACGGACCGACTGACTGACGTATGTTACAAATAGCAGATGTTTGCTGAATGCATAGGAGTGAAGAGTGGGGATACTCTTAAAGAGAAGCTAAATAAGTATTTATAACTTACTCATAATTATATGTTTCTATATGCTCAACTCCCAGTAATATTTTCAAGTTCAAACCCAATATTAGAAAGTAAAAAAATCTGTCGGTTCAAGGGGATTCCCCGAAGTTATTTAAATAAAACCACCGACTACCGACAGAATAAATGCATACTGAGTGTGTTTACTCACCGACCATATAGCTTAAGAGCTAAGGACATAACCTTATTTATTTACTAGTGGAAGCCCGCGACTCCGTCCGCGTGGACTACAGAAAAAACAAAATGACGAAATTATCCGGGATAAAAACATTTTCCCGAGATAAAAAGTAGCCTATAGTAATATGTTAAGCGGAACCTGTAACAAATTCAAATTCTAAGAAAATTCTAAAAATCATTATTTTGGGTACTATTGCTTTGATACAGGTCTCCTATAATATTTTTTCTTATGTATCTTCCATGTACAGACAGCGATCCATTACATTTTTATTATACGTAATATAGAAGAAGATAAAAAAAACCCGACTGCGTAAAAATTTTGACCCAGTGTCACTCTCACTACTACAAAGACTAATCTGATGATACCCAAACCTACATACTACATAGAGCAATAGTACCGGCTCTATGTAAGTATAAGTTTGTTATAGATCGTTAAGGTTGTTTGACAAACATAATACTTACACAATAGTCAACTTGTAACTTCAATAGTGAAAGAATAAAAAAGTCGTCCCTAACTCCCGGTCTATCTCGATAAAGATAGACCTGGCTATTTAAATTTCGCCCAACCATCTCCATATTATTGCGTTCGATTCCGATCTGTTTCTTTGTTTAAATAGCTTTGGTATTGGTTTCATTATCTTGGTCCTTTTCGGCCATTTTAGAATATCCAGGTGCAACGTAGATACTTATACACCAGTCATTTTCATTTGTGGGTTGGATATTTGTTTTAAAGCTACATAATGCTAATTTTTAAAAACCGTCATCTTAAATTTGGTTACGGTAGGTATCCAGTCATATTATGTACTTTAAGTAGATGGGAAAATAAAATGTATCTAAATTATATAGGGTACAATGGGTAGGGCACGAGCTAGAAGAACCGATGGCCAATGGCGCCGAAAGGTTCTAGAGCGGATACCACATATCGGCAAGCGCAGCGTGAGAAGGCCACCCACGAGATGGACGGACGACCAAGCCAAGGTCGCGGGCATCGGTTGGATAAAGGCTGCTTCCGATCAGTCGGAGTGGAGGCTGTTGCGGGGAGCCTATGTTCTGGAGCAATGCTGGTTGGTTTATTGATAGGAGTGTCTGTAATGTGTGTTACAGAAAAAAGCTGATAATATAAGTCTACCTAATTTATATGTGCCATTAGCACCTTCCTAAAAAAACAAATAATTATAAATGTTTATTTTCATGTTGAAGTAAGTTGCACGAATGCCAGTGCGAGTATACTTATTATGTAAGTATTATAATTTCTATGACTAATAAGGAGCAGCGACATGCCCACGGGACTAAATAAAATTTGACACCGTTAAGATGTGCAAAGATAAGACACTGTCACAGAAGGCACCGTTTTTTTTACACTTTACCTACCCACCAACATTTGAATCTGCCTACAGAAATAGGTATATGTAATTAGATTTTTGTTTTAATTATTCTTATATAGGTTTATTACAAATCTGGCTTGTCTCACTAGGACAAAGGTCTTTTAAACGTTTTGGTGGTGCTGGCAGAGTAGGATTCGTACCACCCCATGTCTGCCCGTGGGTATCGCATGCGGCGATTAAGGGTTTCCAGGAGGTGGGTAGCAGCGCCTCCCGTGTTGACAACATAGTCCAAAATACAAACTGCGGTCACCAACCTGCCTGCCCAGCGTGGTGACTATGGGCAAATACCCCCCATGACAGTCTTGTGGCGTGCCCCGGGTGAGGCCTACGTCCAGCAGTGGACTGCAATAGGCTGTTGATGATGATGACTTGACACGGTTCAAAGATTAATCTGGCCAATTAAGTCTAGCAGGTTTCTCCTAGATCACAGATATACATAATGATATAAATATTGTTTTTCTAATGAACCTTTTATTTCAGACCGTGTTTCATTAAAGCTTCTAGCTAAACGTAAACATCATCACGGTCCGTGCATTATGTCAATGTTTGAATCCACGCTGTAGTATCCACCGATACTACATGTACTGTTGGTAACTATATTATTACAGTGTTCAACTTTGTAATTTATAACGGTTCATCCAGCAAGGCAGAATTGGCTTAGCTCTCCTAAACCTAGTGTAAAAGTTTTGATATTGCATTCCTGTGGATTAAAAATTTTCAATTTAGGGTTCCAAAGGGTTAAAACGTGACCTTATAAGACTCCCCTGTCGATTCATCTGTCCGTCTGTCACCAGCCTGTGTTCGACTAATAACAAAATAATTGTAAAGTCAGACTAAAATAACTATAGTTATTTAAGTGAGGCTACCATACAGCAAACGAAATTATTTTACCGTTTTTATAAAGGTACGAATAAACTGTGGTAAAACTCCATCTTGTAAGAGGGATTACTTTAATTATGTCACGTTTTTTTGCGTAAAACTGAATGTCTTGTCTATTCTGTGATTGCATGATCTCGTACAAGTTAATATCCTCGTTTACGAGTGAAATTTCATCAGTCCCTGAATTTTCGGCCATCTTAACAGTTGCTTTATGGCGCGCACAGATGAGTTTTCGAAAGTTTCCAAAAGAAACATACGTTCTAAAAGAAATTAACTACGTTTGCCTACCTACGAGTATGATGATAATATAAATTTGGGCTATGCTTATCACGGACCATCATTATGCAGGGACCATTCTTGAGTTGTTCATGAATTCTCCATACTATATGTGGAAATATAAACATGTGATGTCGAATCTGGAATTCTGCGGTTCTCTATAGTGGACTATCTTCATAGTATTTCATACCCCTATTGTACGAGTATACTATACAGGACACGAAATAAGAAAACAATGATCTCCTTTTATTACTGAACTCAAGTCACTTATAGGAAATTCAAAATGAACCAGATTAAGAAGAAAGCATAATCACTAATTAGGTATAGATACCTACCTATAGTAAATAATTATAACTATCTTAATTTCGCGAAGAAACATACCCTAAAACCCTGTAACCAAGCTTACATGGGCTTCATTACAAACCAACAAGGTACAGAACAATGTTAAACCCTTCTCAGAATTACTTAAAGGTAACTTTGAGAAGCTACAAGTAAGTTTTAGTTATAGCTAATCGAAAGTTTGAATCGTTGATTAACCTTGAAATTGGCTCCTGTAACTCTATTAAGTACCTCTTACATGATCTAAATTACATGCGTTCCAAGCGGAAGGCGTAAGTTCGACCCCAGTCACGGGCCTGTACCAATGAATTTATTTCATGTACAGATTTTAATGTTGCAAAATTGTCACTTAGCTCGTGCCTCGGAAAGCACGTAAAACCGTTGGTCCTACGCCTAATCTCTCCGGTCGTGTCGGCTTTCCGTCCCATCGGACTATGAGAGTGAGGGAATAGAGAGTGCATCTGTGTTTGCGCACACACTTGTGCACTATAATATCTCCTGCGTACCTGGCCAATCTCAATCCAGATTTTAAAGTTTGAATAAAATACCAGTCATTATACTCGTACATAGACTTTTCGCAGTTCAACATCATACTTCCTACTAATATTATAAACGCGAAAGTTTGTAAGTATAGAAAGATCGATGTTTGTTACTCTTTTATGTAAAAACGGCTGGAGCGATTTTAATAAAATTTATAATGGAGTTAGCTGACACCCTGGATTAACACATAGGCTACTATAAAATTATTAATAAAGAAAATGGAAAAAATTCTTCACCCGAGTGGGAATCTACTACATACATAGGTTACTTTTTATCCCGGGAAAATATTTTATTCCCGGATAATTTCTACATTTTGTTTTTTATGCAGTCTACGCGGACGAAGTCGCGGGTGTCCACTAGTAAAATATATTTCTAAAGCTATTCCCCTTTCAATGCTTAGGTACCTCTAAAAACTGTGGTTTCCTTAGATATTTTGCGGACATATTTTTTCCTTTCATTGTAGCACTATCCTAGTGGCTGCAGATTAAAAGTGACGGAACAAAGCTACCCCTTGCGTGTTTAATCAGACCCCCGGAGAGGATGGTCTCAAATTAAATTCCTCGTCCAGTGACAGTCTTTGACTGCACCGAGATTTCATTTAAATGCATTTTGCCACGTTTAGAGTTCAGAAGTGAATGACTTTTTGTATCTACGTGTATAATCGGATAATGGTTTACTATGTTTGTAATCTCTGCTATATCCTGCCAGCTCGTATATTATGAAACAAGATATATCAGAGTAGAAAAGCAGAATGGAGGGTTTTGCCCACCTGTACAATCTTACTACCATTATTAATATAAATATTAATACAAAAAATTTAAGTACAACATTGAATAAAGACGAGCACTCAGTGAAAATAGGTAAGGGTGAAATTTACAGGCGTTTGCCTACCCTTTCTAAGTATTTTATATCTACTTACTAAAGAATTCGTTAAAAATGTTAAAATGTAATAATAATTTAAAACTGGAATAAAGTTTTATAGTAAAAAAAAATCTAGCTACAGGTGGCACGCTACAAAAATGGCGGAACAAGCCAGCTATTAATTACTGGGAATTAAAAAGCAGTTTCCCGTATCTCGACGAGTTGCTCGTTTTTGGTCCTAGAAAGTATACACTTTACCAAGAATATTTTAACCTTAGGGCCTTTTCATATAAATACGACGATGGCATATCAGTGGAGTAAACACGTAGGTACCTCTCGATAGTCTGTAACGCTATCATCCAACTGTCATATCTCGTAGATTTAAGTAAGGCCATAATCATCATGCGTGTTTTACCATAGCTCCTGTACTACTACTCATACCTAAAATATGCACAGAAGATGATCTCCATTTATTTTCAAATTGGCATTTCAAAAAACAGACTTAAGCGTAATATTTTGCAACGTGATACCACGTGTCAAATATCCTAGATTTACATGTTACGATATTGTTGCAGGATGTGACAGCTTTTCATGTTATATGTTACATGTCCGTAGTTATTTCAAATCGACTGACTAACAGAGTGCTATTGCAGGTACTACTATCGTGATATCCCACAATTCGGCAAAACCATCAATTCAACCCGTTGTGTTACGAGAAACAATATAACTATTGCTTTACATTTTTATATAGTAGTGGTGAAAAGTGGATGTTCACTATGGGTGCGCCCACCACCGGGCCCTACACTCTCTACTGACCCTCGGATCTGACAACTCATAATTGCGAAAACAGGCACTTGCACTAACTACAATCGCCATGAGAAACCAGACCCCAGCACCTACGAGACCGAGCTGGTGGGCGCACCCATAGTGAATGTTTGAACTTCCGAATTGTAACGCCTAATACAATTTCATTTAAAAAAGTGGATGTATTACAATTTGCACACTTCTGCCCAACCTCTTTGAGGGATAATGGGTATGACTATATGTATGTATTTTTTGTGTTTCTAGGGTTCTGTACACGAAGAGTTCCAAGCGGGATCCTACTGTTTTGCGTACGAGTATCTCTCATAATCAGTCACTTGAAATTACAGATGATACCTAATTAGATTCACCCAGTTTTGCCTGACGATTATACTAATAACCTGCTGGTTAGTCAGTAAACAAATTACTTAGCCACGGATAACCCCGATTTTATCTGGGTTATCTTCGTACCTACCTAATTAATTAGAGATGAATAATTCAGTGGTACGAAATAAATATTTCTCTCGTAGTTAATTAAACACCTTCTAAAACTTAAAAGTTATCCGTCGAAAATGATTTGAAAATAGTTCATAAATAGAGATATTTAATTAGAATACTAAAACTAAAAATTTGACGGCCGATTGGTGTAGTAGGTAGTGACCCTGCCTGCGACGCCATAGTTCCTGGGTTCGAATCCCGGTGGGTGCAAACATTGATGTGATGAATATTGATGTTTGTTTCTAAGTCATGGATGTTTATATACTTATCTATGTATTTATATACCGTTGCTTAGTACCCACGACACAAGACCTTAGGGATCTTAGTGTGGGACTAGGCCAATGTGTTGTAAAGTGCGTGAATTTTATTAATTTATTTATTTAAAATAAGGTTATACCAACACTTCGTTGACAACTTCTAATATAATCATAAAATATATAAACATATTTCATCAAAGCTTTCAAAACTGCATCATGTTAATTTTCACATCGCTGCCGGAATCCATTCACGTGCAAAGTTTCCAAACATCCAAAGAAAATTGAATAAAAACTATATGTACACTGGAACATAAAAATATATTTACAGACTCGTGGACGCTCGTGACTCCGTCCGCGTAGACTACAGAAAAAACAAAATGTCGAAATTATCCGGGATAAAAACATTTTCCCGGGATAAAAAGTAGCCTATATGTTAAGTGGGACCTGTCACAATATATTCGTGAAAACTGCATTGAAATCGGTTTCAGCCGTTTCTGAGAGTAGCGTGCACAAATGCACAGACAAACCGACAAACAGACAAACCGACAGACAAATCGACAAACAGACAAAAATTTCAAAAATCATTGTTTTGGGCACTATTGCGTTGATAAAGGTCTCCTATAATATTTTATGTCATATATCTTCCATGTACAGACTGCGACCCGTTACATTTTTATTACATTTCGTACGTTTCATTCTTTGATATATTTTTAACACATGTAGTACTTTTATTGTACTGGCAACTTCGCACAATTTCAGAGTGGGTAATTCGAAAACAGAACTACCCTACAACTTACGACACTATTCCTAGTCTACCGATAATTTCCTTCATTCTTTTTTTGTGCGCGGCAACGAGCACACGTTTTCAATTCTAGTATTATAGTTTAGTTTATTCTATTTTTCAAATTTATTATCAGAGTATTAAGAACATGCCTAAACGCAAAGCTTCTAGTGAAATTAACTATTACTTAAATAAAATTAAGAAATTAAAAGAAAGCCAAAACAAGAAGCGAACTAGAGTGATTCTTTATTCGTCATCGTCAGATTCTGAGGAAAATGAAGGTACACGAGTCAAAATGTTCTAAGACAAGTTCTGTATAATTTTTTTGTGAACTAAAATAAGCATCTTTAAGTTAACCTGGAGGATATCACAATGAGGGTATCACGAAGGTTTAACATGATGCATAAAAATTAACCGAGAGGTTGACTGCGGGTCAACACGACGGTATTCAGAATAAGCATCTTTAAGTTAACCTGGAGGATATCACAATGAGGGTATCACGAAGGTTTAACATGATGCATAAAATTAACCGGGAGGTTGACTGCGGGTCAACACGACGGTATTCAGAATAAGCATCTTTAAGTTAACCTGGAGGATATCACAATGAGGGTATCACGAAGGTTTAACATGATGCATAAAATTAACCGGGAGGTTGACTGCGGGTCAACACGACGGTATTCAGAATAAGCATCTTTAAGTTAACCTGGAGGATATCACAATGAGGGTATCACGAAGGTTTAACATGATGCAAAAAATTAACCGGGAGGTTGACTGCGGGTCAACACGACGGTATTCAGAATATAGTGTGTATAGTCAGATATTCAATGATATATAAAATAAAATTCACATATAATTGTTCTAGACGGAACCGCACAAGATGATGTAATTCAATACACCTCAGCAACAGAGTCCCAAGAGAAACTGGAAAATACTCCGGTAGAAGTTAATATAACCCCGGAAGCTCAAAACGAGACACCTGACCTCGACCCGGAGCTTTTATTAGCGTTGGATGATACAACGGACGAGCAACCGATGTTTGGTGAAAAAATTCACCACACTCTGGCACAACGCTGGTTGCCTATATTAGCGAAGGGACTAAATAAAGACACAAAGGAAAAATTGCTTAAAAAATACCAGGTACCTGAAAATTGTCAATTACTAAAAGCACCGACATTAAACGCCGAAATAAAAGCTGCTGTATCTGATATCACTAAAATTCGCGATAAAAATATTCAGTTAAAGCAAGACCAATTAGGGCTTGGAATAACAGCAATTAATAAAGCCATTACATTACTCCTCCTTGGAGATGACAAGATAAAAGCAATAGAGGTACTGTCGGATAGCTGCAGGATCTTGACTGACGTACATTACATAGAAACAGAGCTCAGAACAAAACTTATAACACCTTGCCTCGATAAATCCTTTACGCCATTAATCAAAGATCATGAACGAGACAGCACGCTCTTTGGTGATAAACTATCGGAGACCATAAAAGCCTCAAAGGCTATTTCCAGACAAGGTCTACAAATTAAGAAACCGACACATAAGACAGCACCTGCACATACAAATGGCCCATCCACTTCAAGATCTCGCCTTCCTGGAAACGAGATTCGCCCCCTTCGTTACACATCAGGGAACAGGGGGGGGGGGCGCGGAGGCTTTCCACGAACAACGACATCATACAGACGCGGAGCCACATCGACGACGACACTGACACGATCTCGTGCCTACTCGAACCAGAGCAGTCAGCAGCGAGCCTACACGCGACATTAGATAAACAGGTACATGCGGATCGCCTGCAATATTTTTATGATAACTGGATTAAAATCACTAATAATAAATTAGTTCTTTCCTGGATAAAAAAATGGCTACAAAATACCTTTTTCGAAAAAAGTTTACCAAAATAGTGTACCCTATAGTAATAATTTTACCACAGCAGAAATGCGTGATATGTCTAAGGCAATTAACAATTTTAGCTCCTAAAGCCAACGGCGGCAAAAGATTTATATCTGTTATATACCTAGACGATCTTTTATGCATCGGCCACACACATTCTGAATGTTTATATAATGTAACGGAAACAGTGGCACTACTTGAAAGCTTAGGATTTGTTATAAATTATGAAAAAAGTTCGTTACGACCTTTACAACAGACAAAGTTTCTGGGCTTTATTTATAACACTCTTGACATGACATTATCATTACCTATGGATAAAAGATTATATATACTAAAAATAGTTAAGAAATTTCAATCCTTACCATTATGCACTATAAAAGATCTTGCTTGTCTCATTGGTACCCTTACTGCAGCATGCCCAGCAGTTAAATACGGCTGGGTTTACACTAAACGTCTCGAGCAAATTAAATACTTAGCATTACAAATATATAAAACATACGAAGCTAAATTTCGTCCTTCATCTATAATATATAATATATATATATAACCTGACCTAGAATGGTGGTCAAAAAAAAAAAAAAAGAAAAAAAAAAAAAAAAAAAAAAAAAAAAAAAATCGACATCAACCCCATTAAAATCGAGTAGTTTTGAACTAGAGATCTTTACAGATGCATCCAGGTCTGGCTGGGGTGCATTTTGTAAAAATCAAAGAATAAATGGGAAATGGAAAGCTAGTGAAATAAATTTTCATATTAATTTTCTAGAGTTGCTTGCAGTATTTTTTGGACTCAAATGCTTTGCACGTAATATCCGAAACTGTTCTATTTTATTACGTATTGACAACACTACGGCGTTGAGTTACGTTAATCGCATGGGTGGCATAAAGTATCCTCATCTAAATGATTTAGCGCGAGAAATTTGGCAATGGTGCTAGAAGCGAAATATATGGTTATCTGCTTCTTATATTAAAAGTAAAGACAATAGAGAAGCTGATGAAGAGTCCCGAAAGGTTAATACGGACATTGAGTGGACATTAACAGATGAAGTATTTAATATACTAGTAACGGATTTAAGTAAGCCAGATATCGATTTATTCGCTTCTCGCACTAATGCCAAATGCCAAAGATATGTGTCGTGGAAGGCAGATCCAGATGCAGTTGCTGTGGATGCCTTCACTATCTCGTGGAAGGGCGTATACTTTTACGCTTTTCCACCATTCCCACTCGTATTAAAGGTCTTGGAAAAAATTATATTGGACAAGGCTGAAGGCATTCTAATATTTCCATACTGGCCTTCCCAGCCGTGGTTCCCACTGTTACAAAGAATGGTTACATCCGATATTAGTTTTATAAATCCTGGGTGCAGCCAAACTCTCAGGGACGCGTTCCTGAAACGAGGTGTCCCTATCGAATCATTGGACCTTATGATGGCTTCTTTGTCGAAAAATACTTTGCAACAATATGGTGTCTCCTACAAGTATTGGTGGCAGTACTGCACTGAGGCAAATATAGATCCATACACATGTTCCGTTCCAAGAATGTTGACTTTTTTGACAAAACTGTTTAATAAAGGTGCGGCTTATGGCACCTTGAATAGTCATCGTTCGGCTCTAAGTTTGCTTTTCGGAGATGAGTCAGGATCTCATGACCAAATTAAAAGACTATTGAAAGGTATATATAAATTAAGGCCCAATATTCCAAAATACGCATCCACATGGGACCCTCGTACAGTTTTGCAATATATTACCTCATGGGGCCCTAATAAGGATTTAACTCTGCCAAAAATTTCTAAGAAACTCGTAATATTGCTGGCCTTATGTACTGCGCATAGAGCACAGACACTTTCTCTCATTAAAGCTAATAATATCCATATCAGCCTGAACGGTATAAAAATTGTAATTTCAGACATTATAAAAACATCAGCAGCTGGGCGCGACCAGCCAATTCTGTTCTTGCCTTATTTTACAGAAAATATCAATATATGTCCTGCTACAGTTTTGCAAGATTATTTGTTAGTTACAAATGATTTAAGACCGAACACAGTCGAAAATCTCATAATAACTTCTAGAAGACCATATAAGTCTGTTAGCACCCAAACCATTAGCCGATGGATTAAGGAGATCCTGGCGGAAGCCGGGGTGGATGTGACAGCATGGAGTTCTCATAGCACACGACACGCTACCACATCTACAGCGCGAGCGCAGGGTGTCTCATTAGACGTTATTAGGAGAACTGCTGGCTGGTCGCAGGCCTCAGAAACATTTGGTAAATTCTATAACCGTCCAGTGACTGATGATGCTCACTTTGCAAGATCAGTCTTTCTGTCCAATCAATCATCATAAATTTAAAATAATTTATAAGCAGATTTATCACTTGTAAATTAATCTAATTTAAAAAGTTATATTTATGTTATAAATAAAAAATTGTAAAAATGTAGTGTTCTTTTTTCCCATAATTACAATAATAATTAGGTATACAACTCATTAACCAGGATGCTTGCAAAATTTTCACCTCTAAACATCTACATGTGTTAAAAATATATCAAAGAATGAAACGTACGAAATGTAATTGGTGATTAAACGAACTTACCTGTAAGTGAAGTTCTATCACAATTATATGAGTACGTTTCATTCGAAGATATAAGATAAAACCCTCCCTTCCCAGATCCCTTAAAACTAAGAAAATTTTGTGATGCTCTAAAGAATGAAGGAAATTATCGGTAGACTAGGAATAGTGTCGTAAGTTGTAGGGTAGTTCTGTTTTCGAATTACCCACTCTGAAATTGTGCGAAGTTGCCAGTACAATAAAAGTACTACATGTGTTAAAAATATATCTTCGAATGAAACGTACTCATATAATTGTGATAGAACTTCACTTACAGGTAAGTTCGTTTAATCACCAATTATATGTATAGATAGAAGAACATAGATTGAAAGCTGTATGCTTGAATAGTATTTAATTGTATCAGTATTGTATAAATTGTATTGTGTTCGTGACAATGAATCGGCAAATCCGAGGGTCAGCGGAGGATGTAGGGCCCGGTGGTAGGCGAACCCTCGATGGAAGCTTGAATAGTAGGTATTTTTTTACAAATAAAAAAAGTTGAGAAAGCTAGGGTCAGAAAATGCATTCATAAGCACTATTCAACTTGTGTTTTCGAAGCATTTGCATGATTGTTGAAATGCAGTCTTGAATTCTCGTAATCAAATATTTCTTACTAGAAAATCCATTACATATTAATTTACTAGACAATAGAATACCTACTAATTCCACAAGAGGAATATTATGCCTCTATAAAATGGAAGTCCATTTACCGCAAGTCAAATCAATGGCCTTTAGGCAACTTTTGCTCATCCTCCTATATTCTCTGTTTCTCTTTTAATGACGTCTATCTAATCTTGCGCCTAAATGTATAATAGTGGACGCCCACGACTTCTTCCGCGTAAAATTTTAAGTTATTCTCTTTCCCTTGGTAATTTTGAGATATGCTTTATTTGTGTTACCTTGAACTCCAAAGGATTCGCATTGTCCCATACAAACTTTCCCCCTTTACCTCCAATGATTTCGGAAAATCCCTTCTTATCGCATGCCTACGTCAAACAAAGAATACACCCTTCAAGTTTCAAATCTCTAAGATCAGAAAAATGGCATGTGTTGTGCATTGATCCGGCAGTCAGTCACTAAGGACAAAGCTATCTGTATGTCATCTTCGTCTTCAGCCTATTGCAGTCCACCGCTGGACGTAGGCCTCCCCAGGGCACGCCACTAGGCTACTGCCACAGGGGGGTTTTTCCCATAGTCTGTACCAATGGATAAATGTAAGATATACTTCGTATGACATCAAGCTGCACGTCTATAAAGTGCACTCTGTAACTGTACTCGTACTATTAAATATTCCGTGCCTTAACATAGAAAAGTATTCCAAGTTTCAGTTAATAAATAAGCAACTCTCCGGGTACTTGAAACTTGTGTTTTATCTTGAAAATTTTAAAGTGTTTTAAAAACTACAGACTACGGATTCAAAGTGACTACCTGTTTGGAATTTTATTACAGTATTATAAGAATTCTGTTTCAATAAAATCTTGCAATTCTTCCTTCCTTTATTAACATCAGTTTAATTAAAAAGAAGTGTAAAAATTATTTCTTTCTTTGTCTTATTAAATTTAATTAAAATGGCATAGTTTGGTCTAAATATATCTATACCTATACATATGTATTTTTTACAGATAGATACTTGTGTTCATACAATCTTAAAAACAAACACACACAATTTCGAGTATCAAATTTTGTGGAATAGGTTCTCTATAGGTATAGGTATATTCATGCATTTCGGTTATTATACCCCTTTTATGATACCCTGTATAAAATATATATTGTAACTATCTAAGATCTGAAAACTGTCCAAACTAAAATAATCTATTCACTAACATTCTAACGATGCTGGTCTGAAATAAAGCGCTTTGTGGGTACTAAAATGCCACTGACCTGTTTGCTTCATTGTTATATATCATGAAATAGATAATAATGTTGCATTTTTTATATACAATTTTCTTGAGAATATATCAGCTGCATCTTCTTCCGTGCATATCGTAATAATCAACTAAGAAACTCGGGCATTCTCTCAGTTGATGAGCTAGTAATAAGTCACAGATCTTTTACATCTGACCCCAGTGACGTGTTTCTGACCCCAGTGGCGTGTTATTCTAAGTCTGACCCTGTTAAGATACGAGGATATCTCCCATATCCTGCAGTTTTGGTTTGGATATTCATTATGAAATGAACACAAAATTTTATAATGTACTCCCAATTTGATTTATGCTTAGCGCGATTTTTGTTTTCAACATTAATTTAGAAAGCATTTGAATGAACATCTTCATTCTTAAAGCTATCATGAATAAAGTAGCATTTTAAGCTCCTTCTTTCTACCCGCTGTGACCATAAGTCATTCAGCCTAGAGACAGTCCAATGAATGCTAAATTGAATTCTTGTTAACTTTATGAATAAAATATTTTGACTCAAAAAATTGATCTTGAATTTTAGGGTGACTATTATATTAAGCAATATTTATTGCACCTATGAAATATAATTACAATGAAATTCAAAGCTTTTCTAGCAGCATCTTACTTCTAATAAGTCGCTTTTACTCTACACCACAGTTTTCGAGCTCAAAGCCCAAATATAAAGTGCTTTTATATAAATGGATACAGATGGCCACGCTTTGCACAGCAGGTGTGCTAAACGGGGCTTAAACATATTTAACTTTAAGATACAGATTTTATTAGTATCGGATTCGCAGTAAACATATTCATAATTATCTATACTGTGCCTTTGGAAATAAATAAGTAGGTACTTTTTTCTTTTGACACAAGACCTAGCTGTTCCCTTCAAATTCCAAAACGAATTTCAACCCTAAAGAGACGATCACATATCTCATACACTATAAAACACACACTATTCCTATAAAATCGTAATAAAAGATATAATAGCGGTAGGTAAGGATGTATGACTTATGTAACTAGGAAAGGGTAAATAATAATAAGAATGTAAATATAATTCATCAAATATATTACGAGAAAATCGTTTTCATATAGGTACTTTCACATAACTTCCTTCCTTATGCTTTATTACATTGAAGAAATTTGCTTGCAAAGGACAACGTTAAAAATATAATACTAGCAACCAGTTTCTTGCTTTGCTCAGCTTTATAGAGGATGAAAATGACAGCCAGGCAAATATTGATATGGTGACTTTAGTTACACTATGATTTTGAGGCGAAAACCACTGAAATTTTTCGCAAGTCTATAGCCTAAAGGCTTGTCGCATTTTAGTTTGAGAGGTGTAAAATTTTACGCAGATGGATTTTTAAAATTAAATAAATGATCATCGATTAACTTTACATCAAAAATAAAGACGTAATTCTGTCAAAAGTTCTCAAGAAAAACACATTTTCATTGGAATCGGCCATACATCTGAAAGAGGAAGTGCGAAGTGGCTTAACGTATGAAACTTTCATGAACCGGAAGAGAAACGTCTAAATGGTGGATATCCATCAATGTCCTTCCTGTGATGTAGAATGTTAGATACTGATAAATATTTATTTAATATTAAAAGGGTTTTATCAGCTTATGCGTATCTCACTATCAAATATTAATGAAATCGATTTTACTCTACTTCTTTGGGGTTACCAAGAAAAAAATATGAAAGGTAGAAATTAAGCCTTGTACATACTCGTAATATTGCCATTATGTCTGTTGCATACAATTTTATTGTAGCAATAAATTACTGGTATTATCTAAACTGCAATATTTAACATATTGTTTAAGTTTTTACTAGACAATAATGGCGTATAAATAATGAAATTCAAGCATTGCTCTAGAATGTACAAGAAAATGGACCTTTACTTTACTTTTGAGCCACAAACTACACAAATCAGATAGAATTTTGTTATTAAGAGCAATATTCCTATTTTACGATAGTTAAAATGTTAAACAGATGTGATCGGGATCTTTATTATAATCTTTATCAATTTATTTTAAATTATGTAATATAAACATACATTTTTATAGACACGGCCATAGAGGAATAAGATCTTATTCCTCTATGACACGGCTGTGATCCCTAAATGAGGTAGCTAGATTTGCAGGATCGTAATAAAATCCCATAACCACGGGGTAGGTACATAATATGTAAATGATCACAAGTTGCTAGCGTATCGCCTGAGAAAAGGCCCGAATTACTTACAGCCAACTTTAATAACCGATTTTTGCATATTTCAGATTAAATATTCCATTAATGTTTTCATACAAAATTTTAAAAATCCGAGATTCTTTATGATTTCTAGTAGCCATTGAAATTGGCCAGCACGGAAGGAGATGCAGCTGATGTATTCTAGTGAAGCCCCACATAAGCACGGTATCTATCAAAAGATGGAGGATATTCAGTAATAATTAAATTTTAAACTAACTAGACCAAACCACTATAAAATCACCATGATTTTTGCAACAAATTCTTCACGAACCCTACAATTTATGTGGATTCGGTGCACGTTTTCTATTTTTACTTGGAGTGTACAATTTTTAAGTTCGAGCAAAGTAATGTGTATAAAGTTGGTACGTGCGTCCAGCTCTCCAGGATTTATAG
This sequence comes from Carposina sasakii, assembly GCA_014607495.2. NCBI lineage: Eukaryota > Metazoa > Arthropoda > Insecta > Lepidoptera > Carposinidae > Carposina > Carposina sasakii. The sequence goes on from CP053161.1 coordinate 5,663,010, forward strand.
TCTATGCAACAGTGCTGCCAACTTCATTTGCCAGTCTCCCTAAAGCATGCCGTTTAAGAAAGGTTTTAGATACTTTTTTAAATTTGAGTTAATACTTTTTCCGAGTCTGACTCCTATATTGTTTTATGAACTTGGTATCCTATTTGGTTTTTATATACAAAAATTTAATCTTCAGCTTCATATAACAGCTTTTTTACGTCCCCTTGTCATTCACTCGCAAAATTTTCATTAAAATTGCCACAATTCAGGGAGTTTAACACAATGGCCATGCACCGAAGTCCCACTGCGGCAGAGCGGTTTCAATTTAAAAGACGAATGTATCAATGTCCTTGAACGGAATTGGTCGTATGTTATCGATGACATCACGAGTATTGCTAGGACAAAAAATGTATATAACGGTTCTTCACTAGAATATATCAGCTTCAGTAATAATTGTTCTACTTCGTCATATACTACATATGGGCAGCGTGAAAAGTCTAACCGAAAGATAAACGGAAGACTTAGACAGGGTGATGGTATCTGCTAGATATAGGGTGTTTCTATCCGGTCCTAGTGGAGGATATTACGGCAAGGGCTATGTTTCAGCAGTGGATTTGATGACTGTAATGATGATGAAGATCACTCACTAGGTACAATAGAAATTTGTACCCTTCCTGTACCTACTTATTTGTAAATAAATAAAACTAGGTAGGTACACTTTGATCGGAGATAAAAAAAAGTTCACCGCTGCTTATACCTATAGTCTACATTGACGGGTTGACAATGTATATGTCATATACTCGTTGTAATTAGGCCAACATGTAAATGAAAGAAAATCGTCATACAAATATTAATGGTATGAGAATCTTAATACTTAGTACTTAAATTTGCACAAGTTTTTGCGGCATACTGGGGCATATTGGACTTGTTTATGTACCTGTGGCACCTACAGGATGTGGATAATAGCCAGGCAAAAACTGAAATGCTGAACAAGTACCATACTGTTGAGTTATACGAGAGTATTATTACTCGCAGGAAATGCATTTTAAATTTGATAATCTCTAATAAGTAGATAATCCTAGATAGCTCAATACCAAAAAAATGTAATTAAATAATATTTAATAAGGAATGCTTCTATTGCAGTTAAAAATACCGCTGTAGCTCTCGTGAGTGGCCATAAAGCACGCTTGAATACGAGGTGCGCGCTCCGCGTTAATGCTAGTTTTATGGCCCGACAGATTTTTTACAGAGATGAAGTATGGGATTGCAGAAAAATAAATTAAAAAACGACACAGAAATCTTAAAATTAAAACTATGATGATAGCCCCATAGCCTCGTCCATTTACACAGGGTGTGAATGACCACCAGGCAAATACTGAAATGCTGAACAAGTACTTACCATTGTATTGAGTTATATGACAGTGTTATTACTCGCAGGAAATGCATTTTTAATTATTTTTTCCGCGATGCTTCCCGCGCCAATAGCGAATATGCATTTTACACGAAAACAGATTTTTTATATTATATTCGAAAGATATTAGATAGATAGATACAAACATAAAAGGAGTAAAAACCTACAATTTTACCCATATTTTGATTTATCTCATTGATTTAATAAATACTTTAATAATGTATGAACCTATTAATAAACAATTGTTATTAACAAATATACACAAAAATGTTATATTACGTTTATAAAATAAATTTGCATTTTTTGCCCATACTAATTTCAGACTGTTATTTACTACTAGTGGACGCCCGCGACTCCGTCCGCGTGGACTGCAAAAAAAAACAAAATGTTGATATAAACCCGATTAAAATATTTATATGATATTTTTTCGAAATATTTATATGATATTTTTTCGAAATAAAAAGTAGCCTATGTTCTGTCTCAGGGTCTAAAGATTGTCTGTACCAAATTTCATCAAAATCGGTTGCGAGGTTTAAGCGGGAAAGCGTAACAGACAGACAGACAGAGTTACTTTCGCATTTATAATATTAGTTGGGATTAGTTGGGATGACGTCAAAGTCTATGCCATTTTAGTAAGGAGCAAACGGAGCGTTTCAAAAACATTTTGCCCGCTCGTATTTTTGAATCGCTGTAAATCCAAAAAGTTTAAACTTAGTTATGCCATTCCAAGGGCAAACTTTATTCATTTTTACGTAGAATCTAAATATGAAATTTAAAAAATCATGCATACCTATATATACCCTATTATACCGGACGATCCTGTGACTAGTTAAATGGGCTTCTTAGTTATTATGTCATAGGTACATTTCTATTTCGGGATCACTTGTGACTCTCCATAAGTGTTGATAAATTATTTGAGCAAAATTAAAAAGTATTTTCCTGGCTGTCACAACCTGTATAGGTTATAGGTGCTTTCCCGAACCATTGAGTCCAACCTACCAACACCCTTAGGATTTAAACATACAAAATGTTTTGTATTTAATTTTACCTATCATCATCATCATCATCAGCCTATTTAAGTCCCCTGCTGGACGTAGGCCTCCCTCAGGGCACGTCACCAGACTGCCATGGGGGTATTTGCCCATAGTCACACCGCTGGGCAGGCGGGTTGGTGACCGCAGTTTGTATTTTGGACCACGGGAGGCGCTGCTGCCCACCTCCCGGAAACCCTTAATCGCCTCGTACGATACCCACAGGCAGACATGGGGTGGTACGAATTCTACCTATAAGTATTTTTAATTATAATATTTCTAGCTGAACCTAAACTCAACTACATAGGTACTCCAAAGTAAAATCTGTTTTTCCAAAACCGAAGTGTTTATGTAAATTTAATACAAAGTTAGCGAGTTAGCAATTTCTATTCCCAGTACTAATCTTACCAGAATATATTTTAATAACAAGACTCAGACTTCAAACTGAGGAAAGTTCATCTTGAATAATTAGGGGAGTTAGACAAAGTAACGTTATTTGTCGATCTAATCGATAGAGGTTCGTCACCGACAAGTTTGGTCCAATAGGAAGCCTCCATTTTCGCGCGCTCGTCAAGTCACGTGATGAATTCCAATCGCGATTGGTCGAAGTATTAACACAATGAATTGTTAGAATTGTACTTGCACGGAATGCAGAGGCCGTGGGTTCGAGTCCCACTCGGGTGAAGATTTTTTTCATTTTTTTACTGATAATATAAACAGCGACAGGGCTTTTAAAAAAGGAGGCTCTCACATAAATTATTGAAATGTTCGATTAATAAAAAAATATTAAACAAATTTCAAACACTATTTCTACGATACTTTACTATAGACACAGCTTAAGGTGACTCCGTGCTCAATAATAATTCGAAAACGCATGTACCTACTGAGTTTATTTATTAAAGTTTCGAGAAAGTTTTACGCAATTTGCGAGTCCCACGGATTTCTTGAAATCTACATAGATCGCGAACAATGTTTCAAAGCTTCAACGTAACAGTCATTCCAAATTCAAATTGGATAGTTCATCGTTCACACTTTGCCTATATATTTGATACTAGTGGACGCCTGCAACTCCGTCCGCGCCCGATCGTACATACTGCAGAGCAAACAAAATGTCGAAATTATCCGGGATAAAAATGTTAACCCGGGATAATGCCTATGTGTTATTTTTTTTACACTTAAACACATTACATTATTATTTACAAAATGAAATATTATAAGTAACAGGGTGTTGGACTAAAATGTAATCCTAGCAAAGTCCACTGTTATTCTTATCTATATTATCGTAAAGTTTCATTAAAATCCATTGAGTAATTTTTGCGCAAAAGAGTAACAAACATACATACATCCTCACAAACTTTCGCGCTTATAATATTAGTCGGATTATTATGAGTGATTGAAATGTGTGCGTTTGCCAAATTATCTGCAAAGTGGTAGAAAAAGGAACTACAGTCACCACGTTGAAATATCATTTCGTTCGGTAATACACGGCGACATCTTCAGTTTACTAATAAGTTGGTAAATCGACTAGAGAAATGTGACACACATACGAGTAACTAAGGGTTTCCATACATGCTGCGTCGTCGATTCACGATGCGACGTCGTCGATTCACGATGCGACGTCATCGATTCACGATGCGACGTCGTCGATTCACGATGCGACGTCGTCGCTTCGTGGAAATCTACTTGTATTTACTTATTTTTTTAGTTAATGAAAAACGTTATAATTCATCCTGCATTGTATCTTATCAATATTATTTGCTCGAAAACATATAAAATAAGCGTTCATAGGTAATATTAAGTAAATATAGAATAACAGTATAAGTTCGCTATGATACTGTTGTAGTACATACATATATGAATGGGATAGCCAAAGCGTTCGCTAAAACTTATACAGAACTTCCTACCCATATCGGCCAAGATTACGTTAGTCAACGCTCTGTTGCTCCCAATCATTGACTATGCTGATATCTGCTACCTCTTACAGAAGAAATCTTAGATAAGTTATACCGCCTTCTCAACATGTGTATTCGATATAATTTTTGGATTGCGTAAATATGACCAATTGACCACATATCCCAATATCGTACATAGCTAAACTGGCTCAATATTAGACATCGACGTTATCTTCACCTACTTTCCTTCTTGTTCAATACCCTGAACCATCCTCTTGCTCCCTAATACATTTCCGAACGCTTCGAGTTCTTCTCCTCCTGCGATAGACCACTCCGGTCTAGCCGCAACAAAACCCTCCGTGAGCCCGAGCGCAATGCTACTTTGTATTCTGACTCTTTTACTGCCACTGCTGTTCGAACGATTCGAGCTTATGGAACGATCTACCAGTAGCGATTCGGGAGTCTTCTAATGTGGAGATATTTAAGTCGAGAGTAACTAAGCACTACAGGACAGTCCAGAACCTAGTCCATGTCTAATGTTATATTATGTGTAAGTATGTACTAATTATAGAATTAAGTGTGCTTAGCTACTAGTGTTTGTTATTTAATATTTATTTTTATGTAAAGCCTATCTTTAAAATTGTTATGTATATTGCACTACCTGTACATTCTCACCACAAATATTGGTTGACTGGTAGAGAATGCTGCATAGCATTAAGTCCGCCATTGTATAAACCTTTAGACGTGCAATAAAGAATTTAAAAAAGCGTCATCTGGTTTATTCCAGTAATGCCCCGCATCAATGCAGGTAAAATATTGCCTAGATCACCTAGAGCTAAATAAAACGAGACGCTCAGAAACGAACGGGATGGCGGACATCTGTGGAGGCCCTCTGCCCCATCTATGGGACACAGGAATATAAGTAAGTACTCGTAAGTTTAGTGCAATTCAGCAATGAGTAAATATAAATTTGGGTTATGTAACATCAATGCCAAATTATATTACATTGTCTGGACACCCAGTTTAGAATGAAACGTGTCTAAGCTATTTTATTAATTTTTGAAGAAAGTAAAGCGTGGTCGTACCTTTAACTTTAATGATACCTCTAGTAAAGTTTCCAGGAGTTTACGATGACTACAGAATAATTAGAAAAATCATATCGTTGGATAATACCTATAAAGGAAACTATGTTATAGGCAACTATGTAATTACTGAATCATGTTTTTTTTTAAATATTACAGAGACACACCATTTTTTTTAAATCTGTATAGATACCTATCGATAAGCAAATATACAAGTGCAAAGGTTAATCACATAATTGCACATTTAAACTACTTAAATATAAAGAAATAAACTTACATAGTTTATATACACTTTAACCTGTTTGAAGCAATAATTCAGCTTATAGGATGAGAAACCTGGACATGGAACCATTAAGGCAATAGACTTACTATAATTTCCTTAAACAAGATTGTTTCCACTGTGAGAACAAGACGTAGCTATAAGCAATGTAGAGCAACATCTCTTTTTTGTAAAATGAATAATCCTGCTTTTATGCTAACGTCCAAATTTATTACATATGCAGAAATATTTATAATTTTATGTAGATAATCGCCTTTTTATTGACGTGGCGTTAAAAGCCATCGTAAGCTGAAAGGACAGTTAATATTTTATGAAAAAAAGATTTCGTAAAAAAAATTGTTACTCAAGTCACGAAAACTTTTGACCTTCAATGTTTATGAAACTTGGATTAATTTTGTCGAAAAATTCCAAACTTGGCAGGGCACATTATTTGTTGAAAAAACTTATTTGAACACGACATATACAAGTTTTTTCTTTTATTTCGGTTACCTATAAGAAAAAGAACATTAACTACTAATGACTGAAGGTAGCGGACCCTCGTCAAAACGACCTAAATAAAATATCTCGTGTTTTCTTTAAGGTATTTCATTATTTTGCGCTATCTCTAGGAAAACCAATAAGGCTTTTTATAACTGTCTTATTGTGTGGCTACGTCGGGATTGATTTCATTTTAGGTGTTTCACGTTGTGTCTCGTCAATGTGTATTTCTTTATGTATTGGTCGACTGAAATGCTCCAAAGCGTAATACAGTTGAATTTTGAGATTTGGCTTTTGACTATAATCTCGGATTATAAATTAAATGAATGAGAAGTGTTAATATAAAAATATGCAGCTGCGTTTAATGAAATAAATATGAAAATAATATTTATGAATTGGTCATTTAAATAAAATAATCACTAATGGGTCACAAAATGGTCTGACGATTTAAAAGTTATTAAAAATGTCTATCTAACAAGAGTTCATTCACAAAATCCGTGACTTTAGCTAGGACTTCAATTCTTAAACTTTTTTTCTATACCTAATCTTAAGATCGCGTATAAAGCTAGAGAAGAATGAGATTTCACCTGTACGATTCACACTCCCCGCACTTGTTCAAAGCCTCGTATACGGTCACATAATTTTTTGCACTAGCATTGTACTCGTATACGCAAAAAGGTCAAATAAAAATAGATAAAAAGTGTATGTAGGTTCTTGAACGATTTGTGGTTTTTTATCGAGTGTAAAATTCTAATTTGGAAAACAACAATTTACCTTTATATGCCCTCTTAAGTTAAAATGTGTGCATCACAATAATCTAGTTAAATGGTAACAAAACCTGTTTAATTCAGTAACAAGGTACACAATTATATAATTGAATCAGATACGTGTTCCGTGTTGAACGCCGAGTCTAATCGGGGCCCAATCCTCTGTAACATAGTATGTTCTAGCTAGTTTACCTATTGGGCCCTTAAGTTAACGAGTATAGGTAAATGTTTTTTAATAAAAAAAATTACACATCTCGGAATTATCAAAGGAAAAAAAACTATTTTAAAGATTAGTGGACTTGACTTACCTACTTACTAATGCTAAACTCGTAGAAGCTTAAGATAGCAAAAAGAGAGGATAATTATTTTAATTAGTTATTAAAATAATTATCCTCTCTTTGTGCTATATATATATTGGACTCCTCCAATGGCCTATGTTCAGCAGTGGACATCTCATGGCTGAGAATGATGAATGATGTGCAAAGTGACATGATTAACGCTCTGCCTTACAGCGCAGCCCTGCATCACCAATACAGCCCGGTTCAGTAGGTGTGATGACAACAAATCAAAAATTCAGAACTACCGGACCGTTTGTAAGGTACCTAATTCTCCTCTATTCATTGGACTATGAACCTTTTCTCAAAATTTAAGACTCGAAATCACATGTTTGATTCTGTAAATAGAGTAGAGAATACTCGTATCTAAATACAATCTCAAAAATTAAACATGTGATTTCGAGACACAAATTTCGGAAATTCCTTCTCAATAATGGGCTATGTTCATAGCATTTCGCTTAACATAGCCTTTTTGTTACACCTGTAAGCCTCAAAAAGAATAACTATGTATTCACTATGGGTGCGCCCACCACCGGGCCCTACACCCTCCACTGACCCTCGGATCTGATAACTCATAATTGCGACAACAGGCACTTGCACTAACTACAATCGCCATGAGAAACCAGACCCGAGCACCTAGCATGCAAGACGATACATTGCACCACTCCGAAATCAAAAACTAGATAAATAATCTACATATGTTTCGCCAACAACCGTGGCATCCTCAGGATTATAGAAATTAGTAAATTAGTAAACCACTAATTACTATGAACCTCTAAAACCCAACACATTACTTATAATAACTTTTACTGCTGCTATTTCTAAATAAAAAACAGTTTGATGTTTAAATAGTATTTTAAGTAATGTAAGATAATATTTTTCGTAATAAATGTTTAAATTATTTTTTTTTTTAATATTCGACTGTACTGGGGCACCTCAAAACATTAAGCCAGCTATTTAATATTTTGTATATTTGTTTTATATAATACAATGCAACTTTTCATAGCTATGCCGTTGAAAAAAAAAAACTTTTAAAATCTCCATACATTATCGCTCCACCCTAATGTATAAGGTGTTTCCAAAATTAGTAATTTGTTTTTGACACGAGACTAGGTTGGGAAAAAAAACAACTTTTACCATGGGATCAACTCAAATACCTGAAAAAATATACGTTTTAGTGCAGTATGTTTTAGTTATCAAGTTTGTATGAAACATTTGTTTTTTTACCCGACTGCGCGACGCAAAGGAGTGGTATTGTGTTTATCTGCCTATGTATGTATGTTCCTTTGAAGCACTACACAGACCAAATGCCTCGCCCGATTTTTATAAAACATACGTCAATCGATTCCTCTTATGAATGTCACTAAAGACATGACGTTAGTGAAAATCCAATATGGCGACTACTGGACGCCATTTTGTGAAAATGAAAAAAATTTAAGTCGACAAACTATATCGAGTGGGATCCATTATCCGACAGCCAAGCTAATATTTCAGTGGATCCTGGCTGTTCAGTTGTTATGTTACGATCATTAGAAAATATTTTATGTTCTTCAATAGTATTCATTCCATAATAATATTATAGAATTCTAGACCACTGAACATCTAAGTGCTTGTTTTTTTTCTTTTCAGTTTTTTTTTTATTATATACATTATTTGGTTCTTTTTTAAACAGTCGGGTTTTGGATTTTTTTAATTATGTTTTTTTTATTTGGTTAGATTACTTACCTGAGTAACAAATTAAAACTTTCAAAATATTTCAAGCTTATTTTTCAACCAAGAAGCGTTTTGAAGCAGATGCCAAAAGTGATAAATCGAAATAGCTGTACTTGATTTTGATCTGAAGTTTTTTTGATATCTCTCAAACAAATGTTGATGCATTATGTTAGCTGCATAACAAACCATCGCAAAATATTACAAGTAGGTAAGTCTTAATTTCAGTAGTACTAATTTATATTAAAAAGCACAAAAATTAAATAGTTTCGATTGGTTTTAATAGGATTGTCGGTATCGGTTACATAGAGACATGACTTGAATGATAAGAACTAGTCCGGATACACAAAAAATCACGTACTTTGATAACATCTGTAATCTGGTATCAGATGCAATAAAAATCAAATACCTAATATGAATGATAACGATCGTGATACCACAGTCATTGACAAACAGCGGGAAACGACTTTGTTTTATACATACCTGTATGTAATATTATATGACATATTATAGGAGCTATGAACGATGGTGAAGAGAATGGGCACGACACGACCACAACAACGACATGACCACGGCTTTTTTGGAAGCAAAATTGTATTAGATAGTATGGCTCGTTTTTCCACTAGACGACACGACCACGACACGGCCCCTAATAGTAGATGACGAAATGTCGTAGTCGTGTCGTTGTCCTGTCGTCTAGTAGAAAAACGCCTAATGGATGGACACTGTGAAAGATGACGTGCGTGTGTATGAATTGAGACTGATTATCGAAATAGCAACAATGGAAGCAGTAAAAGGAAACAATGGAAGATCATGATTAAAACAGTATGTAAATAATACAGGTGGCCTATTTGAACGTAGCATGTTGTGCATTTACACTAGATCAAAATATATCATCGCATCTCAGATATAGAGCCTCAGAGAGTCATATATATCTCTACCAGGACCTCTACCCATATAGGGTCTATTGACAAATTGACAGGTCGATACGACAAATTAACAGTGTATATCTAGATCGGGAACGTTCTACATAATCCAAGACTATATCGAACTCGCAGAAGACGATCTATGACGTTTATCACCGATCATCGAATTTATTTTTGTCAGTGTGCGTGCACGTAAGCGTAGACGTATACGTCTCTGAGTTGTAATGTATGGAACTGTACATATAGGCACGGGCAGACCGGATGCGTATGCGTAGACGTAAGCGTAGACGTCAAGCGGTGACAGTTCTATACATTATTCTATAAACTCAGAGGTATGCGTACGTCTACGCTTACGTGCACGCATACGCATCCGGTGTGCTCGAGTCTTTAAACGTCATCCGCAAGACAACAAAAAGAAATTTTACATGAATCCGAATTGAAATTTGATTTATTTCAATACGTCTTTATCTTGTTCCTTCACAAAAATAAATCATAGATCGTCAAGACCAATCGTTTCTGTAGGTGCGTAATTTTGAAGCGATCGATCGTTACGATCAACGGTCGATTGATCGGACAGATAAATCCTCCCTTAAAACATTTCCATAGATATCACTAATATCGAACGTCTTTTCCACTTCGGTCCTCAATCTTGTGATCGTTATATTTGATATCTTACTATCATGATTTTCTTTTCAAGATACGCCAGATATATAAGAAATAACCGGTTAATTAATTTGCAGTGTATTATATTTTTTATACAACAATCATGGCAGCCAGGTTTTTGTCTTTGCTAGCTCTGCTCGTAGTCGTTTCGACAGGTACAAATTATATTTTTTATATTCTATATTATAAATGATTATTATAGGATAAAAACGAAAAAAAGGGTGGTATTATTGATCATATTAATTGTTAGCCCCTTTTCATTTTGTTTCTGCTTGAATTATTTCATTTTTAATCATCATCATCATCAGCCTATTGCAGTCCACTGCTGGACGTAGGCCTCCCCCAGAGCACGCCACAAGACTGCCATGTGGTGACCTTTAATATTGACCTTTAATAATATTTATATTGGGTCATTTTTAATAGTCAACTGTAAACACGTTATTATAACTAAACCAACTGACTAGACAGACTTATGTGTCTGTGTGTCTGTGTATGCATTAGGTTAAGCAACTAACAAATACATCAAAAATCATTTTTCGTTAAGATTTGTTCAATTTTTGAATGTTCCATAAATTTGAATGTTCATCTGACTAATAGTCTGTACACAATTTAACACAATGTATGTAATTTTCAGGAAACTGCCTCGTCGAATACGAGCTCCCCGAAGAGACCTACAACTACCTCACTAACGACCTCATCGGCAGAGCCATTACCATTCCCAAATCCTTCTTGGACACTCTTCTGTCATGCCACGTCATCTATCCAAGCGGAGTCACTTATGAAGCATACCCTAACTCCAATTTGCCTGTTACCCCTTACGTATTCTTCTTGACTGCCGTCCAGCCTTTTACCAGCTGTGGTATTGGATTTAGAGGTGTGGCTGTGGATTATAGTGGTACCTATGAACTGTTATCTCTTGTGCAGCATTCCAGTGACAACAGCCTTAGTTTGACCAGACAGAAGTTTAACCTGGTCGTCAGGGAGAGTTCAGAATGGAATGCAGTGGTTGAAGAGTCAGCTTAAGAAGTTGGTGATATGGGTGTTAGGCAAGCAAATAACTTATAATGTAATTTTATTTGAGATTCTTTACTGTGGTGGATATTTGTGGTTGTGAAGTTCGTGTTGTCGCATACGATTCGGTAGATTAGTTACATAACTTGCAAAAGCAAAGTATAGCGATCGCGAAAATTATAAGTGTGAGACATATGTGTGGCATCTTCCCACGTCTACCACTCCACCGCGTTTTTATACACAGTTTTTAAATAAATAAAATACACTTGTTTTCATAGAAATACCAAAACGTACATATCAAAACTTGTAGATTTATATACAAAAATTCTTAGGTATTATTATAAATGTCTTTTATAGAGAGGTGTAAATAGATTTTATGTCTGTTGCTCATTTAAGCGGCGAGAGCCATTATTATTTACCAAGCGTATTTAATTATTAACATCGATAAATTCTTACTTTAGTCATTAATAAGTTAAAGTAAATCTCTGAAGTATTTTAAAATATCCAAGCGCAGTGCCATAAATAACTTCTAGATAATATAAAAAGCGATTTAGTAGTTCCATTTGCATTCCAGTCTTAAAAAAACTTTGCACTTTACTTCAGAAGAAAGCATTAAATATACAAGAACAGAAAAATAGGTTGAATCGTTAATCTTTTAGAAAAACACTTCTTTACAAAACTGTTTAAAATAGAGCCTTAAGTAAGATCAGTAATTTATAGCTTTGTTTCTTGTTTGATACTAGTTTCCTAGTATTTTTCATCATTGTTGATACTTGATTTATAAACATAGAAAATTTCATCAAATTCTGTACAGGTATCTTCAAGTTGTAGCTCACCACGATTCATATTATAAAATAAGAATAGAATATAATATTCGGCTTAGCTATCTTCGGGCGAACAAATATTTTATCTGTACTAACTAAGAAAGTAAGCCGCGTGGTGCCGGCAAAGTTTGTACGCCTGCCTACGTCCATCAGTTGACTGCAATAGGCTGAAGAAGAAGAAGAATCCGAGAAATAAGAAAAACACAACATTTACGCTTTGCCTACATAATAAATACCGAAGCAAAATAAGGACGGATACAGACAGCCTGCACCGAGAGGTTGCCGATCGTGATGCTATGCACGGAACGGCAACGAATAACGCATAATTATAGCTATGGCAGAACAAGGGTTTTGGGCTATTTTTGACTATTGTGCCGTTGTTCCACCGAAGGTGCGATAAGGCCTCGTCGAGATTATTACAATACCGCTGATAAGCTCCTTGGATGATACGGGTATCCTATTACGGCCATGGTAGGTATGGTATGATACGTGGGCAGAATCTTTTAGTAGCTTTTACTTATAATATTTATATACAGAGAAAGAAAGAAAGAAATTATTTATTCAGCATTTAAAAATGTATCACAATACAGCCAAACAGAAAAACACAAAAATTATGCTGAAATGGACCCAGCTCAACATACAGCTGCAGACCAAAAACAGGTGGACTGCAGCGCTGGTTTTCAGCTGGACCTACGGGTGGACCTATTGGTGTTCCAGATTACACTATAAAATATAAATAAAATATTCAATATGGTTACTGCAAACTATATGGACAGTCTTTAACCTCCTGCCTGATAGGAAGCCACCCAGTCGTTTTATTTTAGAGGTTATAAACGAGGAGTACGACCAGAAAAAGGTTTTACTACTCATAAAACATGAAGATAAAGGTAGGGAAAGAAAAATGGTGATTTAATATGAAATTATGTTTTGTATATGTCAAACCGCTGCTGCGCTGAATATAAATATTTTAGAGATATTTTCCTTAATAAGTAATAGTCTCATTTTCTTATACGTCCAATAAAACTATTTTGACATAATTTACCGTTTTGGGGTCATTTTGTACTAACAATTTTCTTATAAAAAAATTCAAAATTTTAAATTCAAGGAAATTGTGCAAACGGTCACACTTGAAGTTAAATTCAAAATTTAACAGCCTGTGTTGATGCCGCTGCATATGCCAGTGCATGTCGTTGAAATCGAATCGATCGAAATCGACTATGGAAGGCATTCTCAGGCGCGGTATGTTAGCATCTTGTCACATATAATTTACATCTGTCTGTGCTAAACGTGATCGTGGGATTACTTTTACGATTATGCAGTTCTGGTTACCTCGTTTCGGGAACGCGGTATATTGTAAAATTCAATAGAAATACATAAATTAATACTTAAAAGGCCGATTTTAACCACGAGGCAACCAGCTTCATATATATAGGCAGTATAATTGTAATTAATTATTATAATTACCTAAAACACAATATCTCTTTTACTTATTTATTAAACTAAAATGCAAAACCTCAATAAACTGAAAACTGATACGAAATGAAGAGTTAAATGGTCGAATTCACGCGTATTTATAGTGTTCACACTGCAATGGACGTGACGGTCGACTAAAACCGCAATGAAATGCGAAAATTTCGGCGTCCGCGTTCGTACTGATGGCACATGATTATTTATTTGCTCAAATCATGGTACAATAAAGTTATTAGTATTAAATAAGATTATTACATTATTAGATCAGAGACACGTTTCGTCAAAAATTCTGCTCCTAAAAGTCCCCCTAGTTATCTTTATTTCCCCCTAAATTTAGGAGTAAAACCCCTAAGTTGTCACCACTGTTAGCGGATTCAATGCATATACGGTTTTTTTAAGAAAATAACATGCTGCTTTAGAATGTACCCAATTTTATTACTCTACGTGCCTTAAAAGGTGCTATTAGCTTATATTTTATAGATGTTTTGGCGCAAATGTGCGGTTTCTAGTCGAATACTAAGTTCTTATATGGCTTTCATGATTTCGTTGAATATGAGCCTAAAAAAATAAATGAAAAATATCATTAATATAAAACCAAAACCCACAGCACTATTTTAATTTCTCAGTAATACTGAGTAAATTTTAATGTAATAATTACGTCGTATCATACCTAAAATAATCTCTACTACAGCCAAAAACAATACCACGAAAAGGAAACTATAACTTTGATTATGTACTTACTCCATTGTATTGTAACATTGGTACGAGGCAACGATCTACGAGTCGTAGATTACTACAGCATTACTACAAAGTTTGAAGAAAATGTTGTAGCAATATCTATGTCGAAGGTAGAATACGCCGTATTACAAAACGTTTTGAATAGTACAGGTTTTGGAGAGAGACAATAGAATCCTAGCACTTTGTCTGCTTATTTAATCAGGTTAGGTTATGTTGAAATAACAACGGTCGAGTCGAGCTGAGCGAACGAAGCGAGCGTGTCGGGGTAGCGACCGGCGAAGAGCTAGAAGGATTCTTTCATATTATTCAAAATGCCTAGCCGTTTTCTAATACGGCTTGTTATAAAATATGCCCTCAACATCTACAGAACAACATTTAACAGAATAGGAATGCTTTGACTTATTGTTGTACCTATTTTTTACTTTCCATTCGAGAAAATTTATTTAAAACATTTATATTAGCTGCTCCACCCAAGTTTATTTAGATTGCTTCAGTAATTTTCTGGTTTTATTTATTCCTAGTTAGTGGGCGTAATTGCTAATTAATTATATTAGTAGGTAAAAAGAAAAAGCAACTTAACTAATTTTAGATACCTGTCCTGTGTTGGTATTTAGTTCCACGAATTTTCCGTGTTTGATCATACCAATTTTAATTATATTTATTTTGCCATTTTAATTAAGTATTTAATTTATACTATTACTTGCTTACACTGTATATTATATTCATTATACTTACGCTTTATAATCATTTAGTTCAAAATTCATACATCATTATTGTCGTACAGTTGTAACAAAAGTTGCAAAATTTAAAAAATATAGTAGAAAATCTGAGCGATTCTAGCAGACACATTTCTAATCTTAAGTTTAGTTTGACAGATCTAAAACTAGCTTTATCCTTTTCTGGCACATATAGTAGATAAGTAAAGGGCAGCACTAATTTTAGAGCTGTCAAATTAATTTAAAATTAAGATTGTGCCTGCCAGAATCGATCCCATTATGAGACTCGAAATCACATGTTTATTTTTCAAGATTAGATAAACATTCCTGAGTTGGGAATTCTTCATACTATCTGCAAAAATAGTGGGATATAATTATAGGAAAGCTTGGGCTCATCCATGATACATAGGAAGATACAACGATAATAAAATTTTTACTACTAAAGTTGCTTTTTAACGTAAATGAGCTGTTATTAATAGGAAGTTAACTAATTTAATCGCGTCGCCTTATTATATTTGCCCATAAACCTATCGCCAACAAATAAATGCTGTTGCCAGAGTGGCCGTAACAAATTATAATACAAATATCTGTTATTTTTATATCTTACAAAACATTCAGAATAACGATAGCTACACAATCAAAGTCGGGTGAATACTGGCATAAGATTTAACGACATTACACTTTATGGACGGACTTAATAAGGACTGCTGCAGATTTACGACTAGCTTGAAATGTAATATTACAAAACATTCTAAATATCTAGTTTCAGTTGGTGTTGTTGACGGAATGATTAGGTTGATAAAGCTCTATTTATTCCACTGCACCAGAAGGGTTATGTTTTTGAGTGTATGTAAAGGAAGATCGGGTAATGGGAGTCAGCGGGTAATAGTGGTCACCCACATAAATCCAAAAGTAACACTAATAGAAACGCGTTAAGGGTCCTTCCTGTCCGCTCTGTTCCCCTCGCCATCGCTGCGAGCGTGCCGCATGTGTATGGCGACAGCATAGAGAATGCGAGGTGTGTTTTGTTTTTGCGGCTCGCCGATGTAAATTTTCACGAACGCAAAATATACAGTAACTTTTATAGTTATTGATCTACTTGTATGTTACTTTTCTACGCCTTTACTTGTACATTTGGTGAAATGATTTCCTACTTAAATCCCGAGTTTTTTAAATGTATATTTTGTGTTTATTCTTTTTTCTTCATAAAATACTTGTGGATAATGAGAATCGGGTGATGCCAATCGGCCGCTAGTAACCGCCACCCAAAAAAAAGATAGAGGAAAGGAAAAATATACAGGGTGATTTTTGGTCGTCAACGTTCCCGAAATCTACGGAATCTCCTCATCAACATGATCATTTTTCTCCATGGAAGCATACTGAAGTGTCTGGTTTCCAAAATATTGGGGTCCAAAGTTGAGTAAATAGACTGCGTTTTTCTGCATAAAAGCAAGGGCAAGGGCCAGGGAAAGAAGATGAAAGTGCCAAAGAAGAGGGCCGAAAGAGTAAAGAGGAAGGTTCTCCAGGAATCAAACGATACATCTGTATCAGACGTGACGCGATTTGTGTTAGATTTTTGTATGATCCTCATTACCCACAAGGTGACCCCAATTACCCGTAACTTAGTACAATGGTAGTCAAATCAGTTTTCTTTTGTACTTTTATATTTCCCAAACATGATTATTAATGTGATGATTACTGAACTCAAATTATATCTAATTAAGTAAATTTTGTTATGAGGCGGTTGCAATAAAATTCTCACTCGGGTGAAGATTTTTTTCCATTTTCTTTATTAATAATTTTATAATAAATTTTTTGTTAATTTTAGCTTTTGTATTCTAATTCTTGCTTAAGTGACCCCCATTACCCAATCTTCCCCTATGTATATTTCTTTGGCACGCTCTAAATGGGTTGTCACTATTGAGTTCCAGATCTAATCGATACGGTCACGCTACCTGATAAGTTATATCGGTTGACCACCTTGTAAAAATTAAGATGGTCAACCGACCCCCCCATAGTCCACATAGGTTTAAGTCAGTCGAAATGTAATAATAACTTATTTTTTAAAGTAGGTACTATTGAATTGAGTAGAAAACTCTTTAGGGACTATCGATACGTCCTTTCACATCTAGTAGGATAGGTTTTGATCAATTCAGTAGCAGGGCATGAGCATGTCCTTACAACCCTATGGTGGACAGTAAAATGTACAGTAAACAGTAACGGCCCGCTACAAATTATGTACGCGTGGCTCTTGACAGGGTCATATTGATTTCATTGTTATTCTCTGAATATGCTATTCATTTTATTATTATAGAGATTCCATATACGAAGATAGACACAACTTTTAGTAACCTTTGTCATAGTATTCCCTAGGATCATACCAAATATCTAAAATATCTTCATTCATCATAAAGGTATGATATTCTCATGAACGTATAAAGTAAAGAACAACGGACGTAATGCTTTCAATGCACAGATTGGAGCACCGAAATGGCGGCGCGTTGCGCATGTGTGCGTATTTTCTAGTAGGCGCCGAGCTTACTATGGCTTGTATGTGTGGGTGATAATGCGTCATTACACATCCCTACTCCATGGAATATCGTTACCGAGCTTGCTATTAATGTCTCACTCTGTGTATTGACAACACTCTGTCCGTTATTCTTTAAACGTTCATGGATATTCTTATACTTATTGTTTATTGTACTTACATAATTATACTTTATTTATTTTTATTTTTTTTATTTATAAATTTTTTAAATTAATTAATAATTAATAATACACAAGCATTGATCGATATCATAGTAGAACGAGTGGGAAGTAGGCTATCTCCGACCCAATCCGCGACATAATTACCTACCATACTTGCCTGCCTCAGGGTTGTCACTTTTAGCTAAATATTAATTCAGTGCCTAGAAATTGGCCAGGGCCGGGAAGTTGTATTTTTTACTTGTGGTGTCTGGGTTCAGGGTTATTGAGGTCGGTTTTACCTAAACGATGATGAAACTATTCACGATTAAAGAAAGAGCGACTGGTGATACCTATGTGGTTGCGGGGCCAGAGACAGGCGACGCGGGGTGGTGATGAGTACGAGTACCTGCGATAGTTTATTATCACACATTTTTCGTTTATTTATCGGCGCCGAAAAGCCGTGTCGTGAACGATGCGCGAACCTTGTGCGATGTTAGCCCCGACTGGCGCACTGAGAAACGGGTCGAGATTTTGTTTAAGTGTGCGTGCGGCGACGCATAGATACTATGGCGCACACGTACAAGCCGCGCGCGGTGCGTTTGTATTAAGATAACATACTTCCCACTCATTCTACTATGTCAATATAGTTGAATCACAAAGCTACACAGAGAATGGACAAAGTTTATTAAAGCTTATTTCTTCAAGAAATTACTTTCAGAGAACCAGAGATTCTAAGTATTTTGTAGTAAAGTAGTCAAATGTCCTATCTAACCATTATGTTCTAACTTTACATACCGTTTTATAGTAATACCGTTTTAGTTTGGGTAATTCCAAGTATCTGTCTATTCTGGTCAGTCATTCCAATGGTCAGATATCTGTTCTGAAGGATAAAGATGATTCTGTCAAGTTAAAGAAAAGGACAGCATTATTATTCTTATTAGACCTTATTCTTCTTAGCAACTTTATTCTTCTTATTAGAAGAATTAAATTTATTATAATAATCATATTATATTATAATAAATATATAAAGCCTATAGGCTATCTGACGTTTGAAAAAATCGGTCCTAAAGTATTTGCTGTCTTTACAAACAATAAGTAATTTAAAAAAAATTGCACATTAAAAAAATACCTGCCTCGATAAAATAAACCATTTTAATTCACCCACAAAATCTCGAGATCAACCAAATCAGTTGCCACATGAACGGTTCAAGAAGAACATTGCCAAAGCTATCAAAACAGCCTCAGGCAGAAACATAGAAAAAGCCGAAATCGCTTTAAAATTTTCAATGAACGTCTAAATAACTTTGTTATTCAGAACGCGAACCGAGGATTTAGGGCCCATTCCCTTTTTGATCTCTCCCTTGCAAACAACAGGACTCTGTCGCGGCCCGTCTTTGCATAAAGTATTAGTCAGACCAGAGGAAATATACGACAGGATTTAATAGCTGAAACAGATTGTTTACTTTTTCTAATACTTTCGTTTCTTGTTACGAGTTGTTTCTTTCGTTAGATTCTCAGTTTATTTGCTTTGCTTCTGTGTCCGCTTTAGCTTTACTAGAATCAGCTGCTAAGAGTTCTCTCAGACGATCAGCTAGTTAACCTGAACTATATTACACACTAAGGTCCTAAGGTCTTGCGTTGCACGTACAATATCTTTTAAACCTTTTTACTTTTAAATCATTTCAAATAACAGTTGTCAACAGTAGTCAATTTGGCCAATTATTCGATTATAATATTCAAATCAAATAGTTAATCAATTTGATTTAGTTTTAATTGTTTGAATAAACAAGAATCTAAATTAGACCAATAATTAAAATTATTCAAATTTACGCGCAACCCAGTGATATTTTAAATCTTTCAGTTAATTTTAATGAATAAATAAAATATACAAAGCCACAATACCGCAGAGCGAATACCTTAACTACCGAACGAACTGAATAAATGTTTGCGGTTTCTATCCTGATGAAAATAAATAGCCTCCGAGGGAGTTCTGTGAAAAATAAACATAAAGCTATCGAAGATGCTGGCTCTGTTACCTTTGAAATAAAGTTGCTTTGTTATGTAATAAGACTGCCTTGTTTGCATTAAATTGTTCCTGTGCGCACAATATTACAGTTTAGGATTCTATAGGTATGTATGTAGATGTTACTACAAAAATTGAATATATATACATACATACATACATAATAATCACGCCTCTTTCCCGGAGGGGTAGGCAGAGATCACGGATCTCCATTTGCTACGATCCTGACACACCTATTTCGCTTTATCTACTTTCATGATATTTTTCATGCACGCTCGTCGGTTTAGGATACTCTTGACCTGACCTTTCTTTAGAATTTCACCAATTTAAAAATTGAATAAACAGACAGAAACTAATTTATTTCATTATTAGAATTAAAACTACCTGTGCTGACGCGGGGTTTGAATACATCAGCTGTCTCTCCGTCCGTGCATGTCAAAAGAGTCCACTAAGGAACTCGGGTATTCTCTCGGCGATAAGCTAGCAACTTGTCACTGGCCTTGTCATTTGTAACGTGACTGTGCAATCTCCTTTTTGCAGTACTGGCTACTCCATATCTGAAACACAGCGGCGTATGTGTTTCATACAATTAAAAGCTAAAGTAAGACTTAGGTATCTACACAAATTAGCAGTAAGTGCGATATCTCAATGCTTCTGTTCTAGTCATTAAATGGTCCTAGCTAAAGACAATATATCAATGGTCTGAGTGCATCTAGTAGAGGCACATTTCGAACGTTACAGAGAACGTTAATGTACCTACGTTATATATGTGATGGAATCGAGCTCAATATTTAGGACAAGAAGAACTTCTCTACTACAATGTTGAAGAAAAAAGGGTGTATTTTGAAGCTATGTGAACAGAATGGGTTTTGAAAGAGTTCTTACCAAATAACAAATCATTACCTCTCTCTTCATATTCTTTAACTGCATTATTATCGGATATATTTTGAATAGGTTACAATATCATGTTTGTATGAATTATATAGATAAACTAGTGGACGTTGACGTTTGTTTATTAAGAATGGATCACCTACCACTTACCTTTTTGTACGTCGTACTAACGAATTTACTTTTTGTGAAAGCATTATTCGGTAAATTTAGTAAAAAATATTTTTATACGCTTATTAGAAATTTTTCTATGTTACATTTTATCTGATATATATTATTTTTATCAAAATATCAAGAGTTGACTCACTATGCATAGAACATAACTTTCAAAGCAACCATTTTTATATTGAGTCAAGTGTATTAAAAGATAGGTAAAATGAATTAAATACCCTTAAATTGTTTAAAACTTTAATTCTCATAAAAGAAATCTCACAAAAACAAATTGGTAACATTACCACAACTTAAAATTTTCCATACAATCAACATAAATAGAAATAGTAAGACTTAAAAAACAAAGATAAAAAAGTTTATTGTTTCAATTGCCCATTGTCTTATTTTCAAAAATAAGAGTTAATACTAATTGTATTATATTTGGAACCGCATTTATATAGGAACAATTATTTTTAAGGCCTATAATGAAAATCACAGAAGTCTAAATATTTAGATACTAATGATGGCTTAGAATTAAATCAGTCTCAAAAATTTACATGAGAAAAAAACTTAACAAGTGAAAAAATATCAAAAAAAATAAATGTTTTTACTTATTCTGAATCGCTTTCAACTGTATTGCTCTCAGTTTTAATCAAATTAGAAAAAAATAAGTGATATTCCTTTGGTATAATCAGTTTGTGGCACATGTCCATTAAATCTTTGTGTTTATTTTTATCTATTGGGATCGGCTTGTTGTAAGCTGGGCGAAGATCGCAAATTTCAGTATTATGGACAATGTTGTTACGTGTTGCTTTAGGTTTATTAGCACAATCAATCCAGCTGTACGAATCTTGCATGTAGCTAGTTTTATAAAATAATTTGTAAGGATTTTCTGCCTCAGTCCTTATTTCGGTGACCTTATTCCATTGCATCTTAGACCCATCAGAGCTAAAAATCCAGTTATTAACCTTTTTAAGCAAAGCTTTGAAGTCCATTACAATATCTTGAGAAACTTCAGTGACTTTATAAGATTTATCATCGGTTTTAGCGAATTGGAACGCTGTGTACCACTGAGCAGGTGTATAAAGTATTTTATCTCTAGTCTGTCTTTCTATTAGAGCATGCATACTGTCGCCCTCATTCTGTGTATGGCCAACAATTAAGAAACGATGACTAATTTGTATTTTATATTTATAACTGGCCATCATATACATCAGAAAAACGATCCTGTTTCGATTCTGACCACCACAGTTATCAGACCAGAATTTGTACTCTTTTATACCAACGTTGACTGTTTGCTCAATGAATTTATAAACACAGCTAGCAATTTCATTTGCCCTCTTTTAGCTGTCTGTTGGTGCCAGGTGAAGCAATAACCTTGACGACATCCTATATCAAATATTGTAAAATTATAAACTGTAAGTTTACGTTTATAATAAAATGTGCTAACGTTTCCATGGGGTACATTCAAGCACTTTTGGAGATCGTAAGCTGCTGTTAGAATTTCAGGTTGCTGTTGTGCTAATTCTTTGTCTTCTGCTTTTAACTTTCTTGCTAAATCTTTCTGATTCAAGTGTTCTGCCTGTTTTGCTATTTCTTGATCTGTGCGCTGTTTATTATTTTCAAATATGTGACATTCTTCACAAACATCTTTTTTGGGCTTGTGGAAACCAATATTTAAGTTTTTGTTGATAATATCACGATATTGTCGCACGCTGGTAACTTTATTTGTGTACTTATTGGGATCAAACCATTCTTGATACAATTTATACATTTTAGGAAACGACAAAGATCCATCAAGATATTTTTTAGTGGAATCTTTGCGGATATAGTGTGATTCCACAGGCTGCAAATTTGCAACATGATCAAGTACACTACTTTTCATGTCATCAGTTATTTTTTTCAGATGATTAACATGCTTTCCTCGCTGATCAGACTGTACAACTCCTTGTCCTTTTTCGAGTTTTTCCAAAGCTGTATATAGAAAATTGAAGCTTATAGATAGAGTATTCAAAAAACATAGTTTTACATACAGGAACGTTTCTAATAACAACGTAGTCTTTTTCATAAATAGGTAAAGTGTAAGAAATAGTACTCAGTCTTTTCGAATTCTCCTTATCTGTTGTTGTCCTCTTTTTCATGTCTTTAGTAGCATACTTAGTCAAAAAGTCCCACTGCCTGGAATGATCTCCAATATTCCAAAACATTTCAAAAATGTTTGCTCTAGCCTCTTCCGATATTTTCTCACTACATTTTTTTCTACACGTTGTAGGACATGAAGGTTTTAGTATTTTTTTATTATGCACTTTTCCATTTCTACTAGTATATTGTAAGCCTCGATTGACGTTCCGTTTTCTTACCTCATCCTTCCAATCCTTTATGAAACGTTCTCTTTGTCTACCTTTGTCTTTCTTGGTCTCTGAAACGCGTTTGCGACTCCGAAAAGTTGGAGTAGTAACTGGGGAGTCTGTGTCGTTTACATTAGATGCAGGAGTAGGCAGGACTATCAACACAAGAGGCGTCCTCGCGAAAGGGTGAAGGGCAAAAATCATAGTAGGGTGATGGCATTGGAGTATCATCATGTATTTTGTCATCACAGTTACTGGTACTAGGATTTTCTTTGATATTCAAACCTGGAATGTTCGTGCTTTCACAAAAATATGGATTAGGTGTGTTAGGTTGCGAATCTTCAATTTCTGAGGGCGATGAAGTGTTAGTAGATAGTAGAGTGCCAGTTTTGTGTGGAGGTTCGTCAGGAAGTTTTTATTGATAGGAGCTGGTGAAAAATCCGGAATATCATTCGGAAAAATAGAAGAATTGGAGGGTAGATTTCGTAAAAAGTCATCAGTATCTTCCAAATCGATGTCATCTAATATTGATAACTCTTCTTGGGTGAAATGTGCATCGGCAGGAAGAGGAGATTCTGAAAAGAGCAAACTATTACAGTCGTGCAATACATAGAAACAAATTCTGTAAACTATTTTTTATTATATAAACTAGCTACGTTATGTCCATGTAGAAGCCGACACTTATATATAAGTACTTAAATATCTGTCGTTATTTCAATGCTCTAACATGCCATGATTTCATAACTCCAATACATAAATATTTTATATTGTAAAGCAACATGAGCAATAAATAAATGAATATGAAACTTTGCTTATATCCAAGGCTGCTTTTATTCTAATACTACATTTTCACTAAAAGGAATTCAGAGTTTCAGGCGTAATAATGAAAGAAACAGAGAGACATTCACGGTCACTTCGAATTTGAAGTATTAAATAAAATACTTATAAAAAAACACTATCCCTATTGTCCTTTTTTCTATAATATAAAAAAAATTAACATGGTGGCACATGGAATTGAATCCGGTACCTCTTCATACATAAATGATTAAATAACTAACATTATTTATTTATTCGCTCAATAACAATGTGTAAACCATTTTAATAAATCATACAAACAAGTTACAGAAATCGGTAGAATGAGTCAAGTTAAAACTTAGCAAAAAATATTCAACGTATACTGATCTATCTTAGTTATACCACTATACGCGGTTACACTCTCAAATTTTATAATAATAAATTAAATAGGTACTATAATATTTTTATACACTAATAAATAACAATTTCACTCGACTTACCTCTTTCCTCTTCATTTTGAACATCATCACAAACTTCGGAAGTATTTTCATTGTTATTCGTTAGGTTATCATATTTCTCATTAACTAAATTAATAATTCTTCGAGATCTAGAACCCATCACCGCTTTCTATTAAGTTAAAGCATCAAATTTAAATAAAAGCAAGACAAAACAAACAATTATTTATGTATGGATGACAAAAATACGCAACCACCTCCGCACTCCGCGCCGCTTCGACGAATACTGAGTCACTTTGTACAAGTTGAAACTTGCACCAACATTGCCGCGCTCGCGTCCCGCGTACACTGGTATCATGCACTCGACTTAGTATACGACGTGCGAAATAAATTATCTGTGTACTTGATCCAATGTACGCTAGTTTATTACAGTTGTTTATAGGGATATCAACTTTTTTTTAACACAGGTAGATAAAAAAATATGTACCTATTGTTAATATGCAAAAACATGAAATTGACGAAAATTGTTAGTTGACTCAGTATACTTAGGAGCCGTCGATATGTGATGGAATCGAGCTCAATATTTAGGACAAGAAGAACTTCTCTACTACAATGTTGAAGAGAAAAGGAGGTATTTTGAAACTATGTGAACAGAATGAGTTTGGAAAGAGTTCTTACCGAATAACAAATCATTACCTGTCTCTTCCTTAATTCTTTAACTGCATTATTATCCGATATATTTTGAATAGGTTACAATATCATGTTTGTATGAATTATATAGATAGACGCCCGCGACTTAAATTGAATTGTATTATAGTATTATAGATAGATATTTTATTATGTTTGCATACCGGGATTCGTATGGCGTCCAGGCTACAGGAGATTATATATATTAAGTATGTACCCTATTATGTATGTACTTATCTAAGTAGATAATTAAGTATTGTTGATAATAGTATTGATATTATTTAGTAAATATATTTATTTTGTTTTAAGTTTATTCGTATTTTAATACGTGTGCACATATGATTTTCCTTTTATAAATTATAATTTTTTCTTTGTACCTAATGGTTTGTTGGTAGAAATCTCTTTTAGAGATAAGCTCGCCTTTGTACGATTTCTTTTACAACTTACTGTCTATGATAAAAATTTATGTGTACAATAAAGAATACTAAATCACGAAAAGGTATGAGAAAGCAGATAATTAGTTACTTGAAAATTAAAAAGCAGCCGACCACGACTTTTCCAGCGTAAAGGGACATTTCGGATCAGCATTGCAACCGTGCGAAGCTAGGCCAGGTCGTTAGTTATGTTATACACGTAAACCTTCCTCTTGATTCTCTTTGTCTATTAAAGAAAACCGCAATAAAATCCGTTGCGTAGTTTAAAAGATCGAAGCATAGGTAGATAGGGACAAATAGACATCGGGAAGCAACTTTGTCTTATAATTACGCAATAATTAGGAAAAAATTGTATTACATAATGACCGGATGCGTATGCGTACACGTAAGCGTAGACGTACATGTACCTCTGAGTTGTAATGTATATAACTGTATAAGACAGTACACACCGCTTGACGTCTACGCTTACGTCTACGCATACGCATCCGGTTTGGATCTGCCCGTGCCTATACAGTTCCATACATTAGGTACAACTCAGAAGTACGTGTACGTCTACGCTTATGTGTACGCATACGCATCCGGTGTGCTCGAGGCTTTATTGGCTCTAGCTTGCAACTTCTTCATCTGGGTGAACCGGTAAATACTAAAATTAGGATCTAGGTACTGTTATTTATCAACATACATTTCAAAATACCTAAAATGCCATCTCAACTTGAAGAATCCACCCCCAATTGAGCGAATCGATACAAAAGCAGCAATATGTTTACGATACGATCACATTGTAATACTATCCTTGCACCGTGCGATACATAGGATGCAAATTGGACACGAGTCTTATTTCAATAAGGTCCAATTAGTTAATCTGTACTACTTATCGATGTTAAAAGCGATTGGATAACCTTTTAGTAGAAAGAATGCCCACAAAGTTAAAGCCTTTAAAATCTCGAGTAATGTGAATGAACTTAAGTATTTGCAAAATACATTCTGGTAAGGTTTAATTATAAATGCTTTTAGATAGATCTGTATGGTAATGAATCTTTTTACGCGCCGCAACTATAGAGGAATATGAGATAATGACTGTATGACAAAAGGGTTACGGACGGAAAGAAACTTCAACTTATTTATAACTGCTGTTCATCCACCACCGGGCACCTTAATCTGACGAAATCAGATTCAATTATCTAGCGTCCAACACGTTTGATAAAAAAAAATGCACTTGTATGTCCCTAAAAACATTTGAATGTAGGTAATCATCGCTACAATATCTCAAAGTCGCTTCTTGTCAAGAAGCCATTTTAGAAACACGTTTACCACTTTCTTGGCCCTCCAAAGCCTTTCGCGAGTAACTACAAGTTTGCCAAGTTCGCTAAGGTAAGCATTGAGTAAATACTTACTTCGACCGTCCCTAATAAATTTAGTTTCATTGGCTTTATTTGACAACGGCTGAATTTATAGGGTGTTAAATGTGGGTCCCGCTCTTTGAATTAATTTATTGCGAAACATGTGCTTGGGCATTTAAGGTCAATATTGAACACAATGTAGGCGTGTGA
The DNA here is from genome assembly GCA_014607495.2 of Carposina sasakii. Lineage (NCBI taxonomy): Eukaryota > Metazoa > Arthropoda > Insecta > Lepidoptera > Carposinidae > Carposina > Carposina sasakii. The sequence continues at coordinate 5,690,340 of CP053161.1, forward strand.
GTGCCCAATGGTTAAGACAGGCGCCTTCCAGTTGGATATCGATATAGTCTTAGCTATATCCAAGGAGCCAGCCTTCCTTCAGGCAAAAGAAACCAATTCGCGGACTCTATAAATAATGGGATAAGGCCAGAAAGATCAAAACATGACACCTAAGATCTATTCCGGTCCGATCCCTTAAACTAATCCCTTTTTACTTTAAATCCACAACAAATTCCGGTCTGATACCAAAACAATTTTTAGATTCCGGTCTAATCCCGTAGAGTATTTTTTTAATGTGTAAGGTCAGAAAATAAAAAAGGAAATACTAGAATAAAAATTCTACAAGTTGTTTTATTGAAGAACGACAAAGTTAAGAAAAATTAAATAAGAATTAGTAAAATGGTCTCGATCTCTTAGTAAAAATCAACAATCATTCGAAAAACAATACTGTATGCGTCTGCTGTTTTACTTGCTAATAGTACTAAAAAATCATTGAGAAGACACATGGGATCAGAACGGAATACAAATTAAATGAAATATTCATCTGATCCCGCGACGGGATCGAATAGGAATAAAATTATAAAATAAAATAAAACGGATACTTTGCGGGATCACTTGCTGGGATCGTAACGGAATAGATCACATCTAACACCTTAAATGCTGTTTCTTTTATTCTCTTATTTAAATCAATTTTCGTAAATGGTTCGAATTGATGTCAGTCAATTTAGCCTGTTAATTGTTAATTTCTTTTTTCTGTATAACAATTTGTTTTGGTTACCCACCGACCTACTTATACAATTTAGGATTAAATTTTTAATTTAAACTGACTTCGTCACTTTAATTATTTTTTGTATCAGTAGTCATTGTATTATCTCTTTTATGATACTGCAGTTATGGGTACCGCATTTCGGGAACGCAGCCATCTCTATATGTCGTCGTCGTCAGCCTATTGCAGTCCACTGCTGGACGTAGGCCTCCCCCAGTGTACGCCACATGGCTCGATCTCCCGTTTTTGCCATCCAGTCACTACCAGCCGTCCTCTTTAAGTCCGGTCCATCTGGCCGGAGGGCGCCCAATGCTACGCTTACCGTCTCCATTTGAGAAGCCGTTTACTCCACCCTCCATTGGTTCTATATGTATTAATTTTTAATTTAAAACCATTAACTTAATACGAACCGTTTGTGAATTGTTGGTATAACTGATATAAAAATCCAATCAGAGATACCAAAAGAGTTTGATATATAATAAAGGAAAACTATTTTTACGTCGGCCGGGATCAATACCGGCATAGAATGGCATTGCGCCAAAGAATGTCTTTATTGCTTACAAGAATCTGCTCCGAGGAATCCAATAGTATGCCGGGTTAAGTTGAAAATATATAAAAATAATAATTTTCACTGAATACTGTAGATTTAGTAAATATTTTGTGTAAGCTTTATGCGGATAACAGAAAACGGGGTAAAATGGTTTTATTTATTCACTGTAAAAAATGTGCGCTAAAAAAATTAACGCCGGTGTTGGATAAGTAGTGTTTACATACATACATATACATATGTATTTAAGGTCTTTGCAAAATTACTGATTATGTTTGGCACAAAACTAGGTAGGTAAAAAGATTACTGCACTGAAATGTATGAAACAGCTGATTTTTTTTTCACTATTTCGGAGTTGTTCCCATAGTGAAAGTTGTTTCTTTTTACCTACAAAACTCACCTATGACATCAAGATCTGTGATACGTTGCTAGCTTTTCGCCTAAGATAACGCTCCTAAAATCCTGTCGACCCTACCCACGCATAGGAAAACTCACTGTTTGACTGTAAAACGTACCTCTTCTTGACGACTGAAAAATTTAAAGATTTTTCAAATGAATCCAAAGCCTTTTGAGCATTTAAATAACGGTTGAATGAGAATGTCTATCCTAATAATTGTAAGATTGTATGTCAATTTTACTTCTTATATTTTAAAAGGGTTATACTATACAGGGTGTGGGTGACAGCCAGGCAAATACTGAAACGGTGAACAAGTGCCATTGTGTCGAGTTATACGGCAGGGTTATTACTCGCAGGAAATGCATTTTTGATTTGATTATCAGTAATCTATGCTTTCCGTGTCAATTGTAATCGAGCAATCCTGTGACTAGTTAAATGGGCTTATTGGTTATTGTGTGATGCATTCCTGTTTTTTTGGATCACTTTTGACTCTCTATCAGGGTTGATATATTGTTAGAACCTTTTTAAAGAAACCTTTTTTTGAAAGTCATCTGTTAGTTAAAATTATGTTTAATGCCTAATTAAATGAACTAAACTATTTTTTCCTGGAAGAATAAAAAAAATCTGTGGTTTTTGACATAGAATTATGGTCTAAAGTCACCATATCAATATTTGCCTGGCTGTCACAAACACCCTGTATACTTTAAACCTCAAAATCTCAAAATTGAAACCTCAAAATAGATAATAGAATATCTTCACGCGTATCGTGTACAGTCCTTCTAATAGCAAAAGTTGCAAATTGCCAAAGTTTAATAGGATCTTTAGGCATTGTGACAGGACGGGCGAGCTGAAGTGTTCTTATTGCAATTACTTAGCGTATCTATTCTTCAACAGTTGTTTTCAAGTTTGTAAGTAGTTTGCGAATAGTTTGTTTATTAGAGCGGAGTTTAGTTGCGCTGGAACTTCAAGTCAGTCTCCGGGGAAGATACCTTTTTGTTGTACCATGTTTTAAATCTGTATAACATGATTCAGTAATGTAATCAGTAATAAGTCATGATGAGTCAGTAAAATGTTACATGATCATGTAGAAAACAAGTGTTAATATTCAAGTTTGGGAATACATAGGTAAGTATATAATAAACTACGGACGTGGAGTACGAAGATTTTCGTGCAATGACACCTTATTGTTTATCGTCTGTCAGTCGTGCAATTTAAACCCAGCGCGTTAGAGACGGCTAAACATAATATTATGTACGTCAATTTGAGGAGTTATACGTAATTTTTCGTAACTTGTTCTTTAGTAAAGATTTCAAGCGGAATAGCTTCAAACATACACTTACCTCTTACTACCGACAGTGACGTGGTCATAGCGTTTGGTATCAACTTTTAAATTGATAGCAACTGTATATCCTAGTGAGATGCCAAAATTGCCACTGCAACGGGCATCATAGACAAAACTTTATTGCTCTATCGCGATGCAAAACCTCTTTTCGCATTTATCTTCGTCGAGCAAAGTTTAAATAAACTTAGAGAAAAGTGTTTAAGAAAGACGGTGATATAGTACGGAGATAAATTACATAGTTAGAGTTAGATCTTTCTTTACTACTTGCCTACTTAGTTGGATTTTAGTTATTCCTAATACACACGTACACACATAGGAGGGCTAAATATACAGATGTAAAAGATTAGTGACAAGTAACTAAGCGTTTTTGAGAGAGCACCCCTTAGTTTTTTTTGTCAATTGTGCACGTAAGGAGATGTAGCTGAGACGTCCCATTGCATTTGTTACCGGCAACCGCTAGATTGTTGTAATTTATGCTCGAAAAACAGTAGCAAGGTCAGCCCAGGTGTGACGACTGCCTTTGACTTCATCCTCTTGCACTTTTAAGTCTATCTTTTATTCCGATATTATATTATACGATATTCAGTCAGGTATTATCTTATCTTAACAAACGTTCATTCTCACTTTCACACTTATGATGATCTTCTATCGTATCTCGGCCAAGGCGACCAATCTCTTCGGAGATATTATAGTGCACAAGTGTGTGCGAAAACACAGATGCACTCTCTATTCCATTACTCTCATAGTCCGATGGGACGGAAAGCTGACACGACCGGAGTGAGATCAGACGCAGGACCAACGGTTTTACGTGCTTTCCGAGGCACAAGCCAAGTGACAATTTTACAACATTAAAAATCTGTACATGAAATAAATTCATTGGTACAGGCCCGTGACTGGGATCCAACTTACGCCTCCCGCTTGGAAGGTGCACGTTTTAACCACTGGGCTGTCACCGCTTATTAGGAAGAATATAATTATCTAGTCTGTTCTACCAATTACCTGACCCGCAGCACAGCGTGTAGTCCACAAGTCCACGAACAATGTATGTTAAACAGCATTCACAGCTTACACGTTGTCAGTATTTAGGCTGCATCTACATTGCAGACCGTGCGGTCAGTGTGAGGTGAGCCTATTAAGGAAGGATAGCGGGGAGATGCTATAATCTAGTAAGTCCGCAACCACTGATGTAGACAACGGTACACAGCATGACGTCGCACCACATCAGCCTATTGCAGTCCACTGCTGGACGTAAGCCTCCCTTAGGAGTTAGGCTACTGTCACAGGGAGGATTTTGCTCAATCACCACGCTGGGCAGGCGGGTTGGTGACTGCAGTGTGATTGGGAGGCGCTGCTTCCAACCTTCCGGAAACCATAACCGCTTACGGTACCCACGGGCAAATATGGGGTGGTGCTATCCTCATCTGCCATACAGTATAGTTAGTAAAGCGTCAAGTAGATAATCACTGGATAATATTTAGTTCTAACAGTCTATCCTGCAGCCCATCAACCCTCGCAACGGAGATCTGGGGTCACGGTAATGAGCCGCCAAGACAAAAACACAATACCTTTGTCAAAGCGTTTCGTCGTTCTTTTTTGAACACTTAACACTCGGGTTGTAATCAATATAGCTATAAAAAATTATTCTCTGAATAATGTTGTCATATCCAATTTTATATGTTTGCCACGTCCCTCTTTCTTCCTTCATGATCTGAGGTGAGCCCAAATTACGAGGACTGTCTTCAGTCTATTATGAAGTCAGCCACCTGCTCTGTTATGTAAGTTTAGTGTTTCGTACATTTCTCTGAAGTAAATTATTTGAATTGTGCGTTTTTAGCATAAATATGCACAACATATGTCCGTATCGATGCGGTACGATACAAATTAATATACGAAACCCTTTTATTTTTTTACCAAAATTATAAAAAAAAAATTGTTCTCAGAAGTATACAACAAAACAAAGTTTGAGATCTCCATAATTTGCTTGTGCTCGCTCTTCAATAACAAGGCTTTTATATAGCATGAAAATAAAATTATAGGGAAGTATTTAGGATTTACAAAAATATGTATGTGGCGGACTATATGTGCATGTGTGTATATTATTATATTAAATATAGGCATGTACTCATATAATGATGAATGAATACATCCTATATCTGTGCTATATGTCCTAATTGCCCCAACTTTATCTCATTAATATAACTTCTGCGCAAAAGAGTTGACTTCACTTAAGTATTGCCAAGAATTTATGCAACAATAGCAGCAAAAATTTATCTATGTAAGTAGCAATTTATCTAACCCCGGAGAATGGAATAATACCAGGAAAATTTGCATTTGTACTCAAAACAGATTCGAGCACTTGAAGAAGAGACAATAAATAGAAACTTCCTCACTGACGAGTACGGCAACTTTAGAATTTATCAGAATTACTTATTCAAATTAGTGCGATTCAAAATCTGTCCAGACAACTTATATCTTATTCTGTTTGTTTGTTGCACTGAACTAAGTCACTGGCAGATGTTTGCAAGCACGGAACTTTAGAATGAATAATTCCATACAAAACGAGCATAGACTCAAATAGACTGAGCTTTCTTCGTGTGACGATAATATTAATGAAAATTGTTCATTATTATAAATGAAGAATTCTAGTTTAGACGACGTTATTTGCTCGCAACAATTTCATTATTTACTAAGTTAAAGTTATTATTTTTCCATATTTTCTTTACAAAGTACTTAGCGTAAACTGCTAACAGTACTTTACAGTTGTTTAGGCAATATCAAGGAATCAATATCTTGGAATGTTATGCATAGAATGCTCATTCATTTAAGTTAGGAAACTACGTTAGTAGGTATTATAAATTAGTAAGGTGGGTTCCCACGGTGCGTGATAGTACGGATGGACGCGCACCAGCCCGCACCACGGATCGTGGGAAACGGAGCGTCCGTGGTAAAACAGACGCGTCCGTGGTGCGCGTCCGTCCGTAGCCGTCGGCGCGTCCGCGTCCGTCCGCGAAATCACGCACCGTGGGAACCTACCTTTAAGTGCAAACAAACCATGTATTACCTACTTACAAGAAAGTTAGTATTAACGAAGCTTTTTGTTAAAGGTTGTTCTGAGCATAATCCAAACTAATTAATTAACATGAAGGAAATTGGTTAATTTCAATTATTCTTAGGATAACCATGCAAAATTGTGCAAGTTAAGGTATGCAAAATTTTAATAAAATTGGATCATAATAAAGCGTATAGATATAACCAAACTTATTTTCGCAATAATAATATTATTCATAATCATATTAATATTATTATATTATATCAGCTGTTTCTGAGATTAGCGTGCACAAACGCACAGACAAACCGACAAACAATCAAACATTCCAAAAATCATTGTTTTGGGTACTATTGCGTTGATAAAGGTCTCCTATAATATTTTTTCTCATATATCTTCCATGTACAGACAGCGATCCGTTACATTTTTATTATATGTATAGATAGATAGATAAAATAAAGGTCCATGCTCTAAGAATTATTTCGAACAAAATACCTAGATTATGGTAATATTAGAGTTCTAAAGTTACTGTGTCCAGACCCGGCATAATGTTAAGCTCTTTCTAGTGTTTGTTTCCAACTGGTTTAGAAGGCTTATTTACATATCGTTAGGTTAAAAATTGTTTTTAAAATATACTTTTTAGTAAGCTGTTATATATATTGGACCCAAGTTGGCTGTATCTACCAATTAATCTGGATAAATGTAACGTAAAGAATTTCAGGAAAACTTTCCTTTCTTATCGGATGCCTACCACATAAAAAGAACATAAGGTTCAATAGTTTCAGGTATCTAATTTCTCATTCAGGAAAATGCATTTTATGTAATGTATAGTTTATATTTTCGTACATTGCTAGGACAAAACGCCTCGTGCCTTTCACTTTTATTCAAAATTCCAGCTAGATAGAAATAACTACTTAAGTAATTTAAATCTGATAATTTAATGACTTCTATGCTGCTCTGGGAGTAAAAAAAAACGTATAATACTACAGCTGCTTCTCTTCCCGGGCATACTGTACAAGTCAATAGAGGGACAAGAAGGTCTCGGTGTTTTGTAGGCAATGGGCTGACCACCTGTCACTACTAACCGATCTTGTACATCTCAACTATACTCTCAAAATTGGTCAGAAGTGGCACCATGTGGTCCTGTTGGCCCTTGGTGCTCAGCCTACCCCGTAAGGGATAAAGGCGTGATTATGTATGTATGACTAGTGTCTTACATACAATAGTGGTAAAAGTGTAGGTACCTCATCATCATCATCAGCCTATTGCAGTCCACTGCTGGACGTAGGCCTTCCCCGGGGCATGTCACAAGACTGCCATGGGGGGTATTTGCCCATAGTCACCACCCTGGGCAGGCGGGTTGATGACCGCAGTTTGTGTTTTGGACTGTGTTGTCAACACGTGGGGGCGCTGCTGCCCACCTCACGGAAACACTTAATCGCCTCGTACGATACCCCGGGCAGACATGGGGTTGGTACGAATTCTACTCTGCCGGCACCACGCGGCCATAAGTGTACCAATATACCTAATATTATAAGTAACTTTTTGACTGAATTGTATACATGAAATACATACATACATTATAATCACGTCTTTATCCCTTACGGGGTAGGCAGAGCACCAAGGGCCGATAGGACCACATGGTGCCACTTCTGACCAATTTTGAGGGTATAGTTGAGATGTACAAGTTCGGTTAGTAGTGACAGGTGGTCAGCCCATCGCCAACAAAACACCAAGACCATCTTGTCCCTCTACTGACTTGTACAGTATGCCTGGAAAGAGAAGCAGCTGTAGTATTATACTTTTTTTTTTCACTCCCAGAGCAGCACAGAAGAAATACATACATGAAATACACGCGAATAATCTCTTTAAAGAATTACACGTGGCACAATAAGGTCTGTGGGACAATTCTTAAACATTTTGAAACGCAACCACTAACGAACCGTTAACGAAACGCGGTGCGAAGCATATACTTACCGCTTGGGTAATAATAAGGTATATTTTAGCATGCATCGGTCGCGAGTGTGACAGAATAAAAACAATTATCTGTCTCGTGTTGAAATGTGTCTAATTACGTCTACAAAACGGCCCCCTGATTACCTAATTTGCAATAGCAAAGCCGAAGCAAAGCGATAGCGAAAATTGTACAATATTCGCCTTGAAATGTCAAAGATCCTTTGAAATTAATTTTACGTAATAAGAATTTGACAAGCAGTTAGCGAATTTTGTATAATTTTCGCTATCGCTTTGCTTTTGCTAGTTAGGTAATAGGAGGCGGTTCCGTTTCGGCTTCGTTCCAACTCGAGACATTTCGAGAATTGGGCCCCTGATTCCCTGCTACATAAACAAAAATGTTACAGTAACTTTCTAGCAAAATTTTATAGCGAGAAAATCTCTTTTTCTGCGAAATAGGAGGGATTAAGTTAAAACACGTCTAATATGATTACAGGACAAGCACGTGGATTTGTTTAAATATAATATTAACCTTGTTTATGTAGTAAGCTTATTTATTTATTTAGGCTAAATCTATACCTACCTATATGCTTAATATTGTAGACGGTAGGTACCTAATTGCTAACTAACAAACTTTAAGCTCCTTATCTAATAAATATATACCTATAAGTAGTATTAGCTAGTCAATATACAGGGTGTGGGTGACAGCCCGGCAAATACTGAAATGCTGAATAAGTACGAGTACTATTGTGTTGAGTTATATGACAGTGTTATTACTCGCAGGCGCAGGAAATGTATTTTTGATTTATCAGTAATCTTTGCTCTCCGTGCCAATTGTATCGGGCGATCCTGTGAATAATTAAATGGGCTTATTGGTTATTGTGTGACCAGAGGCGGCTGCTGACATTTTTAGATAGGTGCTCACTCCATTAACGAATAGCAAGCTTCAACCGTACAATTATAAAAATTCTGATGACCTAATGAAACACATTAAAGACAACCATATCGCGTTCTAACTCGGACTAAGCGACCTCTAGTGGCCGCATACGCGAATTAAAGTTAGCGGCGCTCCAGATAAGGCTAATTTTTCGTACGAAATCTTCTGTTTCACGCGCCGGCCTATGTCGGTATGTCTCTTTCGCACTCATTGAATACAGTTTTAGGAATCGTACCAAATTTCGTTTCATTGGAGCGCGATCGCTAGAGCTCCACTCGATACATAAGATTACAACTTACTTGAGACGAACGCGTAGACACTATTGTATAAACATAGTAGAATTGAAAGATAATTATAAATATAGAGAAATATAGATTGCCTTTGTAATCTTCGTGGGTGGGAGTGCACCGCACCAGCGCTCCTTAGGACGAGCCACCAGTGTGTGTGACACATTGCTGTTTTTTGGATCACTTGTGACTCCATTACAGTTGATAAGTTATTTGAACGTTTTTGATGGCAACTTTTTTTTTAAATCATCTGTTAGTAAACATTTAATTTCAAAGTCATTATTTAAGGCCTAATTAAACGAACTTAACTATTTTTTTCCTGAAAATATGAAAAAATGTCGGAAAATTTTGGAATTTTCCTGCGAAAATTTTCAGTGTTTTCCGCCTCAGAATCATAGTCTGAAGTTTTCAATATTTGCCTGACTGTCACAAACACCCTGTATAGGTAGACGCGGATTTGAGAATCAGGTACCAAGGAAACATACGAACAAATATGTAGGTATAATCCCTAAAGTCTTTTGTCATGTGCACAAAACTATGGTACATAAATACATAGATAAGAATAGATACATCAATGACTGATACAGATGCCATAGTTACGTTTAACATAGCAAGATGTTAACATTCGGTGACAAGTTGCTAGCTTATCGCCTGAGAGAATGTACGAATTCCTTAGTCGACTCTTACGATATGCACGGAAGGAGATGCAGCTGATGTGTTCTAGTAAAGCCCCGCATCAGCTCAAGTAGCATGACCTGCGGAACACGATATGATAATCCGATTTATCGACATTCAGCCTGTCAAGGTACGATAAATATAGCCGCCATGTTGAATTTTGTATAGAGACGATACGATATCGTACGATACGGTATCGTATATCCACGATGCGTGGTCATGCTAGGGGGGCAGCACAGGAAAATGCTAAAATCATTAGAATCATTACTGACGTAATTTAAACATTACCAAGAATTTAGTTTAATACTTAAGCTATACTTTTTGCCAAGCTGTACAGAATTTAAATTCTCAAAAGCGCTAACTATAATAAAACCCTAACAGGAAGCTAGTGAGACTAAGCTAGATTTTAATTAAGATAACCTAAGGCTGTAAATTAGCCCTTATCCGGACAATTTCCAAAAATGTTTTGCGAAAACTATTTCGTATGCATGGGTAGTACCGCATGGTATTTTGTTCGCCTAATACTTGTAATATTCCTGAACCCTTATTACCTAATTTGCAATAGCAAAGCCGAAGCAAAGCGATAGCGAAAATAGTACAATATTCGCCTTGAAATGTCAAAGTTCCTCTGAAATTCATTTTACGTAATACGAATTTGACAAGCAATCAGCGATTTTTGTACAATTTTCGCTATCGCTTTGCTTTTGCTAGTTAGGTAATAAAAATTAGAGTTTATACCGCAGCAAACTGCTCTGGGAGTGAAAAAAATACGTATAAACGACAGCTGCTTCTCTTCCCGGGCATACTGTACAAGTCAGTAGAGGGACAAGAGGGTCTTGGTGTTTTGTAGGCGATGGGCTGACCACCTGTCACTACTAACCGAACTTGTACATCTCAACTATACCCTCAAAATTGGTCAGAAGTGGCACCATGTGGTTTTATCGGCCCTTGGTGCTCTGCCTACCCCGTAAGGGATAAAGGCGTGATTATATGTATGAATGTTTGTAGTTTTAGTATTGGCGTGTTTATTCCACCTTTGGATTAAATCCTAGATAATATTTTCTGCCTTTGGGCCAATAAAATAAAGTAGGTACCTATTCATACCTGTACCTTCGAAACGTGGGTACCTATATTACTTATACATACCTATAGTTACGGCTATCTTCACGAAGTTTGATAGTCAGAACTGTAGAATTATAAGGGAGATCTCTTAGCCACGTTTAGCACAGCGGGGACAAATGAAAACGATATTCCTTATGTAGTCGATTAAATTTAAAATTATTCAACGTGTACATAACCGGTTTACTTTCGTTATGTTACATCCAATTTTGTAAAGGTGAATTAGTAAGCCTAAATTAGTAAGTAAAGCAGTAATTGTGTGTTGCGTCTTACGTAATAATAATATTTTTGTGTCGCATACTTGCGGAGACCTTAATTTAGCTGTATGTCACTATATTGTTGTTATTGTTGCTGCTTTACTTTCGTTATGTTATTCTCAATTTCCTTCAAACTTGGTCTAAAATAGTCTAAATGCTTAGGTACATTAATATTCGAGACTCAGCAATTTTCATTAGCTATACACTACACTATAACTATATACTATAGTCGTGTACAAGAGGCTTTTGCGGTTTAATTACGGTGCACCTAAAAACAGCACATTTCTTGTCACGAACTAGAACCTCCTTGCACTCCGTAATCCCGAGCAGAGACTTAGCACCAATCAGGGCACCTATTACATGTTCACATAGCGATTTTTGTGAGATTTTCTTGTAGGTTCATAGCCATTGATTGACATAAAGATGCTTCTTAAAAATCTTAAAGTTAAAGTCACATAATGTAGGTACTTCATAATAGCTACCTAATGTCTTAAATATCAATAACCTTAATTACTTAGGAATTTTATAAGAGTGGCTATAAAAACAGTTAAGAATAACAAGCACACCAAGTGTTAGTTAAGCTGCACTATTTTCTTTGTTAGTTAAAAATCTTTGGTTGACCGGTTTTCGTCACTTCTCTACTTCTCTTCTCTACTCTACCAACGCACTGCCTTACTTTATTTGCAATGCTACTACCCATCACGTTTATAATCATGCAGTGATAGGGTGATAAATTAAAACATAGGTCCTGCAGTCAGTTCTTATAGCCAATGCCACTAAGAGCACTTACAACAGCATAACTAAACTGGAAATTGACATCCCATGACACTACTAAATCCTTGATAGCAATCGCGCTTGTTATCGTTCCATAAGCCGCCCCCTGTGGGTGTGACGGTACATTACTCGAGCGCTAATTGTACTCCACTAATGTGTCGCACAGTGCGGCACGAGCTTATTGCTTGTTTGATTAGAAACCACAGCTAAGAGATTTTTGAAAACCTTCGCCTATGAACATATTATTTATACCATAGACAGATGAGTGGTATATAATGCGAAGTATATGGTTTATACGTTCATGCCTTTGCTCTTTTGGCATTAGAAGCAGTTTTTTTTAGTTAAAGCGAACTTTAGGTTTTGTTATTTTTAATCTCTAACCAGCGCACGCCCGACACTGTGTCTACTGTACCTATATACAGGATGTAGGTGACAACCAGGCAAATACTGAAATGCTGAACAAGTACCATTGTCTTGTTATACGACAGTGTTATTACTCGCGGGAAATGAATTTAGATTTGATTATCAGTAATCTGTGCTCTCCGCGCCAATTGTATCGGGCGATCCAGTAACTAATTAAATGGTCTTATTTGTTTTTTGTGACACATTGCTGTTTTTTGGATCACTTGTAACTCCATTAGGGTTGATCAGTTTTCAGTTTTTTCCGCCTCCGAATCATGGTCTGAAGTCATGGTATCAATATTTGCCTGGCTGTCACAAACACCCTGTATAGCTCATGTATTATTCTGATGCATGAACGTAATTTATACGTTCATGTTCTGATGTATTTCTGTCTTAATAAAAGGTTCTGGTTAAAAATTTTATAATATGGCGCACGTACACTATTTTATTTTATCCTCAGTTTTATATTTATGATTTTAGTAATTACCTCACTTATCCACGTATTATTAGTACTAAAATATACCAGAATCTCATAATTAGTCTACAGTAAATAGCAATCGTGTATCCAGTACCCGTAGTGATCAGGTATCCCGTAGTGTGACAATAAATTACCAGTAAATTGCTGCGCTAGTAATGGCGCCTGGGAATAAGGAACATTCCGCCGATAGTTTCCACGAATTGAGAGGTGCTTTATTACTTTATATAAAGTACTAGATATCCGCTCTGGCTTCGCACGCTGATACATGCATATAAATCTCACTCTTAAAACACTCTATCTATTTAAAAAAATCGCATCGAAATCTGTTTCGTAGTTTAAAGGATCGAAGCATACATGGGGATAGACAGACAGCGGGAAGCAACTTTGTTTTGTATTATGTTATGATTATGATAGAAAATATCCTTAGGTATAGGTATGTATATACCTTCCTAGTTATATTTAATAAAAATATAATATTTACAAGCTTACTGCTATTACTATTGCCGATTAAAGGTCCCCATAACGCTGGCCGCGTTTCCACGTTGGATGTCCAGTTAGATCCTCTGGACCAGATAGAACCCGGAGCAAGTAACTGCGCCAAGTAATAAATAAAAAAGTCTCTTAAATATAGCAAGACAATGTCACCCTAATGGTTTCATTGAGGTTTGTACATAGTGAGTGGAAGATTCGAGACGACAAGCCATACATTGTTTTATAAGATGATTACAAACCTATACTTGTACCTGTAACATATAGAAAGTACCTACTAACGTATAATAGATTTTTTGGCAAACATAAACTTCGAATTTTTGTACAAAAATAATACAAGTAAGTGAATCTAGGTACCTTCATAAAAAACTGCAATCAGAACTTTTCGGCAACTCAGCTGATTGCACAGACAGACAGACAAACACCTGGAGTTACTCGTTTGCATTTGAAAGCAAACTTTATGATTGCTGCACAGAGAAATAATGTGTGTGAAAATACAAACCACAGATTTGATACTGCGACAACAGGCACTTGCACTAACTACAATCGCCACGAGAAACCAGACCCGAGCACCCAGCATGCAAGACAATACATTGATTTCGGAATAGTGCGGGCGCACCCATAGTGAATGTTTAGGTTTAAGTGTGGCTGCCGGAATCGACCATAGTAACACTAACTTTGACTTTCTTTAGCTGCAATGATGACTAGCTGGGTACATGTATAAAGTACCATATTTCGCAGACCCCATCAATAATGGAATAAGGGCTGGAAGATGATGATGACTGGATTTTGTTGTCTTCAGGTTACAGAATAATTTTACTGCAATAAACAATACATAACATAATAAATTGCAATTCATGTCTTGTCTCGCAGTTTCCTTCGTTCATGAATAAAAGGTAAAACTCTTTAATCTTAATATGAAATGCGAAAGTCAGTTCCTGAATGCAATATAGAATGTCGGACAAGGCACAATGGGAGATCGTTAGACGCTTCGGAAGCAATTCTCACTTCTAGAAATTTCCGCGCAAAAATCCTCCGCATTTTAACTCTGCAGAAGATAATAGGCCACTTGTATTCTGAGTTTATTTCAGATAGTGGCCCGCCCTCGCTTCGCTTCGGTACATATCAATACATAGATACAACTTTATATGTAGGTACAGCGGTTTTCGTTTAAATTTGGAACTCCCGTTGGTCCCCTTCCCGTGGGAATTTCGGGAAATCCGTTCTTAGAGCTTCCTTGTAGCCCTAATCCGATTTCAGCTTCGTATAAATAGCTGTTTTCGTAAAAAAATTAAATTCCCGTAACTCCCCTTCCCATAGGAATTTCGGGAAATCCGTTCTTAGTGCTCCCTCGCAGTCCCTAATGAACATACAGGTCCAATTTCAAATTCATATGTATCGCAGTTGTCGTAAAAAAAATGAATTCCCGTTTGTCCCCTTCCCGTGGGAATATCGGGAAATCCGTTTGAATTCCCATTTGTCCCCTTCCCTTGGGAATTTCGGGAAATCCGTTTTTAGTCCTTCCTCGTTGTCCCCAATGAACATATATGCCCGATTTCAGCTTCATATGTATAGCGGTTCTCGTAAAAATTATGAATTCCCGTTAGTCCCCTTCCCGTGGGAATTTCGGGAAATCCGTTTTTAGTCCTTCCTCGTTGTCCCCAATGAACATATATGCCCGATTTCAGCTTCATATGTATAGCGGTTTTCGTAAAAAATATTAAATTCCCGTTGGTCGCCTTCCCGTGGGAATATCGGGAAATTCTTATAGCCTATGTTCATCCAGGTCCAATAAGGATTCTAACGGTGAAAGAATTTTTGAAATCGGTCCAGTAGTTTCGGAGCCTATTCATTACAACCAAACAAACAAAGTTTTCCTCTTTATAATATTAGTATAGATGTACATCATTGCAGGCAATCTTTTGGTCATGTCTTATGAGTATATAATCAATATATCTTCAATCTAAATAATATCATTTATGCCAACTTCTTAAAATTTGTCAAGTCTGTCTTATTCTTAACATAAGTGGCTGAGATAGAAAGGGGACTGAATCGATCATTTAATCTGTTCATGCTACCCATAAATTAAATTAACTAGGTTAGATTATATAAAGATTGACGGAAGGTGTGTCAAGCGTATCTCCAGGTACAGGCAAACGTACGCTCGACGCACTAACGTACCATCGGTGGAGTGTGAACGGTCGAGTGTTTTTCTATACATTTTGTCTGTTCTGGCGTTACGCGACCGATAATACGCGACGCATGTTTCGTCAGATACGAACCGACCCTAAAAAGCAATCTTTCATGTAAAATTAATTATGTTTTTAAATGAAACGATTATGTTTTGAGCCTCGAGCACATCGGATGCGTATGCGTGCATGTAAGCGTAGACGTACACGTACCTCTGAGTTGTAATGTATGGAACTGTATAGGCACGGGCAGACCGGATGCGTATGCGTAGACGTAAGCATAGACGTCAAGCGGTGACAGTTCCATACATTAAACGCAGAGGTACGCGTACGTCTACGCTTACGTGCACGCATACACATCCGGTGTGCTCGAGGCTTTAACAAATAATTATGTGTATTTATATTCTAATTAATATAACGTAATAATCTAAAGTAAGTACCTATACATATAATTTAACACGTACCTTTTTAAAAGTGTGCAAATTATTGAAGTCATTTACATAACTAGGCTCAATTACTAGTGTGAGTTCTTTTCACAGATTCATTCAAGAAATATAGATTATTTAGTTAGATTTATCATTGCTTTAACAAATTTATTTTAATATCTTTAATGTAAGAAAAATGGATACAACCGCATCTCCGAGTAACACACGACGTTTCCGTGGACAGCTTAGATCAAAGAATATACTTACGCTTAGATCGAAGAATATACTTACTCTCTGGTTAGATAGTAGTTTTGAAGAACAGCCACCATCACCATCAAAAAGTAATGTGAAACAAGCCAATATTACCACGACGGAAGTAACATCTCCAACAAAAATAATGAAAACTTCAATAGAACGCTGCAGTTCACCGGAATCGCTGGAAAGTATAAAAGTTAGAAACATAGTAGGATACACACAGAGAATGTTCAAATATGAAGCTGCTAAACAAGAATGAGATAATCAAAAGAACCTTATTGTAACAACATAGGATGAGAGCAGGAAATGCTATTTGAAAACTGAAGATGGAGTAATATTGCCTTGCACTAAGTGACAGATACCAAGCGACTGAACCTACATTGATACCTACATATTCTATTGACGCAAAACCTGCAACAACCATTATCTCTAAATACCCTGTCAACACTTACCCTTTGTAATCCTTTGTAACAAGACATCCACATCCATATTATAAGCCGTTATTCACACCAAAGAGAAACAATAATTTTATTGGGAATATAATTTATACGATACAATTACCAAATCCAGAAACATTTTCAACTTTCCCTATGTTCTATCTTCTATCCCTATTACACCCATGTATTTACATATCCACAGAATAAACTACTGTTATTTATTCAAGATAACTATGTGTTGCCACAAAACTTATTTCAATCAAACTATTATCCAAATATTTCGTCACAGCAGTTTGCTTCATCGCCATTTTCAATGACAGTATTAATTTTATTATTAATAATTTTATAATTACAGTATTCTCCGAAAACCAAGAAACCTTTACACCCTAGATTCGGTCCAGTAGATTTTTATTTAAAGTAGCCTCGGGAATTGTTTCCTACAGCTAGAACGTTACCAATAGATCCAAATCCAGTAATACGAGTAGATGCGTTCTGCAAAGTGTCCAACGTTAACCGTTACACATTCTTTATCTTGGATTTAGAACTTGGTTAGATTAGATTTAGAGCTTATGGCAAGATTTGACATCTGCTACCTATTTATGATGTATATAATTTAATTGACGTGAAATATTTTAAAGAATTAATAATTTAGGTATATGATTAGTCGTAGTCAATTTTATATCATATATTATATTAACATAATATAAACGTATAATTACTTATAAATGTATTTTGTATGTATTTCGTGACAATAAATTTTAACATTACAAATATTTGCATGTTTATTTTATTGCTTTGTGACTTTTTGAAAGATGGCATTATTGCTAAAAAAAAAACGAATTAAATTTCCATATTTTCAAGACAAACACTTTTTTTGTAGAATATTAAATTATTTTTGCGCTCTAGAAAGAATTCGCTTCAAAATAAGCCCTTGTGTAGGTTGTCATATTGACCCTTGGCTATTTAGATAACGATCACATGATCATTGGATCTCCATTTACATTACTGCTAACTCACAAACTTTCTTGTCAATGAAATAATGTCTTCTTCATGTGAGGTCTTCTTCTAAATCTATATTATTTCTATTATTATCTATACTAATATTATAAAGCTGAAGAGTTTGTTTGTTTGTTTGTTTGAACGCGCTAATCTCAGGAACTACTGGTCTGATTTGAAAAATTCTTTCAGTGTTAGATAGCCCATTTACCAAGGAAGGCTACAGTCTATACAACAACCTGCCCGGCTTCGCACGGGTACAACGCCCCCTCACGCGGACGAAGTCGTGGGCGGCTGCTATCTTCTATAATAAAACTGTAACCGGTCGCTGTTTGTGCATGCTTTTTTATTTGTCAAATACAATCAAATCAAGTCAGTAGGCTCCGAAACAGGCAGTCTACGCGGACCGAGTTGTGGGCGTCCACTAGTTTTAAAACATAATTTAAATGCCTTCCGGTATTAGGCGATTTCAACCCACATTAGTCCACATCTGAATCCCTAAATTAGCTTTCCCGGACAATATCACTCAAGCAATTCCCAATCTGTTTTATTACACGCGGTAATTTCTCCAATTCCCTTATCAGAATCCTGGGTGTTGACCCAAATTTAAGTTCCCTAATGGTCCGGCCGGAATTTGTGGTCAGCACCCGACCGGCTATTCACTTGACATGGCTTTTATATGTGTAATTTAAGTTTTGCAGGCCATTCAATTTCTGTACACATTGAAGTCGTCTAGCGTTGGCGCCAGTTTCTATGTAACTATAGCACTGTTTCATACATAAGGCTGAACACACGGTTTTATTCCCAAAATTGGGTAGCCAAAATTGCAGGATCATAATCATAACAGAGATTCTTCAACCATGTTTACCATAGCGCGAACCGATGTTAGTGATCAGTTGTAGCTAGTAAATGCAAAATTATAATAGTAAAACAAAGTTTATGTAATTACTTTCAATGTTTAATTTATTAACAAGTTACCGTGCAACCAAACAAATACATAGTCAACGTCATCATAAACTATCCAATCAAACAAAATTATAATAGAATAAACAAAAATAAAATCACTTTGAGAATGTAATGCAAAACAACAAGGTGATTTTGGCAATGTTTACATAATAGTAACAAATCTTTACAAAGTTTCTAATAGTAAAGTTTAAAAATATACAAAAAAGTACAAAGAAAATGCTAACTTTGCCATTGTATTTACAAAAGAGATAAAATAAACTTGCAAAACTTAATTTATAGAGGCAAGATTAAAAGCCGCCGAGAGTATTTACAAATCTAAATCCTAAACTAAAATTACAATTTGTTACAGCGAAGGTCTAGATTACAAAAATTTATTTACACAAATGTAAAAATAATTTGTCTTTGTTTAACAAGTGCAAAAGGCAGAAGATAAATTCTTGAGCCTAAAGGCGTAGGCGTTTTTTAATGTCCCATCAAAGATAATAACTTTCTGAGGCTCGGAATATACCTAGCTAATAAACATGGTACTTGCATTTAATATACAATTTGCGTCATTAAGTTTATTATGAGTATTGTTTGTACCATATTTATAAGCAGGAAACGCCAATCCTTCAGAAATTCTTCAGAAATATTCTGAATAGCTTTGGACTAATTTGTTATTAAAACGCCTCACAAAACATTGAATTTAATCAACGCTTTTGAAGGTAACTTACACTGGTTCGTCTGATTCGTTTGTTTATTGTCACCCACAATAGGTTCATCACTGTCACTGTATTCACTGTCACTTTCGAATTTAATTGCTTGAGTTCACAGTCTGTAGTATCCATGGTACGAATTTGGATATTCTTGTGCAGACACCGGGGAGGTTCGCTTCACCACAGCCAATACCCCAACTGATGATTCCAGCCAAGAAGTATCTTTGATCTTTACCTTTGACCTGGAAAAAAATTTACATCATTAATTTAGATAGTGACAGATTATACATTATCAAAACGAGTGAGAATTGAAATAATGAGGTGAAATAAGGTAGATCATATTGTTTACTTTAGATTAACAATACACATAACATGATAAAAAACCACATAATATTTGAATGCTTCATTTATTGATATCATTGTGGAAGTGTGACTTTATGCTGTTCAACATCAATAATCTTGCATTAGAGGTTTATGATAATGTTTCAGAAGATATGTACATTCCTAAACAAATATTACCTAAGTTAAATAAGAAGTTACGAGTACTGTAAGTGTACTCGTACATTGTACATAAATGAACGTCTAAAGAATAACGGACAGAGTGATGTCAATACACAGAGTGAAGCATTCATAGTAAGCTCGGTAACGATATTCACTGGAGTAGGGATGTGTATTGACGCGTTATCCACCCACACATACAAACCATAGTAAGCTCGGCGCCTACTAGAAAATACGCACACATACGCAACGCGCCGCCATTACGGTGCTTCAATCTGTGCATTCACAGCATTACGTCCGTTGTTCTTTATACGTTCATGTGTACATAGTTACATACATATTCACACGCCTGTATCCTCGAAATGGGGAAGCCATAACTGCAGGAGCATAAGATCCCAAAGCCACGTTTCGCATAGCAGGCACAGATGTAAATGATCAGTGACAAGTTGCTAGCTCATCGCCTGAGAGACTGCCCGAGTTCCTTAGCCGACTCTTACGACAAGCACGGAAGATATAGCTAATGTACCTTTCATAAGTAAATATTACCATAATATTTACCTGTAAAGGACCACCAGAGTCCCCCTGACAGGAATCATGTCCCCCTTTCTCGTGACCAGCACAGAGAAAGATATCGGGAATGAACTCGTGGCGCCCTGCTCTCAGGAACATTGACTTGCAACGCTCGTTTGATACTATTGGTACTTGCACCTGTAGGAGAAAGAATAAAATATATACATACCATATAGTGCCCGAAAAGCGGAGGTAGGCTTAAAACTTACCACATGGGACTTAATAGGCTAACTAGTGAAAAGTGGGTGTGACTATAGTTAGCCTATATATTTGCACACGTCTGCCTAACCTCCTTAGGGAAGAAATGGAGTAGCCACGACTCAAAGATCATGAAGGACATTCTACTAACGTGTTTAGCTCAGCGGGGCCAGATTAAAATATAAGTGTCAAGTTGCTAGCTCATCGACTGAGAAAACGCCCTTGAGAAAGAATAATTCAGAAAAATGTGAATTTCTACCTGTCAAAAAGAATGAAAATACAGAGGGATCAAACTACTAACAACCCGTCGTATAAGGGGTAAATATGATATCAGCGGAATAACTTTTAAAAATAGGGTACCTAAGTTCATAGAATTTCTGAAGCATACTTTCCAAGTATATTGAAAGAGCTTATAACTTTTTCTATTAACACCCACAGCAAATATATTATAATAAGAATTATTACAATAAGAACTGCGAAACATAAACGCGAACAAGATCACCAGCTTATTCGTAATTCCGCTAAATACTCAGTTTTACAAGTTTCGCACTAAAAGAAACAACTAAAACAGATTTTTATTCCCAACACAGGAAAGGAACTGGTTCCTTTGTTTTCTTTTATCGCTACACGATTGTGGCGATTTACCAACTGTCCAAGTTTTTACGGTGCAACCCAAAACTTTGCGAATTTCGCCCCAGACTATATTAGTTCGGGAGCAGCCAGTTTAGTTGAGTAAGTGTTTTATACCGCCCGACATTTTACACATGTGTTTTGCTCGTTAAACATGTTTGGAACTAACGTTGTCAGCTACCAAGTTAGAAGATATATTAGAATAATTTTGTCTCTGCTGTCATGTACAGGGCGCAGTTGTATGTCGTATTTAAATTACATAACATCACATTTTTACCTACATATACGCAAACAAACATTACTTGTATTCTTTCATATAAGAATGGATTCTTATTTTATATAAATTTGTAGGTAATAAAAAATGCCCTTATAGCAGTAGCCTCGTGGCGTCGTGGCGTACCCAGGAGGAGGCCTATGTGCAGCAGTGTACTGGAATAGGCTGATGTGATGATGATGATATAGGTAACATAAAATAAGTAAGTACTTCAATAATGTTTCGCATAAAATCGAAAATAATTCTATGCTTACTCAATTACTTAAAATATTGAACCATTTTAGTTCAAGAACCATGACTCAATAGATATAAAGATATTTTTTTCTGAACTTCACAAGTGATTTTCTATTCCCAAAAAACTGTTTATTACCGTAACAAACCGTAACATTGTCTAACATTTACAAAGGGTTGTCTTGTAATCCCGAATTCAAGTAGTATAAACAAGTTAGTCTATAAAACGTCCCGGCTCTTCGGCTATAAAATCTGACCCTACGATTTTATCAGCTGCGTTTGGCGACTCGATAGTTAGTTGTAAATGTTAACTATTAACAGGGGTTAGTTTGTTCAATTAATATCCCTATTTAGCGTTCGTTAATTATTATTTGAAAGCTACGCAAAATCTTACTACAATAATTATAAACGCGCAAGTTTGTAAGTATGTTTGTTACTCTTTCACGTAAAAACGGCTGGAGCTATTTTTAATAAAATTTGGTATGGAGTTAGCTGACACCCTGGATTAACATATAGGCAACTTTTTATCCCGGATACTTTCGACATTTTATTTTTTCTGCAGTTCACACGTACGAAGTCGCGGGCGTCCACTAGTTTATTAAATGTTAGTAGTTTTATGGTAGTATTCCACAATCATACCTGTAGTATTGCGAATTCATCAATTTTTAAAAGCTCGCAGTACCTAATCAACAGATTGCCAATCAGTAGAAACAGGTTTATTCACACTGGTTACATTGATGATAGGCAACAAAAGTGTCTACATACGAGTAAATGCCACCAGGTTCTTACACAAAATCACCGCAGCAAGTTGTCAAAGCAGTATCTAAATAATAAAATCAAGGGTGAATGTAACTTTACTCGTGTTTTTCTAAACGTCAACAGAGATTTGTTTCCGCGTGAGTGTCATGTCTAATCCGAGAGAAAAAATACATTTACTGAGACACGTCTCGGCATCTCCAACATGAACTCTAGGGATGAGTCCCATTAGCAGTTGTCAACCTTTGTTAGGTACCTACCTAAAGAACCATCAGAGGTCAACTTATAATCAGAGTTAAATAATTAAAAATACGTTTTAGGTATGTACTTTATTTAATATACCTCTGGACAGTTCAGGTCTTTAATGCTATCATTTTCATATCATAACATCATTAAATTGTTAAAAGAGAGTCAATGGCGTCACTGAGCGGGGTTACGCCCTGAAGGCTTATACAGAGTGTAACAAAAGGGGTATGTTAAGCGAAAAGCTATGTAAATAGCCCACTAAAAAGAACCTATCCACAAAATTTTAGACTCGTAATCACATGTTTAATTTTCCATATAGATGGAGTATTCCTAAACAACTCAGGAATTTTCATACAATCTTGAAATATAAACATGTGATTTCGAGTATCCAATTTTGGAAATAGGTTCGCAATAATTATAGTGGGCTGTTTACATAGCTTTTCGCTTAACATACCCTTTCTGTTACACCCTGTATAATGTATCAATTTCACGAGCGACAGTGTTATCGAAACATTTCCATCAAGAGCAGCGACATCACATCACAAGCATGCTAAATGAAGCGTTTCTATTGGAGGGAATGTCCCGATAACATAGCTAACTTCGATGTTTACTCTTTATCCATAAAATTTGTCTTTGAAAGCTAAACCAACCTCCTGCAACACAGATGGCAGTACACCACCTTCAGACAGTCTTCCCCAACCAGTGACAGTGGCATTCTCCCCCACCAGCAGATCATCAGACGCCGGCAAACATATCGGGGCTATATGCGGCGCAAACTGCACTGGCGTCTCCAATTTCACCAGCGCCAAATCATACTCGTAGGTAAAGAAGTTGTACTTAGGGTGCACCGCTTTTCTGGCAACTCCTCGCTCGACAAACGGGTATTGCTCTGATACTGACGAGAAGTCGTATTCGCCGACTCTTATTCTTATTTGTGAGGTGAGGAGGCTGGAATTAGGAAAACGTTTGTGTTATAAAACAAATATTGCTTCGGAACTAGGTATTATGCTTTGAGGGAAACTGAAGAAAGATTGTGTATGGATATATATCCACAGGTTAGATATTCTAAATCAGTTCGAACTTGGTCATAACTGCCTTGAGACTGCTTTGGTTTATTAGGCTTAGGTTTATAACGTTTCCTTCATATATCAGCCTTGAACATTTCAGATATCAGTACCATACAGGTCGAACGGCTGCTATATTACGGCACCGCTGTCCTAGGAAACCATATTGGTGAACTCAACAACAAAACTGAACAACTTGAAGCAATGAAATTAAGAGGCGATTATTCCTTTAGTCAGATAGCCTTTTTGAAGGACAAAATTGATGTTCTCCCTATCTTGAGCAAGGCCTAGAGAAAGACAGTATCGTATTTATCGTTCAGACAGGCTATGTGACCATTGGAAGAATCAGCACTTAAGAAAGCACAGTACTATCTTTCGAGACTTTTTCAAAGTAACGGTGCAACGTAGACATAGGTCAAACGGCATTTACTTTCAGAACTTCCATGGAGTTCTGAAACTGGGTATGGGCCCAGCAAGATAATAGAAGAAGATAGGAGAAAAGATCAGGATCTTACTCATCAACGCAGTGCCCAGCCGTGGCGATCCAGCCTTCATTGATGATAGCACCGCCACACCGATGCGTAGATGAGAAACCGAAGAAGGACGTCCTCCTCACCGACACCTGCCACGGCCACCTCCCGAAGCTGGAGTCTCGTCCCCCCATTATCCTCATCTCGGGTTTTGGCCACATTGAGGTCACGCCACATTCTGAAATTGGGTTAGACTGAAAAGTTTTTTTTTTTTGTATAACAAATGATGGTAGCCTTAAGGGCTTTGCCATCTTTACCGGGCTAAGATCTTATTGAAGAGTATTTAAGCAGCTAATAATTTAAAAAAATATTGTTGAACAACATTTGTTGGTTGGAATTTATGTATACAGAATGGTTCTTCTCTCGTATTATATAAATTACCTACTCGTACACTCTTTGGAACTAGAATATGGAACTACAAAAAGGGTATGTTAAACGAAAAGCTATGTAAATAGCCCATAGTATGGAGAATTCCTGAACAACTCAGGAATGTTCATACAAACTTGAAAAATAAACATGTGATTTCCAGTCTCAAATTTTGGAAATAGATTCCCTATAGTGGACTATTGACAAAGCTTTTCGCTTAACATACCCTTTCTGTTACATGTATAGTCTATTGTCAACGTGAAGATCGTACTACAAAAACTAACTTAAGTATAATTAATTACTTTCCATAATGATATCGTGTTTCTATGGTGTGGGACCCACATCTGTGGGTAGGTAGACCCTATCTATACACTCACCCTCATCAACGTTTTGTAGATACACTATTTGAGCTATTAGACATAATAAATTACTTTAAACAATATTATAGGTAGATAACAAAATGCTTGTACTTGATAGTATCGAATTTTCGTGTATGTTTTGTAGTTTATATGAATATTCCATTTCTATACTCCAGTAAACTTTTATGATTCTTCATGGTATACTTCTAAATCACACGTATTTTTTTGCCAAACCGAGTGAACGTAAATAATATATCTATTAGTCAGCATAAAAAGATAAAAGTCCATTACACCTACACTGTATATTATCATCATAACTGACACGGTAACATGGTTTCCCGGAGTGACAAATGTAAGCACATAAGTACTCCAGAACGCGAAGTAATCTACTTAGCATGATGATATTAAGGAAAATGTCGCAGCTGAACAAATTACATTATGCACTAATGTATGGGTGAGTATACCGTGTGTTATTTGGGTAATTTTCTCGTTACTAGTCCTATACAGAATGATTTTTGGTCGTCAACGTTCTCGAAAACTACGGAATCTTCTAATCATCACGATCATTTTTCTCCATGGAAGCATACCTGGGAAGTGTCTGGTTACCAAGATATTAGGTTCCAAAGATGAGTAAATAGCCAGCGTTTTTTTTTTGCATAAATGCACATAGGACGCGTGTAACATTTTTTCACGAAAAATAATAAAAATCTAGCTATATGAAAACTAACACAAATAAATTTCGCCCGATCAAGTAATTTAAAAAAAATCAAAATAATTTACATCGTTTCCCAGCATTTTTTTTTTGCCATAAACTTACTTTATTTGATGTATAGAGTACGTAATCTTCGTTAAGGGTGGCAACGAAAAAACACCCTGTGTTTCGGTAACTTCATTTGCCGTATCTATGTATAACGGTACCGTCACATTATCCTATTGCATTCCACTGCTGGACGTAGGCCTCCCCAAGAGCACGCCACAAGGCGACTATCATAGGGGGTTTTTGCCTATAGTCACTACTTTGGCAAGTGGGTTGATGACTGCAGTGTGATTTTCCGACTAAGTTGTCAACACGGGAGACGCTGCTGCCCACCGCCTGGAAACTCTTACGCAGACAGACATAGATGGGGTGGGGCTTTTCTACTCTGCCGATACCACAAAGCATATATATAGGTATACAGTGTATCTATATAAATAAACAAATTATAATAATATTATCAACATGAAAATTTGTGAGAATACCTAGATGTTTGCTAGCTTTTTGCGCAAAAAATGGACCGATTACGGTGAATTTTGGCAGTTATGTAGCTTAGACGTCAGAATACCACAATACTCCCAGGGGCCGTTGGTATATTTTTAGACTTGCTTATTATTCCCAAATAGCTTGGCCTATAGATATGCAAATAACATACCCACTCGTCAGCCTATTTTAATGCGGATAAGGGCTTTCGAGATTTACCCTGAGTGATTTGATTGAGGGTGGGTGGATAAAGATTTTATCGGTATCTAGCGTTTTGTGTTTTTTTTATTCCTAAAAATACTAAGAAAATAGACCCCTATATCCCTACAGCTTCTCACCTATCTACAAAACATGAGATTCGAAATTACATGTTAATTTCGCTTTACATACCTACCCCTGTTTCTGTGTCTCACCTGCATTTGCAGTTGCAGCCGTCGTATGTACAGCATCATCACTCTTGTTGACATTGATCATATTCAGCACTGGATCCTTCGGCTTCACATAACTTTTGTGGGGTTTATTGGTGGTGGTGGTGAACTTCTTGGTCGGCTTGGGTTTGCCCGGCTTCTCCCACCCTGAGGGTCTGGGCTTGGTTATGAAGGACGGCTCGGTGGTCGCCTGCCAATGTATGGTGTTCTGGTTGTTTGGTCTCGACATGAAGTGCGCTGGAATGGTGATGAATGAGATTGAGGATGACTGAGTTACATTATGATTCGAACTGGATTTAATGTAAAGCGCCATCTGTGTTTTGGTTACCGAACTTGTTTTACAAGACTCTTCTAAGAAGGTTCGCACAGTTTTTAGTAGGTATGTACTTTGTGCTTTAAAGTAATAAGATATTAAAAACTATACACACCTGACGGTATACTATTTTCAGCATGTTGTTCTGACACTGCCATTGGCCGCGCACCAGGCATTATACTAAGACTAGATGAAATCTTATTGTGGGGACTAGGTTCTTCTCCGCTCGGCATATTTACATTTTGGTACTTATTTACACTGTTATAATTTATTTTATTAACTATATCACTATTTTGTTCGCTACTTGACTCTAAGTTTCCTAATGTAGGTAAATTAATTTCTGGTGGCCGATAACTATATGACGTGGGGGCGCCATCTATCGGTTTCGTCATGAACGACGGCCGCTGCGTTTGGAAGTTTGGTCGTAGAATAGTTTGTGTAGACGCCTCCACGGGTTTGTGTGTTGTGCTGTAGCTGCTGCTAGATGGCGATGAATACGGCCGTTGTGTGACCGTGACAGCAGTTTGTGTTGAATCTGGAATTTTAGAAATAACAATTTTAATGACGGAAAAGCACATTTTAATAACTAAGTTGCTTATAACCTGTACTGATGCAGAGGGTTAGTAGTCGATTCAGCTTCACATGAATATACGTATATCGTAGGAGTACTGGGACATTCTTTCAAGCTATGAGCTAGCAACTTGTTTGTGATCTTTCACATCTGCCCCCCCCCCCCCGAAATGAGGTTGTAGAAACAGTAACTGTAGGTAATCCAAAACAAATAATTTAACAATCTGACAAATAGTCTACTAAATGTTAGAGATAAGCACGCCTTTGTACATTTTCTTTCATAATTTCTGTCTGTATGTAATTGTATGTGTACAATAAAGAATAAGAATAAGAATAGTCTAGTAAAGAGCACCCGAAACCGGCGGGCATGTATAAAGAACTTAATGAATGTGGACGAGGTGAAAAAGAAACGTACTTACTAAACGAAGATCTGAAGTCTCTGCCCAGTACTGACTACCCCTTTATGTATGTATGTAGTTACCAACCTTGCACATGAACAGGTCGGTCCGGCAACCGACAGCATGAGCCGAACATGAACCCGTCGACACACACCCCCGCATGAGTGCCGCCCACTCGGTTGCACTCCTGCACCCACATGCATGCCCCCCGCGCCCCGCCGACCACGCACGATTTGCGAGACATCTGGTAACCTGGAAAAAGATAAATAATGGTTATTTATGTACTTGTAACGTTTATAATCATTTTAGGTGTATAGAATAGGTTAGATTTGTAGTAGAGAATAGAAAAGTATTTGCTTCTGTATGCCAAAATTACCCACTGTTTTAAGGATATAAAAGCTTTGTGTGTAGCTAGCAAGTGTAAACGTATTAAGAAACTGCACACAATACAGAATTTTTTTATAAAATTTTAAGATAGAATGCGAATACAACCAAGAATATCCTTACATCCAGGTGGGTAAAAATAACACTCAGATTTGAGATTGGAGTCAACTTGAAAACATGTAGCGCCATCTATTTTTTAAACCTCAAACTAAGAATAATCAAAGCCTTCCATGCGGTGACGCGGCAGAGCGTCACGAACCTTTATATGTTGCTTCTTTTTATAAAAACTGCTAGATGTCACTAGTTGAACCAAAAACCAAAATTAGTGTCGGATACTTCGGATATGGACAATTTCAAGAAAATTCAAATTGAAATCAAATGTGTTTATTTGTGGATCATAGATAGGAACAGATGTTATACATAAAAAATTTAGGTAAAAAAACCTTTTTAAAAACAAGCTTTTATTTAAATGCGCTAAAAAGAAAAAATAAACTTTTACACTAAAACTTTTACTGATAATTTATAACGTCATTTCAAATTTAACACATTTGACCAATTTATATGTTATAAAAGCTTGTCGCGAAAGTACTCGTATTTACTTTCTTATAAATTTTTAATAAGTCAAGGTGAGGCCGTGCCGAGGACTAGGGCATATATGATGTCGTGAAATACCACCTGGGGCACCGGGGCGAACCCTGAATTACTCTTACTCTTCTAACGAAGCTCAAACATATATATAACAATCTTCATGCTGCCTAATAAACATTTAAAAGTTAAATTACTTAAATGTCGCGACAAGCTTTTATAACATATAAATTGTGTCAAATGTGTTGAATTTGAAATGACGTTATTTATCAGTAAAAGTTTTAGTGTAAAAGTTTATTTTTTCCGCATTTAAATACCCTAAATTCTAAAAATATCATTTTCAAGTTTTAGAAGTATATTGGATTAAGAGTGACGTCACAAACTCTCATAGCCCTTTAATTTGATACCCATATTGTAGGAATGCATTAAAAATAATTGGTCCGCCATATGCCGCCATGTTGGATTTAGAATGACACACTGTTAATCATGCATTGTCATCCGAACTGAACGTGCTCACCAAATTTCAGCCCAATCGGTTGAGGGCAAGTGCCTGTAAGATTTCACCCGAACAAATATACATTGCAAGTTAAATAAAAGCTTGTAATAAAAAGGTACCCCATGTGACTTTCTATGTCCCGCCCTAAAGGCATACAAATGTAGGTATATTAAATTGCACAAGAAATTAAATCATGCATCATTAAAAAATTTATAATTATTATTTTAATAAATTAATTAAAAATAAATACCTAATTCTAATCATAATAATAAACATACACACATTGTTAAAATTTGTCATTAAAATATTCTTGCACCGTGTAATATGCCTTTTTTGCGAGAAAAGTATGTTATTTACATTTAAGTAACCCTATAGAACTGTTGGTTAGATTAGTACATACAGGGTGTAAAAAGACAACAATGCTATTTTAATACCTCGTATTCTTTGTAAGGTTACGATCATTTTCTTCTATGGAACCAACCCTGGGAAACGACAATAAAATTATGAAAAAATACTGTCATTTTATTGCAAGTAATGTATTCGTTTGATGCGCAAAGTACAAATGTACCTACAAATCTTTGAAAAAAATGTTTGTTAACCGATTTCAGATGGATTTATGTAAAAAAAATATAATACATGTAACTTTGAACCTCAATATCTTGGAAACCCGTGATTTCCCAGGGGTGCTTCCATAGAAAAAAAAAGATCTTGATGTTACAATGAATACGAGGTATTAAACGAACAAAGTTGTCTTTTTACACCCAGTATATGAATAATAATCTTGTACCTAATTACATGACAGATAGCATGTTGGTCATGATTTGTTTAATTTTACAACCACGACATAGCCATAATGGAAATATTCCTGCCAAAATTATCATTAATAACTTTTCTACTTTTCAGGCGTAGACAAAAAGAACCGGCCAAGATCGCACCTATCTTACCTGAACCTAAATAATATTGTAAAATTTAAAGTATCGACCTATATTTACAGGCCCAGCATGAAACGATTTCAACCATCATTAAATACCGTGGAGAATCTAATCAGCGCTCGAACACGGAGCAACTTCAACTCTAAATCATACGTGGGGGTGGTTGCATTCATAAATTTTCAGACGCAGTCGGGAAAGGAGTTGTGCCTACGGCATCTGATCTATCTTGGTACAGTTACGGTTTGTTTCCATGTGTGTACGAGAATGAGAAATATGTTAATACAGGGGCCCAAGTACGTGTTTTCACTTCGAACTTGATCCCGTTAACGTAAAGCTGCCAATTATGGCGTGATGACGTGATGTGATCAAAGTAAGAACAACGGCAAGAAAACCTAATCAATAATTGAAAGAGATAAAAAATACTCTTTGCTTGCTCTAGCTCGTATAAATAGGTTATTAGATAGATTCGTAATGTACTCTATGTTAAAAATTTCAAAGTTTAGCAGTTTTTATTAAATAAAAGTAAGGAACTAAACTCTATAGAAACGCTGGACTGATGAACTTACAAACTTTGATTCTTCGGCAAGTTATCGGTGGGGCGAAAACTGCGGCTACCAGCCCCCATGTCGGCTTTCATTTTTGACAGTTCATAGTGATGATCACTCAATTGAAACTTAACAAAATGGAATTGGCATAATGCCCTTGTCTGAAGGGGCAAAACACACATACTTCCAGTTCATATAGTTTCAATGAGTGATCATCACTTTGAACTGTCAAAAGAGATAAGCGATACGGGGGCAAGTCCGTCAATCTCAACGGACAGTGGAAACGTATCATCCGCCTGCTTAAAAGGCGATTCGGTTGCAGTGCAGTACGTGAGATTGATAAACTTATTCCGGGAACACATAGGAATTATGGCAACGAGGAAAATTCTGCCAACTGATAAGTAGGGCTTGCAAACCATAGTATACAGGAATCGTTTTGCTCCTTTTAAAGCTTCCCCACTAAAACTCAAGCACGATCTTTTCGACGGTTCGAAACCAGAATTTCGTAGATGTGTGTACTCGTATGTAGATCCTAGCTTATAAGACAAAAATGAATACTATTCAAAATAAAAATATCTTCAAACTTTTTTATGAAGACTGACTTGAAGTTTCAAGATTTTCGTGAAACTGCTCTCAACTCTACCCAACACTTTCGCTGCCGGAAAATTTTCTAAGGGTACCGACATCCGAAATAAACGTCAACGGCACATCTAGAAAGCCTAAAAGACGCAAATTCGTAGTCGCCGGCACTGAATGTGAGTAAGATAAAAAAAACACTACAGTTCACCATTTTTGTCGGTTTGTCTGTGCGTTTGTGCACGCTAATCTCCGAAACGGCTGAACCGATTACAATGCAGTTTTCAGGAATATATTGTGACAGGTCCTTTTTATCATTTTTATCACGAGAAAATATTTTTATCCCGGATAATTTCGACATTTTGTTTTTTCTGTAGTCCACGCGGACGTAGTCGCGGGCGTCCACTAGTATATAATACGAATTCGGAAGTATTTCGCTGAACATGAGAAGAATAAATATATGAATATATTAAACAATTCCACCACGTATAATAAACAACAGGTCCGCCATAAACATTTCAAAACCAAAATTACCATTTAACAGTATTAATTCCCTGTAACTTCATACTCGCTTCCTATACAAGAGTCTGGCGTATTGCTGTCGATATTTTCTTCTTGGATACTTTACTATTCGAT
The DNA here is from genome assembly GCA_014607495.2 of Carposina sasakii. Lineage (NCBI taxonomy): Eukaryota > Metazoa > Arthropoda > Insecta > Lepidoptera > Carposinidae > Carposina > Carposina sasakii. Next base: position 5,722,573 of record CP053161.1, read on the forward strand.
AAATTGTTCGGAATATATTGTGAGCTGCGCGCGCGCCTCGCCGGCTACCGGTTTGTTGTGTGGTGCAAAACGTAGACTTAGGCGGGTTATTCAAAGACGCGTAATAATAACGCATTACCCAATTTATACAAAAAGTGTATAATTTTTTAATAAATATTCATACAATTTATTTTTCTATGTTTGCTGCATTTGTACTAAGCAATGGTATAAAATACATGGAATATTTTATAAACGTAAGCATTCATCATATCAAAATATCCTAACATCATAGCATATTTTTTCGCTCGCTGGAATCAGACTTATTATGGTAGCATAGCATAGCATTCCAGATATTGAGGGTGTTAATAAACCAAGATTTAAGTTAAATACACTTTAATCTTAATTTAAAACAACGTTTATTTTGACAGCATAATATACATAGATAATCTAAATTTTAAGATTATGTTGTCTCTTTCTTAAGTTTTAGATAAAGACAACATTAAATTTATCTTCCTGATAGGCTATCTGACCATTGGTACAAATTAACAAATTAAGACTATGATAATTAAATAAATAATTTTTTATAAATATGTTTTTAAGAAATGAAAAAAAAATTCACTCGATCGGGACTCGAACCCACGACCTCTCGCATTCCGTGCAGTGCTCTCACCAATTGAGCTACCAGATCAATTAACTCGGATGACGAATTTGACCATCTCTTTTAAACTTTTATTCGTACATTACGTTTTTGGCAACGTTATTATAAAGAATGTTTAACATCTAATACATGATGTACGTAATCTGACGCCTATGTTTCTTAGAGAGAATGTTCAACTGTTTGTATATAAGTAATACGAGTACAGTCAAAGCTCCGCCATTTTAAACACAAATTAGTTTTACTGGACACCGGGCACCGGTCGATATAAACCGCAACACGTAAATATTCTATCTTACTCACTCTCACTAAATGAGATTACTATGCTCTTTCTCTTTCAAACTACCTACCCATCCTTTTCACATCTCTGGTGAAAACTAAATTACGGTAGAAGTGTTATTTATTCGCAGCTTCTAGTTATAAAGTTATTATTAAAGGGAGACCAGGTAGCTCGACAGTAGATCGGTATTATAATTGTTCAAGTTGTGTTCTAAGTTAGAACTTCTAACAGAAATAACAATTTGAATTGAGTTTCTGATATGAATCAAAAGTAAGATCGTACATAAGACAAATGATTTTAGATAAGATATTAACGGTACATATATAACTTTATCCATATCGCTGTAAACTTAAAAAATACTTTTCGTAACTAAAGATCACTAAATAGATGACCAAATATAATTTTATAAAAATTATGAATAAAGAAATGAATTTTATTTCCCCCGAGCGAGATATAGATATATATATATATATATACAGGGTGTAACAAAAAGGGTATGTTAAGCGAAAAGCTATGTAAATAGCCCACTATAGAGAACCTATCTACAAAATTTGAGATCCGAAATCACATGTTTATTTTTCCCGATAGTATGGAGAATTCCTTAACAACTCAGGAATGTTCATACAATCTTGAAAAACAAACATGTGATTTCGAGTCTCATATTTTGGAATTACATTCTCTTTAGTGGGCTATTTACATAGTTTTTCGGTTAAAATACCCTTTCCGTTACACCCTGTATAAGTATTATAACAAGTAATATTATAAATGGGAAAGTAAGATTGTTAGTTTTTTATTCATTCAACCATTGTTCTTGAAATTTTTCATACATACAGGTGAGAGTACGAAGGACAAAGCACATTCTGTAGTTCTTGCGGACGGGGTTACGGGCGACTGCTAGTAAGTTTTAAATAAATGTAAATTGTACCTACATATTTAGAGTTATTGCGTACCATTGCTGCACTTTTGGAAACCACCACCATGCACTCAGATGAATAATGTCGTATCCAACGTTTATATTTGTATTGTAAGTATTTATATTACCATGACATTGAATTCATAGCTTTGACTTTAATTATTGATTGTATGTTTCGATTATTTTATAAATTAATAATGTGACCTATGTATTAGAGTAAGTGGCTACTTCAGCCGTTCTAATAATAATAATAAAATAAATAATAATAAATATACAAATAAACGAGCTACAATTCCACGAGTCATATTATGACTCAGATTTATACCATAAATTAAGGGGTCGTCGCAACATGGTTCCTTTCGAAACGCTTATAACTTGCACCAGTCCCTAGTTTGCATCTGATCACTCGAGCGGGTACCGGCGCACGCGCAGATGGGGAAAGTGTGAGCAAACTTCGCCTCTACACTGTTTAATGCTAATGCGGGATTCTGCATAAGTTGTACGTAAATCTATTGTTAATATTATACTAACTTTTGTCGCGTTAAGTTTTGTTTTTGTGCGCAAAAATATTATGAGTATAATTTATTTAAACTTTATAGTACTGGCTGCGTCAATTTGAACTTGGCTAAACATAGCCCCTAACTCTACGGCACCTTGGTACTGCTATTATATCAAGTCCGTTATTTCTAACGTTAGTTAGTTAGTTAAAGATAACCCCAGTTTATGCCTACTATATACAGGGTGTAACAGAAAGGGTATGTTAAGCGAAAAGCTATGTAAATAGCCCGCTAAAAGGAACCTATCCACAAAATTTCAGACTCGAAATCACATGTTTATTTTTCCAATAGTATGGAGAATTCCTAAACAACTCAGGAATGTTCATACAAACTTGAAAAATAAATATGTGATTTTGATTCAACAACAAACATCAAATTTTAGAAATAGGTTCTCTATAGTGGGCTAATAACATAGCTTTTCGCTTAACATACCCTTTCTGTTACATCCTGTATACTCTTAGATGAATTATTATGACTAGATTCAGTGACAGCGCTCAAAAAATGGCACGACAAATAGCTGCTCAAATGTATGACTGGGCGACTATTGTCATAAATTGATACAAGTAAAGTCGAGTCTTGTGGTAAGTACATAAGATTCAAGTTATTTGGTTTAATGCAGTTATTATGTTTATATAGATTCACTCGTGCCACATAAAGATTTCATTATGAAACCCCGCTATAGGTAGACACCTATAATCACGTCACTGTATTGTACTTACTGGCTAATTTAATTTTTTCCTGAAATCCTGAAATATAGGTATATCTAGTTGAAATAAATACCTAATAGACCTTTCTTCCATCATAACTTCCTTATAGAGATGTCATGAGCGAAACAAACACGTCCCCGGAACACAATATCCGGGTAGAACGAGTTTCCGCATCGGAATACATCCCTATACCGGATAACGACAGAAAATGGGAAAATTAAGTTACTCGGATTCATTTTCACATAGTTTTCCGCTGGAAGTTCATTTAGGAGGCGTTTTATTAAATTCCAAATCCCGTCAGATTATTTTACTATACCTATTTTAGCCAGATCTGCAGGATCCTGATGGGGTTCCTACAGTCATGTTTAGCATAGCAGAGCAAGATGTAAAAGATCAGGGACAGTTGCCCGCCTCTTACCTGGTCTATGACATGCACGAGAGGAGCATGCAGCTGATTATTTCAATGAAATTCTTCACTGCTTCTTCACTACTCGATGGCTATTAAAGTATGCAACAATTAACGAATGATCTGGGCTCATACATTACATAGTACCCACTGTTAAACCTTGGTAAAACACCACATCATATATTTATAAACCCTATACATGAATCAAGTAACAAAAACTCATTAACCCTTCTGATTTCGAAAATATCCACAGATAATAAAACTAGTCAGAACCTCCCAACCCTAACCAACTAAAAAGCAACAAGAACATTTATTTTCACACTTAAAAACAAAACCTATAGCTTTCACAATAGAATAGGGAATAGGTTGAATGTCATTGAAAGGTCCCTGTATTAGCCTACCCAATTATGGAGAGTCCCTCAATTCCAACTGATTTATGAATGACAGCATCACTACAAATCCCGAAACGACTTTCGTTTTCGACTAGACTGGCCGGCTATACGTGACTCGGTTCGGTTTTGTGGAGCGATATACATTGATAGTTTTGTAAGATCAACTAGTTCCAATAGCACCAATTGGTTCCTTTGGATGATGGCGCTAGCTTCTACATTTATCTGTGTGACTGCACACGTATAAATATGCGTATGTGCAAATTACAGTTACTGTGCAATTGTGCATAGTCCAAAAATGTAAATAAAATACCACCTGTCAAACTACTTCTATCCTTAGCTTACTGTACCTAACAAAAATATAATTTTTTATTGATCACGCTTAAAAACACTGGGTTAAATCGACAAATACTTTTTCTCTATTTTAGACGAAGTCGCGGGCAACCAACTAGTATAAATCGATTTCACAATCGTAAGCAATGTATGTCTACATTCTTACCCATTCGGTATAAACTCTAGGGATATGATGACCCCAGAGAATAACGAGTGTGAATGAAGCCCTGTTCCGTTCATAGGTGACACAGTTGGGGTTTCTAGCTGGAATGTATTATTAGTGACTGTCATTGCATTGCGATTTATTACTTAGAAACGAGGAGTTGCAAATGATTTTAAGTTATTAAACTGGAGCTTAAAGTTTTAATTAAGCAGTTATCTATATTTAAAGTTACTTATCTGGTAGATACTAAATGTAAAACAAATACGATTTTGTCGAAACATCTCTTTAGTTTTAAATGGGAGACATCTGGATCTTCCAAACTAATTCGGGCGAATATACCCATGCACATTTTTTAAAGTTGACATTTGGCCCGCAGACTAGTTTTTGCATGAGCGAAATGTCCTATAAGTCACAAAGAAGTGATTAAACACACATTTTTTGCTTCAAACATGGTTACACAGAAATCTAATATCGCTTTACATTAACCTTTTTAGAGGCCGTGTCAAGTAAAACCCTAGCTGATGAAGATAAAATGAAAACCCGCCCGAAACATGACACACAATATTCCGCACAATAAATTATAACAAAACAATGTATATTGTTACCGAAATTACGCGTTATGCAAGAGAAAAGACCTCTAAAGCTGTAAAACAAACAAACATTTCATAATACGCAGACAAAGGGCTTACAAAACTTAAGTTATTTGGGTCAAAAAAATTTCATAGTCCAAATACTTCCAGACGATTTCGTTGTGGAAAATTGGACTGAAAATTGTTATGTGCAAATGTGGCATTGTTCTATTTTGTTCTACTCGTAGTATGAATTATGGTCAGGTTATGTTATTTAGGACTAGAGTTTTGCAACGTGGTCTTTAGAGATATTCTAACTAAATACTAAAATACGATAAAAACGTCTCTACTTTTCTGTATCTATATAACCGAAAAAAATAAACTATAAATTAATTCCTTAGCCGACTCTTTTGACATGCACGGATCATGGAAGGAAATACAGCGGATATACTAAAGTGAAGCCCCGGGATCAGGGAATCTCTTTTATCCCCAAGAGAATTGGTCAAGGGCATAATTAGGTATGTGTGGTTGTGCATCTTGAACGATACCATGTACCTATATTATGTCAGAATTAAGTAAAAATCATATCACAATCGTTTACGGTGGTTGGCTAAGTATCTTGTTATATAACAAGCTGTCATCAAACGCGTACTTTGCAAAGACAAAAGAATGGCTGACTCTATTTCCTCCAGGAAAACTATATGGGGAAGCGTTTAAGTGGTAAATGTGTATTGTTATGTACTTTCTGTGGGTAACATGATTACTTCTTGTAGTTACGGCTTTATTGGCAGTTCATACATAACTTTATTATTGGGGTTTTGATGTTGGGATTGTGGTGTCAGGTTATGGGTTGAGTTCTTGTCTGCGATAAATGTTTTTGTATGTGATTCTAGTTGCGGATAGGTAAAAATTATAGTAAATTTAATTATCCTATACCCACTGTGACATTTTATTTTATTTGTGACTAAATAAAAATCAGGTCTTTATGAAATATGATGTAGATAAGTGTAACTTTTCTGGAATGTAAGACAATCATCCTTATATTTAATTCCGCAATAAAAAGGTAAATATTTATAAGCCAAATCTTATTGTTGTCCTATTCGCGGGGATTATAAAAGTATTTACCTACATACCTAGATATAGATATTTGACAACACTTTTGCGTCATGCCTAAGTATACCTACTTATATCTGTATTCTCAACTTCGGCTTAGTACAATATACTTTTCCATTACACTTAAGGGCCTTGTTTAGTTTTTACGATGAGTTTTTTTTTTAATTATACACTGATGATAGCCTGAAGGGCTTTGTCATCTTCACCGGGCTACTTGGCGTGCGCTGAAGGCGCACAACCGAATGGTTTAAGCCTACGGGACCAGTGCACCCCAGATACGGCTGGGGCTTTGTCGCTTGGGGGACTAAACAAAGGTTTGTATGACTATTTGTAGGATGGCTGGTAGAGTCGATGCTCAGCAGCGTCCTACTTTCGACTCTACCTACCATGAGTTCCTGGAAAATCCACCGCTAAAGAACCCTCGAAACAACTGCGGTGGGGCTGTGTTGGCCAAACGAGTCAGATCAGGGCTGCCTACTTTGGTCAGTCACCTGTCTGGCTATCTGGTGTGTGTTGCATCTATGAGAGGTCGGCGGCGGCGCGGGAGCTGGAGCTAAACTGGCCAGATACGCCGTAATGGCGTCATCGTCGTCCGCGAGTACATCTCGGGGACGTCGTCTCTGCCCCGTCGAGTGGTAGTGACGGGGTTGGTAGGTAATGGCTTTTACAACCAGCGGGTTGGTGTGATGGGATAGGCGGTCAAAGAAGCGACGTGAAGCGTCCTTCATGTATTTACGGAGGGTCGGTACCTCGAGGTCGCGATGCAGATCCAAGTTCCGGACGTACCACTCTAAGTATTCTCTTATATATAAGTATTCTTTATTTTTATGACTTATTGTCACAGTAAAGTTTTCACAAATAAATTTTTGACAAGGAAAATGTACAAAGACGTACTTAGAGAGATTTCTTCCAGCAAACCAATCGTGAAAGAGAAATAAACATAAGAGTTAGGTTAGGTTAGTTAGTATGTGAGCACACAAATTCATATTTTATTATAGATAGGGTAACATTTTAATATAATATACTATAGTATACGGCAGTCTTGTGGCGTGCCCTGGGGGAGCCCTACGTCCAGCAGTGGATTGCAATAGGCTGATGATGATTATAGTATAATCACTCATACTTGGTCCTAAACGAAGCCGTGGTCGAAAGTCTGTGATTTGCTATCTAGACGAAAGCTAATTTGACAAACGATTACTATTACCACATTCAAAAATATCAATTATAAATATTATTAAGAAAATGAAAAAAAATCACCCGAGTGAAATTTGAACTCACTACCTCTCGCAAACTGTGCTCTCGCTCAAACCAACTGAACTATCGGGTCAATTAACTCGGATGACGAATTTTACCATCTCTTTTGCATTACGTTTTTATAAACAAAATATCAATATTTTAAAATTAGATAACGAAAGGATTTATCGACTTGCTAAATTCAGAGAAAAGCAATAAGTTAACATTTTGTAAATAGTTTAGTCTGTGATATTTAATTTCACATTCAATTACAATTTAAGCCATCCTAAAGAGTTATTTAATCCTAAAAGGGATTAGGGATGTTATTGTTAAAACTTTTTTACCGCAAAGGCGTGTCCCTTTTTATGTTAATTAAGGGGTATAACTTTGAAATAAATTACTTCAACATTGCGTTTGAAATACCTACGTATTTGTTGAATAAATGATGGGTATATAAATTTCTTTGATTAATTTCCCCGTAATTCCGTTGGTGTAGCATAAAGTATTTTTCCAAAGAATTAATGATATCTGCCCTTCTATATCATTACTAGATTTAGTACCTACTTGAATATCTTGAAAATCGTTGTAATTTATGTTCTTCTTCCTTTAGGAGCTACACTGATATCACCTCTCACAATCCATTCAATATGTTGTCAAGTAGAGTTGCCAAACGTACTCAAACATATAGAATTTTGTAGTCTACCTATATCATGAAGGCGTCTGCTGTAAACTTTAATACATACAAACATATATGTACATAGTAATTTTCTCGAAAAATCACGAAATTTTCATGTAAAATTCTGCCAAGCCTCGCACTGTTAAAAAGTTATTAGATACACAGATTACGAGATAGGGCCAAGCTTCTAACTCTACGGCAAGGTACTGTTTATAATTGCGTTTCTGTTATGCCTACATTATTGATGGAAATAGATATATGCAATTGAAATATATTCCTAAATATTCCACAAATAACAATCCTTGTACTAAAATTAACAACAACATTAACAACGGTGTTGTTAAAACCGCAATAGTTCATACAACCGTTAACAGATCTGATGGTTAAGTTGCCGGTAACCATAACTTGGTACCCGCAAACAAAACCAGTAGCGCTTCGTCCCCATTTAAACACAAGGACGTTAGTTAAAACCACTACTATTGCTTGTCGATTCAATTTTGGATCGAGTTTTGCAACGTGACAACCCATTTTCATGAACGCAACTTTATTTTCATACCTAGATTGGGATAGATTTTTGCCCATTCATATAAAATTGCAATAGCTAGTGATAGCCCAACGGTGAAGACGTACGTCTTAACGTATATCTTCCAGTCGGAAAGTGAAGGTTCGACGTCAAGTAGGCGGCCATAAAACAAACGCCATATTCTTGGCAATATGAGTTTCGAAAGAAACCATATTACGCCGACCTCATAAATACACCAGCGCCTTAAGGGCGAATCATACGCAAAAGCAGCACAACGCCCTACGTATACAATATAATAACGCGTTCCGGGTGTTGGTGGGGCTACCTCGGTTCTGTAGCGCGTCAGGGATGTTTGCCGACGCTCGGATGGACTGTTTCTACACAGTGATGCGGAAAAGGTGCACATCTCTGATGCGCCGGGTCCGGGCTAGCCCTAACAGCATCCTCAATATGTTTGACAAAAGGTTTGACTGTGAGTACATGCAACATTGTCATATGGTACATCTACTCACAGCCAAGCCTTCATAATGCGAGAGCAAATGGTATGGAATGAATAAATATTACTACTAACATAGAATAAGAAACTACTAACAAAATATGTGTTGAATTATATTACATGAAATAAATGATTATAATAATAAATAATAATAAATAATGGCATAAGGGTAGGAAAAAGATTTTTTTTATATAAAATTGCAATTGTTTTATGGCTCTATGGTAAATTTTACAGTAATTTAGTACCTTATGTATGTATATTGGTACACCAAAATGTTCTCAAAAATCTCCACTGTGAAGAATATAATTTCGGAAAAGTTAGAGATAGAAGTCAGTAAAGTAATTCACTTTAGTAGCACTTATCACTTATCAATGGTTAATATAAAACAAACTGATAGCTGCAAACCTTTCTTCAAATGTCTGAACATATTACCATTGCCATGTCTATATATTCTAGAAGTGGCATATAGATCAATATCCTAAGTTAAAAGGGGGAAGGAATAATTTTAGAATATGCATGCCAACATGTAAAACGGCACTGTTCAACAAAAGTATGTATATTTGGTATGGCACCTAGAATTTATAATAAACTACCCGCCGGCATTTGTAAAACTGACAACAAGCAGTTATTTAAAAAAAAAGGTAGATGAGCTATTAATGGATGGTGTTTTCTACTCTATTGAGGAATTTCTTAAAGCTAAAATAACCTGCTAGTGGACACTGAAATGGTATACTAATTCTATTTAATTTTATTTGTGCTTTTCTTTCTTTTGTGCTATATCACTTTTATAGGTTTAAAGATTTGCATGCCAGATTTTTGGCAAAATATGTTGGATCAATTTTTGCATAATTATCTTCAATTTTGAGCAACCCAAATTTTGAGCATATAAAGGTTATTGTATTGTATCATGTAATATTTCAGTAAGAACTCAACAAAATCTAGCTAGGTATAGTTCAAGTACCTACTTACTCGGTGATCACAACTTTATTGGTAACTAGTGAGATTCATGAGTAAGGACTTGTTTACTAGTTTTCAATACGTTATAATCTGTTATAATAATAGAGGAAATCATCTAATAGGAGCGTGGTTTAGAATATTGAGTTAAAGGAAAACGTTTAAAGCACTTAGTATAAAAAGCACCCTTTTCCTTTTTATCATGGACGTATAAAGAACAACGGACGTAATGCTGTTAATGCACAGATTGAAGCACCGAAATGGCGGCGCGTTGCGCATGTGTGCGTATTTTCTAGTAGGCGCCGAGCTTACTATGGTTTGTATGTGTGGGTGGATAACGCGTCATACATAATACATCCCTACTCGTAGGACTCGTATGGAATATCGTTACCGAGCTTACTATGAATGCCTCACTCTGTGTATGGACAACACTCTGTTCGTTATTCTTTATACGTTCATGATAAAAAGGAAAAGGGTCAAAGAATGCATTCAAAAGTCGATGTTTTCTTATGATTAATCTATTTACTTGTTTAAAACAAAAGAAAGTATATCGTTACGCACAACAGATATTTTGTATACAGAAAAAAATATTTGAAGTCAATACAGCATTAAATAATATGAAAAATACAAATAATGACGGCCGATTGGTGTAGTTGGTAGTGGCCCTGCCTGCGACGCCATAGGTCCTGGGTTCGAATCCCGGTAGGTGCAAACATTGATATGATGAATATCTATGTTTGTTTCCGAGTCATGGTTGTTTATATACTTATCTATGTATTTATATACCGTTGCCTAGTACCCACGACACAAGACCTTAGGGATCTTAGTGTGGGACTAGGTTAATGTGTTGTGAAGTGTGTGAATATATTAATTTTCACACATAAAGGCACCAGACTCTCCCGTGGGATTTTCTTCTAAATATTATTGTGAATTGTAAATTATAAATAAATAATTGTAAATAAGTAATTAACATACTCATACATTATTCTATCCAATTTAAAGATATTTCACAAACAGAGTTCTCCTAAGAAATAATATTAAAGTAAATTATCAGGATGGCCAAGCCATAAATTATTAATGGGAAAAGTAGGTGTTCGATAATACCTACAGGCTACAAATAATAATTCTTATTCTCAATGAGATACAATTTTGTATTCATGAGCTTACTGGAACTACCAGGCTTATTTTCGAATATTCTTTTAGAATTTATAGAAGAATTTTGTTGGAGAAGTTTGAAGGAATTTTGCTCGGTCTTTTCCCTTTTTCACAAAAAATCAGACCGAAAAATATATTACGAGTACACACGGTGTAACAGAAAGGGTATGTTAAGCGAAAAGCTATATAAATAGCCCACTATAGAGAACCTATTTCCAAAATTTGAGACTCGAAATCACATGTTTATTTTTCTAGATTGTATGAAAATTTCTGAGTTGTTTAGGAATTCTCCATACTATCTGAAAAAATAAACATGTGATTTCGAGTCTGAAATTTTGTGGATAGGTTCCTTTTAATGGGCTGTTTACATAGCTTTTAGCTTAACATACCCATTTTGTTACACCCTGTATAGATCCGGTCATCACCATGATGGACGTAAGCATTACACATATACATATAGATTAGTTTAATTGCACATGTTACTCTCTGTTTGTTAATAATTTCTCTAAATATTTAATTGTATCAGGCGTCACTATTCGGAAGTTCAAATCTCCATTGAGAGGTCGCCCACCACCGGGCCCTACACCCTCCGCTGACCCTTGGATCTGCCGACTCATGATCACGAACACAAGACACTACTGTCGCAATAAGAAGCCAGATCCAAGCACCTAGCATGCAACCATAAATACACGGGTGTTGGCGAAACATATGTCGATATTTTTTTTTATTGGTTTTCGGATTAGCAGCTATGTATTTCTCTTTACTTGCTTGCTTACTGGAAGAGATCTCTTGTAGAGATAAGCTTGTTCATGCATCTCTTCTTTAATCTTGTATGTAATATTTTTTGTGTATGTGCAATAAAGAATAAGAACAACCGTAATAGCAACTCTTAATCCAACCACATAATTAATAAATATAGGTACTGCACTTAATCAAAGAATACCCACAAATCGGGGACAAACAAACAGAACGGTAGCCAAAAAAAGTCGCAACAAAAACACGACACACGTCCAGCCGGGCGATGATATCACGAAATTGCTTCATTAAAAAGCCTTTTTGTGAAAATCCAGTTACACCGTATAACAGAACTCGGACAAAGCATCATTAAGGAGATTGAGTGGTATTGTGCCCAGTTTTTGCGGCAGACGAATTTCTCGTTCATATCGCTGTGCATTTTTAAATTACTTGTTGAATCGGTAATGTTTTTAATGGCATCCTGTTAATGTCTCACACTATGGTTGGACTTGGTATCGGTTGTGATTGAAAGTTTCTTCTTGAAGAAAGAATAAAATGAAATAAAATAAAACATCAACAACAACTTTCCAGAAACAAAAGCAGTGAAAATAGTAGACAGTAGAAACTCGTACACCTATATAAATGATAACAAATTGATAAAATACAGCAATAAAATTTTCCACAAAAAAAACGTGAACAATTTTCCAAAGTCTCGAAATCGAAATCATTACTGTAATTTATTGAAAATTGTTCGCCAAATTGAGGAAATTGCTCTTTTTGTATTAATTCAGATTTTGATTACCCAAGCCTGTTATTGCTGGAATAATTTCGTTACTTTGACCAAATTTTTATAACATTATTGCTTTTTTATAAATTTGTATAACATTATTGTTCCTCGGGATTTTTGTCTTATATCACTACATATTATAAAACAAAGTCGTCCCGCTGTCTGTCTGTCCATATGTATGCTTAGATAAATATCTACTATATAGATAAACTACACAAACGTATTATGATGCGGTTTTATTTTGTTAAAAGAATTTATTTAAGAGAAGGGTATATACAGAATGTTTTTTCGTTGCCACCATTAACGAAGGGTACGTAGGTACTCTAAGATCAAATAAAGTAAGTTTATGCCAAAAAAAATCCTGGGAAATGATGTAAATAAAAAATTAAAAAATTCCTTGATCGGGCAAAATTTATAGTGTCCAGTGTTAATGCTAGCTTTTTCATAGACAGATATTAATTATTTCTCGTGAAAAAATCTTGCTACGCGCGTCTATGTGCATTTACGCAGAAAAACGCAGTCTATTTACTCAACTTTGGACCCTAATATCTTGGGAACCAGACACTTCCCAGGTATGCTTCCATGGAGAAAAATGATCGTGATGATGAGGATGTAGTTTTCGGGAACGTTGACGACCAAAAATCACCTGTATGTATTACTAGAGACCGCCCCGGCTTTGCATGGGTGCAATGCTCCCTGGCGCGTACGAAGTCGCGGGCAGCCGCTAGTACTTTTATTTTTTTATTTACCTACCTACCTACTAATAAACCTAAAAATATATGTTTGGTACAATTACATGATATAAATGCCTTGAATAATCAATTGAACACCAGAAAAAAAAGAAAACCCATAATTCGGTTTATAACCGAATCGAAAAGATCACTTGGTAACTGACAAAAAATAACGTGGGTGGAATTAAACTAGGCTTTCTCCTAAAACTAACTTGGACTTTCTTACTAAGAATCCAAAGTTTCTTTTGGTGTGTTCGACATTGCTAAATTGAATTCAACTATGATTGATATTGACTCCTTCGACACAATTAAATAATACCGTAACACAGATAGATTGGTTTTAGTTGATAACTTATATATATATATATATTCTAACATTATAAATGCGAAAGTCTCTGGGCATTTCTAATAACTAGCTTTAAACTAGGTTTAAAATATTCACAGATATTCCATTTATTTATCTCAAAATCAGCGAATCCGCGATTTTTTTTCTTGTCAAATTACGGCATAAATTTTAAGTGACATCTATACAGGATGTTTTCTCATTGTCACCCTAAACGAAGGGTAAGTACTCTATACATAAAATAAAGTAAGTTTATGCCAAAAAAAAAAGTGCAACGCAGTTTATTTATTCAACTTTGGACCCTAATATCTTGGGAACCAGACACTTCCCAGGCATGATTCCATGGAGAAAAATGATCGTGATGATGAGAAGATTCCGTAGTTTTCGGGAACGTTGACGACCAAAAATCACCATGTATATTATTTATATTATATTGCTTGTGTTAAATTATCATTTTTTCATGGATACCTGGGAAGTGTCTGGTTTCCAAAATATTAAACTGCACACATTAGCAGGAGAGTCCTTCACTAGACACGCAATCATAAGCATCATAAACTTACTTGTATAGATACGTACCTTAAAGCCATTCTAAAGACATTACATTCAGAAGTATATCATTGTTAATACACCTTAAGCTATTCTAAAGACATACATAGGATATATATACATACATAGATACATAAATAGATATATACATACATGATAGTATCATAAATTAGGTGCAAACATTGATGATGATATCCCGATTCATCAGCCAGTACCCACGACACAAGACCTCTTAGTGTGGGGCTAGTCAATTAAGTGTGTGATAACCGGGATCCCGCAGCCACGTTTAGTATAACGGGGACAGATGTTAACGATCAGTGACAAGTTGCTAGCTTATCGCGTGAAATTCTAAATAGATATATAGGAAAACATCCTCTAAATCACTTAAATATGAACTAGAACATTTATAACATTTCCATACATTTATTAGTACTATAACAGAACAGTTCATCTTTAATAGCCTCATCTAATCAAACTGCTACAAGACGCAAAATTACTGCTTAAGAAAGCCGAATGCCATCAAAGACTCCTCAAATACCGTACTAATAACAAGTCATTTATTCCAATTCAACCACAGACAATCAATTTTCGAATACCACTTCATCTTTAAGCCAATGTATTAAAGTCTAGATTTGTTCTGATAACGCATCGAGTGTGGCTACATGAACGTAACTTGGAATGGAGGTACCGCACAGTGGTTATCCAGTGACGTCATTATGACATTAAATGTAGCTATACCGTGTAACTACCTATATACTGGTTGTATAATAGGAGCTTTTATATAATACGCTTGTGGCTATTGTGCTGTGTTGGTTAGTGTGGAGTGAGACTTGTTTATTGTTAGTTTTGGAAGTATCCGTTTTTACCCGACTGCACCAGAAAGATGGTTATGTTTTGCGAACGTGTATATTCTATCGCCTAAATATCGTGTCGCATTTTAAGTTAAGAGGTATTATTAATAATTTTATATTATTAGATTTGTTTTAGTCCTGCCTGAGAGTGATACCTACTGTGTGAATTTTTTTTACGCAATCGGATTTTTAACATCACAAAAGCAATGAACATATTGAAATTGTGACTTGTATTATTGACAACATTATTGTTAATAACAAAGTAACAAAGCTTTAGTATAATAGAAACTCCTGTTATACCTAATAAAATATTTCACTGCAAAAATGTTAGGTACTTATTTTTGACTGGATGTGCTACAATACAATATTATAATTTTTATTTAGATTTTATTTATGTTATAAAGATTCCCTAAAACATAGACTTCATTCCCAGAATGCTATGACAAACAAGTTCGCGGGATTATAATTGGTATTTATTTTAAATTCTTAAAAAAATCATCATTAGACAAAAACAAGCAATATTTATTATTTATTTCTTCTTCAGCCTATTGCAGTCCACTGCTGGACGTAGGCCTCCCCCAGGGCACGCCATAAGGCTACTGCCACAGGGGGGTTTTGCCCATAGTCACCACGCTGGGCAGGCGGGTTTGTGACCGCGGTATGATTTTCGGACTATGTTGTCAGTACGGGAGGCGCTGCTGCCCACCTCCCGGAAACCCTTAATCGCCTCGTATCACGGGCAGGCAGGGGTGGTACAAACTCTACTCTGCCGGCACCACGCGGATATTTATTTATTTAAAGAAGCCGTTTCCATACCTTTAGTTAAGCCCCAGACAGTTATAAGTGAGTAGCGAAAGCCGCTATGTCACCGGTGGACGACCTTCCGACCCTGGGTCTGATTGAATTAATTGAGTGGCATAAACCTATTGATGACGTGGTCATGAAGGCAGAACCTAGTATACTATCTCTTTTATTTATACATGATTTTAGCTATAACAATATAGACAGGGTATGAAAGAGAAAGAAGAAAGATCGCCTAAG
Source organism: Carposina sasakii (assembly GCA_014607495.2). Taxonomy (NCBI): domain Eukaryota; kingdom Metazoa; phylum Arthropoda; class Insecta; order Lepidoptera; family Carposinidae; genus Carposina; species Carposina sasakii. The sequence continues at coordinate 5,738,708 of CP053161.1, forward strand.
CGAACGCCCCCTGAGATCCTCAGTCGACACTTATGTCATGCACGGGAGAAGATGCAGCTGATGTATTCTAGTGAAGTCCCGGATCAGTACAGTAATGTCGATTAATTTTATTACATCATGTCATTTGAGACAATTAGGCCGCGTGGTGCCGGCAGAGTAGAATTCGTACCACCCCATGTCTGCCCTTGTGTATCGTACGAGGCGATTAAGGGTTATTATTATTTATTAAGATTAGGCACACCAACATCACATGTATTAAAAAGGTAGAATAATGATTATACATTGTAGCACAATACTGATACATGCAACTATAACTGGCGCACACAAAACATGCATTAAGATACTTACGGCCGCGCCGCCCAATAATCCATCTCGCAACAGTTAAGTGAAACAGATATCCCTGCCTTGATCACGAGACAAGTTACGAGAGGCACAGCTCGTAAGGTAAATAAAATAATAATAATAAACATATGGCCTAGGCCCGTGAATATTGTAATACCGGCAACAAAAGCCTAGTAGGGTTGATACAAGAACAAAACAATAATAATATACAATATAGATACTTCATGCAGCAGCGCCTCTTGTGTTGACAACATAGTCCAAAAATGCAAACTGCGGTCACCAACCCGCCTGCCCAGCGTGGTGACTATGGGCAAATACCCCCCATGGCAGTCTTGTGGCGTACCCTAGGGGAGGCCTACGTCCAGCAGTGGACTGCAATAGGCTGATGATGATGATGATGATTTGAGACAAAAGTAGCTTTCTGAGTATTTTTATTATTCCAATCGATAAATATATAAAGTCTTTTCAAAATTAGTGATCAAAATAGAAAATATAAATATATACGCAAAGTGGGAGGAAGCGTGTTTAAAATAAGATTTATAGGCAGTAACTTTATTGACTACTGTTTATAGCTTCAATATAAGAGACAAATGGTATAAAGTGCTATTATTGATTGCACGACAGTTTAATATTGACGGTATATATTTATTTCAATTTACTCTTATAGTCTAGGAGCTAGCTGGTGATTTAGTATTCAGTGGCTGTAAGGCAAAACATATCCACAATTAGATCACTGTTATACATACAAAGAATACACCATTTTCCAAATGTATTAATCAAGCGAAGATCTTTGTGTAAAACTGCATGATTGGTTTTTAATGAATTAATATAGGTAAATTTATGGCAACCCGGATCCCACTTAAGAAAATTAATCTTGTTTTCGAAGCTTGTTTCAAATTCAGAATAATTATTTTATTTAGTTACAACTACTGAAAGTAAGGGATATATTATTCAGGTAACCATTCCATCCATAAGCAGGCATCTATACATATAATAAAAATGTAACGGATCACTGTCTGTACATGGAAGATATATGAGAAAAAATATTATAGGAGACCTTTATCAACGCAATAGTACCCAAAATAATGATTTTTGGAATTTTTGTCTGTTTGTCGGTTTGTCTGTTTGTCTGTGCGTTTGTGCACGCTAATCTCAAGAACGGCTGGACCGATTTCGATGCAGTTTTCAGGAATATATTGTGACAGGTCCCACTTAACATATAGGCTACTTTTTATCCCGGATAATTTCGACATTTTGTTTTTTCTGTAGTCCACGCGGACGGAGTCGCGGGCGTCCACTAGTCATACATAAAAATATGATGTTTTACAAAATTGTAGATCTTAGTCTATAACTTACCAACCTTTGAAAACCAGTTATTAACATCTCAATTATTTTTACAGGATAAATAAAATGTAGGAGTAATTAATAGAAGCAAGTTCAAGTGCCATGGGAGGTTTCTGCCCATAGTCACCACGCTAGGCAGGCGGGTTGGTGACCGTAGGCAGCTAGTGTATTTATTTTGAAGTAGATAGTGTAAGCTATTTCATTACATGGTACATTACAGTCCATTTCACCCCACCGGTGTAAATTAGTATCCACAACGAGACATGTTACACGTGTAATGTTCAATTTACGTTCATCCTATTACGTGACTATTTACATTCAATCGTTAATTGAAAAAAAACTAACAGTCAAGCGTTTGAAAAAATGTAAAGGTTTCGTACATATCAAAAAATTTGGAGAAACGGACTGCTAGGTACATGTTAATTGCTTTGTCTGTCGAATTCAGCAACTGTTTTGACAACACTTTTACTAACAGTACCGAGATCATATTTTGAGCAAAATATTGTTGTACACAAATGTATTTTAAAACTTGTGTAGGTAATATAATTTTATGTAAAAAAAATGTGTCATATTTATCATTTGTTGTCAAAGACACTAGCGATGACTAGTCTACTGGAAGCGGAAGCGAAGTCAGAAATAAAAATGTGTGAACTAATTAAAGATACTTTCTTAATCAGTCATGTACGCTTTTAATATCTACCAAATCCAAGATAAGATTGTAGTGTAGCATAATTACAGCTGCTGTAGTTATTTAAGTTCACCTTTGCCGTTCATACTTTTGAGCTGAATTTTGCAAATTACACACTCACTTTTAACCTGTCAGCCAACGTAGTATGGGTTGAACCTACCACCGATTTTCGTGCACTTTTATATAACAATATTAGGAAATAGGAATTAATGTTTTCGTTTCGGAACCCTAAAATTAACAATAGTACCTCGTTAAGATTAACGGCATCTATCTCGTTTTTGAGAACTAATCAAACGAAACATTTCAGGTTTTTTTTTGCGGAATAGAATAGCATAGAATAGAATAGAATACGTTTTTACATCGGAATCGTAACATTCGATAACTTTTGCCCATATTTTACTACGTGGCTTTCGTGTAATTTGAACTCCATAGATGTAGGAAACTGTGTTTTGTGGTGCGAATGGTTTTATTGAAAATTAAGGCCATATAATTCAGCGACTGCGCATGCGTGAATTTGATGGATAGTACGAAAGGCCACAGCATACAAAAATCAGTTATTCCACATTACCATATCAGTAAAAGAATGGGAGTTTGTTTAGATAGGCTTATGAGCGAGTATAATATTATATTCTAAAAATGTTTCCTTCGCGAAATATAAGATATATTATCATAACATTACATTCTCAAATAATTCGATCGGTCTCAGATCGATAGATAGTTATAAATACCAAAATGTATATAATAGTTAATTGCTAGATTGGTGCTATGCCGCCGTTACTGTGCCGATACGAGTATATTTGTTATATTTATCTTAAACACGGAAGGCATAAATACTTAAAATAAATCTCGCATAGGCATATTAAATTGCATTAGTTCGCACAGCAATTAAAAGATCACCATATTGTCTAGACAAAAAACTGTAATAAAAACGTTAGATACATTCTGAAATCTGATTTGTAGTTACTAGTGTCACCTTTCACTTTGATTCATTATTATGTTAAAATCAGGGATAATGCACAATTTTTTTTTATATCCTTGACCTACTTAAAAACCTGTTAAAATCTTTTTCGTTTCATGCTCTTATCCCAAGATAAAAGTAGGTAGGTATGTAATTAGCCTAGCTTATGTAATTTGTCTACGTACATAGTTTAATGTCGGTAAAAGTTTTTTCGTTTATTCGTAAATAGTAAGTAATTAATAAATCTTGTAAAATAGTCACTTAGCTCGTGCCTCGGAAAGCACGTAAAACCGTTGGTCCTGCGCCTGATCTCTCCGGTCGGACTATGAGTAACGGACTAGAGAGTGCACTTGCAATTGTGCACTATAACATTACATCTCCTGCGCACTCGACTAATCTCCGTTGAAATGGGCCGCCATAATTAAATTACTTTTGAGACACTGTTAATGAGAAACTTATATGTTTATTAAAACCATTCCTATTTATACTAATAGTTTAGTAAACTTCGAGTATGCCTTTCCTGCTATCCGCCCTTCCACTGTACTAATTTATCTCATGAAAATAAAGCATAGGTAATTATGCATTCCGCATACATTAGCATGGATCATGCTACATACATATTCATGATATAAACATGGAGATTGGCAGCAAATATGACTGATTTTGAGTTAAAAAATGATGGACATAGTAGGTAATATTTTCATAGAAACAATCTTTTATACATATTATAATACTCGTAAAAATGTAACGGGTCGCTGTCTGTACATGGAAGATAAATGAGAACAAATATTATAGGAGACCTTTACTAACGCAATAGTACCCAAAATAATGATTTTTGGATTTTTTGTCTGTTGGTCGGTTTATCTGTGCGTTTGTGCACGCTAATCTCAGAAACGGCTGAACCGATTTCGATGCAGTTTTTAGGAATATATTGTGAAAGGTCCCACTTAACATAAAGGCTTTTTATCCAGGGAAAATGTAAATCTAAACTAACCGGGTTTTAGAGTTTCATAATAATTAGTGGTTTACTAATTTACTAATTTCTATAATCCTGAGGATGCCACGGTTGTTGGCGAAACAACCGTGGCATGTAGGTGGCTTATGTAGATTATTTATCTAGTTTTTGATTTCGGAATGGTGCAATGTATTGTCTTGCATGCTAGGTGCTCGGGTCTGGTTTCTCGTGGCGATTGTAGTCAGTGCAAGTGCCTTTTTCGCAGTTATGAGTTATCAGATCCGAGGGTCAGTGGAGGGTGTAGGGCCCGGTGGTGGGCGCACCCATAGAGAAACAGGGAAAATGCTTTTATCCCGAATAATTTCGACATTTTGTTTTTTCTGCAGTCCACGCAGACGGAGTCGCGGGCGTACACTAGTCCTTACTAATATCCTAATGTAAATGCCAAAGTACCTAACTCTGTCTATTTTCTCTTTGTTCTGTCTTCTTTCACGCAAAAACGAACCGATTCAAATGAAAATTACTTTAATGTTTAAAAAGGGCCACAAGTAGTTGCAAGGAAGGGGATGAAAGTTTGTATGGAAATGACGTCATTTCTAAGGCTAGAATAATAGGTTATAATCCCAAAATACCATTACGATATCTAATAAAGGTAATAACAAATGGCAATAGCAAAGCCGAACCCGCTCGCACACCACACACTCTCAAATTATCGCGATCGCGCGGCTTCGGCTTTGCTATTACTTTTACGTAATCGGGAGGCCGTAATAAGTTTATTAAGTATTTTTATGGAAATATCTACTTACAGAGACTAACTTATTTTTTTATTAGTATAACATTGACCAACAAAAACTAAAACAAAAGCTTGACACGTATTGTTCAATCAAAATACCTCAGCCAAAAATACCTTCAAGAGCACTCCTAAATTTTTCCTGAAAACATTTTGATGATATCCTCCGAGATTTATTTTCCTGCAAAGAAAGGTTTTCCTCCCTGAGAGCCTCTTGATACATAAGCCGGGGTCAGCTCCGCCATAGAGGAATAAGATGTAGAATAAGATATAAAATGCTAATGTCATTACTAATAGTTTCGATGCACCATTAGACTTTTCGTTGCCTCACAATTCCAGCCCTTGACACTTAGATTCTATTAGTGGAACGTACAGTAATGTACTACATTACTAATGTATTGTAGTATAATAATGCAATCTAAGTGTCAAGGACTGAAATTGTGAGGCACCGAAAAGTTTAATGGTGCATAGAAATAGTTAGTATGCCATTAGCACTCTATGACTTCTTATTCCTCTATGGCTCCGCAGAAATTCTACCTATATGTTAGAACACGATATTTTCTTTGTGAAAATATTACTCTTGCTCTCCTTGGAAACTCCGTCCGTATATTCTCACAAATTATTTGCTTAGGTATTATACTTGTAGACATATTAGATAGAAGCTCATATTTAATTTCTTTTGAATTTCTCCTAAACTTGACGGCATCTTTCACGAAAAACTAACGGATTGGATTTTGATGAAACTTGGCAGTTTTATAGCTTATACATTACAAACGGCTATATTCCCGAAATGGGGTAACCAGCGCTACAGGATGAAAAGGAGATCCAAGACTTTGCATAGCGAGGACAGCTGTCAATGGTCAGTTATAAATTGCCAGCTTGGGTAAATGCCCAAGTTCCTTAATCGACTCCTACGATATACAGAGGAAGATGTATGATGTATTTAAGTGACGATCCGCATCAGCACAGAAAATATTATTGTAACTTAAATATGCAAAAAAGTTTACGTGAACGAATTCGCAGCCGTCCGCTAGTTTAGTAAAACTTTGCGTATGCTTATTTCTTTATTCACTCCGGTTTCTTTAAAAATGTGCTTCCAAAAAATAATACACATAAACCTTTACCAACATCAATTAAGACGTCGTAAAGATTCTGCAACGGTCGAGCTCGCAGTAAAATAAAATTTTATGGCTATCTCAAAATTAAAGTTCGCAAGCCAATTCAATATAATGGTATCCCGATTTCTTTTAATAACTTAACTTGGGTACATAATCAAGATATTTTTTAAAATAGTTTTACGGTATTACTCAGAATTTAAAAATGCAAAATTTCCTGCGCTTATATGGGCCTTCACTAGAATACATCAGCTGCATCTACCTACCGTACCGTGCAACGTTTACCTTGCTGCTGGCTGCCATAACACATGGACTTCAGCGTCTTTTTCTTTTAAAACTCCTCCCCCAGGGCACGCCACAAGACTGCTATTAGTGGGTATTTGCCCATAGTCACCAGGCTGGGCAGGCGGGTTGGTGACCGCACTTTGTATTTTGGACTATGTTGTCAACACGGGAGGCGCTGCTGCCTTACACCCTTAATCGCCTCGTACCCATGGGCAGACATGGTGTGGTACGAATTCTACTCTGTCGGCACCACGCGGAACATAATATTAAATGCGAGTTAATAACTAATGATATGGAGATTAGTGCAAGGCCGCACTACGGTTTTTTCCCGCAAGCGGTTAACCGCGTAACCACAAAACCGCTTGAGACGCACACACTACGGTTAAAAACAACGAATATAAGTTCTACGGACAACAAATTTTGGCACGGCTTTTACCCGCTAGTCATGTAACAAAACGCGGTTTTAAAATCAGTCGCGGGAAAAAACCGTCAGTGCGGCCACTTCCATTGGTTTCCTTTACTCGTAGTCACAAAGTCAGGCGGTTAAAAACGGTTTTGACGTAGTGCGGCCTTAGACTAACTCTAGTTTACAAAGTAACGTTTTCTACTTAGTTACACTCGCTCATGCAGAAGAATATATGAAACTTTTTACGCAGCTTTTTAAAAGATTTTTCATACGCAAAGCAACGAGTATAAAACGAAGTGCTCCAGTTTTTATATGACCTATTGTTTCACGATAACGTTAAATGTAACAATGTAACTTGCGTTACGATTTTACTAGAGTTAAATCATCGCAGAGTTTCTAATATATAAAACCTGTTTCAGGCATAGGAATCACATCATCAACCTATTGCAGTCCAATGCTGAACGAAGACTTGACCAAGAGCACAAGGCTACTGCCATAAGGAGGGATTTTGCCCAAAGTCAGCACGCTGGGCAAGTGGGTTGGTGACCGTAAAGTGATTTTCGGGCATTGTTGTCAACACGGAAGGCGCTGCTGCCCACCTCCCCTCAATCACCTCTTACGATTCCCACGGTGATACATGAGGTGATGCTATTCTACTCTGCCGAAGCCATATGGCTATAGAATTAGCAGTTAATTACAATTTATACATCTAAGTTGAAAATGAAATTTTAATCAATTCAAATTAAAGCATAACGTGGCGGTAGGCTTACCCATTGTGACGTATGATATTAGGCTCATAGGTAGGTGGGCAATTTGCACTCTTTTGCCCTACCTTATAATAGAGCTTTATCCACCTTAGATTAGGGCATAATGAGCGTGCCTTATATACTTAAGAAAACGCTTATACAAAATACAGGTCGTTCTCATTCGTTTTTATAATGTTAAAACTTCAAGTGCGCCACGCCTGGTTAGGTCTATGTATCTCCCGAGTAATGCGTCTAAAACTTTTAACGACATGATTATCGCTAATCTCCGTGACTGTACTATACGGTCATCAATTATGGAATCTACAAAACTGGTCTTCAAATATAGAGCAACGCCCAAAAGGTATACTTACAGCTGCTGGCGGCTGTACGCTCGTAGTAACAGTACTCTCGCGAACGAAAGTGAGATCGTTTTACTTTGGTCTGACGCGGTGTGTACGGTATAAATTAGTGTTCGTTTCCATTGTTATTCTAATTTTTGGGTGAACAGGTGTTTTTGTGTGAAGAAAGTTATGCAATATTTTTTTGTTTTGTCATATTGTACTTTACAGTGGTTAGGTAGATGCGTATCTAATTTGTTAGGGCTTTGTTAATAGAATTTTTTAAATAATTTCGTAGGTACACTTTATAATTCTATTTTAAGGCTTTTCAGCGCCCTGTCTTGTACTTCTGTCTACTACTATCATAATGGTACAATTGATTTAGGTATATAAAAAGATTATTTTCTTTGGAATCTGGTATTCTACAAATAAAGGTTTAAAAACTATCGAAATAAAAAAAAAACATATACTGGATGTTTTTTCATTTCCACCCTTAACGAAGGGTACGTACTCTATACATCAAATAAAGTAAGTTTATGCCAAAAAAAATGCTGGGAAACGATGTAAATTTTTTATTTTTTTTAATTGCTTGATCGGGCGAAATTTAGTCTCCAGTGTTTATGCTAGTTTTATCATAGACAGATATTAATTATTTCTGGTGAAAAAATCTTGCTACACGCGTCAATGTGCATTTATGTAGAAAAACGCAGTCTATTTACTCAACTTTGGACCCTAATATTTTGGAAACCAGACACTTCCCAGGTATGCTTCCATGGAGAAAAATGATCGTGATGATGAGGAGATTCCGTAGTTTTCAGAAACGTTGACGATCAAAAATCATCCTGTATAAAACCTAGGCCTGCCTATCAGATAAACAATGGACCTGCACCCGCCTCCCGAATAGCGTGAAATTAAACGATGCAATGCACTGAGATTCGCGGATAGTGGCCTAGGTTCCTAGTACAGGTGAGCACAGATGTGACTAATAGGTATTATGTATATATATAAAATTTGTAAGTATTTGAAATATTTAAAATATAAAACAATAACATACTTATTCATTTAGGAAGTAAACTATAGTCTAATATAATATTTCAATATAATATTCAGCCACGGTAGGACTCGGGATGGAGACGTGACCTCAAATGGGCGTGCCTCTGCCCAGCAGTGGGACATTGCTTATCCCAGCTACATAAAAATATTTACAGATATTATTATGTCTTGGTGGTCATATCACTATCGAGTCCTGCCTTTAGAGGTTCCCTCCACATGTCTCGCTAATTCATAAAAGGGTTATGTAACTGTCTAATGTTTTATGAGATGTTTGGCCAAATCGTATTAACAGGGTGTCCATAAAATCCGAATGTGGTAAGAGCTTATATAAATAATATATACCGTACACCATATATAAGTATACCATAAGGTATGATGGTATGATTTTTTTTGCTATTATTTATGTGATATTTTCACAATATAATATTTAAAAACATAAAAGACTTTACAAAAGCGATTCGCATCTGGCACATCGCCGGACGCTGCCTGGGCACGCTCGCTCCGCTCGCTCGGCTCGTGCGTCATTTGTCATAGTCTAACCTAACCTAACCTAACCTATCGTAATCTAAGGTTTTTGTTTAACAATATTATTATAAACCACCATTAAGTCTAATATACATTATACAATATAACACACTATCCGTGAACTTCTTCTGCATAGTCACCCTACTCTCTTTAATTTGTTTTATAACCTAAAAAGAAAAATCCGCCATCTTCACACATAAATAAAACGCGCGCAGCGCCTCTACCGGTGATTCATGTAACTATTTTACGATATGATCAATAATCTTGACCACTTCATGAAATGATCGGGCGTTTAGTTGCCCATATCGAGAAACGATTTTTAATCATCGATCTGCCCAAACCATATCATGATGTGGCCAATAGACAGTTGAACTTTTCATGAAATGCGACCATTTCATGAAATGCTCGACCATTTCATGAAATGATCAATTCTACGATATGGCCACGACATATATATATACACATTAGTTTACAAAAAACAAACTAGTCAAACATCCACCTGCATACGATCCTATTTAGTCCTATAAGTCATTATAGTAAGGGTGAGCCTACCGCCGCTTTAGATACAAATCATACGATATAAAGTAATGAATCCAAAGCAAACAAGAATTAAAACCACTAAGTTAATTCAATAAACAAAAATAATGAAAAGTCATTGAACCTTATAACCAGGTCGATTAGCCCCAGGGCCCGTGTGTACTTATTAGGGCCCCCATCAATCTTACTTTACTATAATATATGAGGCCTCTCCACCGGGCCCATTATGTAAATCTTGTTCATTTCTTATGCAATTCGAGATCTAACTGAGATGCAGATTATTATTAATTATCGACGCAGTCATAATTTCGGAGTTTATTCCGTTGTATCCCACTTCTGATACCATTTTATTGAGTCATATATTATTTGGGATTAAGCTGATCCAATTATACTAACAAAAGAAATTCAAATGTATAAATACGATATCCGAGCTCAAAATCCCAAATTTCCTTATATGGCTCTCTTACGACATGCACGTAAGAAGATGGAGGTGATGTGTTCTAGTGAAGACCCGCAACAGCATAGGAAAGTTTATATAATGCTGAAAATATTATTAAGTTCTCAGATCATAACTCATAATACTAATGAAGTTGTTCGTTTCAATATCAATATTCACAAGTCATATCTATGCAAAATATGCTATTAAAATACTCAAAAATCGGTCAGATATTGCGAATTAATCGATTACTATCACCGAATCGATATTTTGATAAGATTAACGATTACCCAAATCGATTATTTAAATATATCTGCTATCAGATTTAGAGATAGCTGGATTATTGGTAAAATCTATTGAATTGTATGAGGCTTATATTTTGAACCAAAGTTCACCATAGAAACAAGTGGAGGAATTACGAGTACATCTTACTATATTAAAAATCTTTCCACAAAATCGAGACTCGAAATCATTACATGTTTGTTTTTCATGAAAATTTAGAGAAATTCTTAAAGTACTCAAAAATGTTAATTCAGCATTGAAAACTAAGCAATATGATTCCGAGTATCGAACTTTGTGGTTAGGTTCGTTCTTTTTTAATAGTTTATCGTCTAACACCTTATTTACCCTTTATAAAATGAATTAAGAAGTTTTAAGTACCCATCCAAATAATAGCCAACATTGCTTAACTCTATTAACCAATCGTCACGTCACACCATTGTGTGTACAAGCTAATTATTATTTTAAGCGGTTCTAATGCAAATGAAATTCCAGTGAAAGTGTAAAGTCAACAATCGGTGGCAGGGCTGCGCTTGCGCAGGGTCAACGAAAGCGACATTTAGCACCGTTGTATGTGATTGAACTGTATGGTGTGGCAATAACACTACCAGGTGTCATCGAGTGGTTTTTTGGAAATTGACAAAAATACTGCGTTGCTCAAAAAAGTGCATGTCGTAAGAGTTGACTAAGGAACTCAGAAGTGTTCTCTCGGACGATGAGCTAGCAACTACCGATCTTTTATCGCGTTAAGCATCAGGCCGTTATCAGAATCTCCGTCGTAATCCTGCTGTTCGGACTACCACCATTTGGGGACTGAGCCGTGTGTATATTGTATGCTCATAAAAATATTCACTACACTTCGCTAGAATACATCGGCTGGATCCCCTTCAGTGCACGTCGTAAAAGTTGATTAAGGAACTCTGGCATTCTCTCAGGCTAAAGGTGCAACTTTTCACTGGTCATTTCCATCTGGACCATCTATGCTATATAATGCTGTAGGAACTCCTTAATAATCCTGCGGTTCTGTCTACCCCATTTCGGGAACGCAGCTGTGTCTATATTTATGTATATAGATTACGACTAGTAGGTATAGATTTAATAGTTCATTAGTATTTAATTTTATGGTATTTTGCTGAGTTCTTGACATAGGCATGTCTGTCTAGGTAATTCATCAAAAGCCGTCATTGTATATTAAAGTTATAAATTCTGAACGAAAACAAATAACTTGTGAAAGTCTATAACTAGAAATGGAAAATTAACCACAACCGATACATCATAGAAGTGTGGAGACCACATCTTGTGAGGCATGTGTTGAACTTTCAACCTGTGTAACATAACATGTAACAATAAATGTTACAAAATTGTTGTTATGTTGATGTTGAAGACATAAACTATCGAACTTTGATTGCCAACTTTGATAACAAATAAAAAAGTAACATGTAACAAATATAAGTTATTGTCCAGCAAATAATTTGTACTTGTTTATCGAAATGCTTTTATGTCAAATGAATTTTATTATTTTGACATTTAAAAAGGGTTATGTTTTTAAAAAGTATGTATGAATGTATATTTCTTGTATTCTTTATTGTACACACAAACATTAGACAATATAGTGACTTAGCATAGTTACACAGAGAGTGTACAAAGGTGAGCTTATCGCTTTAAGAGATTTCTTCCAGCAAACCCAAGCAAGTTCTTTGGCATGTTCTAGACTAGAGCCTAAACGGCTTATTATAACTGGAGTGGTAGACATGATAGATATCATTAGAAATGTCATGAGAGTGATATTGGGTAAATCCAAATTATGACATTTTCGATTTAAAAAAATTGTGGTTATTTATTTATTAAAAAAGTTTTTTAGCACCCACGCGACGTCTCGTGGCGTCGTACTACTACTGCCACTTTACTTCTAGAATGTATAGAATGCAGTGGTATTACGCTACTTCTAGAATATAGCAGTAGTACTAAAGTCGTCCTAATACTACTACTACTATTTGTTGTATGTTAACACATATAGCACCCTTAAGTACGCACATTTCTCGTCTGTGCAGCTTTCCATGTGAAAATGTTTGCACATCACGGAAATCCTACAGTTTCCAGCATCGACTGCCATTACCGCATACAATGATACTATATAAGTACACACTGGATGTGACATTTTGATATCATAACCCTTGGGTAGGTAATATGAACCTTGTTTTAAACTTTATTTGTGAAACTTTTACTGTGTACAATAAAGAATAAGAATAAAAATGTATCACGTCAAAGCAGAGGCGGCTCGTCCTAAAGAACACTGGTGCCGTGCACTCCCAGCCATGAAGATTACACAGGCGGTCTATATTTCTTTATACATATTTATATTTTACTTATTTACTACTTCCACTTCGGATATAACTTGTTGCACTAACTTCGCCACGAGAAACCAGACCCGAGCACCTAGCATTCTTGCACTATTCCGAAATCCTATACTACATATGTCGCCAACAACCGTGGCATCCTCACCACTAATTATTATGAACCTTACCTACTTACACATTCGGTGATGGGCGCACCCATTCCCGAATTGTAACGCCTGTATTTCTATTCTACTTTGCCTATACAATGTCTAACAGTTTCCTAATTCCTGCTAATAGTAGGTAAGTTGTATCTTGTAACTAAAATAACCTGAACATGTTTTCAGATTTCATTGCGTTTCGCTGTAATAACAAGATCAAACAAATCGATCAGATTTGGTCGATCTGATCGAATTTGATTTGTTCGATTACATTTAGTTATATCGATCGATATAGTTTATAAAAAAGTTAATTACAAATCCTCATCTGCATTGCTAGAAATTCGAATCATACTATTTAAAATAAATTTTAAAAAACTTGTAAATGTCTCTCTATTTCCAGTAGGTATCTCTTTATCCGTGTGTACCGAGCCCTTCGCTCAAGCATCACCTATCAACGAGATTTCACCGGACAATCCAGTCTTACTAAGGAGGTGAGAAATATTGGACATGGCAGGTGCAGGTAAACGTTTAGCCATTATCTTGACTAGTCCGCTATCATCTTAATAACAAAATGGGAGCTTAATGCATAACGATGTCATGATCTTAAAACAATGTACACATGGTTATTTTTAAAACATATCCAACCTAACAGAACTTGATATCTAACATACGTCCCATGTGATAGGTAGTGAGCCTATTGCTGCTTATTGAAAACAAATACACTATCTATGTAGACAAATCCAATGGCAAACCGATTTGCCCACTCCATATCATTTCAACCTTCATGGCATTTACGCACAAGATAAAAGCTTGAAGCTACGACAGTGTACATCATATTCTTTACGTTTTGCGTTCGGTGAATAAAGTCGACTTTACTGAACTTTCAATAAGGTATAAAAATTTACGTAACGTAAGTAACCTGAAATTTGACATATATGTATATAAAACTGTCAAGACAGACTAGTAATTTGTAATACTAAAGTGTTCTTGTTGAAAAAGATATTTAAAAAAATCATTATATAATTTGCAAATTTGTTCATACACTCTGAAGCTCTAGTTTAAGTTACAGCGAGGTGAATAATAATTAATAACAGAAATCCATTTAATATACGGAAGATAGATTTCAAAAGAAACGTTAAATGATTATTTAAAAGAGATTTTAACCCACCATCACAAATAGGAAGAAATATAAGAGGTAAAAGTGGATCACTCTTTTCCTTTACAATAAGAATAAGCGACCCTGTCAAGTTTCTCCTCACAATCTGCTCCGTTATGGTCACAAGATCGACTCATTTGTAATACAATGTTGTATGCCTACCTTGGACCTATTAAACCGTGGATGCGAAACTGGACTTAGAAGTGCTTTTAAATTCAACATATTAAACTGGTCTGACAATAAGATTCATATTTGTGGCCTACACAATACTAAAAGTAAAATAAATAATATGTAAACATATGTGCCTACGTATAAATTTAAGCCTTTACAGATATCTGAGTTCAACACCTTCCAGGTAGAGAAAATGGCGTCAATTTTTCGCAGCTGTGCTTCCACTCACTGTCGACATCTGTGTAAATACGAGTAATGATAAATCTACCTACGCTTTTTTTCTCTAGTCATAATATTTATTGTTAACCCTATTGTCTAGTTTCTTATAGAAGTATCTTTAGTCCAGCTTACCTACTTTCTGACCCAGGACCTTACAAGGGAAAGTGCAAAATATCATAACTACAAATGATTCTCCGACGAAAATATCTACGTTTTCAAAAGAGATAAGTGATTGTCAAGACTTATCAGTGTCTTCAGTATATAAGGTGATTGTATAGTATATGAGAAAGTGATCTTTATGTGCCTCCAAATTATTATAATTCAATCACTGCATTAACCACATTTTTCACATCTTTGTTAAGCTTCTTTTGTCTTTATTTTCTTGTTGATTTATTTATATTGCCTTTTTATGCTCTAATTAGTCGTATTTAATTAAAGTTTTAAAAAACTAATAATGATTTTCGAAGAGGAAAATTAAAAGCTAAAATTAAAGCTAAAGACGTGGTTCGTTTGAAGTGTAAATAGTATTTGAGGCACTGAACTCATAATAACTGTAGTGTGATTATCTGCACTCTTAATCATGATGAGCTATTATGTTAACGTACTATGTTAGCAATTTATAGGTTTTTTTTTTTTTTTTTTTTTTTTTTTTTATTTATCGGAGCAGCTTACACTATATACATATCAAGACAGAAACAATATGCCAATTACTAACTTCCACTTTTAGTTACAATTTAGCACGTTGGTAAAAATTACACTGTGACAAAATTTAAATAGTACAAAAAAAAAATTTTTTGCTAACAGCGAGAATCAACCGTCGCCATCCAGTGCATTGTGATCGCTTAATAGCTGCTGTGCTGCTACAGAATAGGTCAAATATGGTCAGAGCTTAATTTATTAAATGTATTGCATACCAGAAACGAGTTACGTCTGTACTTCGTGCTAGAAAACTCAACATAGTATGGGTCTTTGCCGGACGGAGTCGGCTGTCACGCGCAAAGAAAGTGGTAGAAAATGGTAACGTTTTAAGCCTCGAATTCTTTTTTGTATTTTTTCTATGCGTGTATTATATACCTATTGTGGGTTCCATATTTGGGAGGCATACTCTAAGTGGGTATACAAGTGAACACCAGATGAGTATGCGGAAGCCTTCCCAACAATGCACGTAAGCGTAGACTTTACACGTCCTCAAACCTTGCCAGATCACTCTGTAATTCCTCCACGTCAGACATTGTATTTAGTATGGAACTTAAAAAAACCGCTTGACGTCTATACTTACGTAAAATCGCTAAAACTAAAGCCTGATCGTCTTCTGTATATATCCCTGTGTTTGGCAAGTATAAGGTTACTGAATGCGTAAAAATCCATGCTGTTCATCATTAAAGGAACTACTCATAGCAGTAATATGTACATCAAATAGACACAGCTCCGTAGGAACTGAGCTCTGTTAGCTGCATTGTCTTTATAAATAATATGGTCGATTCCGGCAGTCACGCTTAAGCCTCGAGCACACCAGATGAGTATGCGTGCACGTAAGCGTAGACGTACACGTACCTCTGAGTTTAATGTATGGAACTATCACCGCTTGACGTCTATACTTACGTTTACGCATACGCATCCGGTCTGCCCGTGCCTGTACATTTCCATACATTACAAGTCACGTGCACGCATGCACGCATACGCATCCGGTGTGCTCGAGGCTTTAAACCTAAACGTAAATTTAGTCCTACCTGTCCTTTTCCCTAAGATTAGGGTTAGGTTTAAGTGTGACTGCCGGAATCGACTCCGATGTCTCCGATCATTATTTTCGGTCATGGCGGTCAATATCAATGGAGATTAGCCAACTGAGGAGATAATTTAGTGCACAATGTGTGCGCAAACACAAGTTCACTCACTATGAGGAAATAGATCTTCTTATGGTGAGAGGGAACAGATTGGTATGACAGGTCGACAAACTTTGCGAACTTTGACACGGTCAAAGATAATGTGGAGAATCGTAGGTACCAAACGGACTAACCGATTTTAATTCTGTTTTATACAAAACTATAATCTGTTGCCCGTGACTACGTCCGCGTGGACTACATAATGTAACCTATGTCCCTCTCCATACTTCCAACTGTCATCATCATCAGCCTAATTGCAGTCCACTGCTGGACGTAGGCCTCCCCCAGGACACGCCACAAGACTGCCATGGGGGTGTTTGCCCATAATCACCACGCTGGGCAGGCGGGTTGGTGAGCGCAGTTTGTATTTTTGGACTATGTTGTCAACACGGGAGGCGCTGCTGCTCACCTCCCGGAAACCCTTAATCGCCTCGTACGATACCCACGGGCAGACATGGGGTGGTACGAATTCTACTCTGCCGGCACCAGGCGTATTCTAGTTTAGCCCTGCAGCACAGGACTTACCTTTAAATATAAATAAAATTTTCTAATTACATTATAGTACAATAAAAGTAACGTTTCAGTTAAAAATATAAAACTAACTTCTACTAACTTTAAGTTATATCACTATTAGAGTAGTTTTATGTCCGTATTTCCAGAAGCTAAAGGCAAAGATATAGAAGTATGGAACGGAAAAAGATTTGTTATCAAATTCGCCATATTCCTCAAGATCTAATTACTTCTATACAATACCTCTTCTAAGCATTACGCATCATCACCGTTTACTCTTTTCGGTTAGCCATGGGGTAAACGCAATATGGCTTAAGTCGAAACTCATGTTACTAATTGCAATTTTTTAAACAGCTCTGCATATACTGGGCATACTGTACAAGTCAGTAGAGGGAAAAGAGCGTCTTGGTGTTTTGTAGGCGATGAGGTGACCACCTGTCACTACTAACCGCACTTGTTCATCTCAACTATAATTAAAAAGTGGTCAGAAGTGGCACCTAGGTTCTCTGCCTACCCCGTAAGAGATAAAGGCGTGATTATATGTATGTATACAGCTCTGCACATGTCGGGATACCAACCATAGTATGGTGTGACAGGCAAAAATAACATGAACTGCACCAATCGGCCGTCCAAAAATCTATGCATCGCGTTCTGTTTCAATGGTTTTGATGTGACATGATAATTAATATCCCAATGGATATTGGGGGCATTTTGGGAGCACACCCGTGTATATACAGGATGTAACAAAAAGGGTATGTTAAGCGAAAAACTATGTAAATAGAGAACCTATCCACAAAATTTGAGACTCGAAATCACATTTTTATTTTTCAAGATTGTATGAAAATTCCTGAGATGTTTAAAAATTTCCATACTATCGGGAAAAATAAACATGTGAGTCTCAAATTTTGGAAATATGTTCTCTATAGTGAGCTATTTATATAGCTTTTCGCTTAACATTCCCCTTCTATTACACCCTGTATATATTGATATACAGAGTGTTTTTTTTTGGCCATTTCCTTTATTGGCCACATCATGAAGGGGGCAGATCGATGATTAAAAATCGTTTCTCGAATGGGCAACTCGCCCGATATACAAGATTATTGAAATAAAGTAAGTCACCGGTAGAGGCGCTATTTATGCCAGGTTAAAAAAAATGCTGCAGGAATTCACGGATTTTTTTATTTTTTTTATTATTATATATAATTACGATAGGTTTGGAAACCAGACACTTCCCAGGCAGCGTATGCTTCCATTGAAAAAAATGATCGTGATCTTACCACATTCGATAAGGAGATTCCGTAGTTTTCGGGAAATTGAATTGGCCACTACATGAAATGCGACCACTTCAAAATCTCGACCATTTCCTGTATCCATTTACACGAGCACATCAATATATACGGGTGTGCTCCCAAAATGCCCCCGATTTCCTTAGTTGACCTTTACGACGTGCACAGAAGATGCAGCTGATGTATTCTAAGTCAAGCTCCGAATCAGCAAACAACATATCGTGTATTTCTACAAAATGCCGAATTTATCGCTGTAGCAAGTATAAAAATAACTTTTCCATTACTGTATATCCTCTGCATGAACACAACGAGCTCCAACTCAAATAAATTTGTCTGCAACAAGAACAAAATCCACAGACCTCGAACAGACGGACCTCTGCCCACATGGGAGATGCCAGCATTACGTTATAGTGCTTGTATACTCTCGACGAGACGAGAGTTCGACCGTCCACGTGTATGGTGGCATGTTTCTAGCCTCGGGCATGGAAAATTTATTGGTTTACATACAAAAAAACTCCGCTAACATACAATTTTATCAATATGCCGAGGGTAATTATGTTTTTTGTTTTTACTGGTTACATTTTGAAGTTTTTCTCCAATATTCTATCACTATTCGGTAGGGTCTAAGGTCATCGTCACCATTTATTCCTCATTCATATGGCTCAATTTCGGTTACAAATAAGTTTAGCAAATGATTGTTTTTTGTGTAAAGATTTTCGGCACACACTGGTATCTACCTGAAAGCTCCGAATAATTACGATAGAAATGGTGATAGTGGGTGTGTGATTTGCACACTTCTGCCCAATATCATTGGGGATAATTGTCGTGACTATAATGTTGTATGTAAGGTTATATTTTTTGGGCGTGAGTGTGCAAGCGCCTTTAGCAAGTTATAATAGCGTTTGCTGAAATGGAGGTGGAAAATACTGAAAATAGCTCTGAAATAGTAAACTTTAGTACAAACTTTTCCTTTGTGACAACTTTATATTGTGCAATATTTGTACTCGAAAAATATTTATTTATTTACAAGTGATGTTAGCGTAAACTCTGTCCGTCTTTTTAGATAAGAGGGTTAGAGGTTTAGTCACTAGTTCTGCTTGCTACATACCTTTAGAACAACATCAGCCTATTGCAGTCCACTGCTGGACGTAGGCCTCCCTTAGAGCACGCCACAAGACTGTAACCATACATTTTGCCAATAGTAACCACGCTGGGCAGGCGGGTTGGTGACCGTAGTGTGATATTCGGACCATGTTGTCAACATAAGAGGCGATACCCACGGTCTGACATAGTATATTCTACTCTGCCGACACCACACAGATGGATACAATAGAATACTTTAAAAAATACGTTACTATATTAGCGCTTTTTTATACCTTATGCTTTATGTAAGCAAGTTAAGACCACAAGACACTCTATCAAATAAGCACTTGAGAAGTTGAAGCGCCTTTCGAATAAACTTTGCTCTTCACCACAATATGTCTAAATTAGCAATATCTAGGTAGATATAGACGTGAAGTGTCGAAAGTGGCGACGAATGGTTAAACAACTGGAAATGTGCTAAATAGGGTGACCATGTGTTGTTGAAAAGTTAGGAGCAATATTTTAGTACTTACAAGTACCCATATTATTTTGGTTATACTTTTTAATAGATTGCACTAGGAGAAGCTAATCATATTTAGATAAATAGATACCTACAGGGATATAATATAATAAGGATAAGGGCAGGAAGATGATGATGACCTAGCTAAGTCCAATTTATTTCGTAGGAAGCAAAATCCGTTCATTCTCAATTATCTCATATACGTACTCAAAGGTATTTATACTGATATTTTTTATGGAAATATCTAAGTTCAACACCACGTTTGTACTATACTACCTTGATAAGGATGCATGTGACATGGCCTTATAAAATTTATTGACATCATGTAGCGATAAATATGATTGATGGAAACCACACACATTCTATAGCCTAGCATAGCACATCTAATATTCTTTATAATATTGTATACACAAATATTGGACAATATAGTGACATAACATACTCGTAGCTATACAGAGAATGTACTTAGGCCAGCTTATCTCTTCAAGGGATTTCAATGTCAAGTATTTATCGTAATACTTTTTACAAATACAGCATTTTGTCTACATCGTGGTCACCCTAACCATCAAAGGGCCGCCACACACGAATAAAGCCTGTACCGTCCGTAATTTGAACGAGAGTGAAACGTAGCTTTTACTATCTTCCAACTGCCTAGTTTTCTAATACTAAATACCATTGTTAGTATGTACCGGAAACGGTACTGTAAAGCTAGGGAAAGTGTGTTTACAGCTTCACGAATTAATTAGGTAATAAATTACTATATAAAAAAGCTATTATTCTACCAATACAATGTGAGGTAGAGGATTTTTAGTTTAAAACTGAGCCCCAACTGCTTCGACGAAAGTATAGTACAGGTGTGCGGCCAGATAAATTACAATTTGGCTTACTTTGTATTTTTTTCGAAATAATGAAATACCTACCAGATAATTCTTTCACTTTAACTTTTAATATAATACATGTGCGTTAATTTATAATCGTAATACATAGTTGCGAAACACCAATTTTCGAATAACGGAAGTGCGAATTATCGAAATTGCGAATAATTAAAGAGCGATTGTAAGATTATAAAGCCAGTACATAAAAACGAGTTAGTAAGAGAACTTTTAGTACCAGTAGGAATTAGTCGTCAAGTACAATAAATCTACACAAATTCAACCGCTCTGGCATAAGCTTGACTATGATACCATCTTTAGTTAATTTTTGAATAATTTACACATGTATGTTACTAAGCTTTCATACTTACATTCTACGCTCACAGACTTACTGATAGCCAAAATAAAAAATTAAATAAAAGTCCATAATTGTGAAAACCTTATTAAACACTGTACCTACTACACGACTACTGGCTCTACAAAGTATATCTACCAGTAAACTTGTATATAAATTTCCTTTTCATTAGAACCACTGGTTTCCAGATAGATCCGCTGGTAGTACAGATTTACTGCTACACAGATTTACCAGTAGTACAAATTTACCGGTACAAAAAAATCCTACTGGTACTAAATCCCAGTCTGTATAAAGTTAGTGTAAAAGATGAAGTGAGTGCACAAGATGCTCACTGTAAAAGCTCTCACCGTTGCCCGCCCGGGGCAGGGCGCGGGCGGGCGACACCAGCGCCAGCGCTACCGCCCACCACCATGACATCACAACCACACCTGCAACAAGAGAACGGTATTAGAACACTTATTTTAGAACCTTTTCAGTCGACGGAATGGCGTAGTTGGCAGTGACGTTGCCTGTGGCGTCATAGGTCCTGGGATCATATCTCGGTAGGTGCAAACATTAACATTATGAATAGTTATGTTTGTTTCATGGTATTTCTATATAATTATCTATCAAATCAAATGTTTTTATCATTGGTTAGGGACAGATTCTAATGTTGTACATAAAAAAGGTAATACAAGACATTAGGGTCGATTCCGGCAGTCACACCTAAACCTAATCTTAGTCAGGTCTATCTCTCTCCGTTCTTAACATAAATGGCTGAGAGAGAAAAGGACAGGTAGGACTAATTTTACGTTTAGGTTTAAGTCTGATTGCCGGAATCGACCATATTAGCGATCTTTGTTTTAGGATTGGATTAATGTGTTGTAAAGTGGTGGGATTATTTAATTATCTCTAATATTATTATAATCCATTCAAGCTGGTCATAAGGTAGTATCTAAAGTAATAATAAATAAATAAAAATAATTGTACTCTAAAAGGCAGATCGCTGCGTATTTCCTCTTTATTTGTATAGTACGGCCCAATGTCAAATGTGTGTGCTCTCTTTTGGTTATAGTGTCTGTCTACGTGTATATTTGTTTCGATTCCCTTATTTTCTTGTATTGCATTGCATTAAATATACCTATATTATTGCAATAAACACAAATGCACCTAGAGAGTCCATAAATCATATATTTATTACCTCACTATCAAAACATGAGCAATAAAAGCTCGATAAAGGTGATTTATTCTAGAACAAATATGACCACCCGTTTGGTACCTACACAGATTAGAACTAACAGTACCTATGATATAATTGCGCCTGACAGTACGGTCAACAGAGTAGAAAAGCACCGCCCTATGTCTACCATGGGTATTGTAAGAGACAATTGAAGGCTTCTTAGAGGTGGACAGTAGCACCTCCCATTTTGACTCCCGTTTTGATAGTCCAAAAATGTAATAATCCAACCGCATATGCGCCTGCCCACCGTGGTGACTATAGGCATAAATCCCCCTATGGCAGTAGCCATGTAACGTATCCTGAGGAAGGCCGACGTCCAGCAGTGGACTGCCATCTGCCGATGTGTATACTATACTAGTACATGCTTCCTGTCATACAATTTGGCGCAAAATAAATTGGCCAATTACAATATGAAAAGAAAATTATAAGCAAACTGGAATAAATGATGTCGTTACTAATAAGATTAGAAGATTATAAGATTTCTGTAAATGAATGTCAGACAGCTAGTTTACAATGCTTGTAATCTTTAAACTATTATTAATTTAATATGTGTCTTTATGTATAAGAACACCTTAGTAGTTCACTGGTAATAAACGATTCTCGTTTTAAACGTTATCGATTCAGTACAAGTACGACATAGTAAATCATTTCGAATTAAAATTCTCAGACTAGAAAACGTGAAAGTCTATTAGCTAAAAGAAAGTCGGGTTTAAGATATCGAAGGTGTTTTGCGGAAATTAGTTGTAAATCCGCCCATACTGATGCCTACAGGACTTTGGCCGAGAATTTTCAAAATTTTCTCGTCCTCCGGGGAGTCCGTTTTAACTGAGTTTAAAAGACCTGCATTCGAATCCAAATTCATTAAACCAGTCATGATATTTTATCGGTTACATTTACGTTTTCATTATTTAAGTAGGTAGGTTACGCACTGCATACAATAATATCGAATGTAGTGGGTGGATGGATAGATGGATGTTTGTTACTCTTTCAAGTAAAAATGGCTGGAGCGATTTTATTAAAATTTGGTATGGAGTTAGCTGACACCATGGATTAACACATAGGCTACTTTTTATCCCGGGAAAATATTTTTATCCCGGATAATTTCGACATTTTGTTTTTTCTGCAGTTCACGCGGATAAAGTCGCCGGCGGCGTCCACTAGTTTACTATAAAATTACACTCTATCCTCGTAAAATTGAATAACGTTAGAGATACATAAAATAGATGGAATTATAATTAGACAATATTCATAAAACACAAGGACCATTTTCAGTGGAGCCTCTGGGTCAAACTAACTATTTTCAATTAAAATTTTCACAAATAAAATACGTCTCTTATTTTAGTACATTTAAAATGTCTATCTGTAGGTCATTTTAATCATTTTCTGCATAAAACACCTACTTATGGACGTGTTATTAAAGTTATTCAGTACTCGAGTACCTTTAAAATTAATAGAAGATACGTATACTTACTTGCAATAGGTTCTTGTTAACAAAAAGTCAAAATACATAAATTACCTGGATATCAAAATAAAAGTTGCATCTCTTCCATCTATCCCCGCGGTGCTAAACGTGACTATGGAATCTCTTTAATGCTCCTGCAGTTTTGGCTACCCCATTTCGGGATCATATCATAATAAAATTCCCTAGAAACAGCAAAGGATATTAAAATATCTGAACCACTAACCAAAAGGATAAGTTACCAATTGTATTACAAATAGTCCAGAAATCTCTTAGCAATAGCAAATTACAATATTAGCAATACATATTCTGTACGCACTTATCTGGACATCTTTGTCGCTTTCGAACCACCACCATTTAGATTCATACGTCAGGGTCACCGCACACTGGGATGCAACAAACTAAAAATTATAACTTTTACTAATAAACATTGCGTAAAGTTATCCTCGTTATACATTGACTTTTAACAGCTAAATACAAGGAATATTTAAATACAAGAAAAAAAAAATATATCTGTCAATTTAACTGTGTATAGATTTTGCCTAGTTTGAAAGTTTTTTTATATAAGAAAGACCGTTAAAAGGTAATCTCATAACTAAACATAACGGAGCCAGATGTATACAGAGATGTTTTTTCGGTAGTCCCTTTCTTCTCCGAATATCGATCATCCGAAAATCATAACCAAGTTCCAAAAAAATCATAACAAGTTTGCTATAATCATCACTTTCCATAATTTTCGTGTATACGAAATTGTATATTACCTAATCGTCTTTAATTCTAATACTTTGGTGCCATAAAATCGGGTGCTATAATGATTAGAATGTCCTAATTTTTCTTGCTATAAAGTCACTTATCCTAAGTGTTATATTGTATAATGTATGTTAGACCGAATGGTGGTTTATAATATATTGTTAATAGGAATTCTTCTTGAGCATTATTTAAAACAAAAATTAGGGAGAATTAAAAAACAGGCACTTAAATCGACTCAGTTTACCCCGACTCCACGCAGTCTTGTCTGCCCTACCCCTAGAGTGCAATGTAAAAGCGCGTAGGCGCGGAGGCGCGGAGGGACGAGGCGGCCCGCGAGCTGAGGAGCAGGTGAATGCAACGCTCACCGCCGCGGCTGAGGCTTGCCGGCGCAGCCGGCCTGAAAGCCGAAGGTGCGATGGTAAGCGTTACATCCATCTGCGACGATAAGCTCGCGTGGGACCGCCGTAGTCCCGCAGCGCCGGAGCCGTGACAGAAACCATGCCTGCTGCATATTTGCTTGTATTCTGCATGCTTGTTTGCATGCTGCATGCTTGCTTACATCCTGCATGCTTGCTTGCATACTACATGCTTGCGTGCATGTTGCATAATAGTTGATTAAAACGTTATTGGAAGGTTAGTTCCGTTAAGACTTACAACTATTATAGAAAAGCATTTTATGTCTTATGAATATTATAGATTGTGATATTAATAGCAAAAAAAAAATAAAGTCATTATATTTAGGGATTTCAGTTTTCGGGCAAGTGATATTATGAGACATTAAGTTAGGGATACTTATCATTCGGACACATGATGATTATGTCACAAAACATTATGACACGTTAGATTATGGATAAAAAATTTATGAGACAAAATAGAGAACCTGTTTTTTTGTTGCCACCCTTAACTAAGGGTACGTACTGTAATAAAAATAAAGTAAATAAAGTAAGTTTATGCCAAAAAAATGTTGGGAAACGATGTAAATTTTTTTGAAAAAAAAAACTTGATTGCTTGATCGGGCGAAATTTATAGCGTCCAGTCTTTATGCTAGTTTTTTTCATAGACAGATATTAATCATTTGTCGTGAAAAAATCTTGCTACACGCGTCAATGTGCATTTATGCAGTAAAACACAGTCTATTTACTCAAATTAGGACCCTAATATTTTGGAAACCAGACACTTCCCAGGTATGCTTCCATGGAGAAAAATGATCGTAATGATGAGGAGATTCCGTAGTTTTCGGGAACGTTGACAATAAAAAATCACCCTGTATAATGAAGAGGGTGATAAACATAAGGAACTTGTCTCTAGCTTATCACCTGCTAGAACGATGAGTACTTTGATCGACTCTTACAATTTATGTACAGATAGAGATCTATTAGGTACATCTAACACTTTTGGGAAAAGTGCTACGTGAAAATGGCAATTCTAAAGTTTTCGCAGACTAATTCGACATAGCTAAATTAATAAAAATTATATAGCAAGTCCAGTATGCGTCCATCGTTAATGTATATAAATGAAGTGAAGGTACGATTCTCCGCGGGCATTCCTATCAATTTAA
The DNA here is from genome assembly GCA_014607495.2 of Carposina sasakii. Taxonomy (NCBI): domain Eukaryota; kingdom Metazoa; phylum Arthropoda; class Insecta; order Lepidoptera; family Carposinidae; genus Carposina; species Carposina sasakii. The sequence goes on from CP053161.1 coordinate 5,765,040, forward strand.
ATAGGTTCATAAATTGTGAGCGTTTTACACGCTATCTCCGCCGCGTCGACTCAACATGACCAATGAAGCCTTATCAGGGACTAAAGCTGTATCCAGTTCAGCTCTTATGTACTAGGTACTAGTGGACGCCCGCGACTCCGACCGCATTGACTATCCTACTAATATTATAAACGAGAAAGTTTGTAAGTATGTATAGATGGATGGATGTTTATTACTCATTCACGTAAAAATGGCTTAAACAGCTGGAGCGATTTTAATAAAATTTGATATGGAGTTAGCTGACAGCCTGGATTAACACATAGTCGACTTTTTATGGCGGGAAAATATTTTTATTCCAAATAATTTCGACATTTTGTTTTTTCTGCAGTCCACGCGGACGAAGTCGCGGACGTTCACTAGTACAGAATAACGCTAACTAGTTTCTTAAAATGATAAACTTCTATACCTACAAACTTAAGTTATAAGTTTTAGAATTTTAGAATTCTAGCTTTAATATGATGTTATTTTGCATACAATTTTTCATCCCCTATTTGAATTCTTTACAGCCCTTATTTCACATTAAAACTATGTTCATCTTCAGGCTCTAGACTACCTTTGTACGAAATTTCATTTAAATCGGTTCAGTCAGTAGTTTTGGCGTGCAAGACAGACAGACAGAGTACTTTCACACAAAGTGCTTGTTTAATTGCTCGTTAATTACATGCTTGCTTAGTGCTTGATCAAGGTGTGTCACATTTGCGAAGGTTTTTCAAAAATGTTCATGGCTAAGATTATTAGATTATTAGAGGTCCATCGAGGATTCGCCCACTACCGGGCCCTACACCCCTGATGATGCAACACCCGTGGCATCATCAGGATTAGATTTTCACGTTAGTTCTAACTACCGAACCAACTAACTCTAAGAGTTAGAGTAGTGTCTTGTGTTCGTGACCATGAGTCGGCAGATCCGAGTGGGCGAACCCTCGATTGGAAATTTGAACTTCCGAATAGTGACGCCTGATACAATTAAATATTATCAGAGGTAGAAAAAGTTAAAAATAATTTTAAAATGAGTGGATTCACATACTCACATAGCTGTGCTCCCAAAATGAGGTAGCCAAAACCAGAACTGCAGGATCACGAAGGCATTCTTACAGCCACGTTTAGCCAAACAGGCCAGTTGTACTCGTAATAGACCAGTGACAAGTAGCTAGCTCGTGGGAGAACACCCTGGAGTTCCTTAGTCGACTAATACGATATGAATGAAAGGAGACGCACCTGATAAGTTTTAGTGAAACCCCACATCAGCACAGAGAAAATAGTAATAGGGTCCCGTTTTTACCCTTTGGGTACGGAACTACGGAACCCTAAAAAGAGTGGATTTATTTACATAAATTATTAGTTTGATTGAATGCTTTAATTTTTCATGGCCGCAACAGGAAGGTCGTGTGTCCTGTCACCACATTTTATAGCTCAAATGAGCACTATATCTTTTACGGCCATGCCTAATAGGTTATCATTACCTTTCAAAATATACCTTGAATATAGGCAATTAATTACAAACCTCAGATAATAGTTAAAACTTTAATATAAATCTGTAGTCGCCCTAATTACATAAATAGAAATACATACATAAATGTGCGCCGTATTGTATCGGCAGAGTAGATTAGAATAGCCCATGGGTATCATAAGAGGCGACTAAGGGTTTCCTGGAGATGGGATTGGGCAACAGCGCCTCCCGTGCTGACAACATAGTCCGAAGATCACTCTGCGGTCACCGACCCGCCTGCCCAGCGTGGTGACTATGGGCAAAACCCCCTATAGTAGTAGCATTATGGCTTGGACTATAAACAGGATGATACATATCTAAATGAGATAGAAATACATAGAAAATAATGTCGTCATTAAGGTTTATTTTCAGTTCCGGTTATAATTTTTTTTTTTTTTAATATACTCGTATTTAGTGTTTGTAGTGCAACATTAGAATCGCGACATGTTGCACAATATGAAGAAAGACAGCGTAGAACTTTTGTTTAACAACGTTTTCTGTACATAGGTGATAGCGCACATTTGTCTTATTCTGATAGACAATTTATTATATTGACGAAAAATTGCTATTTGTTTGAAATAAACCATCAATATGTACCTTTACCTATTATCGCAATAATAACATGTTCCAGTAACTAGGTAAGGTTTGTAAACGATAAGCCTAATGCTTCTAGCGTTTACCTTAACAATATCATAGTACAATCATACAGATAGTTTAGTTCTTTGGTTACCTCATAACTCCGTCATTTATGAATTGCTTTGGTATACAGATATTTTTTATCATGATCTTGGGAAACAGGTATTATTGAGATGATTATGGTCCTCTTCCGTTCCGTTTTTCTTACTTTCACTGATTACTTTTACTGAGCGTTTGGTTTTTTAGTTCTTGTATTCCCAGTAGTTGGTTTTCTTGAAGGAGTCGTTTTGTTGATAGCCACTTACCTATATTTATTTAATAATAATTATGTATATAGCATATTTATCTAAAGATATCTAATCACATTTTTAAAACATTTTTTTTTTATTTCACTGTCTATTTCGAAGATTTTGATAACCTACATTTACACTTATGTTACTGCCCTTTTATTTCTATGACTATTGTTCAGTAAGATCCGCGAAAATATTTGACCTACATTCAAGCAGAAATTAGGATAAACTACTAGCACATTTTACAATGGTAATACGGTTAGGGAAGGCATTAAATTGATTTATTTCCCTACAAATACATTTTTGCTGGCCTACTTTTGATTAGGTTGCGGCTAAGTAGTTTGCAGATAACGAGGGGATGTAGGGTTGTCAATGATATTTATTTAATTATTCCCAAAGTGGGGTTGCCAAAATTGCAGGATAAAGATTCTACAGCTAGGTTAAGCATAACGGGGCCATATTAATAATAATAATAATCGTTTATTGCTTCCAAAACAAAGATAAATTGTACAAAAAATAAGAAGAAAAAAAAATCTAAGTTAGGTACATCCATTTGCACTAAGGATCCTTTGTCCCCTGCACTAGGTAAAATCTGTTACTGCAGGGTTACAATGACTTTCCTAAGCGAAATAAAATATTACCAATTTATAAAGAATGAAAAGGTCTACCTTGAATATGTTGTACCAAGTTGGTTGCAGACACGATTAGGTGAGTATATTAAAACTACCCTAAAACTAATAATAACAAAATAACATGAAAAACTATAGGTAACTATAAATGATTGTTTGCCATTCATAAATGAAACTTTAGCGCTCAAGTGTGACGTGTAGCTGTAACTTAACCAGTTTGTATGTAACATTGCAAGTGCATAAAGGTACCTATGTGATTAATTGTGGAATGATATAACACAATATATCGTACCTAAATCATAATATTATGTAGTGTTAATGTATAAAATGAAAAATATTATGTAAAAGATGAATGACAAGTTGCTAGCTTATCGAGGAATAAGATGTAGACATAGAGCGCTAATATCATACTAACAGTTTCGATGCACCATTAGACTTTTCGGTGCCTATACTAATAGAATCTAAGTGTCAAGGACTGAAATTGTGAGGCACCGAAAAGTCTAATGGTGCATCGAAACAGGTTAGTATGACATTAGCACTCTATGACATCTTATTCCTCTATGTCTGAGTGAATTCCTCAGTTTTTCTTAGTCGACTCTTAACGACATGCATGTAATGAGATGCAGCTGTTGTATTCCGCGCAGCCTAAACCGCTGATTTTAAAGACTTTTAAACTTGTGGAGAGTTAATGAGGAGTTATTTATTGTTAGTTAGTTGTAATTTAATTAATTAAATTAAATTAATTTAATTTAATTAAATTACTCATTTTAAAACCTATCACAAATGGAGAAAATTGACAAAGCATGATTTAATAAAGAAAATCTATGCTTGGCTCATGGACATGGATTACAACGATACCGAAATGTTGTTTTTTAATCTTAAATAATAAGTTATTGACATTCCTTACTAAACATACTTTAACACGCACATGCCATTACTTATACATATTCACACACTCACATACACACTCATACACACACACACACACACACACACACACACACACACACACACTTACACGCACACTCACAGAAATATTCACACATATAACAAATAGGTACATTGATAGTTACAATCATCCTCACGCACAACAAATTCTTCACAGAAACATATAATATAGTGTAATATGTTATAGTATAATATGATATAATAGAATATAATATAACAACATATAATTATAATAGAATTTTCGAAAATTTCATAACAAGTCCTTAATGTTACCTACCTATTTTAAATTTTTGATCTCATAAAATTGTTTATTTATTTTAAGACAAATAAGTTAATTTATTTTAATGTAATAATTTTTAAAAAATTAAAAAGTTAATTTCATTTATTAGTGCCTGTATACACAATGATATGTACATTAAGGGGAACACTGTGGCCTGTAACACAGTTATAACTAACTAGCATAGGTGATTTATTTGCATGTCGTTGGCATCTGTTAAGAATAGGTTTTATGAAATTTCCACAGGGACGGGAAAATTGGGAGTAATGAAGTTTTACATTTTAGACGGATGAAGTCGTGGGCGTCCTCTAATTCAATTATAATCATCCTTTTTTTTATATGGTCATCGTGGGCCTCACCCTTTTGAGTCCACGCCTCTCGGTTCTTAAGCAACTCAGTCCAATGTAAAAATTTGAATTTTCTCCTCAAAATCTATTTGGTACGAGTGATGACAACCCTATTGCACCGTGTACATTAACGATTATGTTTTAGCAGTAAATCTTTAAGGTAATATATTTGAGGTGAAAATGATTCATTGTATGGTTGCTTTGGCCATTACGCTTTGATTCACGGTTTTTGGTGTTTTTATTACGAAATTTATACTAACCTATAGAAGTTACCTACTTCTGTTATATATCTATATTATTTAGCATCTAGATATAATTAGACCGTTATTCGACCTATCATCTTCTATGAATCTGAAAACTGAACTGTAATGAGGATGGATGAAAATCGTTAACTGCATGCAAGCGGGATCTGAATGTTATAATATACTAGCGGCCGCCCACTACTTAGTCTGCGTCAACTTTAAGGTATAACATTGGATAAGATGTCACAATATGTCATGTTTAGAGACCCTCATACAATTCAATACATCATTGATAACAAAAAACCTAGATAAAAAGAACCAGTAAAACGATGAGCGTGTGTCAAAGGGCCGTAACACAGTATCTAACGTTATACGAAGTTTCAAAGAAAAACTGATTATAAACTTTAGTTTCCACGCTCGGCGCCGCAAACTTTTTTCAACCGGTGTCAGAAAAATAAAACTCTATTGCCTCATACTTTTCGTCTTCTCTGCATAGATAGTAGTGACACTGGCTATATGACAGCTTGTCTATCAAACACTCATCAAAGAGATATCAGAACCTCGTTAGTGTATCAGTTATGTTACAAACATAAAGTTCGTAAAGTTTTTAGAGAGCACCCTGTACATTGACTGTCTTTTCAATGTAAAACTTAGGTATGTGTATAACATGATGATATTCTCCACGACGTGTCCGTCGACGGCGACACCTTGTTAGTTCCTGGCGTGTGCACGGATACTCTCCCACGTACCATATGATATAGTGTGTGTGTATAACAAATGAGGATGTGAATGTGAACTTGTGGCTGAATTTTCCAATGGTCAAATAACCTATTTAAAGCCTAGCTGATGCTGAACTGAGCTGAAATTTTACAACCGACTCAAAAATGACAAATGATGCTAATTACAAAACATATTTAAAAAGTCTTAGTTAAGACATGTCTTTTCCCAGGAAATATTTTATCGTCTTTCTTAAGCTTACGAGAACATGTAGAGGACAGAGGGACAATTCTTGTAAATTTTGAGCCGAAACGCAAATCGCGAGTATGACAGAATAAAAACAAATATGAAATGTGTCTAATTACGTCAGTATAAAGTAATTATTGCTTTGTTCTGAGCGTCTACAACGGTTCCGTTTCGGCTTCGTTCCAACTCGAGACCTTTCGAGAATTGCCCCCCAGTACAGTACAGTATTGGATAGGTTTGGCTGAAGGACTCAGAGCAATCCCAATTATATCTCAACTAATATTATAAATGCAAAAGTAATGCTTTATTTTTTACCTCTTCATTCTGTAGACTATGCTGATGAAGTCGCGGGCAACAGCTTAATAAAAGCTAATGACTTATATCATCTCATCTTTCTGCTTTTACCCCATTTTTATGGAGTCAACGCAATATGATTTTTTTTGAGATTTCGAAACTCATATTGTCTATAATGACATAAGATAATCTTATCAGTAATTAACAAACTATTTTACGCTTACAAACCTATCGTTTTCACTGAATCGCTGGTGAAAGTCACCATCAAAGATTTCATCATGGTGGTGACCATCAAACAGGAGATATTTCTTTTACGAGCAAACACATTACCATCGTTTCGTGTTTTGTAATAAGATTCATGGGTGTACTTAAAGATGGGCCCTTATTTGAGCGTTTTATTGCCGTTGAAATGTAGCTTTCTATCTGACGTGTGACAAATCTTTAGTAAATAGTGCTTTAGTGTGCTGCAATGTAACTTTCCTGCTATTACTCTTCATTAGATGCACTTATTTTGATCGTTTCTTCGAAATAAGGACATAATAATTCAATTTATTTATATCTCAGCACATAGAGCTTAAGACAATGCAACAAATTTGACGAGCTACAGCAATATTTGCAAAGTTATTGAATCATTTCCACCAAAAATGGCTATACTTCATCGCGTCATTGACTGCATGCGCTAAACGAAATCTTTCCATTAGAGGATATGTTTCGATAACTTTGCGATTCGTCACAACCTCGCTACGGTATCACAAGTCTATTTTAGTGGCCCCACAGAAATACCTCGTAAACTGATCTAAATGTCAATAGAACTTTTATTGGGAGAGAGTGTATGGATCGCTGGTGACATTGTGAGATAAATATATACGATAGACGCCCTTTAGGGCTCCGGTATACGACATCACTGAGTTCTCTAGACGTCATTAAATACTCTATACTTATTTTCCCCCTGACTAAAGTTAGTCATCTATTTAGGATCCTTCAGGTCTGCACCCTGTTCCGGGACCGCAGTCGTGTATGTATTTATATACTAAAGATGTGATCTGTCACAGATTTTTTATATCCGGCCTATACTCCGTTTTTTTTTATACATAGAAATCTTATTTTCGAAGAAGCATTGTTCGTAAATATGAGTGAAGTTTGACGTTTTTCCATATTGATGTATCCTACTAAGAAGTTCAGTTTTGTGTTTGCGAAATCAGCTTCTTTAGGTTTTTTTATAGCGCAAAATTTATAAGAGTAGGTACTATTGAATAGAGTAGAAATCTCTTTAGGAACTATTGATGATAATAATACACGAAGCTATGCCTAATAAATAACCTGATTTCGTTCTTTCGGATTCTTTCTATTTCTAAATAAAATGAGGTAAATGTGGCTGTTAGATCTCCCTCCTGTATCTCTGACTCGTGGCTTCCTAATTTTGAAAACACATGGCCGTGAGTTTATGTGTACCTAGTCCTTTTAGTAGCAAAACAAAAAGTTATTTAGTAATAATAGTAACGTTTTACTGTATTTTACAAGGACGAGAGATTGCGGAGTAGTTTCTTGTATAAAGTGCACGAACATGCATTTTTTTTAATATCAATAACTTCAAAAATTCCTTTTTTATATTTGTATATGGTGACAGTGATATGCCACTAAATATAAATAGAACTGTCTCCGTCCTATACCCTTACTGCTAGAATATACGCAAGGAATATTCAATTTCGACGGTATTTATTGAATTTCACGACCTTTGAGCTATTCGACCTTATTAGTCAAGAACCTCGTCTGAGCCAAGCCTAAGGCTTCAGGCATTTTAAGTGGATTCCTTCGACTGACGAACGGAGACAATTCCATATTGTGTTTAGTTATTGTCTGCTTAAATAGGCACCCATGATCCATCACGGTTTTGAAATATTTTGTTTTACAAGCTGTAAATAATACAGCCTGTAGAACATGTAATCACAGAATGAATATTACTAATACTTTTTGATCAATTAAGTTTATTCAGAAACATTACCTAAATAGCGCTAGAAAATTTGTTTACTGACAAAGTGAGACAGGGTAAAAGAGAAAATTTTAATTCCCTTATTAAAATAGATTATTGAAAGCTAAAAATATTAGCTGGTATCATCAGGCTACCTGATTTATATACTGAAAGTGACATTTAATATGTAATTTATAAGAATCTTGATCGTAGCAGTCTAAGTAGTAGACTAGGAGTAAGACGCAGTTTTGGTCGGCTTTCATGACGGGCATTTATCAACTCGCAAGTAAAATCCATGAGATTTGACAATGTCTCCATAGCTTTACGAACTGTTTACATGTCTACCATCACTCATCGTAAAAACTCCACACCATACTTTATACCACGTGGGATTTAGCCTGATAGGAAACCCTCACTCTCATAGTCCGATAAGACGGAAATCCGACACGACCGGAGAAGAGACCAACGGCTTTACGTGCTTTTCAAGCTAGGGAATATTTTAAATACATTAAAATCGGTACATGGAATAAATTCAGTGGTCACTGGGAATGAACCTATCTAAAAGGCAAAAAGAAGTCAACACTGTTGCTAAATATATGCTGGACAAGACTTGCTAGCAACCATCATCTAACTAAAATGTAAGCAACCTCCTAGTCTAGTCGGATGTGACGGTTTATGATAATCTTAATAGAGATGAATTGATATACTTTCGCTTTACTTCTGTGTGTCTTTGATAGATCTGAAAACAGATTTATCAAAGACGGGTTAATTGGCTTTTCAAGCGTGTACATTCGCGATAGGATTCTATGAATGATTTGAAATGATTTAATGAAAATGAACGTATTGGGTGAATGATTTGAAATTATTTAATGCACATACTCGTATTAGGCTAAACATAAGTACTTGACCACCGCAAGTAAAGATGACTTTACAGTAGAGTTTACATACAACAACCATTGGTTTTCAGGCGCCCAGGTGAACCATGATTTCTACAATCGTGCTGGTTTACATCATGGAAGCAAGATGTACCTTCTAACTGTTTATAACTATGTCTCGCATCCAGTAGTTTGTATATCAAGCGCTTTGGTATTAAAATCCACAGCGTCATCAACCTGGACTCTACTAATTTATAAATCATCCTTCATCATTCTGTAGGCTGTGGGTAGTCTGGCTGCCCCATATTTAACAATACAGCCATGTATGTGATGATCTCCGACCGTATTTCGGCCAAGGCGACCAATCTCTACGGAGATTGGCCAGGTACGCAGGAGATATTATAGTGCACAAGTGTGTGCGCTAACACAGATGCACTCTATTTCGTTACTCTTATAGTCCGATGGGACGGAAAGCCGACACGACCGGAGAGAGATTAGGCGCAGGACCAACGGTTTTACGTGCTTTCCGAGGCACGAGCTAAGTGGCAATTTTACAACATTAAAATCTGTACATGAAATAAATTCATTGGTACAGGCCCGTGACTGGGATCGAACTTACGCCTCCCGCTTGGACGGTGCACGTCTTAACCCCAGGGCAAACCCCCCTATATCAGTATAGCCTTGTGGCGTATCCTGAGAGGCCCATGTCCAACAGTGTTTTGCAATAGGCTGATATGAATCCTACTAATGTTATAAACGCGAAAGTTTGTGAGGGTATATGTATTTTTGTTGCTCTTTCACGCAAAAAACTACTGAATGGATTTTGATGAAACTTCATATATTTTTAACCCGGATAATGTTGATATTTTGTTTATTCTTCAGTCCACGCAGACGGAGTAGCGGGCGTCCACTAGTATTGTATATATTGATACACAACGATTAAATAGCAAAATTATTTAAATCATATATCTCGCTTTCAACGCATCATAATCACTGTATTTACGAGAATGTATACTTTCGTTTTTGTATCGTTTACGAATAGTAACTGGTACGATATTGTTACGTACCGTCGGCCATTACAATGGCGCGTAATAATAAGGTACCTATATAGCTAATGAGTTAATGACATATCCAGACATGGTCTTATTTGGAGCAGACCGATACGATACGATTCCGATTTTCCACTCGATTTTCCAATGAAAGTTTAATTTCACTCGATATTTGCCGGCAAGAGATACTCACGCGACGCATTCCGCTGTTCTACGTGCAACAAATAATCGATTTTTAATACGTTTGTTTTGTCACTTATCTCATTTGTCGATACGGACGACGGGTTATTTATGATTGTATATTTGTACATTTTCTTTATGTATTAATTACTATTTTTCGTGTATTTTTTGCACACAATAAAGAATATACATATACAGACATATTTTAGCAACGACATTCAAAACGAGGAATTTAAATTATCTGTATGGGTATCATCGTTTTTTGTAACTCTTTAGTTAAGTTAAATAAACATATACAATATACAGAGTGTAACAAATGGAATATGTTAAGCGGAAACCAATAAAAATAGGCCACTTTAAAGATACACAAATTTTGATTCTTGAAATCACATGTTTTTTTTTCTAGATAGTATGATGAATTCCTAAATGTTGTGATTTCGAATCTCAAATGTAGGGGATAGGTTCTCTATAGACGGCTATTTTAATAGGATTTCGCTTGACATGCCGATACCTCTTGTCCCCCTTTATGGGTATATTATGAGATATCTACATCGGTATACGATCTACTGTACTCGTATCATTTGAAATAACACTAGGCATAACAGAATCACACTCGTGTCGTAAAACAAGAACAATAGAAGGGTGCAAATTGGAAATTGAACGGTGAAAACCAATTTTACAATCCATGTGCTCCCAATATTCAGGATATTGACTGAAAACGTTTCAGCCATTTGTAACGGTGAATCTGATTTTTATGGACGCATAAAAATGCGATTCCGGGCTGTATATTACATAGTTAAAGTTTGCATGCCGCGTGGTGCCGGCAGAGTGATTCGTGCCTGATCGTACGAGGCGATTTTGTTGCCGTGTTGACAACATAGTCCAAAATACAAACTGGGTTGCCCAGCGTGGTGACTATGGGCAAATTGGCAGTCTTGTGGCGTGCCCTGAGCGTGTGCAATAGGCTGATGTTGATGATGATTGATGAAAGTTTGATTTGCGATTATTTTGTAAAAAATTTGTATTGGCTTGGTTGAAATTTAAAAGCGTGTTTATTTTGGTACTTATTAACCATTTACGTAGATATACATACATACATATAATCACGCCTTTATCCCTTACGGGATAGGCATAGCACCAAGGGCACCATAGAACCACATGGTGCCACTTCTGTTCTGTGAGGATATAGTTGAGATGTACAAGGTGGGCAGCTGCGCCTACAGTACTGACTACATAATACAAAAATCGGACTGCGGTCACCAACCGACTATCGGTGGTGACTATCGGCAAAAACCCTCCTGTGGCAGTAGCCTTGTAGCGTGCCCTGGCCTACGTCTTCAGCAGTGGACCACAATAGGCTGAAGAAGAAGAAGGACACAACATGCATTAAATCACATAGTAATCGTTGATTTATTCGTTGACCTGTAAGTTATGATACTAACTTTAAGGCAATACCCAAATGTTACGTCAAAGGAAATCCCCGAACGGTTAAGTGTCGATTTGTTGAGGCTTGATTGTTCCGATGACTTTTATAAACTTTCACTTAATTGACACAATAGCACATGTAACTTTCACCAATGCTTTGCAAAGCTCATGTGACACCGTCTATTGAATCATAGGTTTATTGTTGTTATGTTAACAAATAACAGCATAGAAATTGACAGGTAGTACGGGTTACAACGGTTTGTTACGTAATGTTATTTTTTAACATCTAACGTGAAAACAAGTCACATATATGCGTACGAGGCTATGTTCCCAAAATAGAGGTATCCAAAACTGTAGGATTACCGAGGAGAGCCTATAGCCACGTTTAATATAGCGGTACCAGACAAGTTGCTAGCTCATCGGCTGCGAGAACGCCCCTGAGTTGTATAAAATAAAAGAAATAATAAAACATGCGATGAGAAACCGAAGCACTTTGTTAGCAATAAACTAATAGTTATGTTCAACTGCAAATTACTACATCAGAAATATTAAAAGCAGTTGCTAACATTATTTAAACTACAACATTGAACACCGTACTGCGACTGAATAAGGAAGGTATTAGTTTGGCAAGTACAAATATGAGCACGCTTTTACAGCGTAGCCCATTCCATTTATAATATTACGAATATTTATGAAGGTAATACATTTTGCAGTGCTTTGTAAATAAATATTGCATCATCGCATTTAATTAAGAGTGGATGTCCGCGTTTGGTAGTGAAGCTTTTAAGCCAAAGGTGCTGTGTTTGAATTCCGGCAGAATTTCCTGGTCAAATTATAATACTAAATAACTGAATCGTAGATGTTGCATTTTATACAAATTTATAGTTTTCCTTACTAATGAAAGTTAGATAGCTTCAATTGATAACCGAGCAATAATAGTTTAGAACATTCATACATACTTCACGCGTATGTCCCATAGGGATAGGGCAAAGACTACAGATCTCCATTTCGTTTGATTAGAACTTAAACTAACTAAATCATTCCAAGCCTAAACACGAAAAGACAGGCAAAGTAAAAGCCCAGTGAAATTGTATTGGTGAGCTATAAATCTGCGTACGTTTACCCTTCAGAGACCAGGGTCCGGATTCTTATGTCCTTCGACATATCTCTAAATTCAGTGACGTGATTATAGCAGTAGACTTCAAAAACATAAAGTAGAAGACAAAAGAGAACTTCTATAAACATTAGCTTTAAAATAAGTGTTCTTACTTACTAATAAAAAATAAACATGATATAATATAATATAAGTACGAGGTTTAATTTGTTAATTAATATATTATGCAGTCAAAAGTGGAGTTTGACGGGGCGGGGGTGTAACTTTACGAGCCGTTTATAATAAGCTACATCTCGCTTGTATCAAATTATGTTAATTAACGCTCTGCTATACACATGAGGTACTGATAATTTATTATCGTGCCATATAGCTGACTATAAAATCTAGTAATAATTTTATACAGGGTGATTTTTGGTCGTCAACATTCCCGAAAACTACGGAATCTCCTCATCATCACGATCATTTTTCTCCATGGAAGCATACCTGGGAAGTGTCTGGTTTCCAAAATATTAGGGTCCAAAGTTGAGTAAATAGACTGCGTTTTTCTGCATAAATGCACATAGACGCGCGTAGCAAGATTTTTTCACGAGAAATAATTAATATCTGTCTATAAAAAAACTAACATAAACACTAGACACTATATATTTCAAGTAAATTAAAAAAAAAAATTAAAAAAAAATTCCCAGCCTTATTTTGGCATAAACTTACTTTATTTGATGTATAGAGTACGTACCCTTCGTTTAAAGGTGGCCACAAAAAAACACCCTGTATTATCTAGTCTATATCAGATAAATAAAATGGTGGATACTTAAACGGACGGAGACGATACGGGGCAACTGCAAATATTAGAGTTAGGTATACGTCACCGCTTTAGAAATGTCTGATGCGGAGAGTGATCATGGAAACAAAGACAGTTCTGTGATCGCTCTCAGTATAGGCAACAATCATGTAATACTATACTAACATATACTTAAGTTACTAACACCATATGGATCTGTAGTTGTCCGAAATAAAAGATTTTTATTTATTTATTAAACAGTCCATTTTGTTTTAAGATATTTGTGTAGATATAAGTCGAGTGTAATATGTCGAGTGTAATATGTCGAGGGACGCGAGAATCGGAGCCTAGGTGTAGCGTCTAAGACCTGGTCTTGCGCATAAAGGAGTCCGCAGATTAAAATCTCCGATCAAAGGAAAGTCCATTCTGTTATAGATGGCTTATTAAACAGCGCTCAATGGCTTAGGGCGAGTGCATATCGGCCGATTTCAAAAGATCGAATACTGATTTTGTCATCTTGAGATCGTTATCTTTATATCTTGATTGGAGAGTGGAGTCGATGCGTGTAAAATGGACATCCTACTAATATCAAAAACGCGAAACTTTTTGAGGATGTATGTAGTAGTAAGTATGTTTGTTGCTCTTTCACGCAAAAACTACTAAATGGATTTTGATAAAACTTTACAATAATATAGCATACATATCAGAATAATACACATAGGTAAGTTTTTATTTAGGGAAAATAATTTTATCCTGGATAATTTATATATTTTGTTTTATCAGCAATCCTCGCGGACGGAGTAGCTATACTATACGCCAACCGTCGTGGCAAGCGCTGTCATATAACGTTTTATGACTTCGTGTGCCACGACGGTTGGCGTTTAGTATAGTAAAACATATTTATCGACTAACATAGTCGATTAAGGAACTCAGGGGCATACCCGGTATGGAGGACTAGCAACATATAATTAATCATAACATGATTAAGGCTATGGTGATTTCCTTCGTGATCCTGCATTTCTGGCTACCCCATTTTGAAACACATCCGTCTTAATATACATTTTTGTAGAGAATATGTCTATTTATTCCTTTTTACGAATTTTCATATCTATCCAAAAAAGGGACTCACCCACCATTATAGATATAGTTCCAACTCGACCCCGAAGAATTTTAGTGATATGGGATTTTCCCTATAAATTCTTGAGAGGGACGAGTTTGGGCTAGATCGAATTCTTTGTGAATATTTTCTGGGATAATATTAATTTCACAGTGTTCATTTTTATAATGACTCTTACATCTTTCTGAAGAACAGCTAATTTCTAGTTGTTTCGCCTGTTTTATTACTTTAGGGAGATTTCGATTCTTAAATTTTGTAGATGGGTTTTCTATAGCGGGCTATTTTCATAGCGTAATGAGAAACGATTAATATACCCTTTTGTTATACCCTGAATAGTATAAGAACCGACATGAACATTGTCAATATGCAAATATCTTTACCCTTCACAAGTCGATTTAGAGCCCCGATTCTCACGTTGATCGACATTTGTCTACACTCGACTTAGGTACACACATCAGCCTATTACAGTCCACTACTGATCGTAATCGCCATTTACGATAGCCATGACGGGATAAAGAGGCGGTAAAGGGTTTCTGGGAGGCCTCCCGTGTGTACAACATAGTCCGAAAATCACTCTGCCCAGCGTGGTGACTATGGGCAAAAACCCCCTATGGCGGTAGCCTTTAGGCATGCCCTAGGGGAGGCCTTGAGCAGTGGACTACATAGGCTGCCGTGATGTACCTATAATCGACAAATAAGTCGAGTGTAGACATTATATCGAATCGGCTGTGAGAATCGGGGCCCAGTCATGACAGGCTCCAACCGTAAACCTCTCATGGTCGTAAAATACACTCGCGATTGCCACGATCGAGTTATAATGGTATTTTAATTAATTTGTAACTATACCACTTTCTCTGAGTTATAGTATATTAACGTATTTATGTAAGTATTAAAATATAGATGTTGTTATTTTTTTGCATGTGTCGGTTTAACAGATTATATAATGACTCCAATATCATTATTTACTAGGTGTAAACTAATTCGAAACTATTTACCTATTAACTGAAGTCATTGGTCGAAACCACTTATATTTCCATCTATTTTTACGGTCAAAAGTGATTATGACGAGTTACGAGTTTTGACTGTAACATATTGTGTGTATCATATATATGTATAGATATAAAATTATCTGCAGTGTTCCCAAAATTCAATATTATTATGTATTGAAACAGTAAAATATCGATTTACTCTCAAAAACCGAATAATATTTCCAGCGATTTCCATTTAGAACGAAAATTTAATTTTAATATAACTACAACGAAAACGGTTCTAGTTAAAACCAAATGCCGTTATTGAGAAACGCTGTACCATATTGGAGGTATCGTTAAATTTCATGTGATACACTCTATGACCCATGTATGCTTTGAAGTAATGTAGGAATATTGAAAAATAGGTGTTTATTTAAAAACACTCAGACTCTATGTTTTATAAAAAACAAAACGTTAAAAAGCAATTAAATCAACGCATAACAGGTGATTAACATTCGAGAAACTAGGGGTAAGTTATTGATACTTATATAATACATATATACATGCCTTTATCCCTTACGGGGTAGGCAGAGCACCAAGGGCCGATAAATGTGGTTTTATCGGCCCTTGGTGCTCTGCCTACCCCGGTGGCACTTTTGACCAATTTTGAGGGTATAGTTGAGATGCACAAGTTTGGTTAGTAGTGACAGGTAGTCAGCCCATCGCCTACAAAACAACAAGACCCTCTTGTGCCTCTACTGACTTGTACAGTATGCCCGGGAAGAGAAGCAGCTGTAGTAGTATATACGTACGTTTTTTACTCCCAGGGCTATGCAATAAAAGTATAGCCAATTTCAGCTGTTAAGTTTCTTCAATTTGTAAATTAAGATGAAAATGGTTTGTATCCCACACATGCTTTGGTTTTAAATAATTTAGTAAAACTTTTCCTCTCTCTAACTTGGGTAATGGAGTGTATAAACCACGAATTTTATAGCATTGTTATATTCGATTTACATAGAGAGTGACAATTTAAATCAAATTGGATCGTACCTAATGTTTAAATCAAATTGAATCTTAAATGAGAACACACACACAAACTTATATCATTCACCCTTATCGAGATGAAATTTTCTAGTAGATTCCACCGCGTACTACGTATAAAAGCAAGAACTATACAATATTGGCTAAGAGATTATTATAAAAAAATATGTTCACACTTCACAAAATAGTTATGACATAGTCCCATACTAAGATCCCTAAGGTTTTGTGGGTACTAAGCAACGGTATATAAATACATCAAACATCGCTTCATCATATCAATTTGCCTGTTAGAGCTTCGTGCGACATAGATTTTTTATGAAATAAAAAAATAAATACATAAATAGATCACGTTATATGAACCAAAAAAAATTTAGGTAAAAAAACCTTTTTAAAAACAAGCTTTTATTTAAATGCGCTAAAAAGAAAAAATAAACTTTTACACTCTTTTAAATTTATAACGTCATAAATTTAACACATTTGACACAATATATGTTATAAAAGCTTGTCGCGACATTTAAGTACTCGTATTTACTTTCTTAGTTTTAAATTTTTAATAAGTCAAGGTGAGGCCGTGCCGAGGACTGAGTGGCATGATGACATGATGTCGTGAACATACCACCTCGGGGCTTTGTATATTACTCTCTTACTCTTCTACACGAAGCTCTGGAAGGGTCACGGATATTTCTTCGATATGCGTGGGAACAATATATTGAAACATCACACAAAGATGCTGCCTAATAAACATTTAAAAGTAAGAACGTAAAAACAGTACTTAATGTCGCGACAATTTTACTATAAATTGTGTCAAATGTGTTAAATTTGAAATGACGTTATGTAAAAGTTTTAGTGTAAAAGTTTATTTTTTCTTTTTAGCGCATTTAAATAAAAGCTTGTTTTTAAAAAGGTTTTTTTACCTAAATTTTATATACTAAAAATATCTGTTTCAGATTTTCAAGTTTTAGAAGTCTATTGGATTAAGAGTGACCAGAGTTACTCTCAGCTACCCTTAATTTGATACCCATATTCATTAAAAATAATTGGTCCGCCAATGCCGCCATCGTCACACTGTTAATCATGCATTGTCATCCGAACTGAACGTGCTCACCAAATCAGCCCAATTCAAGCTTATGGAGTTGTAAGATTTCACCCGAACAAATATACATTGCAAGATAAATAAAAGCTTGTAATAATTAGGCGACTTTCTCAAAGATAAATTTCTATATGCACTATCATTGCCCAGTATTTTACATTGGCTTTTCATCATTCATAATTCTTTATTGTGCAGAAAAAAACACAAAATAAATTACTTTAAAAGATAATGTAAAAAAGGCGAGCTTATATCTAACAGATATTTCTTCCAGCCAACCAATTAACTTTCCCAATTGTATTCATCTTCAGCATATCATAGTTTAAGTGTAATAACTTTAATTAATAAAATTAAAATAACGGGAATTTAAATTGAAAAACTTTTACCTTTTACCGTTATTTTATCAAAGACTTTTAGGTGAGAATAAATCAAGAACTACAGTTGGTTTCAGTATCGAAGTCTTACGGAATTTAATGGAACTAAATGAACAAATGAAATACAGTAGTGTCAGAGTTAGGAAGATACTAGCGCCAACGTCAAAAGGCTCCATAACTGAAACGAAGTATAATATGTCATTTTTCCAGTAAGATAAATCAGAACTGTCTCCCAAGTTAGTCCCAAAAGGAGCTTACCTGATATTTTAAACATGAGGACTTAGATCAGACATAGAAATAAGTAGAACTAGAAACTTTTACTACTAGAAGTTATCTAGAATAAATTTCTAATAGAGAAAGCACACCTTTGAAAAATTTGGTTATGTGTGTGTGTGCTACATACATACCCTTGGGGGTCCACCTGGACCACTTCGGGAACCACTGATGTAAATGATCTCAGTATCAAGTTGCTAGCTTATCGCCTGAATTATACTTGCGTATTAAATTTAATCGTTAAGCCTCACAGCAGCTGGAAAAGGTGGCTTCATACAAGACGAGGTATACACGGCATTTACTTTCATCCATATCTGTGCGTTGCCATTTAAGAACGTCTGAGTGCTGTCGGCTTATATCTTATCTCTTTGGCATATGGGATAAAGTTGTTTGTTCGAAGGTTACATTACGTAAGCGTACCACTTTCAGTCGTAAGTTAAAAGTAAGTTTGCATTGTGTATAAACGTGCGATTTTTAGTCGTCAAAGTTTCAACGAATAATTCCTTTCGATGGTGGCGCTAGTTACTATGTACACGACTACAATGTCTACGAGTATCACAACTACGACGAATCTAATATTACCTCTCATGTTGAAATGCCGTTAGGCTCCAGAGCGTGTCAAAAAATACAGGATGTTTGTGACAGCCAGGTAAATATTGATACCATGACTTCAGACCATGATTCTGAAGCGGAAAACACTGAAAATATTCGCAGGAAAATTCCTAAATTTTCTGACATTTTTTTCATATTTCCAGGAATAAAATAGTTTAGGTAGTTTCATTTGGCCTTAGATAATTACTTAAAAATAAAATTTTACTCAAAAGATGATTTTAAAAAAAGTTGCCCTCTAAAAAGTACAAATAACCGATCAACCCTAATGGAGAATCACATACAAGTGATAAAAAAACAGCAATGTGTCCTGTATAATGTGTAATAACCAATAAGCCCATTTAATTAGTCACAGGATCGCCTGATAGAATTAGCACGGAGAGCAAAGGTTACTGATATTCAAATCAAAAGTACATTTTCTGTCTGTCTGTGTGGTTCTATCGTTATATAGTTATATCTATCTACCCTTGGTTCTCTGCCTACCCCGTAAGGGATAAAGGCGTGATTATATGTTATATGTATGATGTACATTTTCTGCGATTAATAACACTGTCGTATGGTAATGGTAATAAAAAAACACAATGATACTTGTTCAGCATTTCAGTATTTGCCTGACTGTATACATACATACATAAAAAATATAATATTTCTTCTGACGCAGTCGGATTAAAAAAACATTAATAAAAGCAAACCTTAACATAAATGACCTCCATGTTCGACATGTAAGTTCATACAGCGGTCTACATACCGATATCCAATTAGTGATTCATAGTAATGTCAGTGAAAAACACCCTTGACTAAGGTCGTCCTCCAAACATGTTTTCTCATCCTTTATCAGCTAGTCTACATTTGTCAGGCTTTATCTGCGAAAGCTCCAAAAGTGAGGCGTATCCATTTTACATCTTAAATCTCACATTTAAAGTAGACCTTACGTTCCAACCATTAGGACAAAAGTCGCATATCTTGTGAGAAAATTTTCTTGTTGTTGAGACAAGGCATTTCATTCTTCACATTTACAATGTGACGTCATATCTGTGACGTTAGCACGAGAGTAATATTCGTAAGTGAGGTTTTATATTATGAGACACTAGCTAAGGCCCGAGACTTTGCTCGTGTGATCCACAGTAAATAAAAAAAAATAAGGCTAATATTAGCTGCTATTTAATAAATCTGTAACGAAAGTTTGTCTGTACATTACAAATATGCTTTTGAGAGAATGTAAAACTTACTATTATTATTTATTGTACACATAGCACTACAATAAATACAGACAAATTTACATAAGAAATGCATACAAAGGCGAGCTTATTTCTGCAAGAGATTTCTTCCAGACTTTTTAGAATTCTTGACTGTTATATGTTTGTTCACGCGTCACTCAAATCTACTGATGAAATTTAATGCAGTTTTCACTGATTTATGCGACACCTTTTTGAGTATAGCAACGGAGTCGCGAGCGTCCACTAGTTCTGATATAGTATCCGTCTGCTCTTATTTAACTGTTCACATATTTTAACTCCTGTAACATCGTAACTAAGCTTCTACCCGAAAAAGGTCTTTAATTTATAAAGTACCTACTAAAAAAAAATCCGATAACCGCTAATATTATTCCCTTGGCGCTTTATAGGTATCTCAGCGGTTACCATGACACAGAAACCGTGGAGTGCTTCTCAGAAACCCTGGCTGAGCAAAAAGGATTTTTTATGTTTATACAGGTGGTTGAGATTTTTCGCGTTATAATCTCATTGTTATGACCCTCGCGCATTTTGCCGTTTCCTTTTTTCAGTTCCTATAAATAACTAACTAACGTTTAATAGAGAGGATCTTACTTTATTTTAAAATAAACAGATATCATTTCAACTAATATGAAATAATATCCAATACCAGCCTAAAAAAACTTTAAAGTACCTAAATAATTCCTATATTTCTCTGAAATCCCTATTTGTGCTTCGATGTAAATACATACAACTAAAATCATAAAGGAAGTTACAAATAACACAAAAAGCAAGCCTTTTAAATTCTGATACACCCTGTATACTGACCTAATTTGGGCCCAGACGTGGAGCCGTAAATCCCGAGTTTTACAGCCCACTCATATGCTATCAGAAACCGAGTAATCGATATTTTAAGGCGATAAAAAACCAACTTTCGCCGCGAAAAAATATCGGGTTTGGCATGATGAAAATCATGACGAAGGTAAATATGTAAGTTACGAAATTTCCTTTTGTATGTAAAGTATCCCCGTAAGGGATAAAGGCGTGATTATATGTATGTATGTATGTAAAGTATTTCCTTACAAGATATATAAATATATGGCTGTATTCCCGAAACAAAGAACATATACAGTGTTAATTTAAAAACATCATTAACCTCGCAGGACTAGATAGCTAAAATCATAAACAATAACATTTGTTCTACAAGTTTTATCATTACTCAATACATTAATTAAAAATGATTTTCCAAGCTTTTATTGTACTGTCGTGACATTTATAAGTCTATGTTCCATTCGTAGAAGGTTGACGCGCGCGATCGCGCGCTCACCTGTGCTTATGTACAGACTTAAGAACATTCAGAAGTAATATTAAATTGATATTTATTTTTTTATGAAAGTAAAATATGTCAAATTATCGAAACTCGTAGAACAAATGTTGTTATTTATGATGGTAGCTACCTAGTCTTGCGAGGTTATTGATGTTTTAAAATTAATCCTGTATAAACTATAACTATAAGATCATATAGGAGATCCCATAGCCACGTTTAGTATAGCTGGGACAGATGAAAATATTTATGATAGTATAAAATTATTAATAAAGAAAATGGAAAAAATTCTTCACCCGAGTGGGAATCGAACCCACGACCATAGCAAACCGTGCCAGCCGCTATAACCACTAAGCCACCGGGTCAATTCCTCTATTAATTATAATTAATTTATGATAGTATTGCCAACATAATAGTATTAGACGTAGGTACTGCTTCTATAAATATCTATTGAGCATTAATATACATACAAATATGTGTTCTCATAATGGGATAATCAGAACTACAGGACCACAAAAGAAATAGAACCGATAGTAAAATAACCATGAAAATATTTCCATGCGTAAACCATGGAACCTAAATAGCAAAATCAGATGACTACCTACATAGTGAAGTAGACATATCAAACCCATTGATCGTGGCGAACACTTTCGAGCTCCTCTGTACCCGCGACCCGATAGACAATCAGGCACTTCATCAGTCAGTGAAACTGTCTTAACCATGGACGGTGTAAGTATAGTCGAGTTTTCATAATGGACTATTTGACAGTATTTTCCATATATTTAGATGGATTATAATAGTAACATTTGCCAGATAATCATATCGCCACCATGAAAACTTCCCGAAAATTACCTATATGTTTTAGATTTGTCCATAACGCTGCATACAATCAACAATCGACTGACTTTACACGTATTTGTAGTATAAACTTATGGCCACACAATAAAATAGCTATAAATTATGTAAATAGTCGGATGATGCTATTTTTAATTAATTTCTCACACATTTTTTTTTGATAAGCATAAAATTAAATTTAAAATATAACATAGTCAATTAGCCAATTGATTGAGGTTAACTGATAGAAAATGTAATACAGCAATAAGTTACGAATGCTTATGTACAATATCTAAACTGTCTAAAAAATATTGCTTATATTAAACCTACTTGTGAACTTAAACTTTTGAGTTCCCTTGCTCTTGGACTGAATAAACAAATACAGAGTATAGCAAGCTCTATTTTCGATGTTCATCTGTTCAATATATATAGCTACAATTTTATCATCATTGCCCATGCATAATCAGATGACAAGTGGTACAACTCCATCCAAACACCATCTCCGTGACAAACAGATGGTATCACCAGCGTTTCTCCACAGACGTGCCAAACGTTTGCTAAAACCTCTGTCCAACATCAAGATCTAACCTTTTTTAGTAATGCGACAAGATCTCCGTCTAATCCAAATAAATCTTTATGTCAGTATTCAAAATATAGTGCCTAAGAAGCTACATGCCCAGTGTTTAATTTTGGATTTCATTGACGCCATTTTGAATTTTGTAAATTCTCTTATTAAGGCTGCAATTTTATCCGTGAAAAATCCGACAAATGTCAGAAATGTCTTCAGATATCATCGGCGCACGATCGGCACGCTAGTTTTCACTCGGATTGCTTTTGTTCTACATTCACGAATATTTCGGAAACAATCGAAATTGTATTTCGGAGATGGGGTCGTGACATACCGGACTGGCTTTCACTAGACTGAATTTGGGAGCGATATCGAATTCCGATTACTAATATTTTAATTCTTATGTCATACACACATATAAACAAAGGTGTATTGCCAATGTGAGTTAGCAATAACAGCTGAGCAGAGAAGATCCCAATATCACACTTATATAAATGCAAAGATGATAATTAAGATCTTTGATAGATGTAACTAAATTAAATAAAGTAAGTTCAGGAGTGTATTTATTTATGGGCGAGACCCATGTTTAGCAGTTGACTACTCATGACTGAAAATTATAGGAGTCTATTGTGCAAAGAAATATATTTTTTACAAAATCTAAATACCTACAAATGAAGTGTTGATTTTTAACCCTGGCTATTAGAAACTGCACAATATTTTCTATTGTTTTCTGCAAAACCAATGTTTATAAACATGTTTTCTGACCTTACAGTCCAAGAAGAGTTTTCTTAGTACCTATAACGTCTACGTTTCATCACATTGCTGAGGCTTTATATCCAGTACATAGAGTCCAGTTTACAACTGTTAACATTGAATGCATCATTGTTTTACATGATCAACTGGTGCATTTCTAACGCATGTGATTAAGGTCAGTTATTCGCAGTTCCACGTTTGAATTATGGAAATAGGAACGAATGGGAAAAAAAGGAAATATGAATGAATGGAAAAATCTTGCGCCGTATGTGTATTGTTTTGCTTTTTGTGAGGCAAACGTATTTATAGAGTGATGCATAAAATCTATTATTCGCACTGATGTCCAGAATAGAACATGGGCTACATACTTTTCTCATTCCAAAGAGGATGGGTAGAAGAGTGCAAATGACACACCCACTATTCACCAATTAGCCTAATCACCTTAATTGATTCTAAACAGCAAGTGGGTATATAAAAATAAAACCGTCGTTTTCTTCCGCTCTAGCTTTCAGTACATCTTACTTATAACAGCTATTTTCTTGCGTTGGGGGTTAAAAACAAATGTCATTACACTCGCAAATATCAGCCAGTCTGACCTGAAAACCTTATCTCCTGCGTCAGCTTGGAGTCCACAAAGAAAACAAAGTCAGTAGTATAAGGATGACAGTAGTGAGCTTATTTGGCGATAGTTCTTTAAGTGCTAGACCAGCCTCCTATTACGTAATGCACAAGCAAACATTGTGAAATCATTCAGTTCGTTACAAATGATAATAAAAGGTTAGAAATCGTAAACGAATTTTTCTATGAAAATGCGATAAGCGCGTGATTTAGAATTTTTTTTTTTTTTGGTAAGAATTGGATAATTTTATCTCGGCTATATTTCCTGGCTTACCATTCTTAAAGAAGATTATTTCCACTGTGGAAGCAAGATATAGTTTTACACTGCTTGTATGTAAACCCTTGAAGTCAATTGGGATCTGCCATTTAATATGGCATATAATTTAATTTATTTCACTCGAGTTATACTATTTTCCTTAAATGTTGGCTTATCGATACCTTCCACTCCGATAGTCGATATCAACGCCATCTATTGTTCCATGGTGAAGGAAACACCATAGATCCAATACCAGCCTTATTTTGCCACCAAAATATACTAAAGCGGTTGTAATACAGCGTATATTCCCTTGTTTTGTTAACATCAAAGAGGTTTTTGATATCAATATGGCGACAGTAACAAATTATGTGATAGACTGAAAAATTGTCTGTAGATAGTGACAAGAAGCATGGTAGTAACGGTGCTACCTTATTAGGATACCATGGTGACGTCACCAGACGTGTCACCACCGAAATTATAGGTAGGTACATTAATGAAGTCTTTCTAGGAAGTCCAACGACTATGCGAAAGTTTGTAATTTTCAAAATCTTGTTTCTAATACCTATTAGTAAACCTGGAATAAAATATTACAATAATTCCGAGTTGTAAAGTTACATTTTGTATGGAAAAATCTAAGTTTACGGTTGGTATATCCGATTAAGATAACAACTTTTAATAGATCTTATCTTATAGACCTCTCCAAAATGAAAACTAAAAACACAATAATTAAGACATACTACCCAAGTACTTTTACATTTCTGCATTGCATTTTCATTAGGTGGAGAATAATCTTAATCCTGCCAAAAAAAAACATTTCCATGTAAAATGTTGTCCAAACTCGCACTGTTAAAAAGTTATTAAATATCATGTAGAGCCAAGCTTCTAACTAACGTCCTTAACTCTACCGGGACAAACTTCACAAGCTCTACATGTCAGTCAAAATATTTATATGGCTTGGTCCTTTCACAACATTCATACATACATACATAAAAATCACGCGTCTTTCCAATCACAACTCACAACATTTATTTATTTATTTGGAAACAAGCAGACACAGATGTACATTCACATTATGCCCTGGTCAATATCTTTTTTTTTTAAAGATACAATAAGTTCCAAGTGCCATTAAACCGGAAGGGTTTCACTTGGCACCCATAACGTAACTATCAGTTTATAGATTACTTACTAGTAGTATACTTACTAGATTACTTAACAAATGTGATTAGCAGTTTCATCGTCCCCATACAAAAGTGCCATTCCTAGCAGCACCGAGACACATGGTCCTTTCGCTACATTCACATTAGGCTTGTTGGCAACTCCAACATGTTAGTATTAAGTTAAATAGTTCTGTATGTGGCAACACTTTTTCTTTTTCCTGTTACGGCGTCGGTTTTGTAATGGCGTCTTGTGTATGCTTCTAAGTGAAATAAAACGGAGATATAAAACTCATGGACCTTGTCATTTGCGCTCCAAGCAGCCTATGGATGCTATACAATCCTACATATATCTTCGATGAGTGGTAACGCCACCACTGTCCCCTAATATGAACGATCCGCTCGTGGACAGTAAAATAGATTGCCACAAGAACAATTGGTCGGTGTAAGTAGCGTGGTACTTATTTACAGTAATAAAGTGTCGATAACCGATTAATTTAATGCGTTTATTAAATTGTACAGGGAGTAACAAAAAGGCTATGTTAAGAGAAACGCTATGAATATAGCCCTAATAGATAAGCTGTCTACAAAATTTGAGGCTCGAAACATATGTACTATATTGAGATAGTCTTGAGAATTTCTGAACTCAGAAATGAACATGATACAATCTTAAAAAATTAACAAATGATTTCGAATCTCAACATTTTGTGGACAGGTGCTCAGTAGTCAATATACATATTCATAGCATTTTATTTAAGATACTTCTTTAGTGCTACGTCCAGCAGTGGACTGCAATTGGCTGAAGACCGACCCCTTTAGTTACGCCCTGTATAAGTAACTCTGGTTTTCTTATTCTTATCAGATCTATCTTACCTATACAAAATGGATGCAAGCACTACCAGAAGACAGGAAATAAACTTACCTGAAAAAAGAAAAGATATTCGGTCAGTCGAAGATGGGAACTAGGAAGATAAATTGACATTTATATATAGATATGCCTTAGTTTAAACCAGAAAGGTTCATTAAGTGAGTTTTAACAAGTATTAAACTAATTGCTAAGTGCAGTTAGCCGCATCAAAACTTTTATATTCCGATTAATTTAACATCTATCATATATGACGTCTCTTTCTGTAAATATTGAAAAAAGAAAGAAACACACACAGTGTATGTGTGTGCTAATTTGTAAATAAAAAGCGGGTGGGGCTGTGTCGGGGCACACGGCCGTTGGTTTTAACGTGAAACGTCTATGTTAGCGAATCGCTTTTAAAGTAAAAGATTGAAATGAAAACAAGATGGACGCTGTTTTAAGTATTTTAATAAAAAAGAACAGGTACGTAATAGAAACATAAAATACATAGCAAATGTTTATATATTTATTGTCACGTTCTGGTTATTTTAAATAGCAGCCGCCCACGACTTCGTCCGTGTGAGGGGGCGTTGTACCCGTGCGAAGCCGGGCAGGTTGTTGTATAGACTGTAGCCTTCCTTGGTAAATGGGCTATCTAACACTGAAAGAATTTTTCAAATCAGACCAGTAGTTCCTGAGATTAGCGCGTTCAAACAAACAAACAAACAAACTCTTCAGCTTTATAATATTAGTATAGATATAAATACTGTCCAAATTACACTTATTTTTGTATAAATCAATCGGTTCAAATAAACTTGACAAACACACGAAAGAATCACCACGCTAAGTGGAGTCACGAGTTACCGCATAGAAACAAGCGTGAGCGCCGGTTTCGCACAGTTATCGCACTATCCCTCCCCCGATCAATTCATAACATCTATATAAGTGAAATATTTACACCACATTTTTGTTTCTAAGACTAATAGTTTTTTAATTATTAAGGTACGATGATATAGACCTTTTCGTTACGGTCCAGTTTTTAAACCTGGTACCCGTATGTTTCGGCGCGATTTTAAAGACGTTTCACGTCAAAACAAAATCTGGATTAGGCTTAGCGATAAATTCAAAAGAAACAATACACAATAGCTAATTATCGATGAGAGTCAATCACATTTTACGCGGCAAAAATATCGACAGCAGGTAAGTAACAAAAATTTTGAAATCGCCAATTCTCGTGGTCAGAGCCTACTTTCGTCCGAGCTATGCAAGTAAAGTATACTAGACATGGATTCTATTTATAGTAAGAACAAAGTAATGAAGTGCGCGATACTATCGCTGCAACTCACCGCTCGCATCGCTATCTGATGCTAGTGACGCGAATGTAGCGATACACACGGCCCATATATTAAATGTCTGGCTAAAGCAATACGACAGCAAAAATTGCACAATATGATTGCTCATAAAATTCGCAGTAACAAAAATCTCAATAGCCGCGACCAGACCGACCGAGCAAGGCTCGCGCGGCAGCCCTCGAGCCATTGCCTCGGCCGAGTCGGTCGATGTGGACGTGGCTCGGGCTGCCTCGGGTGCACGTTGTCTCGGCCGAGCGATAGAGCCATCGGCTGTCGGTAAACGGGCCGTGCTCAAAGGTGCCTAAGTGTGCGCTGTGCCTTCGGTGTGGACGGTCTGATTTGGCTCGCGAGCGCTTGTTGTTGGTTTATCATGAACTTGATGCTCGGGACTTCTGATGACTTCTGAGGATCGCCTCTGTGTTCCAGAGTGATGCGCGAATCTGGATCGCAGGACCAGGCTCGCGAGCCACTACATCGAGACTGCCGCGCGAGTCCAAACGGCTGGTGTGGACGCGGTTAATAACATTTTAACGAGAATATTCTACAATATGCGCTATCGCATTGCTACTGCTTTGCTTTACTACTTACATAATTAAATGCATATCCTTTCGCGCGTGTATTAAAGTCGGGTAAGAAACTCAGAGGCGCGTCTTCGGGCGATGAGCGAGCAACTTTCTTAAATTTTTAATTTTTTTATTACACAATTTCTGTTATTTTATGTGAGAGAAACTTTAAGTTACTTATTCTTATCCTTTACTGTACATATATGTATTAATGAATTTATTTCATGTACAGATTTTAATGTTGTAAAATTATCACTTAGCTCGTACCTCGGAAAGCACGTAAAACTGTTGGTCCTGCGCCTGATCTCTCTCCGGTCGTGTCGCGTTTCCGTCCCGTCGGGGTCACCAAAGTAAAGTCAAATCTGTACATATAATAAAATTGTAACGGATCTATGTTTGTGCACGCTAATCGCAGAAACGGCTGAACCGATTTCGATGCAGTTTTCAGGAATATCTTGTGACAGGTCCCACTTAACATATAGGCTGCTATTCATCCCGGGAAAATGTTTTTATCCCGGATAATTTTGACATTTTGTTTTTTCTGCAGTCCACGCGGACGGAGTCGCAGGCGTCCACTAGTTATAAATAAGCGTTGCCTAGTTGCACGTTTTTAGCGATCCGCAATGCAATCGTTGCGTGGTTTGGTGGCGGCGGAACCCAGCCGCTACAAGAGTAAAGGAATAGAGAGTGCATCTGTGTTTGCGCACACACTTATGCACTATAATATCTCCTGCGTACCTGACCAATCTCCGTAGAGATTGGTCGCCTTGGCCGAAATACGGTCGGGGTTCATCATCATCATATATTAAAACAAATTACAATTTTAACTCAAAGGAGAAATGTACCTACAATAATAATGACATTAAAAGATCCTCTTAAAAGTTCCTCTATCATAATTTTTTTTTCTATACATATAATCAATTATATAGCTTGCTTTTTTATTGCACATTCTATCCATCTGTATGTACAGACGAGGTGCCGAAGCAATGCCGTGCAGCCGGTCCGCGCTCGACACATTTGCTAAACCACCGAGAGCATGGCCACTTGTTAACCGCTAGTTAAACCGCACCTAAACTACGGCTAACGCGTGCTAAATGCTGGTAAACTAATGCGGTATTACTAATGTATAATCAGATCGTTAGCTAACTTTATGTTGGTGGTTTTGCGCACTGTATTCATATCTGAAGTTGTTGTAATTGGACACTGATATGGAATTTGACTCTAGTGAAATTATTTCAAAATTTTGATGAAGATGACGAATGAAAATATTGATAAATTTGTCACAAACAAGTTTGTTTGTTTGTGAGTTAATTTGAGCAGTTGAATTTATTATAAATTGAGGAAAGATTACGTTGCATATAAAATGATAATTTGTAAATAAAATTCACTTTAATCCTATTAATATTAAAAACGCGAAAGTTTGTGAGTATGGATGGATGGATGTTGTTTTATTTTTCACGTAAAAACGGCTGGAGCGATTTTAATAAAATTTAGTGTGGTGTTAGCTGACACACTGGATTAACATATAGGCTACTTTTTAACCCGGGAAAATATTTTTATCCCGGATAATTTCGACATTTTGTTTTTTCTTACTGTTACTACTTTTTAACTAGTGGCGTCCACTAGTTAAATATATGTTACCATGGATCAAAAATCAGCATACCTAGCTTTAATCGTTTTTCTTTGCATTCACTATGATGTAT
The DNA here is from genome assembly GCA_014607495.2 of Carposina sasakii. Taxonomy (NCBI): domain Eukaryota; kingdom Metazoa; phylum Arthropoda; class Insecta; order Lepidoptera; family Carposinidae; genus Carposina; species Carposina sasakii. Next base: position 5,795,236 of record CP053161.1, read on the forward strand.
AATACATACATACATAAATGAATCATCCATATTTCGTAAAAGGAAAGTTAAATGCATTTTAGGTTAAGGATATCAAAAACCGCAAGTTTACCGGTTTGTTTGTTAGTCATTATAATATCCTGGTCATGCCTTTCTTATAATAATGTAATGAAGAAAATACTTATTAATATTACATTTAAGTTTTATCCGTATTAGCCATTATTCTAAAATAATGTTATAAAACTACCTATACGGGTACTTGTAAGGCTATCTCGGTTTTCAGTTACCCGTCATTTATTTTTTATTTTTTTTATTTATGTATATACTGGTATGTATATACCTAAGTATATATATTTATATATTTAAACTTTACAGTGGTTAGAGAATTTAGACAGTGGTTAATAATTTTTCATCACCCTCGTGAATATGCAAATAATTTGTGCTAAAAACCTTGACAATTTATCAATGAAGCGTAAAAAAGGCCGCGTTAATTAAAAATCCTAATTAATTACATATTTTAAAACCTATAAAATTAAAATGCTTAACGAAATCTTGTCCTATCTTTATGTTAAATCTAGAAAAGTTTAATACCTACGACAAAACCTTGTATTTATGTTTAATCCTATTTCAAAATATTAACAGTATTTTAAATTAACCTAGAATTCGAAAAGGTATATTTAATAACGTGCTTAAAATTCTAATATTAAGAAACGACAAGTTAATTTTGTAAAACATACAAAAATAAGAATATTAAAATAAATCACCTGCTCAAAATGGAATTATATGTATTTTATATTTAAATTCGGTGAGTATACACACTATGTGTGTAATTTATTAGTAAGCTATCTAAGATTATATATTACACAATTACTATCGCGGCTTGAATCCCAATGTGTATAGCGACAAAGGCGTGCTTATATGTTAAATTAATATATCTTCCACAATCAGCATTTCAAATCACTACTTATGTCAAGTGTAGGTGATGTAGGCAATTAGATACTGATATTTAACTTCATACGTATACAGGGTGTAACAAAAGTAATGTTAAGCGAAAAGCTATGTAAATTGCCAACTAAGAGGAACATACCCACAAAATTTTAGACTCAAAATCACATGTTTATTTTTGTAGATAGTATGGAGAATTTCTAAACAACTCAAGAATGTTCATACAATCTTGAGAAAATATACATGGGATTTCGAGTCTCAAATTTTGGAAATAGGTTCTCTACAGTGGGCTATTTACATAGCTTTTGCTTAATATACCCTTTCTGTTACACCCTGTATACTTTCTCTCAATTTAGGGCCGATTTTTCCAATGCTCAGCGAGAGAGAGAGAGAGAAAAAGTTGATGCTGTCTCTATCTTGATCAAGTTTTATAGAAAGACAGCATCAAATTATCCTTCAGATAGGCTATTTGACTACTGAAAAAATCGGCCTTAGAAAAAAACAAGCAATTTTATTAAACGTTACAATTAATATAACATCTTATCAGATATAGCTGATATGAATATTTTTGTTTTTAAATATGAAACCAACTATCAAATAGATTATAGGTATACGTACATACATACCAGCCTATTACAGTACACCGCTGAACGTAGACCTACCCCGCCTAGCCACTAGACTGCTGTTATTGGGGGTTTTTGCCCATAGTCACCACACGAGCCAGGCTAGGCGGGTTGATAACCGCAGTGTGATTTTCGAACTATGTTGGCGACACGGTAGGCTAGCTGCCCACCTTCCGAAAACCCTTACTCGCCTCTTAAGATACCTATACAGACTAATAAAATATTATTCCAAAAAATTATTCAATCATAACTAACATCACACAGTAGCCGCTACAATAAAATCCAATAACGCCCACAGATTATCCGACGATAACTATCGATTCCCACATATCGATATATCTATCGATCTATTTACCGAGAACCAGATCTATCGATAGTCAAAGCTATTGTAGTAGACGATACATCTGGTTTGGAGTCCAATGGCGTACTAAATTAATCTGTGATTAAATTACATGTTGGCTTTCATTTGTTTTCACTTCAATGTTAGGGTTCCTTTGCTGATGCGGGGCCCATGTATATGTCGTGGCCATATTGTAAAATTGATCATTTCATGAAATGGTCGAGCATTTCATGAAGTGGTCGCATTTCATGAAGTGGCCAATTCAATTTGACCAGATCGTTAAATCGTCTACATTTCACGATTTTGTCATCCACGTTTGGCCAAATCGTATTAACAGGGTGTCCATAAAATCCGAATGTGGTAAGAGCTTATATAAATAATATATACCGTACACCATATATAAGTATACCATAAGGTATGATGGTATGATTTTTTTTGCTATTATTTATGTGATATTTTCACAATATGAATACATAAAAGACTTTACAAAAGCGATTCGCATCTGGCACATCGCCGGACGCTGCCTGGGCACGCTCGCTCCGCTCGCTCGGCTCGTGCGTCATTTGTCATAGTCTAACCTAACCTAACCTATCGTAATCTAAGGTTTTTGTTTAACAATATTATTATAAACCACCATTAAGTCTAATATACATTATACAATATATCCTAGAACGCGATATCGAAGTTTCTCACAATGATTGCAATATATATGTCGTGGCCATATCGTAGAATTGATCATTTCACGAAATGGTCGAGCATTTCATGAAAGTTCACGGATAGTGTGTTATATTGTATAATGTATATTAGACTTAATGGTGGTTTATAATAATATTGTTAAACAAAAACCTTAGATTACGATAGGTTAGGTTAGGTTAGACTATGACAAATGACGCACGAGCCGAGCGAGCGGAGCGAGCGTGCCCAGGCAGCGTCCGGCGATGTGCCAGATGCGAATCGCTTTTGTAAAGTTTTTATGTTTTTAAATATTATATTGTGAAAATATCACATAAATAATAGCAAAAAAAATCATACCATCATACCTTATGGTATACTTATATATGGTGTACGGTATATATTATTTATATAAGCTCTTACCACATTCGGATTTTATGGACACCCTGTTAATACGATTTGGCCAAACGTGGATGACAAAATCGTGAAATGTAGACGATTTAACGATCTGGTCAAATTGAATTGGCCACTTCATGAAATGCGACCACTTCATGAAATGCTCGACCATTTCATGAAATGATCAATTTAACAATATGGCCACGACATGTATACAGGGTGATTTTTGAGCGTCAACGTTCCCGAAAACTATGGAATCTCCACATCATCACGATCATTTTTCTCCATGGAAGCATACCTGGGAAGTGTCTGGTTTCCAAAATATTAGGGTCCAAAGTTGAGTAAATAGAGTGCGTTTTTCTGCATAAATGCACATTGACGCGTGTAGCAAGATTTTTTCACGAAAAATAATTAATTTCTGTCTATGAAAAAATTAGCATAAACACTGGACACTATAAATTTCGCCCGATCAAGTAATAAAAAAAATTAAAAAAAATTACATCGTTTTCCAGAATTTTTTTTGGCATAAACTTACTTTATTTGACGTATAGAGTACGTACCCTTCGTTAAGGGTGGCAACACCCTCACCTCAACCACCCAGACGTAGGATCTGGCAGTTCTGGCTACCTCTATTTCGGGAATACAACCGTATCTATATTGTTATATATATGTAACTATATTGCTTCCAAAATAAAATCTTGCAATAATAAGTACAAATCAAAATTATAGCTACGAACCTGCCATCATAATATCGACTCACGCTTGGCCGGCTTGTGTTGTCTTATTGTCGTTTTCTATTAGCTTTAGAATAAGCTGAAGTGTTTTCTTTGGTGTAAAGGCCGAACAAACAATCGAAAATAATATTCGATTACCTTTCTTTGTAGTGTACAGTCGCGAGGAAAGAGCTTGCACAAGATATTTTTATTCTTTATAGTAACAGTTTAACATATATTTTCGACAAAATAGTAAAATAATGAATGAATAGGTAGGGCTGCGGAATTGTAATAAATGAGATTGAATGCTGCTTATTTTGTTTGCAATTTTTGTTAAAAGTTTATGCTGTTAGCTCTATGTGGTTATAAATCAGATTTTGTAGTCTTCAAATTAATCAGTTCTCCTGATTAGTATGTAATAAAAAAATATTAATTAATATTAATGTATTTTGATCTAAAAGTTTAATTAACATTAACATGATGGTGAAACTTATCGTCGGAATAACAGTTTTCCCAAACCATAAATAACGATTGTTACAATACTTATTAATAAATAATAGAAACTTTTTAAGGTCAAAATAATGCTCGAATTTATGAGACCATCGATATATCACAAAAGAAACCTAGAAAGTAACAAGAGTAATATAAACCTAATAAAAGCGTCGTAATTGACTTTCAAATTTTAATTGCTGCAATACTGGTACCTATAAACAACAGCAGTCAAGCAAACAATAAAACTTACTGCCCAATAACAGTTGTACCCGACTGTACAGTCGCCGGAACGAAAGTGAAAATGACCTTAAAACGCATAAACGGTGGCCCGTTCATGAAGGAAGGAAATAAGGAGATGTACTTACTTAGTTGTGCTTCTCGACAGGGTGAAACAAAAGGCGAATTTTAAGAGAGTAACCATAAAATCGACACTCAAAATGAAGTGATTTTTCCAGGTACCAAGCATCTAAATCTTACTAATATTATAAACATAAAAAATTGTGAGTATGGATGGATGGATGGATGTTTGTTAGTGTTTCACGAAAAAACGGCTGGAGCGATTTTAATAAAATTTGGTATGTAGTTAGCTGACACTCTGGATTTTAACATCAACAATCTTAACACATAGGCTACTTTTTTTAATTTTATCCCGGGAAAATATTTTTATCCCGGATTATTTTGACATTTTGTTTTTTCTGCAGTCCACGCGGACGAAGTCGCGGGCGTCCACTAGTAAACATATATTCCTGATCCATACAATCTTGAAAAGTAAACATGTGATTTGGGGTTTTAAATTTTGTGTTAACGTCCTGTATTATGGACTATCTACAGGGGGCCAATTCTCGAAAAGTCTCGAGTTGGAAAGAAGCCGAAACGGAACCGTTGTAGATGCTCAGAACAAAGCAATAATTACTTTAGGGTGACGTAATTAGACACATTTCAGCACGAGACAGATATTTGTTTTTATTCTGTCATACTCGCGACCGATGCGTGCTAAAATATACCTTATACTTCGAAAACTGCATCGAAATCAGTTCAGCCGTTTCTGGGATTTGCATGTACAAAGGCACAGACAAACCGACAAACAGACAAAAATTTCAAAAATCATTCTTTTGGGTACTATTGCGTTGATAAAGGTCTCCTATAATATTTTTTCTCATATATCTTTAATGTACAGGCAGCGATCCGTTACATTTTTATTATATGTATAGAAGACAGATATAGAATAAATAGAAGATAGTTCATCGGAACACACGGCGCTATATGAAACTGCGACCATTAATTTAATGCAGAACATTTTGAATCAATTACTTGCTTACATTTCCCGCCACAGTTAAGCGGCTCTTTACCCAAGCAACGGCGACAATATTTTTAAGTAAACTTAGTTAAGTCATCTCTCCTTTGCTCTCCCTCCATGGCCCGTCTGGCTTCAGTGACAAAAACAAATATGGCTGACACGTACACGTACAATAAGACAACAAGGCTCCAATAAGACAAGAAGGCTACAATAAGACAATAAACAATAAGACAACCGGCTAACAAAAGCAATGGCTATAGAAAGTGCGATGCGACTTTTTATTAGTAATTTTCTATTATGCAGGAAAAATTGGTCAGTGAAAGAGAATGGAATTGACGGGAGTTTCGTGTTCGTGAATCAAAAGTTTTTTGATGAGCACGATTCTTTGCATTTAGACTTCTAAGTAGGATCTATTTCAAGGCTGTTACGATGAAGACTATTAATTAAAATCTACATCGCTTGGCCTGAAACTCTACCTTAGGTAAACTTTTACGTTTAGTAAGTAAAAATGGTAAAGACGCGTAGCTCGGTTAGTACTAGAAATTGCGAAATTATCAACTCCAATACAAGTTTAAATTTCAGCATAATTTCTACATAAAAAAATATCAAGTAATTAGTGTTTTTTTGCTTGAATTTGCTGCAGCTCATACGCCTGGACATATTTAAATTATATGCTATAAAATTAAGAATTGAATGTTCGATTGCAATGTATCGATTTTGTCATTAAATTCGTGTGTAAAAAAGACCAATCCTGATATGTATGACTCAGTTCCCTTAACTTGCAAAAAATTATACCTGCTTATATCCAACCCAAAAGACTGAGGGCCAATGTAACAAAGTTATCCATACATTTATTACGGTATCCAAACAAAAAAATCTGAATCAGACAAAAGATTCACAATCAATAAAAATCCGCTACAAAGCTGCAAAGAAACGTGCGAAATCGATTAATCGATCACAGTGGAACATATCGATACAATTCAGAGATCGAATCCATTCGCCGCGGGTTTCATCGCAGTGTTTTATTGATTTTTACACCACTCTTTTCGTATAATAAATGTACCGCAAGTAATGGTCGATGTAAGGAAACGTGACTGTAATAGAATAGATATAAGATTGAACTGATGAATGTATGACGCGAATGAATGATTGATTTCCATGTAGCCGTTAGGTTTCATTCGCTCTATTTTTTTAAAATTAACTTATTCATTGGTTATGTCTTCTTTAAATTTATTATTATGATCTGTACCTAATTACTATGTGGATGCTATAGGAATGTCTATTATAATGAAATCCTAGTATAAAAAAATTATATTCATTAACAACATCATTGGGGGAGGCCTATGTCCAACAGTGGACTTCTCAGGGCTATAAATGATGAATGATGATTAACAACATCATGCACAGACAATTTGTAAAAGAGTAGACACTTTTTACTACAAATAATCAGCTATCTATAAATTGGTCGCAATTACGTCAGTTTATTTAATTTATTACGTCGAATTAACACTTTTAATTTCACAATTTGTCGAGGCACGTATAAACGGGGACACAGAGTAGGCCATTTATTTTACAGTAAGATAACCGACATTTAGAACAAAATCTATAACGCTTTGTCTGATCATAACCTGTACATTAGTCTAAGCTAGGGTTGCCAACCATCCTATTTTTCCAGGACTATTTGTCCTGCTTTTTGGGGTGTCCTGGGCTGTTCTGGATAGTTTTTGAGCATCGTCCTGGTTGGACTTTAAACCTGACACATTCGCTGGCGACACATTTTCTAAGGGTGCCGACATCGGGCAAATAAGCGTTAGCGGCACCTCTAAAAAGCCTAAAAGAAGCAAATACGTTGTCACCGGAACTGAATGTGTTAAAGACCTATGTTTTGAAATTCGCACGCCATTAACTCCCTCCAATCTTATTGTCACTGGGCTCGACAAGTCCTGGGTTTTATTTAAAATGTCCTGGTATTTCTTCCTCAAATCCTGGTTTTCATAGTTTGAGATGGCAACCCTAGTCTAAGCGACTAATGTACAGGTATAATATGATATATCTTTGTATATTATTCCTAAATAAAAATTTGATTTACGCTAGATACGGTAGTTACAAATGAGACTTAATTTCAGATATAATTCCTGTGTCAAAGTCAAGCCACTGCTTCTCTAGTACACTATGTAGAACACCATTGGCAGTAGAGTCACGAATTTGGCTATTCTTCGGAACTACTTGGTGATTCTGAACTTGGCTGTTACACAACGGGTGACAGTAATTAATTATGTAAGAAAATGAACTGTTTCCTACTTTATCTGGAAAATTAAATTCGATACAAATAAAATTCGAATTCTTTATTTCGGACATCAGAGATCCATCCATCGAAGGGTAAGTTATATTATAACAGACAATATACAAATGGTTAGCAGATTTAATTAACAACTATGCTATGACGTGTATTTTAAAAACGCTCTCTTTTCTTTTAGACATGGTTTCGTATTGACGATCGTTATCACAATATCACGGACCTCTCTAGTGTATATTCTTACTTTGATACCCAGACCTTGCCCCGTACTTTGTGGCCTGATGGGTAAACAAAGGTATTTGTAGGACCGGTCATCATCATCAACTCAAATGAGTTTGTCCATTTAGCCGGTCAAAATATCTTCATTATTGGGGTGTGCGTTTAATGGCTTAACCCTACCCCTTGTATGCCCTACCCTACCATGTTATAGGCAATACAGACAGACAAGAATAAGTAATAAGAAATCGTAGGAAATTATTGCACTGCAGATTTTTTTTCTCTGTGTAAACTGAATAATAGTTTTCTGTTTACTAGCGATGGCCCGCTACATTAACCGAGTTAACAACCACGCATATCTGTATTGTATAGCTATTTAGCTACCAAGATCTATTAAAATCTGTTCGGACCTTTTTAGTGACAAAGTTTACTACATAATATATCTATAATATTATGTATAGTAAGCGGTAATAGCCCAGTGGTTAAGACGTGCACCTGCCAAGCGGGAGGCGTAAGTTCGATCCCAGTCACGGGCCTGTACCAATGAATTTATTTCATGTACAGATTCTAATGTTACAAAATTGTCACTTAGCTCGTGCCTCGGAAAGCACGTAAAACCGTTGGTCCTGCGCCTGATCTCTCTCCGGTCGTGTCAGCTTTCTGTCCCATCGGACTATAAGAGTAACGGAATAGGGAGTGCATCTGTGTTTGCGCACACACTTGTGCACTATAATATCTCCTGCGTACCTGGCCAATCTCCGTAGAGATAGGTCGCCTTGGCCGAAATATGGTCGGAGATCATCATCATCATCATTATGTATAGTAATGTCGCAATAGTTCGGTGTCATACCACACACGAACTATTCTCTGACCACCGATATTTTACTTAACTCGTGAAAAGTAAAAAAACTTGAATAGGCCGACTTATCAATGAACATAAGGCTGGCCATACACGATCGGATGAAGCAGTAGTCCAATCGATGTAACTTGTCGTAAGTTCTCGACCTCACCGTAAGATATTATAAGTTTACAAATAAATGCTAAAATATCATGATCGCGAGATTAATTCTAGAAATCATATAAATGTCCATGACTCGGAAAGTTAAATCGATAAACATAAATTTTAAATTAGCTATATCAGTCCCACTCCATTCTTAAGGTAAATGTCTGAGACAGACAGGGAGAGGTAGAACAAATTTTAAGTTTATATTTAAGTCAGAATCGATGACATTGTCTAGTAACCTATCTATCGTGATCCAAAACCAGAAGCTATAGCACAAAAGGCAGGATCACCACCTCAGTCAGTCGTGCTAGCGCGCGTTGGCCCAATGTATGCCGGGGCATATGTTGGTATCTGGCGACAACACTGGCCAACCATCTGTTGTCGGTTTTCCATGTACACATCAAAGGTTTTTGGTACACTCTATAATCAAAACACCCCAATGTATCAATAGCAATCTGATACTTACGCCCAACCGTTGCCAGCGCCTTGCCCAACGTTTTCAACGGTTATAAGCCGTAACATATCCATACAAATATGTCCTAAGGTCATCGCACCGTCACATACACCCATAAACACGTGGCCGGTACGTTTTCACTTTTTATTAGAGTTTTAGTTGTAGCTATTATCGTAACGATTAAAAACCGGTTGTATAAATAATTGTTTGTCATACTATACGTTTTATTATATGTAATAATCGGACTATACTTTCTTCGATAAGTAGGCATAGTTTTACAAGAAAGTGAATAACTATTACGGCTTAGACAAAGTAACATATTTTCCGATCGATTCGATAGAAGTTCGTCATCGAGATATTTCCTTTACAATAGGAAGCCTTTATTTAACGCGTTTGTTAAAATGGCATGTCCAACCTTAGAGGTGTAGTAGTGGACGCCCGCGACTACGACCGCGTGGACTGCAGAAAAAACAAAACAATAAATACAAAGAAATTTACAAAAGAAATGCATACAAAGGCGTGCTTATCTCTGCAAGAGATTTCTTCCAGCATACCAAAAAGCAAAGTGAAACCAATAGTTATAATATAAATGTAATAATATGTATAAAATTAAAGCTAGGTAACTTTATCTACACTAATATTATAAAGAGGAAAACTTTGTTTGTTTGGTTGTAATGAATAGGCTCAAAAACTACTGGACCGATTTCAAAAATTCTTTCACCGTTAGAATCCTTATTGGACCTGGATGAACATAGGCTATAAGAATTTCCCGATATTCCCACGGGAAGGCGACCAACGGGAATTCTATATTTTTTACGAAAACCGCTATACATATGAAGCTGAAATCGGGCATATATGTTCATTGGGGACAGCGAGGGAGGACTAAAAACGGATTTCCCGAAATTCCCACGGGAAGGGGACAAACGGGAATTCATAGTTTTTACGAAAACCGCTATACATATGAAGCTGAAATCGGGCATATATGTTCATTGGGGACAGCGAGGGAGGACTAAAAACGGATTTCCCGAAATTCCCACGGGAAGGGGACAAACGGGAATTCATAGTTTTTACGAAAACCGCTATACATATGAAGCTGAAATTGGGCATATATGTTCATTAGGGACTGCGAGGAAACACTAGAACGGATTTCCCGAAATTCCCACGGGAAGGAGACCAACGGGAATTATTTATTTTTTACGAAAACGGTTAAACATGTGAATCTGAAGTTGAGCATATATGTTTATTTGGGACCCCGAGGAAGCACTGGGAACGGATTTCCCGAAATTCCCACGGGAAGGGGACAAACGTGAATTAATTTTTTACGACAACCGCGATAACATATAGGCTACTTTTTACACTTAACATATAGGCTACTTTTTATTTTTTCTGTAGTCCACGCGGACGGAGTCGCGGGCGTCCACTATCATAAATAAAGATAAAATATTCATACATAAATAGATACATACATACAATCAAATAATAAAAGCACATGTTAAATACCTTAACAATCATAATGTATTATTTGAGTATATTATTAAAACGTGGATTCCGAGTGGTTCAATTCTATTCAAGATATGAAACGTACCGATGAAAGTGGCGATTAATCGCGAAGTTTGAAAGTCCCCTTAGTTTTATGATCGCGTATCAGTGTGACAAGACTGGTTAGAGATAATTTCATTCGTTACGGTTTTCTAATAAGCAGCACTAGTTATAGAATTGAGAAAATACTGAGCACTCCTTATACAGGGTGTAACAAAAAGGGTATGTTAAGCGAAAAGCTATGTAAATAGCCCACTATAGAGAACCTATCCACAAAATTTGCGATCCGAAATCACATGTTTATTTTTCCCGATAGTATGGAGAATTTTTAAATATCTCAGGAATTTTCATACAATCTTGAAAAATAAAAATGTGATTTCGAGTTTCAAATTTTGGAAATAGGTTCTCTATAGTGGGCTATTTATACAGCTTTTCGCTTAACATACCCTTTCTGTTACACCCAGTAAAAGATACTGTGACAAATGATCGTGCAGCCAAGTGATAGCTAGTAACTTTATTTAACAAAAACAATTATATTTTCTAATATATCGGGCTATATCATCTCAGGCTATAAGCTAGCAACTTTTTACTGATCTAGGCTATTCTAAAAGTGACTGTGGTATCTCCTTTATTATCTTGCAGTTCAGGAAACCCCCATCTCAGTAATATAGCGGTGTGTTTATGAATGTATGTCAGAATGATTTAAATTATTAATTGTTTGGCACAATTTCCCATAGACTGTTTATATAGCAGGATTGTTGCCATTGTGTAAGTGAAACACCACTATAATCAGTATGAAGCGACATCTAGCTTTCTTACCTCGCATTATAAAGGATATTTTTGTTTATGGGGATTGATATACAAATTCATTCACATTAAAAGACTGAATAATTAACATTTTAATGACTAGTAAAACATAAGTAATCCAGGCATGGCACTTAGCGAAATTAACTCCGTCCCGCCCACCGCGGGCATCGGGGTCATCTAGCTACTGACAACTACCAGGCTCGCATAACCTATTAGGAGTTCAATGTCTTCATAGAGATCCGTATCTAAGAGACTACCCAGAGCGCGTCGTTTCGTAATCTTTTATAATCTGTAGACGATAGTTTTGATAACGATTTTAGGTTTTTTGTTGTACTTAGTGCTAAAGGAAAGGGAGATATTTTTCAGTCGCAAATAAGCGTTTAGTTTATTAAAGTTAGATTTGGAATTGTTTTGTGAATTAATTATGCACTAAACCCAGTTACATAAGAAAACAATATAATAATATTTCTATTTTAATATACATACATTACATACATCACGCCTTTATCTCTTATGGGGTAGGCAGAGCACCAAGGCCCGATAGAACCACATGGTGCCAATTCTCACCAATTTTGAGGGTATAGACCAAGATCCTCTACTGACTTGTACAGTATGCCCGGGAAGAGAAGCAGCTGTAGTATTTATACTTTATGCTCCCAGAGCAGCATAGAATATAATGGAGTGGAGTCGCGAGAGCTATGACAGCTCGTGGGTGGACGTGCCCGTCCGTAAGTGACGAGATGTACTCGGTTTAAAGTCCAGGGGCACCCCTCCATCCTAGCCGCTCACCAAATGTTGTCCCCTTTGTCGCTCCGTGCGTGCGGCCGTTTCAGGGGCCCATGAAATGGGTTGGCGAGTCACAGCCTGCTACCTAACAATTTTAAGACTTGGTTATAATGGCAGGTGTCCGTTAGTCTCCTTCAATAGCCCGATTTTCCAACCCCACCCAAAATTCAGCCCCATAGCCCATGACCTTGTTTTCCATCGCATGACATAGCTCTGCACTCCAATAGTCTTGCACATAGCGGGGACCATCGCCGGGTGTATCATATTGTGCGCTCGGTGATGGTATCCGTCATGTGTATCCCACACCATATTAAAGTTCTCTTAAAAGGGCCTCTACATCTTGGCTACGGCCCAATGCACGCCTCTCAAAGGACCGGGACTCTGTAGTCCCGAGAATTTTAAAAGAGTAAAACGTTTAAATTTAATAATGCGATATAAACAGGAGTTATATGATATTATCTTACATGACATGACGAACTCAAAATAACCGGAAGAGAGTCTTGAAATTCTCAAAATTGCAAACTTAATGCGAATTCATTAATTTTAAATTTTTATGTGAAGCCGCAACAATTAATTCGTAAAATGACAGCTTATAATAATAACGAAATGAGGTAGCAATAAGCTCAAATAACATCATGAGTTCAATGTCTCATAAGAGTCCAATAGATTAGTCGAATCATTCACCGATTTATCTCGTTTCACTTTACTAAGCCGGTTTTACTAATTACTAAAACTCCACGGTACCTACATAAATATAGGTATGTATTTATCTAATTAATTACAAACCATTTCATTGGGACTTAAACTATCTGTTAAAATCAGGTTTAAATCAATATTTTTATTGCCATAAGTGTTTGATTTACGTAATAAAGGTTTTTTTATAATTTGAAAGGGATATATTTTGATGATTTTGAATGGTTGTGTATTTTATGAAAATTATAGGGAGTAGTAGGATATTATACAGGGTGTAACAAAAGGGGTATGTTAAGCGAAAAGCTATGTCAATAGACCACATGATTATTTTTCAAAATTGTATGAACATTCCTGAGTTGTTTATGAATTCTCCATACTATCTGGAAAATGAAACATGTAATTTCGAGTCTGAAATTTTGTGGATAGGTTCCTTTCACTTAACATACCCCTTTTGTTACACCCTGTATAGTAGTAGGATTAATAGGATATGGACTTAGTAATAGATTAACAGGCGATAAGCTAACAACTTGTCACGGACCGATCATTTACATCCTCGTGATCAGCAGTTCTGGCTATTTTTGTGGACACAGACGTCCCTATGTAAATATTATAAAAACATGAAAATTAAAAAATAAGTTTGTCGTTTTTTCCATTAAATCAAGTCTGTTGGTTAGCTACACTCAGCGGGCATATGAGGCCCTTCGTGTCCAATATAATAATGCGTTTAGGGTGTTGTTTGGACTGCCCTCTACTGTAGCGCATCAACCATGTTCGCGGAGGCGCATACGAATTGTTTTTACGCAATTATCAGAATGCGTAGTGCGTCCTTGCTATACCGCGTTCGGAGCAGTTCAAACAGCATACTGAACGTGTTAGCCAGCAGGTGGGACTCCCCTCTAATGGAGAGGTGGATGCGGTTACACAGGTGCACAAGTTGGGTCCTTAATTAAGCCCAATTCTGTTATTATTATTATTATTTATTGTTTAATTTAATTAATTTAATGTAATTTTAATTTATGTTCAATAATTTGTATTTAATTATCATTTTATTTTATTTATAACTGTTTACTAACATAATATATAAGTCATCTCATACTAACCACTATGGAGTAATATCCGAAATAAAATATTTGAATTTGAATTAAACCCCAGTTTGACCTGGAGGCGTTCTGCAAAAATTTTGAGCCGAAACGCAACCACGTCGAGTTATTCCCGAAAAGCGGGACTGAGCCTGTCCCGCACGGGCCATTTAATTTTCATTTAAAAATCGGGACGTCCCGCCAAAATCGGCACTTCTGGCAACGGTGGTATTAAGGTATATTTAATCATGCAGTGGTCGCGAGTATGACAGAATAAAATCAAATATCTGTCTCGTGCTGAAATGTGTCTAATTACGTCACCGTAAAGTAATTATTGCTTTGTTCTAAACGTCTACAACGGTTCCGTTTCGGCTTCGCTGCAACTAATGACTTTTTGAGAATTGGCCCCCTGGGTTATGTCTTAAATATCTAACAGTAACATGCTCTAAGCCTATATGAATTGAATTTTGAATTGATTTTTTTTAAATTACATTAAATTATTTTTATGACGCAGTTTAATTTCAGATTCAATAAACGAACCATACAGTATTTCTGTTTGGCTTTTAATCTAAACAATGTAAAAGTATTCACTAGAAAGAGAAAATTCCAGAAACCTCAACAAAATAGCACTTATAGTTATCTGTAGTACCTAATAGAACCAAGCGATATAAAAGCGGTTTAACGGTTCAAATATAAATAGTTACTTAATATCAGATTTATAATTTATATAATTTTCATTTTACAGCCACATATTATATTATATTATTTGTAAATGCAAGTATTTTCAATTTATGTTCATTTTCCTCTTCAGATTACAGTGTGAAATATTTCCTACTGAGAAAGATACTCGTAAATATAGGGTGTGGGTGACAGCCTACTGAGTTATTATACGACAGTGTTTATAACTCGCAGGAAATGGATTTTTGATTATTAGTAACCTTTGCTTTCCGCGCCAATTGGACCTATTGGGCGATCTTGTGACTAATTAAATGGACTTATTGGCTATTCTGTGTCACATTGCTGTTTTTTGGATCACTTATGACTCTCCATTAGGGTTGATCAGGTTTTTGAACATTTTTGGAGGCAACTTTTTTGAAAACTACTTTTTTGTATAATTTTTTTTTAAAGTCATTATCTAAGGCCTAATTAAACGAACTAAACTATTTTTCTCCTGAAAATATGAAAATTAAAGTCGAAAATTTTGGAATTTTCCTGCAATTTTTTTTTTGTGTTTTCCACCTCAGAATCATGGTCTGAATTCATGGTATCAATATTTGCCTGGCTGTCACAGACACCTTGTATATACACACGGCTGTGTTTACAATAAAAACTTTGATATTTGGTCTTATTTCACCGTTATCTAGTTACAATTTTTACTCCATCCGAGTACTTTTTACACATTATCATGTTAGGCAGGTAATATGTATGCAAAGCATCTAAATCCTAAACCGATCGCGATATGTCGATCATTTTCTCGCTGTACAGGTATAATATTACGAAATCCGATCGGAATTATGCCGTTGTGTCGATGGGCGCCATGTTCAAATGCTTATTAGAGCAGAAACATTAGGGAAACCGGTTTCTAGGTGACTCTGGGCAATTATGTTTAATAATTATGTTAAACATGACTTTGGGATCAATCTCCTTTATGATTCGGAATTTCTGGCTAACCCATTACGGGTACACAGCCTTGTCTATGTATGGTTTATATCTCATCGCGTATTTTATGGTATCAAAAATTATATCAGTTGACTAATAGTACCTAAGGATAATTTTGAACAGTTAGACAGTAATTAAGAGAACTACCATTAGGGTGTTCTAAGTTATCAGCTTACCTAAATTGATTTTAAAACAAATTAGACTATGAAGTGGCACCATGTGGTTCTATCGGCCCCTGGTGCTCTGCCTACCCCGGAAGGGATAAAGGCGTGATTATACATGTATGTACACTATGTACTTATTTAATTATACCATAATATATTAGATTTACTTCAAACTATGTATATAATTATAAACATAAACCTATTTTCATCCGTAAATTTGGGCGAAGTATAATCCGTCTCTCAAAGTTATGACATCACTTTACGACTCAAAACATAACCCGAGTTTAACTGTTGTAATTCTATAAATGCTCGTTTAAACCCGTAGTTAAGTTAATAGTGTCACCGAGCCTGGCTTTACGAATTTGCATACGAGGTGCCATTAAAATTTTAATTCAGTGAAAGTGCTTAATTTTAGTTTTATGTGCGATTTTATGTTCTAGATTTTAGTTTTTATGACATTTCACTTTCTATGCTATCTATTTTAGTATTTATGCTTATGAGATAAATACCTATCTACCTTTATTTATCGTATGTTTTTTATTAGCCGTCCTAGCTAGCCTAGTTTGTGAACACAACCTTGTGTATATTTGTTATGTAAAAAGGCTCTACGCCTTAGGTACCGTTGATGCACGCCTCAGGCATTAGCCGGCATACAGGCCGGCTAATTTTTAAACTTATTACAACGTGATATTACTAAAGACTAATGAACAATGTTAAAATATTAAAGTAGGTATAGGTCAATCAATCAATCAAATATTTGTTTTTTTTAAGTAGGTAAAGGTGTGTACATACCGGGTGCGCGGGCGGCATGCATGTGTCGTGCGCGCGCGCTCGGGGCGCATCACCGCTCCGAAACTCACTGTGCACACACCCTGAAACAGAGACAATAAAAAATTCATTATAGACATTCACTATATATAAGAAATAATTAAATTAACTCTATAATAGTATTCAAGAGCATAACCGAAAGTTATTCTGTCAGACAGATGAATTGATTGACCTCTCTTTTTTGAAGTCGGTTAATGAACTCGTTTTAAAAGAGATGCAGTTGGTGTATTCTAGTAAAGTTAAGAATAGAACAAATTGCTTTTGGTAAGTAATAGAGACAATTACAATTATTTTTTTAACAATAAGGTAAAACAAAAGCCGTCAAGGCAAACAACATGAAACCACTTTCAAATCACCTATGCCATATTTAGTCTATTTTTCAGACACCATAAAACCATTTTCCCGGACCTTACTCAAACAATCGCGTTTCCAAATCCAAAACGAACTGTATGCCCAAATAACAGAGGTAAGCTAGTCTATAAAATGTAACGCAAAACGTTGTGTTTAGGTAAAAACATGCGATATCCAATTGTTTGGGTCCCGTTTGTGCCAGTTTTCTAACAATGACACGGGTAATATGCAAAAAGAAGCCATCCACTTGCTAAGCAAATAGCTGTTTGGTCAATTTCGTAGATTACTATATCGAAGGCGTAAAAAATCTTGAATGATAGCACCCAAAGAAATCGAATTCGAAACGATTCTCGCGTCCCTCTAAAGCAGGGGTTCCCAAACTTATTTTGCCTACTGCCCACTTTGAGAATAAATTATTTTCACTTCAGATGCACTCTCTATTCCGTTACTCTCACAGTCCGATGGGACGGAAAGCCGACACGACCGGAGATAGATCAGGCGCAGGACCAACGGTTTTACGTGCTTTCCAAGGCACGAGCTAAGTGACAATTTTGCAACATTAAAATCTGTACATGAAATATATTAATTGGTACAGGCCCGTGACTGGGATCTAACTTACGCCTCCCGCTTGAAAGGCGCACGTCTTAACCACTGGGCTATCACCGCTACTAAGTAATTCCTCACGGAAAAGGGAAAAGTTTTTACGCAGACTAAGTCGTGGGCATCCTCTAGTCTTAAGCAATAAATATTATTCCTAAAAGTTATAAATATACTCAATACAGAAACTACAAACTAGTTTAGTCCGTAGTTTTTAACTATTTTTGAAATGGCGGCGTCAACTAAATCAGCTATTTATTTATGCGTATGGCACGACACAACACTGATCGTGAGTCACGCTAATCACCTATTAGAATACATACGAGATATTATTATTACTGATACGTTATTTAAAATGGATTCCAGTGTAGTATTTTAAGCAGTTAGTAAGCTATAAATAACCTCAAAATCCGAATGCGTAAAAAAATTTGACCCAGTTCTCTCAAGCTCACATGCGACAAGCTGATTACCTAATTTGCAATAGCAAAGCCGAAGCAAAGTGATAGCGATAATTGTACAATATTCGCCTTGAAATGTCAAAGTTCCTTTGAAATTCATTTTACGTAATACGAATTTGACAAGCGGTTAGCGATTTTTGTACAATTTTCGCTATCGCTTTGGTTAGCGATAGCATTGTTAGGTAATAAAGGGAGACGCCGAACGCTCGTTGCGCGCAAGCACACACTCTCAATTATCGCGATCGCGCGGCTTCGGCTTTGCTATTGCTTTTACGTAATCAGGGGGCAGTTTAACGTCTAGAGCGTGCCAAAGAAACATATAAAATACGAGTACTCAAAAAAACATATATCACTTCTTCTGGCGCAGTCTAATAAAAATATCACAGAATTATTATTATAACAGCTCGCAAATTACAGCGATGGAGAACTTTTCAAATATGACCAAAGTTTTCATTCTGCTATCAGTCGCTAAAGTTTTCAACGATTATTGCTCTTGGAAACAATTCTAAAACCCATTTCGTTATAAAATATATTTGCAATGAGCCAATTTTTGGGCTGTTTTCAAACAAAATTACTTTCAATTTGTTCCATAACATTAGGTAATTAAATAAAAAGATTTATACTTATTCACTAGTGGACGAATGCGACTCCGTCCGCGTGGACTGCAGAAAAAACAAAATGTCGAAACTATCCGGGATAAAAACATTTTCCCGGGATAAAAAGTAGCCTATATGTTAAGTGGGACTTGTCACAATATATTCCTGAAAACTGCATCGAAATCGTATTTAGCCGTTTCTGAGATCAGCGTGCACAAACGCACAGACAAACAGACAAAAATTTCAAAAATCATTCTTTTAAGTACTACTGCGTTGATAAAGGTCTCCTATTATATTTTTTCTCATATATCTTCCATGAACAGATAGCGATCCGTTACATTTTTATTATATGTATAGATAAGATCTCAAACGATTTCCGCATACCACACCGGAAAAGAGACGTGTTTTATGTAAGCTTATGACCTATGACGGGAGGTGGGCAGCAGCGCCTCCCGTACAGACAACATAGTCTGAAAATCACACTGCGGTCACCAACCCGCCTGCCCAGCGTGGTGACTATGAGCAAAACCTCCCTGTGGCAGTAGCCTTGTGATGTGCCCTGGGGGAGGCCTACGTCCAGCAGTGGACTGCATGAAATATGCTGAAGAAGGAGAAGAAGATATGACCTATGCTGATGCGGAGCTTTACTGGAATACATCATCTGCATTTTCTTCCGTGCATATCGTAAGAGTCGACTAAGGAACTCGGGCAGTCTCTCAGGCGATGAGCTAGCAACTTGTCACTGATCATTTACATCTGTCCAGCTATTCTAAACGTGGCAGTGGGATCTCCCTTTTGATCCTGCAGTTCTGACTACCCCCATTCCGTACACGTATGTGTTAGGAATATATACCAAATGTTGTATATTTCGGTCCGTTTGTCCAATATTTGTGGCTACAGTAATAATGGTGGTTTTTGTGAGTGTACGTGCCACTGTTCGGAAACAGTAAATGTACGTGACGATCATTAGTGGAGCTTACTGCACCTCAGTTTTTTGTATTATATATTTTTAAAACATGGGGCGACGAAGGCAGGGAAGACCTGGAGCGAAACTCAGGACCGACTGGGATGCCGGAGAACTGGGAAGGCCCTCTACTCTACCCTATCTAGGCGACACGGGAAAATAAGTCTAGAAGGTTACATTTTTAAATATAATATTTTACATTATGAATGTGAATATTCTGTACCTAAACAATAACTAGTCTCCCTCTTGGGGTTTAACTCGGTTTTTCTCTCCTTCTTTTTATGTTTTCCTTCCGTGTATGTGGGAAGTGACGACTCCTCGCTCGGCGATAAGCTAGCAAGTTTTCACTTATCTTTACATGTAGCTCATCTATGCTTAACGTGGATATAGGATCTTCTTCGGGATGTTGCAGTTTTCGGAACCCAAACCCCATTTCCGGAACACAGCCGTTCGTATATGAGTTTTTGATATTATAATTTTATGGAACTCACTTTGACCAAGCTCGAGTTTCGCCCCACATACACAAAGATCTTAATCTTCAAATTAGTTACAAAATATGACGTCTATCAGACATGACGGCCCTTTGAAAAAAAAATAAGACATCATTTGGTAATCCGCGGATAAAATTAAATAATATAAGATTAAATATTTAGTGCAAGTAGGCCTCAATCATGCCGGACCCAATTTGTAACCGGTAGGTTGATTACGTTTCTTGCAATAGCAAAGCAGAAGCAATGCGGCAGCAAAATTTTTAGAATATTCGCGTTGAAATGTCAAATTTCTTTGAAATTGTGCCAAGCGATGAGCGAATTTTGTACAATTTTCGCTATCGCATTACTTTTACTAGTTACATTGTAACTATATTAAAGCGATAACTATAAATAGGGTAGATATGTACGTTAATTGTTGCAAGATTGTTGCACTTATACCGGCAAGATAATCATATTTTTATAAGCTTTTATTTAGTTTTACCTGTCCCGTTGTCTGTAACCAAATCTTGCAAGTTAAATTTCATCCACTTCCCGGTTTCCGATTGAGCCGAAATTTTGCATGCATGTATAAATCGGATGACAATGCAATATTATTATGACTTAGAGCTGATCTGATGATGGAGCTGGAAGGTGGCCATAGGAACTCCGTAATTAAACGACGCAACCCTATAGATTTTGGGCTCGTTTGTTTATAAAAAAAAACTAAATAAATCAAAATGTTCAAAAAATTATATGCATATTCAGTAGGTCTGAGAATCGGCTACTATCTATTTTTCATACTCGTTTAAAATACTTCTACGCAATAAGCGACCCTGTATCCACGCGAGCGGATACCTAGCCGTTAAAATACTGGCAAGATATGAAATACAGCCCAGTATTACAACGTTCTAGACTATATATAAACAGAAATATACATACATATTTTACAGAAGATTGAACAGAACAAGGAATATTAACATTTCATTTATTTATATTAATAATATTATAAAGTATTGTTTGCTTGTTTGTTTGATAACGCGCTTTCCGGATTGGGTCGATTAAAAAATCTATCGGGAAGGCTTTAGGCTATATATCTCACAGTGGACCAATGCGAAGAATAAGAGGAAAATGTGGAAAAAACTTATTCAACTTTGGAGACCTTGCGTGCGCTGCGTACGGTTCAAGTTATCCAAAAAATATGTAAGAATAAAATGGAGAAATAAAGGAAGGTCGTGCCTGATGCAGAACCCTAGCAGCCCAGCTATGTATGTATGTATTTATAACGTTAAAATTGAACAGATAACCAAACAGCGCAAATTTGAGAGATATGAAAATACCGTCTTAAAATAAATAAAAGAATTCAATTCCCTGTTAGTTATCTTTTGCTGTAAAATAACCAGGGGCAAACGTTAACATAAGTCAAGACTGCTTTTCAACAATTATATGGTGTCAAGATCGGGTTGCGGAGAAAATAATGTTCTTCTGCCAAAGAAAATAAAACAAAAAATAAATTTACAGAAGTTTTATCTGTTTGTTGACGCGGACGAAGTGCGGGCAGCTATCTAATATGTAAAATTCTCGTGTCACAGTGTTATTCCATACTCCGAGGCTTGACCGATTCTTATGAAATTTTATATGCATATTCAGTAGGTCTGATGTATAGAACCACCGCTTGAGTAGCATAAACGCATCCGGTCTGCCCGTGCCTATAAGTTCCACTTACAACTAGAGGTGTATGTATGCAAAATCCGGTGTGCTCGATAACCAGCGGACAATAATGCAGCTATGTATCATAATAAATATAAACTTTATGTATGTATGCAAAAATAACCATAATTACATAACCAATTCATCACAAGCTAGTTAGCAGGAGTAAAAGCAAGCGGTTGAGAAAAGGGAATAGTCTAATGATTAGACCACTCAAAGCAGATACGGAGAGGAGTAGTATACCTATACATACAGTTTTTTTGCATAACAATACTATCAGAATCGGGGTAGGGAAGACTATCGTCGTCGTCAGCCTATTGCAGTCCACTGCTGGACGTAGGCCTCCCCCAGAGCACGCCACTCGGCTCGATCTCCCGTTTTTGCCATCCAGTCACTGCCAGCCGAAGGAAAGATTATAGTAGAAGGCAAATAATAACTAGTGATGCCAACTACATAGGCTACATTGCTAATACTGTGACTTTATTAAGAAATAAAGTTTCATTGTCTTTGCCCTCAGATATACTATCAAATTTGGGAAAATATAAAATTTGAGACTCGAAATCACATTTTTATTTTTGTAGATAAGAGAGAACTCTTAAAAAAGCTTAACATACCCATTTTGTATATATTCCATTTTATAGAATCACTCCCGTGCATGATTTCGGAAGTGATATTTTTGTATACAGAAAATACACCCCATTTCGTGAACACTGCCGTACGAGTATGTATATATGTATTTATTTTAACAGTCGTTCACAGAGCGACTAGCACCATCTTACTAAAACGCACTCTACCCGATATTTTTGCTTCACGGTTGTGCCGAGTGAAAAAAAAAGTAAAAAGTCTATAATCACGGCTTTTGCCGTACAGACAATACGTGAGACCACTTCGCAATAATGGGTCCGATTTGCGGTGTGCAAATTATACCTATTTTCGCCAAGTTACGGACATATGGACGGGAAAGATGGCGAGCTATGTTCGTGGCTATTTTTTAATTAACCCTTATAACTTTGTGTTATTGCCTATTTTGTGCTGTGTTCCCAAGAAGTGGTAGCCAGAACTGCAGGATCACGAAGGAGATCCTTGCAGACACGTTAAGCACAGAAAGGTGTAAATGATCAGTGATACGTTGCTAGATCATCGCCTGTTTCTTGGCCGACTCTTATGACATGCACGGAACAAAATGCAGCTGATGTATCATATATTAATCAAATAAATTTATGTTAAATAAAAAGGTTCCACTTTTTAGGGTAGAAAAGATTGTGATAAATCTAATTAGTAAAATTAAAATTACACACAAAAACGATAACAAACCTGGAGCTAATGTAAAAACACTTGGAATTCTCAGACAGAGCTTTAAGCTCACCCATTGAGATCATGCGATAACAAAATTGCGTTATAGCGAACATCACCCACATCTTCACTATGCCAGAAAGCAAAAAAATGTTACATTTGTATTGTAATTGGTAAGGGTGTTGTATTTAACTAAGATTTAAATAAAACAAATAATGAGGAAAACTTTGTTTGTTTGGTTGTATAAAAAAAACCCAAAAATGTTACCTTATTGGACCTGGATGAACATAGGCTGAATATGGGAAGGCTAAACTATAACTGAAATCCATGTAACAATATTACTAACATTCATTTTGTGAAGCTGAAAATAATGATGGGGATTTGAAATTTGGGAAAATTTCCCGATAATTCATTTTTTTTACACAACTGCGATACAAAGAGTAAGTTGAACGGATGAAATTCCTACTTTATTTTTTTACGAAAACAGCTACGAAGCTAAATCGGATTAGGGCTAAAGGAAGCTCTAAGAACGGATGAAATTTTCCAAATTTTGTACCTACATGTTGTAGTACCATTGATATGTAGAACTTATGTAACAATACTCACAAAATAAATGATTTGATTTGAAAATTATAATCAACATCCAAAGAGTAAGTTGTGTACTTATTATACGTACAGAAGCATGTTTTTTTTTTTGTAGAGACCAAAGTTGATAGTAGCTTTGCAAACACGTATTGTATACTAAGCAATGACATTAATCAATATTTTGTGTGTTAAATGCTAGTTTTTAATTTGAAATCCTCCTACCCGTGTGTCAGCACGATAATTGGCGGCCACTAGACCAGGAGCTCTCCGTTAATGTGGGACATGCAATTTTGTGCAACTACCAGACATACTAACACACTATTTTTATATTGAAATCTGTGCGTTTTTATTCCTGATAAGTGTTTCTTTTGATTTACTAGGTTAGCAATTAAACAAAAAACTAGTCGTAATATATATTATATAGGTAAGAAAGTAATTCAAATACCATATTTATATATATTTTGGTATAGCTTTCATATACTTGTTTACTAGTGTAGAGGTTCGAAGAGTATCTAATAGTGTTTCAACCTCATACAGTAATCACCGTATCGTAAATGTCAATAAAAGATAATGATACACAAGACAGACATGCGAACAAATAATTTCATGCATTAATGACAGTTCGTGATCTATGGATCTAGTTATTTACTAAAGTTTAACATTTCTGGTTCAGGTTGCTTAATTTTTACTTATAGTGAGTTTAGAAACGTAGAGGCTTTCTCTTAGTCGAACAAAATATCAGTAACTACTTGTTTTACTGCATCTACTGCAGACTGCGGTGGCAGTGACCAAAACCGCCTTTGGGGAGCACCAATATAATAGACTCTCGCGATATATGTATATATATATATATATATAACAAAGTGAATAAGATGCTCAATATCTATCCATTATCTCATTTTGGATGCAAACAAAAAGTAACCGAATGGCTGAAAGACCTACAATATAATGAGATCGAAGCTCTTATGGAGATTGTTTCTTACATATTTGAGTGTACATCTTTACATAGATATCTACTCTCTCATACATACATGGACACAAACACATTCAGATACATATATACATGGTATTCACTACACGACAGAAACAGAAACACAATAACAAACAGCTCACATGATTTTTGTATTTAATTTTAGTTACTGGAATGTTGTAATGGGATCTTATGATTTGGCTTAATTTAATTTAATTTAATCAGATTTAATTGGATTTTTGTTTGTAATTTGATTTAATTTAATTTATGAGAATAAAACAATAAAATGTAGGTAATTAAAGTTTAGTTAATGTAAATTTTAATCTAAGAAAGATCTATATTATTGTTGACCAATATGTATGTGCTAACAATCAAATAGGATCTCCTGTCACAGGTTATTATTAACTTAAAAGGATATCCGACATCCAAGGATATATATAAAAGGATATATTTGACAATAAAGAATTTTGAATTTTTGGAATCTACTTCCGTGTAAGTCATAAGAGTCGACTAAGGAATTTATGTCCTCTCAGGCGATGAGCCAGCAATTTGTCACTGGTCTTTTACGCCTGAAATCGCTACAAGCATTTCTGTAATCATGCGTCCTGGTTATTCTATTTTGGGACAACAGCAATATCTACATATGTAGGTACTAAACATATCTAAATATGCAAATGGGCGTGACCTAATTTATATGTCTTAACAATATTTGACACGGATCCATGACAGTTATATTTTGCGGCCAAATGTGACCAGTTATTTCAATAAGTCGTAAACCATTGTTTGAACTCATCATAGTAATGCGAATATTATTTACAGCTAATTATTCTGTCGACAGTTAGAAGTTAAAAGAGATATTATTATTATGTATTGGTTTTTGCACTAGCTGTTACCTGCAACTGCGTTAGAATTGAAATAAAAGTTGTATATATTTTTCGGGAACACCTTATTTTTCAGTCATGACTCATGATAGACAGCGTTTTAAAAAAAACTATCGAACATTTTATACCGGTAAATGTACAGTGAAATATTTCTTAGTGACGTTGTTGTTTAACATGTAACTGACCTATGCAAGAGTCACTATAACAAATTAATGTTATGTCACAATATTATGGGGACATTACTGAAACAATCTTAACAGATATGGTACCCATAATGCCCTATCTGCGACGTGAGGTGACAGCGTTGTTGCATGACGTGTCATTATCAGAATATCAGTGTGAATGATTATTTTACTTGAACCGCATTCTCCAATGGTGGGATAGGTATATTTGAAGGATAGTTGATGCTGTGTTCTTGCTCAAGTTTAAAAAAATGACAGAACCAATTTTATTTAAAAGTGAGAACTATCTGCCCTTAGATACCTATTTATAGTTGTTACCTACATAGACCAGAAAGAGACATCTCTCTTGTAAAAATGGTCTTGAAACTATAGAGATATGCTTTTGCTAGATATAAAAACCACAAACTTTGTTGCACTCAAAAACAATTTCACTAACTTACTTCTAATTTAATTATCTCACGCTATTAATCAACATACACAGAGATATTTAAAAACTTAAGCTAGTAGCACAACCAGTCTTAACACGAAGCTTAAAAAAACTGATAGAAAATACCACTACTGTAAGCTATCAGCAACTTCGTGCACTCACTTATACAGGGTCTCTGACTGTCTTTAATATAGATAATTATAATAAACGGTAACATAGAAAAAGTATCCCAAAAAAATCACTTCTAATAAATAATAATTAGTAATTTTACTAAATTTAAAATGACACCAGACCTTATCTTTATGTGGCACTAAGGGAAAATTTGTTTGATTAGTAGTTAAGCTCACTATTTGTTTTAAAAGTCTGTCAAGTTAAGGTTTTTTTGACCTACCTAGTACGCTTGATTCAGATTCATTTATTGCATGTCACAGGTTAAATAGATGTCTTGTCCACTATTATGTCAAAATTGCCCTAAAAAAATGATTGATATAAAAAATATAATGGCGACCCTATAGCTACAACGACTCAGCTTATTTATTTATTTACAAACATGTATTAATTTAAAGCTCTCATCAACATTTTATCTCACCTCATC
Organism: Carposina sasakii; assembly: GCA_014607495.2. Classification (NCBI taxonomy): domain Eukaryota; kingdom Metazoa; phylum Arthropoda; class Insecta; order Lepidoptera; family Carposinidae; genus Carposina; species Carposina sasakii. Next base: position 5,822,293 of record CP053161.1, read on the forward strand.
ACACATCCTTCTCAAATACGTCGTTTTTATCTCGGAAATTAATCCGGACTCAATTAAAAACGATCGATTCTATAAATGCAAATCCCATGCATTAATACTTTTAATAATGAATATGCATAGATTTATACACGTAGCGTTTCGATTGCGTTTGAATTTGAAATAGACTAAAGCTGATATTCTTAGACATGCCTTATGGTCACCTCACGAGTGAAGAAGGTAGATACTTTGCGTCCTTAGCCTCCTTCCTCCGTCCTTAACCAGTATGGTTAAGAAAAACGTATGACTGATTCCTGATCCATTATATCATTATGGATGGGTCATCTGGGTCATATCGTGGCTTTTTGGTACATTAATTGAAAAATCTAGCGATGCGTTTCTTTCTAAATAGTTACGAAACTTTTTGAAGCTTTAATTCCATTCACTCCAAATATCCATTCTAAAAGACGCACTTCATGTCATAAGATTCGACCTAGAAACTCAGGCATTCTCTCAGACGATAAGCTAGCAACTTATCACTGATCATTTATATCTATGCTAAACGATCCTGCAGTTTTGGCTACACCACCTCTGGAACACAGCTGTGTATTTTTTTTTTTTTTTATTTATTTAACAAAAATCCACAGCTAGATTATACATTAAAAATAAACAGAGAATAAATTAAGGATTTCATTATCTGTTAAAATCAGTAATGCATTACGTGTGTTTAACCCTAGGCTAGAAATACTATGTATAATGACTTGGACGCCCGCGACTTCGTTTGCAGAAAAAAACAAACTTATCTTTATAAAAAGTATGGTATAGCCTACATAAAAAGCCTGTCAATTTTTATTAAAATCAGCTCGTGCAAGTACAAACATATCCATTCATCCATACTCACAATTTCGCGTTTATAATATTAGTAGGATTCAGTAGGTCGCGGCTACTATCTGTCATAACCCTTCCACGAAATAAGGATATCCACGCGAGCGGAGCCGCGGGCAACAGCTATTAAATATTGAGCAATAGAAACTTATCATGTTGAATAACTTTTCCTCGGTATTTTCATATCTCTCAAACCTGTTAAGGGTTCTGCATCAGGCAGTCTTAATTTTTTTCTTTCATATCATTTCTACGTCAGGATAACTTGAACCGACGCAGTGCACGCAACGGAAGTCTCCAAAGTTGAATAATTTTCCACATTTTCCTCTTATTCTTCGTCCCCGCACTGTGATGATATATAGCCTAAAGCCTTCCTCGACTATCCAACACAAAAAGAATTTTTTAATTCGACCCAGTAGTTCCGGAGATTAGCGCGTTCAATCAATCAAACAAACAAACAAACAAACAAACAAACTCTTCAGCTTTATAATATTATATATATTAGTATTAGTATAGATTCTTGTGTTGTGTGATGTAATTGGATGAGTGTATGTGAGTGTGAGTGCGTGTATATACCTATATATGTATGTATGTATTATATTATATGAATAGAACAAAATCTACTAATGGAATATGCACATAAATCCTTGATCTAATGTTATTTGTAATGTTGTTTCTTAATGTACTAATGTATATAGTATACTAAATGTCGTGTACAAATGGAGTAAGCGAATGTCATTGCCTCCACAAACCTATACAGGTTTAGAGGTAACAGAATATGAAAATGTGTGATACACTGTATTTATCCTAATAAATAAATAAAATAAAATGTAAAAGAAGGGAACGCTGTGCAACCGCCGAGTCTGAAAAATCCTTTATGGCAAGAGCAAATAGGAATTTGTATAAATTCTCGCACGGTATTTAATGAGATTTTTTGCATCAGATAGATATACATGATATCGTTATTAATGAATAGCTCGAATCGTTATATTGTTTAAATTACACATGTTTTTAAAGCTTGTTTTTTTGCAAAACACCTATTAGGTATAGCGGTATTCTACAAAGTTAGCTTTACTTATCATGTTCAACTATTTTGTGAACTATTTGACTTAGGCTTTTGGAATTAAGCTAGAAGGATACTGTCATACGATGCTTTTTGCCCACAGTCACCACGCTGTGTGGACTATGTTTTCAACACGAGAGGCGCCTCCCGGAAACCCTTAGTTGCCTCTTACCCCCGTGGAAGATATAGGGTGGTGATATTTTACTGTGCAGATAGCACACGGCCAACGAGGATGACGTGTGTAATAAACAGCCAAGCAACATGGGTGCCTAAAAATTATGTACTTATTTCTTGATTTGACGTAGAAATGCAAGCGTGTGGGTGTATGCGACTAATTTGTGTTACATTAAAATGAGTTCTAGTATAGAAGGTATTCATTTCATTTTAATTATACATATCAGTTGCACTTCTTCTTCTTCAGCCTATTGCAGTCCACTGCTGGACGTAGGCCTCACCCAGGGCACGCCACAAGGCCACTGCCACAGGGGGGTTTGCCCATAGTCACCACGCTGGGCAGACGGGTTGGTGACCGCAGTGTGATTTTCGGACTATGTTGTCAGTACGGGAGGCGCTGCTGCCCATCCTCCCGGAAACCCTTAATCGCCTCGTACGATACCCACGGGCAGACAGGGGTGGTACGAACTCTACTCTGCCGGCACCACGCGGCTAATCAGTTGCACACACCCACCCAATTAAACAGTTCACTGACACTTGCAAAATTGTTTAAAAAAAAAGCTCAATCTGTGAAATGAACGGATCCGTGAAAACCATCAGATATAACTTACAAATGAGATGTTGGGTAAAAACAAAGGAGAATAAACTACCGGAAACTGTTAGAAACGGTTTGGGTGTTATTTTGGCAGTTCAAAAGGAAGCAGGCGATTAATATTCGGAGCTTATCATTTTTTTTAATATTCTGTTGTCTATGTTCCATTCCTAAGAAGTTTACAACCGGAGTATTACGAATATTTGGATAATTCTACAATCAACACAATCTACAATAACAATGCGCCAAATTCATGTTATATGTCAGTTCATCTGTCAAAAGTTGATAAAAGGTAGCTTATGAAAAACCTGCGGTGAACCGTTGAGCCAGAATAATACTACGAGTATACACATATCTAATGCTGGTAACTTTGAAATGAAATGATTATCAAAAGGATTCGGCGGGAAAAGCTGGAATGGAGCGGGTATAATTTTCTTGTGAAAATCAAAATTTATTTGTAAATGGCTTGGATGTGTCCGTAAAGTGATGTTTTCTGGTAGATAAGTTATATTTTGTTTACTTGTGATATGAATCTAGTGCATGTGCTTGGTTTTATATGCAGGTAAGCTAAGTAAATCTTTAGCCGGATTACGATCTCTTCATGGGCCCAATGTGAGTTGTTTCTGCAATTATTTTTGATCTTTACTAATTTTAAACCCATTCTTGAGGATTTTCCCGACGTTTCCAGTCATCATCATCAATATCATCCATCATATCTGTATGGGCTTAGTTCCCCTTGCCTTTCCTTCGGGATAAACTAAATATATAAAAAAAAATGATTATCAAATGAAATGAAAAAGTAAACAAAGCGAAACGCGAGATCTATGTAGTGATAGAATCAGAAATGAGGAGCTCCGCAGACGTACAAAGATCACTGACATAGCTCAACGGTCCTAAATTGGCAATGGGCAGGGCACATATCTCGAAGAACTGATGGCCGATGGAGCCTGTTCTAGGATGGATACCACGTATCGGCAAACGCAGCGTGGGAAGGCCACCCGCGAGATGGACGAACGACCTGGCCAAGGTCGCGTGCGTCGGTTGGATGCAAGCTGCTTCCGACCGGTCGGTATGGAGGTTGTTGTGGAAGGCCTATGTCCAGCAGTCGACTTCCTTATGCAGTTATTATGCAGTCCTGTGGTGATGCGTGGCTTCACTCATTCCGTGCATTTAGTAAGAGTCGACTGAGGAACTTGAGCATTCTCTTAGTTCTAACAACATGTCATTGATCATTTACACTTGTCCCCTATGCTGAATGCGATTATGGGATTTCTTTTATGATCCTGTAGCTCTGGCTGTCCCGTTTTGAGAACACAGACGTGTCCATATGCATATTTATTATACAGGTTTATGAGTTTGACATTTATACATGAGATGTATCTCTCTCACCAACTTTATGCTCGGTCCAGCCTACGGGCGCTGGACCGAGCATAAGGTTGGCGAGATGAACTTGGTGAGAGCGATATGGCTCACATTTACGCGGCAAATTCACAAAACTATGTAAAGATTAGACATGTAAGTCTATGTACTTTACGTGTAAAAAGGGATTACAAAGCACTTCTTTCAGAGCAAATTCATACAGTCTTAGCTAGAGTACGAGTGTTTATTTTACTTCCCAACTTCGTTTTTACACGCAAAGTAGGTACGAACTAAGCCTTTTGTCTAGTTATTATATAGCTCTGTGAATTTGACGTTTAAAAGTGAGACATCTCGCTCTGACCAAATTCATGCTACGGGCGCAGGTGTAAGTAACTTATATCTCGTATAAGTAAAAACGATAAAACAGTCCGCTAACACCAAGGCGTGGGCCGCGTTATCAGAAAAGGCACCCACACCAGCCGCTAGACTCTATCAGTTAATTAAATCGATTAAAATAATAGTAATTAATGACCAAACTACATGACGTTAATAAAGTTAAAACACCTTGGTAAAGTAACTAGAAAAATCGTAGGAAATAGATTAGAGATAACAGAGCGATATGAAAAAGTGGGTAAAGTAAATAACCATTGAAATAGTTGTTTATGTAACGATAAGTAAAGTGTATCTCTAGTGGGTATTTTTGAAACTTATATATTTGGAGCCATGAATTATTTTTGTATACTTAATAATTAACTCTTTTTTTTTCTATTGCATATAGTGTGAATTATCTGGATTTCTAGAACCATACAAAATGGGTTAAAACTTTTTTTAACTTAACAATTTGATTGTCGCGAATAGTGTCCACATGATACCTATCTATGATTAGAAGTTGACGAAAATAATTCGTAAAGACGATAAAGAATACAATTTATATTTTAAAAAGACTTCAAACAATTTGTCGCAATTATCTAACAGCAATTAACCTTACTTCATTCCAAATCTTTTCCCCAGCACCCGAATCATTAGAAAACAATGACTCAAAAACAAAGACAAAAAAACGTTTCGTTTCACTTTCTATTAGGTAAATTACTTGCACAACGTGTAAACTTAATCAATCGCTTTTAGAAAAGGAAAAAAGAAGGGATAATCGTAGTTTTTACCTTTATCGTACGACGGACGACGAGGAATTGATAACGTACTAAAATAATGTTTCTAAGCTATAAGAAGTATGAGAGTAAGCATATTTTCTGAATCCGTATGATCGTAAGTCAAACATAGCCTTAGTTACGAGTAGCACCATATTTTGTACTATGGTCCCAGAAAAATAAAATTGATCCTCTATGCTGTGGTGTATTCCGTCCATCTAAGGGCCCATTTTTCAAATAGTCAGATAGCTTATCTGAAGTATAAATTGATACTGTCTTTGTATAAAACTTGATTAAGATTAAGACAGCGTCAAATTCGCAAAAAAAAATTGGCTCTAGTTATTTCCGTAAGTCAGTCAATCGCACGCTTAGGTAGAAAGGGTGTTAACACAAAGATCATGTTATTTTAGCACAAATACCTTCTAATTCGAACATTTCACAAGAAGTTTAATGGTTTTTGTATTCGTTACTAATATAGCACAATAATTAATTTAACTCTCTATACTATGCAATCTCTATATTTGAGATACACATACACACACACATCGGCCTATTGCAGTCTACTGCTGGACGTAAACCTCTCTCAGGGCACGAAATATTTGAGATATTAGGTCTTAAATACATGTCGGTTTCAGATACAGAGCACAAAAGACTCTATATAATGAGATGACAGTATTAGTTTCATGGTGCAATCATTTAGTTCCACTTTATATCGTAAGGTTGTGAGCCCTATTTAGTAGACTGGGGTATAAAAAGACTATGCCGTTTTTACGGCTACAGGTTATGCCCTGAGATACTATTAAGCTGTTGTTATGCACTTTACGATGAATTTAAATAATTACAACGCGATAAAATAGCTCTTTATTTAAAAGATTCGATTTAACGGATTAACTGTCTAAGATGTCAACGAATCGCGTTTTATCTATCGAATACGCATAAAACATCTATTTTTCATAGAACTTAAAAAAACGATACATATCGCCTGCCTATCTGCAGGTTGCCATAACTCAAAATTTAGAAAATGAGAGCTAAATTTTGAAATTCAATAAGCATTTTTAGCGCAAATGCGTCGAATGCGTTTTTATTTCACACGAGTTCATTATTCAATATTCCAATTTGGTTTTATTATAAAAAAATTCTCAGTAGATCACATGGCGATTGTTCTGTTATTTCATACTCTCTCGGGACCTCCCTGATTGTTTTTTAATTACTTAGGTCAATGAACCCGGGCTTCGAGGTCCGCATTCCCATTTTTTCTTTTTATTCTTTCTTTCGCCAATATTAATGACTTTGCCCGTAATTACTGGCGCTAGCTAAAATTTATATTAAAAACGAGGCAAAGGCATTTAATTTGGTTGCCAATAACAAAAAAAGGTATTATAAAATTATTAATAAAGAAATGGAAAAAATTCTACCCGGGTGGGACAAAACCTCTGCATTCCGTGCCAGCGCTCTTACCACTGAGCCACCGGGTCAATTAAAAAAAAGTTATCTAAAGAATTCTCAAATTGAACGTATTTTTTTAATACTTTGAAAATAATCTATTAATTATGTATCTACTCGTATTTCCTTTGAAATAATATTCATATTTGTTATATCAGTACTGCATTGTGACTATCATAAATTAGCAGATGCGGTAGTCAGATGGCAGAAATTGCAAATCCAGTTTCCCATTTATAATATTGCTTAATTCTATCCAACCCACTTATATATATATATATATATATATATGACCGGAAAAGGATTTGAAAATAGGCTTTCGTATTATCGATAAAATCGATTTATCTACTGCAATTACTTTAGCTATTACGATTACTTTTACCTATTAAGATGCCAATGTGAATGTGGCCGGCATTTCAGGTAAATGATTACATCGGCAGGTAACAAGACACTATTAAATTTATCAATTAGAGAAACAACTGTACTCTAGTCTGGAGTGTTGCCATCTGCATTATGAAATTTCAATAGATCTTGTAGAAAATCTGTCTCCTAAATTCTTGCGATGTTTTTTTTTACTTTTGACAATAACATTAAAAGTTGTTTTTGTTTGATGGAAACTTAGTTAACCTACATTTAGTTAAATTATTACAGTATATTATTTTTTATTTAAAATTAATGCAAAATAAATTCTCAAAAATGTAATTGACCTGCATCGTGTATCATTGCAGTAATATGACATTTATGACTTGAAATATTTTCTTCTTTAAAAGCCAGAAATGTAATTGCAATTATTTGCATTTATGACATTAATGAACTAGATGTGCGTATCCATATAAAAGTTATTCAACAGACGTCAATCTCCTATGTATGCAAACATACATTAATCACGCTCACAATCGAATTCAACTGCAAAACCTGTTCCTTATAATAAGTTAGAGATGGAATAAGTTAATTTAGATACAACAGAACATGCCTATTCATAGCTGAATTTAAAATTGTTTCATGACTACATCCCAAGTTTTAGAAAACGCAGTAAAATTGAGAAGTTCACGCATTACAACGTTGCAGTAAAACATTATTTCTCTCGATCTTAATTCGAACATATGTGTTCCATGTTGCTACACATATCGACTCTCACTGTGCGCGCCACTGACACACTGAGTGCGCGCGCGCATGGAAATTGCGCCTAGATACGCCCGTGCAAGATTCGCCTATACTTTCATATTTTGCACATCATATGCGAACAATTTATCACTATATTAGCATTACTATGACATAGTAATTTAGTAAAACGTGTAATTGATGTGGTCTGCGATGATTTTTTTTTTCTTGATTGATTGTTACGCATTCAGCTTATTGATTGAAGTTGTTTATCAGCGATCTACAAAGCGTTTTAATTGAATATTGGAAAGTAAAATACTTAAGATAAATCCATCATATAATCTGTCTTATTCTTTTTTAAAATTAATTAACATTATGTCTTTATTCTAATTAGTAAAAATTCATGCCATTCAAATAGAGGAATTGAAACTCATAGGTATCTATCTAGTATATATCACTATGTAATCGAAAAGCGATTAGTATGTATTAACTCATCACTTTAATTAATTCATCATAACAATATAAATTTTTCCTCGAAACTCTATTTCCGTATATCAAACAATTTCCCTGAAAATCGCTAATGGTGGTGTAGATCACTTTTCTCAGTGGCCGCGCTGCGCCGGCGCCGCTCCGGCGATTTCGTGCATTTTTTGCAATTGGCGACTCAGATTTCTAAATAATTTAAATACGTGCACGCTCGTTGCAGATGGTCAATTAATTACTATTGAGAATTGGGTTTCTGTGTATCGTTCTGCGTGACGCGAATATAGTTTATAACTCGCATGTCAGTGTATTGTTGATTTGTTGCTTTAATTTTTACGCTTACAAGAGAGTATATACAATACATTTTTACGTTAATTAACAGTTTTATAAATGAAATTGTATTAGGCGTTACATTTTAATTTAGTTAATTAACAGGTTTAAAATTTTTTGAACAAAAAAGTTTCATAAATATCATAAGTGGATTTTTTTAAAGTAAATCTACCATCATAACTTACGTTTTCCAACCAATACTATCACAGTATCCAAATAAAACACTAAACCATGTCACTGTCACAGATGTTTTGCACCAGATGCGCGACGTAAGTATCGAAGTGTGACGCGGGAAGCACGACACGTGCAACCTCGTTGGCGGCTCGAACGCGACTGACTGAAACCGGCGCACGCGCAGAGGAATGATCCACAAGTCAAGTCGGCACGAAACGAAATCGCATAAGTAAATTTGTTGCAATTTTACGACGACGACGACGACGACTCGTAATAAATGGAAAAGTGGTTCCGATCATGTGTAAATAATTACGTTTCCTACATACGTTAACATTTACCGGCTCCTTTGATGATGAGCCTTAAGTTTTTAATCTCGGCTTTCGCTCGTTCTTGTTCGGTTTATGAACTCTATTTATGTGCAAGTTAGCACGCTATTTAGTTGACCGTGGAGGTATGTTACGATTGTACCATCAAAACCTGGATTACAATTCTATCTTATTTGATCCGTGGGTTAATCCGTCTGGGTGTTAAATCTGTGGATCCTTCGGTAGGCTTATTATTACGGATTACGCAATAGCAATACATCAGCGAAATTTGTAAATTTTCACATTGAAATATAAAATACCTTTTTGTTACGTAGTACAAAGCTTATAAGCGTTCAGCGAATATAGTACAATTTTTAGCGCATAGGTTTCGGTACGTAATGCAGAGGCGGGTCAGAGGCCAACATGCATTAAACCCTATATCTAGTTTAACCAAATAAGTGTCGAAGACAACTTTGGCATATTATTATGTTAAAATAATATGGGCTAATAATGAATAATAATATAAATAATAATGAGCGTTTATTCCGCAAATACGCATCTATCAAGTAATTTATATTATCCCTAATTAAATTTACACATAAAAAGTTGATGCAAGCGACCCTTATCAAGAACACATAAATAACTATGTAGCACGTTATATCTACAATAAACGCTACGCTAACGCAAATATTGTCTAAACAAAAGACATCAACGAGCGCGTCAGTCCTGCGCAGGCGCATACAAAGTTTATATCGACGAAATCGATGTATTATTATTATAGTTTAGGTGGTTAAAATAGTTGAATAAATAATTACTATCTAGTTTTAACTACGGTTTATTGAAAAAAAACCAGATCGATCTGCTATTGTTAAGAAAATTGGCCAAAACACGCATAGATATGTCACTTTCAGTTAATAAAGTTTCAATGAGTGATGATGATCACGACAAGGCATTATTTATTAATAAATATTAAGTTTTATTAATTTATCATCACTTTGAACTACCAAAAAGATAGGGGGCTGGACGCAAAAAGTTTCTGTTAAGTCAAGTGGAATATTTATTGGTGATGACATCGACTAATAAATAAGTTTATTTAGGCTAAGGAATAAATAATTATTTAGCTAAAACTCAGACAGAGATATTTGTCTTAGCCCAGCACGTGAGTAAATATTGAGCAGTAAAATTAATAGCACCTATTGAGATCTATTTTAAAGTCCAATTTCGTAGTACTGTTATTTGCTATTTTGATTAACAATGAGAATATAGTTGGCAATAAAATTGCCATGACTTTGATCACGGACGCCATATAAATATCGGAGTTGCCATTCCTTGCGCCATTAAAGTATATGAGTAACAAAGAACAAAACTGCGAATATTAATGAGTAAAAATATTAACGTACTGCTATATCGCACAGATTTCACAACTGATGAACTGGATTTATTTTGTTAAAATATCTTTCACTGTCGCTTACCTATCATTCTAATAGGTATATCATATCATATACTAATTGTATATAACTTATACAGGATGTTTGTGACAGCCAGGCAAATATTGATATGGCGACTTTAGATCATGATTCTGAGGCCAAAACCACTGAAAATTTTCCTACATTTTTTCATTTTTCCTGAAAAAAATTGTGTAGCTCGTTTAAGTAGGCTTTAGATAATGACCTAAAAACAAAACTCAAAAACCTTCAATTAACTGATCAACCCCAATGGATAGTCACAAGTGATCCAAAAAAAAACAGCAGTGTATAAATCACACAATAACCAATAAGCCCATTTAACTAGTCACAGGATCGCCCGATACAATTGGCGCGGGAAGCAAACATTGCGGATAATCAAATTAAAAATGCATTTCCTGCGAGTATTAACACTGTCGTATAATATAAAATTATTAATAAAGAAATGGAAAAAATTCCTCACCCGGGTGGGAATCGAACCCACGACCTCTGCATTCCGCGTGTCAGTGCTTAACCACTGAGCCACCGGGTCATTACTCGGAGACGAATTTTACCATTTTTTCAAATTACATATTGGCAACGTATTTTTCATCCCGATAGCTATACACTGCCAAATCTCGCAAACAAAGCTGAATCCCTCACACAATGTTTAAAGATGAAACACACCATATCTAACGGATATTATGGAGAAGTGTTTTTATAAATTTATCTTAATCAAGATATTATATATTATAAAATGTCGTTTAACTCAAAACAATGGTTCTTGTTCAGTATTTCAGTATTTGCCTGGCGTCACACCCTGTATTATGTCTATTCTTATCGTATTATCATTTCAGTCATGAGAAGTCTACCGCTGAACATAGACCTCCCCCAATGACCTCCACTGCGATAGGTTGGACTGCAACCAACTCTAGCACTCACTATGGGTGCGCCCACCACCGGGCCCTTCACCCTCCACTAACCCTCGGATCTGATAACTCATAACTGCGAAAACAAGCACTTGCACTACCTACAATCCCCACGAGAAATCAGATCCGAGCACCTAGCATACAAGATAATACATCGCACTATTCCGAAATCAAAAACTAGATTAATAATCTACATATGTTTCGCCAACACCCGTGGCATCCTCAGGATTATAGAAATTAGTAAACCACTAATTATGAAACTCTTAAAACCCAACCAATAGTTAATGTTTGAACTTCCGAATTGTAACGCCTAATACAATTTCATTTGACGGCCGATTGGTGTAGTTGGTAGTGGCCCTGCCTGCGACGCCATAGGTCCTGGGTTCGAATCCCGGTAGGTGCAAACATTGATGTGATGAATATCGATGTTTGTTTCCGAGTCATGGATGTTTATATACTTATCTATGTATTTATATACTGTTGCTTAGTACCCACGACACAAGACCTTAGGGATCTTAGTGTGGGACTAGGTCAATGTGTTGTGAAGTGTGTGAATAATTATTATTTATTATTATTATTTATTATTATTATTTATTTACAACTCTACCACACTCCCACATCCACGTACCTACCGGTTTCTTTTCCTATAAGCTTTATGTTTATTATGCGTTTTATGTGTATCTAACCAACCGGCCTATAATATTGCAAACAAAACTTTCCTTTCCGTTACAACAGTAGGCAAGCTTAATATGCTTGGAAAACTTTGAAGAAAACCCGTGAAAGCACGTGTTGGCACTGCCATTGTATGGAGTACACTGTGAATGAGTTGCATGATGTCTTACTAATTAAACTGCTTGGATATTTAGATGTTTTTTAGACTTTCCAGCAATACCTACTGAACGAACTTTGATAAAATTTCAGCTGTTATATAGCTTATGTATAAGGCTATGTATGTAGCACCGTAGAATAACGAGTCGTCAGAAAGAGTCATCAATGAGGGCTCGCCAAATCGAGAAATATTATAACTTTTAAAAAAATGTATCTACCTTATAAAGAAGACACGAGAAATATTATAACTTTTTTAAATGTACCTACCTTGTAAAGAAGACAAATAAAACAACGATACCACTTAAACCCTGTAAATTAAATGAAATGATTAATTATTTGCTCAAAACATATATACATAATACATATAATCACGCCTTTATCCCTTACGGGGTAGGCAGAGCACCAAGGGCCGATAGAACCACATGGTGCCACTTCTGACCAATTTTGAGGGTATAGTTGAGATGTTCGGTTAGTAGTAACAGGTGGTCAGCCCATCGCCTACAAAACACCAAGACCCTCTTGTCCCTTTACTGACTTGTACAGTATGCCCGGGAAGAGAAGCAGCTGTAGTATTATACTTTTTTTTTTCACTCCAAGAGCAGCATAGAAGTAACAATAAATAATAATAAATAGCTCAAAACATGTAACAATAAATCTATTAATATATATAGGTATATACCTACTATCACGCCTTCATTCAAAATTCGCTATCACATAGTAAAAACGAAACCTGTGTCATTCATATCTGCTTTCCCGTCACCATCCATCAACATCACAGTTCAAGAAACAGTGAAAGTGATATACTGGGCTTATTATGAAGGAAGGACTGGTAGGAGATGCGACGGTCAAGATAATATATTCTAGAGATAATATATTATAAGATAATATAATATAGTCTACGAGCCAAAGCATGGCCCATTCACCGGCTAAGGTTAAGAAAGAAAAGGTATGCTGAACGAAATTCTAGACATTTTGCTGTCAAATGTCATTTTAAACATTGTCTAAACTTAGACGTGTTTTTGTAATAACATCGATAGATTTTGGACATCAAATTTCGTATAACTACACATTCTCCATATACAGTTAATAATAATTATATAATAATAATAATTTTATTTATTTCAATGTACACAAATTATTTGGTTATTAATGTTATTATTACACATATATTATAAATAATTATTAGTGTACACTGCAGCAGATTAAATTTTACGTACGTTAGCAATGATACCCACACTAGGCTAATACCTCCCAAGTAACACACCTGGGTGGTAAATAACTCTTATATCATATACATTAAAAACCTTAGGTGAAAATAGCGGCTATGATCAAGTGGTATATGGGTTCCAAAAACCCATAAACAACTCAAATAGAATCAAGCGGAGAAAAATTGCAAGCTATTTTTGATTCCTAATGGGTTCGATAGAGGTTCTTAGGATCACTATGGGTGATAATTAGAACACGGGGTGCAAATTGTCTCTAGCGAACAAATAATTGAATAATTGAATGAGTGATTTTAAGCGACCGTATTTCTGTTTCTGACTAAACGTTCTACATTTTAATATTAACGACGCAAAAATTCATTTTGCAGTGTTGTAATATCAAATATTCTTCTTTCATATTTAATTGTAGCTCAAAATCCTTGAGAATGTGTTTTTACTGTATAACTATTATGTTATTTCTTTATAGATTTTTGTGCGCCGCCTTCGATTTGCATAAGTTTAGTTGAAAAATAATGTGAAAGCTAATAAAACTTATAACCTCACTTTTTTAAAACAAACTGTTTAAAAAGCAAACTTTTAATAATGGCAGACTTTAATGTAATAAAATTGTATTGAATAAAGACCACTTTTAAGAACTCCATCTTTAAAACATGGCGATGAAGTAAGACTCTTAAAGTTCTTGAATTTACCTATTTACACCCCATTTAGAGGTGAGAGTGCTTAAAATCAGCCATTTGCCACCTTTGAGTGACAAATCAGTACATGATATAGCGCACAAGTATTTTTAGAACTTTTAGTTTGAAACAGGTGTACATACACTTCCCAGTGCCCCCGATTCAAACTTATTTACGCGTTGGAGTGGCATAACAGTGTAAATTAGAAGTTAGGGTTACAATAATTTTAAGTTCCAAAATGGCTATAGTATGGTCCGTTTTGTTGCTACATGTTATATAATACTTCAATATACTACCCATTTCGAAGTACAAGTGCTAAATCGGAGAATGTTATTACTAATATCTAAAGGTGTCTTAAAAGTGATTTTTAAACCCTGTTTGACATCATTAGTACAGTAACATATAAAAATTCTCTATGCTGCTATAAGTAGAAATTTCGACCTTATGCCACCCTAAGAAATATAATGGATACCTAAAACTTTTATAAGCAACTACGGATGATAGAAAGAACTTATATAAAACTTTAAGATGTATTTTCAGCTGGAAGTTTTACCTGACACTGATATACCTAATAGCTTATTTCTAACTTGAATTTTAAAATAAGTTGCAAAATTCACTTATGAGCTAGTTGGGCTGTCTTGTGGATATCGCGGTTATTTAACATGTAGAAAAAATAATAAAACCACAATAAATATCTGAATTATGTAGTTAACAAAAATACACATAGTTAGAGACTTTTACCACAATTAATGTCTGATATACAAGTATATCCTTATAATGTACAACAAACGAATCGAACAAAATAAAAAAGTTATATTTTAGTATTTCGAATAAGTAAATAGACGTTTTTATCACCTCCTCTTCGTCATTCCTTTACGATGCACATATATTTCGGCTCATATATGTATACCTTTATACGATGGCAATAGGAATCAGATTAGAATGTCACGCTCGGGAGCATCCCAATAGCCATATCTTGGAGTGAGTCGGGAAAGCCGCCTGTCAAAAGTTGGCTATCTGACTATTACACCGAGACATAATACTACTTAATATTACGTAATACGTGATTTATCGCGGTGGTATCGAATTTAAATACTATAGGGCGTAATAGAAAGAGTCTTGTCTTCTGCCTATTGCAGTCCACTGCTGGACGTAGGCCTCCCCCAGGGCACGCCACAAGGCTGCTGCCATAGTTGGTTTTGCCCATAGTCACCACGCTGGGCAGGCGGGTTAGTGACCGCAATAGAAAGGGTATGTAAGGAGAAATAACATAAAATAGCCCATAATGAATATACCCAAGCATATAAAACCTGTCCTGTCCACAATATTCCAAACTAGAAACTGTATATTTATCAAAATAGTTTACAAATGCCATATAATAATCCGGCCACGTGGTGCCGGCAGAGTAGAATTCGTACCACCCCATGTCTGGCCGTGGGTATCGTACGAGGTGATTAAAAGTTTCCGGGAGTTGGGCAGCAGCGCCTCCCGTGTTGACAACATAGTCCAAAATACAAACTGCGGTCACCAACCCGCCTGCCCAGCGTGGTGACTATGGGCAAATACCCCCCATGGCAATCTTGTGGCGTGCCCTAGAGGAGGCCTACATCCAGCAATGGACTGCAATAGGCTGAAGATGATGATGATATAATAATCATCAGCTGTATCTCCTTCCGTGCATGTCGTAAGAGTCGACTAATCAACTCATCATCATAATCAACTCCGTCATTGGGGTAGCCAGAACTTCAGGAGTATAGAGGAGATGCCACTGCAACATTTAGCATAATTGGGACATATGAAAATGATTAGTGACAAGTTGCTAGCTTAGGGGTCATCCATAAATTACGTAACACTCTTTGTCACAGCTGGTCACATTTGTAAGATCCCCCCTCCCTAGTGTGACGTCACATTTAGCTTTTTTTGCAAATTTATATTTAGAGATTATTGAGTAAAAATGTGACGTCACGAAATTTAGGACCCCACCCAGTTTCAGTAACTAATTACTGAAACAAGAAGTAATTTGTCTTATTTCAGTAATTAGTTACTGAAACAAGACTGACTAGGAAAAGTTAATTTATGAGAAGAGGTTAAAAAATGCGTTTAGGTACATAACTGTCTTTTTATTTATGTTAATGGAACTCGCGTCCAACCTAGAGTAATTTCAGAATTAAAGTAGAATATGAACAAATCTGTCGTAGAACCAATGGATAGTGGAGTAAACGGGTTCTCAAAGGGAGACGGACCGGCCAGATGGACCGATGACTTAAAGAGGACGGCTGGTAGTGACTGGATGGCAAAAACGGGAGATCGAGCCATGTGACGTACACTGGGGGAGGCCTACGTCCAGCAGTGGACTGCAATAGGCTGACGACGACGACGATGATCGAATGGCAAATATTAATAACAAGAGAAGTAAACGGAATTATGATTAAGAACTTCGGTATAAAATCTAATCCATATATATTCTCCCCCACTTCTTATCTCATATAGGACCTAAAATAGAAACAAATATCATACATATATACACACAGGAGCACGAACTAGATCCAGTGGACCTCATTCTCGATCCTACAATTTCTGCCTAATTTTTTGGAACACAGCCGTCTGTATGTATGTATACAGGGTGATTTTTGGTCGTCAACGTTCCCGAAAACTATGGAATCTCCTCATCATCACGATCATTTTTCTCCATGGAAGCATACCTGGGAAGTGTCTGGTTTCCAAAATATTAGGGTCCAAAGTTGAGTAAATAGACTGTGTTTTTCTGCATAAATGCAAATTAACGCGTGTAGCAAGAGAAATAATTAATATCTGTCTATGAAAAAACTAACATAAACACTGGACACTATAAATTTCGCCCAATCAAGTATTATTTTTTTTATTCCAAAAAATTTACATCATTTCCCAGCATTTTTTTACATCAACTTACTTTATTTGATATATTAGGTAGAGTACGTGCCCTTCGTTAAGGGTGACAACGAAAAAACAGTAACCTGTATATTTAATTAATTACTTGAAATTACATTATGTAAACGCATATCTAAACTCCGAATCAAAACAACACCGTTTATTGTTTAGGAAACTGTGCATATTCCGTTATAATTAGAAGATATCAGATTTCTGGCGTTCTCTAACGAGTCATTATTTTAACATGCAATACGAAACACGGAATGAAAATTGCTATTCACCATGGCGATATGTTCGTGATAACGTGGTAATTTCCTTTGTAATGAATTATAAGTGTTCCCTTAAGTTGATCGCAACCACGACTTATAGGGAGTAGGTACCTAGATAGGTATTCGCCGTGTGGTGTTGGTAGAGTCGCATTGCACCATCTTATATCTGCCCATGGATATCGTAGCAGCGCTTCCCATGTTGACAATTTAGTTCGAAAATCACACTGCGGTCACCAACCCTCCTGCCCAGTGGTGGTGACTATGGGCAAAAACCGCCTATTTCTATTACAACCGCCTTATGACGTGTCATGGGAGAGGCCTACGACCAGGAGTAGACTGCAATATGCTGATGTATATCTATATATGTTGGTTGGCACTGTATACTCTGCAGTGGTCTCTGTTATTTACCATTAAATGCCGATTTTTCCCCTGGTCAGAAAGGTCTAGTAAGCAAAGTATAATTAAGCGTACGTTAAAAAAAGGTCCGTTAAAGTAATAATTGCATTAGGTCACAAACTGAAAACTCATATTGTATTCATGTGTTAAAAAAAAACTAGTCTCTATTTATTCAGTATTTAGATAATGATTATACAAAATGCAGCAGATTCCGCATATGTGCATACAATTAGCGAACTGTACTAACGCATGACAAATCCTTTACGCGCGGAGAACAGTTATTTTAGTCAAATTAATTACATAAAGTAGACATATTTCCGTCTAGAATACGGGAGAAACCGCGCTGCGCCCTAGATGTCGCCAATTCTCTGAATACCTTGCCAACCTCTATGAGATTGATAAAGCAAGCTACAGACGTGACACTTTGTCGTTCAAGCAGGATATGTACCCTGTGTATGTTTTTTGCTTGTTTAAGTTAAAAGATATTTATAAATACAGCGTCTCACCAGACATGTGGTTCAATACAATTCTATGATTGTTTAATTTATTTTTGAGTTTATTGAGGTAGACCGGGGCGAAAAACTCATTATCGAATGGCGGTGCACTATTAGGAGCTCTCTGGGCTTTCAACCCGGCGATTTTTACTTTAGTATTGACATCGCATTGCTTTTGCAAGATATGTAAGAGAAGCCGTGGTCACTTATATACAGAAAAACTGTATATTTTCTTTAAAAAAGGAGTTTCCTAATTGCGGCGGATTCCAAAGTTTCCGAAAAAGTAATTCAGCACAAAAATACAAAATGATAATAAAACAGACCAAGTGTCGTTTCTGTAATATATCTGATACAATTTTAAGTGCAAATACTACAGAGGTAAGCCTGCTTGGAGTGACCTTCCTAGGCATCTCACATAATGACTAGCTTTATTCCATGTCTTTAGATATACCTATAAAAGGTCAGGGGTATTAGATTAGTTAATTAACCTTCATTATACTCTACCATGCAGTGTGATGTCAGCAGAGTAGAGCAGCGACTATGGGTTTCCGAGGGGTGGGCAGCAGTGTCTCCAGTGTTGACAGCATTAGTCCAAAAATCACACTGCGGTCACCAACCCGCCTGCTCATCGTGGTAACTCGCCTCTTACGATACCCACGGACAGACAAAGGGTAATGCTATTCACTCTACCGACACAACACGGAAAATTAACTTAAATGCTCATTATTACTAATTCAATGAACCTCTCTGAATGCAGTTATTACTCTATTGATCTTTCGGTAACATTTACCTATAATCTGATAGCAAGCTTAATATATAGCATCTTAATCCAGTCAAATGGCTACAACCTTTTAGAACAAAGACTAATGATGTGGTAGAATAGAGCCCGGCTTGGAATGAGACTGCTCATTTGCTAACGGACGGTGTAATAGGAGTTAATAGATCACCTGGGATTTGTGGTCCAAGTTGTGAGGTATCTGCGGATTATAACATAGAAAGGATATTTAGTTTACCTATATAAAAAATCTGGATAAGTAGAAGTTTCAGAAATAGTATACAGCCAATTGCTATAGCTGCAATTAGTATATAGGTACTTCTGGCAGAAAAACTGATCCAGTGTATAGGTATAATATTTTACTCAAAGCCACGCAATCCTTTGCTAATTGCATGGGTGAAGGCTGTCGCCGTTTCATATACAAGTAGGTCCTAACACCTAATCTGGTAATATTATTATACGAGTACGATAAGCAAACTTTTAGTGTAGAGACATATTTCATCATTATCATTTACAGCCCTGAGAAGTCCACTGTTGGATATAGGCCTCCCCCAACAACCTCCACTCCGACCGGTCGAAAGCAGCCTGCATCCAACCGACGCCAGGCCGTCCGTCCACCTCGCGGGTGGCCTTCCCACGTAGAGACATATTTACCTGCTATTATATTACCATATAGAAAAGATGGCCAAAAGTCAAAACTCATAACTAGTGACACCTGATACACTTTAATATGCTAGGTAAGCTGCCAAGTAAAAAAAGTACCTATATGAAAGTCTGACTTTTCGACCAGAGATGTAGTAGGAACTATGAAAATACGTTTTATGTGCATCGATCAAATTCATTAACATAATAGATTAATTAATACAATTGGTGGATGTGCATACACATTCGTAGGAACGTTGCACAGCATAACTCTAGTAAAAAAGTAGCTAAAGCCTATAAATCACGCTTATCTCCTTTGACTTGCGAGAGCCCCGTCCACTTCCATCTACAACGCTGGGCTGCAGCAGGACATTAATCGCGTTATCTGACTAACTAGTAGGTGCTCACAATGTGTCCCGATCGTATAGTTAGGCACTATTTATAGTGTAAGGCTCATCTACACTAATAATCTTAATATATATAAATCTCGTGTCACAATGTTTGTCCTCAATGGACTCCTAAACCACTTAACCGATTATAATAAAATTCGCACACCATGTGCAGTTCGATCCAATTGAGAGATGAATTTAAATCTCAAATTATAGTCGCAATTTTAATTTATTGCTAATTATTTGCTGTTATACCTTTCGACTTGGTTGAGTAAGTAATCAATGATGGCGCTGCTTTGGTAAACCGACAAACGTGTCATATAAGCTACAATTCAATTTCCACGCGGACGAAGTCGCGGGCGTCCATAGTAATTTATAAAGGAAAACTTTGTTTGTTTGGTTGTAATGAATAGGCTCAAAAACTACTGGACCGATTTCAAAAATTCTTTCACCGTTAGAATCCTTATTGGACCTGGATGAACATAGCTTAAGAATTTCCCGATATTCCCACGGGAAGGCGACCAACGGGAATTCTATATTTTTTACGAAAACCGCTATACATATGAAGCTGAAATGGGCATATATGTTCATTGGGGACAGCGAGGGAGGACTAAAAACGGATTTCCCGAAATTCCCAAAGGGGACAAACGGGAATCATAGTTTTTACAAAACCGCTATACATATGAAGCGAAATCGGGCATATATGTTCATTGGGGACCGAGGGAGGACTAAAAACGGTTTCCCGAAATTCCACGGGAAGGGGACAAACGGGAATCTAGTTTTTACGAAAACCGCTATACATATGAAGCTGAAATTGGGCAATATGTTCATTAGGTGCGAGGAAAACTAGAACGGATTTCCCGAAATTCCCACGGGAAGGAGACCAACGGGAATTAAAAACCTGAAGTTGAGCATATATGTTTATTTGGGACCCCGAGGAAGCACTGGGAACGGATTTCCCGAAATTCCCACGGGAAGGGGACAAACGTGAATTAATTTTTTACGCAACCGCGATAACATATAGTACTTTTTACACTTAACATATAGGCGTGTCCCGCGGACGGAGTCGCGGGCGTCCACTATCGTTGATAAGAAGGCTAAATTTGAATGTACGCATATAGCTGAATACGCTCGTATAAATTTAGGAAAATACATTTCCCGGAAGGTGTGCAGCTTCGTCTCCCGTGTTGACATATGTACAAAAATCACACTGCGGTCACCAGGCGGTCACCATCTCGCCTCACCAATCATGGTGACTATGGTTAAAAACCCCCTATGGCAGAAGCCTTGTGGCTTGCCCTTGGGAAGGCCTACGTCAATGAACATGAAAAACAACACTTCAGGAACAGTCCTATTTTTGCTTAAGGTCACAATCGATTACTTACTTACAGCGAGCCTTAGAACCTACAGCACTCAACAAAGTAACACTTAGTTTAGCCACATTACGAGTAAAAGCCATAATCAAGAACACTATCTAGATTTTTTCAGAAATTACTACCACGATCTAGATATGAAATTTTAATAACCTAAAGTGCTTGTCATCTATCGTACTCCTGTATACCCAGATAACCATTTTGTTGCTTACCAAGATAGACTTAGGTTTTACTATGGTATAACAGTTAAAACGTCGTAAATTGTAACAACGTTCGCGGTACGGTTGCAGTGTTATAAAAGTTCTTCTTATGCTCTACAAGCACTGTGATAAATTAATTAAAGTGACTCTATTTACATTCCTTTGTTTTATGTCAATGGTTTTATGCTTCTTTATCTTTCTGGTCGAAAAAAGGTGGCAAATAGAAAAAAATACAGCAGTTAACAATAAAAGGTAGCATTTTTTACAGTTCACGCTTATATAGGGTGTGTCTTGTGGGAAAATGAAATGAAATGCCCAACAAATACATACCGCAAGGAAATGCATTTGATTGTAACGTAATACAATGTGTACTGTGACTCACTAACGGCCAATTTCTATACGAGCGATCAAAAAGAATCTTGAATTATTTTATTCCTAATTTGAAAATTTTGTATGAAAACAATTGAAGATTAAATCTAAGATATGCAAAAAATCTCATAAGTTATAGAAATTGGCGGAAGTGTAACATTGCTGTTTTTGGACCACTTATAAGTTCTCTATTAGAGTTGATTAGTTATTTGAACTCATTGATCTCAACTTTTTTTAAATGTTTTTTTTAATGTTCTTTTTAATGCTTTAACTGGGGATTGATTCAGCGAACTATACCATTTTGGTATTTCAAAAATAAAAATATCGGATCATTTTCAGTGCTTTTCGCTTCATGGTTAGTCTTAACATACGAATATAAGCTGGCTATTATATCAAAAACAAGACTTACATCTACTAACACTCTAGGTATCTAGGTTTTTTTGAGTTATGAGACAACTAATACAAAACAGCTGACTGTTATGGAAAAACCGCAGACTTTACAATTTTACAATTAATCTTTTATGTTTCTATATAGCTTACAACTTCACTATTAATATCTATTCGAATGATCGGAATAATAAACTATTAAAACAATAGTTTCCTCAATCGAAAACCTTATAGGAAACCATATTTAATTATACATTCACGAGCTATGAAGGTAATTAAGCGAAAAAAATGCCTACCATTTATTCAATACTGCTTCCTATTATCAGATTGTTTGATAGTATATTATACACGAAAGAATGAAGTCACGGTGGAGATTCCAAAGGACCCACTTCTAAAAGGGACTAAGTATACCATTTTGTACGTCTGTTAACTTTTCACAGGTCGAACGCTTGTCTTAAGGAACAATAAAATAAGCTTATTACGTACGTATCTTTCGTACGCTTGTACATGCGAAAATCTACCATTACTACTATTTGGCATATATCTGATTTATACAGAGTGTGACATAAGAGGAATATTAAGCAAAATGCTATGTAAATGACTCATTATACTAACCCATTCAAAAAAAATAAGTCGATATGACACGTTCATTACTCAAGATGTATAAAATTGAGTTGTTCAGGAATTCTTGCATATTATCTTATTTAATAAACATGTGATTTTGAATTTCAAATTTTGTATATTTTGATACCACCCATTTTGTTACACCCTCTACATCAAAATGAGGCATAGGCTATAACGTCGGTCAAGGTATTTCAGAGAGTGATCATAACAAAGTCTTGACTTCGTGTTAGCTCACTTATTAATGTGTCAGACACAAGGACGTACTTTTCGTCAGACAGGTGAGTTGTTAGGTTAATAATCTGTCATTTGACTTTATTTCATAATCATACCTTTTATAAGGCAATGTATTGAATTTATCACCTTATTAGATTCATAAATTAGATGTAGGTATTATTGGTGAAACGGATTGAAATCAGTCTAACCTTATATCGATTATATCATTTTGAAATGGAGATTTGGTGAAAACTGACATCATCGAAGAGGAATCCTACTAATAGTATAACGCGAAAGTTAATGAGGATGTATGTATGTAAGGATATGTACGTTTGTTGCTCTTTAACGCAAAAAATGTATTTAGTTCAAACTTCACAATAACATAGCTTACATATCAGAATAAAACATAGGCTACAATTTGTGCCGGGAAAATATTTTTATCGTGGATAATTTCGACATTTTGTTTTTTCTGCAGTCCACGTGGGCGACCACTGCGTCTGCGACAGGTCTTCCATTTTATAAATTGTCACCAAATCTCCCGCCTTAATCGTCTCAGTCACGCGCAACGTCCATAAACATTTTCATCGCTATAATAAGAGGACTATATCTTGTTAATAAAGTAGTAAAATAATTACAAGCAGTAATTGTTACAGATTGTTAATTTTGGGCCACGCTTTCTTCATTGAAAAGGTGAAAGTTCCTCATTTTAAAAGTATTGCTCGTGTTTAGTCTCGGTATTACTGATTACAGCAATTACGTAGATGCTATCGTTTGTTACGAAACGCGTAGACTGTGGCGGAGACATGACTGCAGATTTTAATAACCACTTGATGTTTAAAAAATAAAATTGCCTGACTGCGTTAACGTTTTGATGTAAGTACCTACGCAGTGTCACTCTTACGATTAAGACAAATCTAATGATTACCTCTCAAGCCAAAATACGATATGGAGTTTAGGCTTTAGAGTAACCAAACAAATATACATACATACACTCGAAAAACATCCTCCTTTTTGCGAAATATGGGTAAAAATGACCCCCTCTGTTAACGCGTAATAAATCGAAAACAAACCGTTTAAATAAGCTGTTTCGGTAACCTTTTTGATAAACAATATGCAATACTGATATAATGACAAGAATTAATTTATAACTTGACTTTCTGTAGATCTGTCCACTTTAGACAATTTCTATATTAATCGACGCATTTTTAGGGCAAATTTTCCATATCAATTATTTAAGGCATCTGCTGGGTGGGGCATGTTATGCTTCAATATACACTAGATACATACAGAATAAGATTTTTATCCATAGTCTACGCGACTAAATTCTGTGTTATCTATAGTCCCAGCATAGTTATATTTGCCAGACTTACACATGACATCATTTCTATTACCATCTGTTATAGTATTTTAAACCATATAGCAGTATACATAAAGACTTCGTAACGGGCTGTGTGATACATACATCGTGATGCGACAGATTCTGCATGAAGGTATGGTATAATGTTGTTATTACGTGCATGTCATTTCATGGATACGATTTTTTGTTATTTGATGGATAAATGATCATAATTAACATATACCTACAAAGTTTTGCAAAAAATTCCTAATTGATGCGGCCGTTTCCAATATGACATAAAAGATCAGGATTAAAGAGATGTCATGTTCTTATTAGAAAGAGTTGATAATATGATTATTACATAATAGTAAATACGAGTAAAGAATTGACAGGAAATGAAGAAAACATATACAGGCTGATTTTTGGTCGTCAACGTTCGCAAAAACTACGGAATCTCCTCATCATCACGATCATTTTTCTCCATGGAAGCATACCTGGGAAGTGTCTGGTTCCCGAGTTATAAGGGTCTAAAGTTGAGTAAATAGACTGCGTTTTTCTGCATAAATGGACATAGTCGCGCGTAGCAAGAGTTTTTCACGAAAAATAATTAGTATCTGTCTGGTATACACATAAATTTCGCCCGAACAAGTAATTTTTTAAATTACATTTGATCTATAGAGTACGTACCCTTCGTTAAGGGTGGCAACGAAAAAACATCCTGTATACTAACATATTTTTACGAAAAGGGGAGACAAAACTGCTTGTAAATCAATCTCTACAGCCAGGTTAAAAAAATTAAGATCAGTAATAGTCGCTAGAACGTTCTTGTAAATTTGATGATGCCAATTTCTATAACTGATCTTGAGCGAATTTTTTCATATCGCAGATTTAATCTTCAATGTTTTCACATAAAATTTCAAATTAGGAATAAAAGAATCCAAGATTATTTTTGATCTCTCGTATCGAAATAGGCCGTAAGTCATCTTACTACGAGAGGATCGTATTCTATCTATAGATATTTATATATATAGCCCCAGAAATCCTCATTCTAAGCACATAATGTGTTTTACTCAGCTTTTATCACATAATAAAATCGTACTGCATTAGCGTATCGTGTGACGTAAATATAAGATGGATGATGTTCTTCTATCTTTCATAAAAGAAATTTCCTTGTCATATTTTTCTCAAAATTTATACAGGATGTGGGTGACAGCCAGGCAAATACTGGCTGTCACAAACACCCTGTATATCACTGATCTAGTTTTAATTAAGGAAATTTAGAATAACTTGACGTTTGAATGTGTTTATTTCACGGTATTGTAAGCAATTGCAATTTTTAGAGAGTTTCTTGCTATTTGTTCTCTTATAAAATGTCATTAGTTGGAATGTTAAAAACTTAGTCATTTTTCACTTGCGGGTAACGCGCGTGGCGCGAGATAAATAGTACCCACTCTGTTCTCCACGGAATTTCCTTGGCATAATAGTTTACTCTTCAATATTTGAGTGTGAATTGTGATTAAACTTTGAGTCAATAATTAATAATGAAATGAGAGCAAATGCTCAATAAAAAAATAATGGTTTTGCAAACGCTTAGAAATTCACATTTAATTTAAGATGACATATTTAGATTAACGTGAAAAACCTCAGAGGTAAGCTTTAAGGGAGCACTTATGAATATTTTATGAGACCGTAAAGAGATTTAGAGGAGAATCTCCAAGGACGTTTTTCAAGAGAGCACATAAATTATACGTTTATATTTTTGTACAAAATGGATATTCTGTTTATGTGTACTTAAAATTCCAATGAGATAGCAGTAGTATAGCGGTAGACAATACTGCTTGGTAGGCACCTGCTTGGTGAATATTTTCTTCAAATAGGGTAGGTCTGTAAGGGTGATTTTCCATAGTAAAGTTGTTTTTACGATATCAAAAACCTTTTATTTAGGTTAATGCTATGAGCAATGGAACATATTACACTTGTAAAGAAATGCGTAGATTTTCATTTTTTCCGTGAGTTAAAAATATTGTACTGTCTTTCTTTATGTATGACATAAACAAAAAACATCGTACCTATCTATACTTATAGAAAACCTCATTAAAATTAAATTGAAGGCTAATAAATAAGTTGATGCAAATTGCAAATGGAGCCGAAAGGAAAAATAACCTATCTACGAATGTGAAACAATTCGATTCAAAAAAACAGACAGCCAAAAATGCGGTCGGTCGAAACAGAATCAGCCAATCAGAAGTCAGATACGGTGAAATAACGCACGGTAATACAGTAACAGAAGGTAAATTACACTACAGTACGGTGCAGGTAATTACCGTTTAAAAGACACCCATGGTCAGTGGTGAAAGCATTATGAAAAGAACAGTGCGCACAATTAGCGCTTGCATGCGCACGGCCCGTTTGCGCGCGCGCTGATCTTTTCGCCGCGATCTATGACTTGGTAATTGATACAGTTATGTTGGCATTGCAGATTTTTAATCAAATGTTACTTTGTACTAATTAGAAAGAGTTATAACCTTTTAGTGTTATCCAGTCATAGAGATAATTTTTCTGCCTCATATACTTTAACCATATAAAAGCACATAAAAGTAACCCACACACACACAAAGTACACTCTCACTCGAGTTAAGGGAGAAATACCACTAATATGAACGTTATAGGAAGTGACTGGTTCCCAAGATATTAGGGTCCAAAGTTGAGTAAATAGACTGCGCTTTTCTGCATAAATGCACATAGTCGCGAGTAGCAAAATTTATTCACGAGAAATAATTAATATCTGTGTATGAAAAAACTAGCATAAACACTGGACAATTTCAAAAAAATCTCAAAAAGATTTACATAGTTTCCCAACATTTTTTGGCATAAACTTACTTTATTTGATGTACGCGTATAGAGTACGTACCCTTCGTTAAGAGTGGCAACGAAAAAACATCCTGTATATAGGTAGAATAGCTGAAAATGCTAGCGATAGCTCTAACCGCTCTCACCCCAAATGGGTTACCGAGCGTAAACCTATGTGTGCCGTATTAAAGTGAAATAGAACAGAATAGGGCAGAACGCGAGATGCCGCGATAGTGCGCACGCGTTTAGCGCAAAATGATTACTAGAATCTATAGCGGAACTAGAAATGGCTTTTACAGTGATAGCGACACAGACAAGATTTGAGCATTTAGTTGTCAAGGCAGCATTTTTTAAGTTTAAATTTTCAACTGGTGTTCACTTTTCGCCGAACTTTACATCCTGGCTGAACTTCAAATCTGACATCTCATCATTTATTTTATGGTGCACAGTGCGCCTATTCTTCTTGTTGATTTTTAATTGACATACATACATATAGGTACATATAATCACGCCTATATCCCTTACGGGGTAGGCAGAGCACCAAGGGCCGATAGAACCACATGGTGCCACTGACCAATTTTGAGGGTATAGTTGAGATGTACAAGATTTTTATTTAACTCTAATAATTTATTTTTACTGACATATTTTTTTATTGCTATTTTACAGCAGAAGTGTAATAAGGTTACACAGAACGACTTCCGGCATAGGGAAAACCTAAGACGGAGATAGCCGGATAGATAGGGTGGACGGAGTTAGCAAAGAACCGAGGCGTATGGAGTCAAAAGGATCTAGGCCTATCTAGGCCCATTTGCAGATCCTGACAGACCTCTTTCGCTTTCTCTGCTCTCATGATATTCTTCATGCACGTCCGTCAATTCAACATAATAAATAAAGCTACCTACATACTTTTTTATAATAAAAAAAAATCCTCTACATCATCACGTACAGTTCCAAAAATATCGGCCCCATTTGTTTATAGGTACAATTGCTCAAGTTACGTTTAGGAAAAGTTTCGGGTTATCACGTACAAAACTTGCTGTTCTCGACATATTTTGTCAGTTTCTCCGAATCCCTTCCGAAGCATGAAAAATGAGAAGTGTCAGTTTTATGTAGTATAGAGGCCTCTAATTTTATGATACCCTTTGCTGGTTGAAAGATACAGTGTATGGACTTATGTGAGGTGCTCTTAACAATAATTGTTAAACATGGTAAGTTATTGAAATGCATATATTTGCCCAATTTAACCATCCTTACAATACATAGAAAAATCAACCTCTCGTTTTTGAAGTCGGTTAAAAATAAACCCACATCCCTTCCAATCATGACTGCCATTTCCAGCGCAATCACATCGCTGCATACAATAATGAACAATTAGCTATTTGAAACTTGAACTTTCATTGTTCACAGCTTAGATTCTAGATTGTAATTAAGCATGTAATTTACGGCTAGGCTTATCTATGTGGTCTGGGGGTGGTATTCCGCTAAAATTGCCAGCCGGAACGTAGCGACTAACGAACCGTTAACTGAACGCAGTGCAAAGCAAGCAATATTTACTTACACATGTCAGCCAATTGCCGTGCAATGCTGAACGTAGACTTCCTCAGGGCACGCCACAAGACTGCCATTGGGGAGTGCCCATAGTCAGTTGAGTTGTGTTAGTCTATTCTGCCGACACCACACAGCTAACATTTACTTACCTATTGAGTAATAAGGTATTTTAGTAGGCAGCGGTCGCTAGTATGACATAATAAAAACAAATATCCATGGCATGTTAAAACGTCACCGTTAACTAGTTATTGCTTCGTACCGTGCTTCTACAACGGTTCCGTTTCGGCTTCGTTCTAGCTCGAAATTTTAAGAGAACTGTTGGCTGCATTCGCTGGCCGAGCTATGCCATAAGCATCTTGGATACTCATTATGAAATAACTTTAATTGGCGCTTTAGTAACTGGACCGTGACTGTGTGTCGTGGCTGTATTGTAATGGCCGTCTCATTAGGTTAGGTCAGTAGGTACCATAGATTTATCGATTAATTAACATGATTGTACGAGTACGATCAATTTATATATAACCAATATATAGATGTACTGTATCTAAACATACTTTGAATTCTATGGCAGATTACTTTTAAAACCTATTTTATGTTACTAACTCTTTGAGATGGAGTGGGCATCGGTAGTCAAACGATTTCCATTCTTGTGTAGGACATAAAAAAATGCTGGATTCCTTGCAGCGACGAATGGCAAGACTAATTCGTTGGCCCATATGAAAAAAGTAAAAGAGCAATTATATTAGATTGTAATTTACTATATAACGGTAATTTTTTATACTATATAACACTTATTATTGCCGAATCAATCGCTAAAGTCGACTGTCATTCTTCGAAATCGAAGATATTAAACTTCGTTTATCCATCATCTTTTATATACAACTTTCCCATTGTCCTTCCGGATAAGGATCGTTAAGTATATTCCGTTCGCTATAAAAAGTGAGATGTCTCGTTTAATATCCATTCTAAATACTTTGACAGTTACCAATGATACAATCTTATCCGCCGGAAATCAGCAATCAAGTCTGCAAACACTTTTACTTTAGTCATTTTATTTTGATAGGCGTTTATGATTCTACTTATAGAAACTTGTTTACCATATACAAGGAGAATAATTATATAACTGCATTGAAGTATTTATTTAAATAATCAATGGTTTTATTGGTTTGATTGATAACTTATAAGCAGAGAAAAGCTGCGAAACTAATTACCTACCTATAGCATCTGTTAGGTACGTAGGTAGATACTTATCTTCATCCCTTTTCGTTTGTCATATGCTGCTGCGGAGCCTCACTAGTATACATCTGCTGCATCTCCGTCACATGTCGAAAAAGTCGACTAAGGAATTCAGGAACATTCTTTCAGGTGATAGCTTGCAACTTGTCACTGATATTTTTCAACTGGCGCCGTTATGTTAAGGGTAACGGTGGGAGCTCGTTCGTAATCCTGCCGTTCAGACTTTCCATTTTGATAACACGGCCATTTCAATCACATGACAAAGGAATCTAATAGTGACCACCACCAACTATCTACCATTTAATGTACGCCACATCAAGTTATGTCTACACAAGGTGTATGTTATGGTTCCATATAATATACACCACATTGTGTCTTGTACACGAAATAACATCAAAACTTCAGAATATGAAAAATGTATTGTGTTGCTGACAAATTATTCATTTAAATTAGGTATGTACTTTACCTATAATTTTGGCACCTCGAAATTTGAATAATATTATTCTATGCCAATTATTCTGCTCTAATTACTAAATAGCGTACATAACATTAACTCATAATAACCTAGACACGTCAAAATCATGCATTTTTGATGGTGTTCTCGAAAATCTACAAGAAAACTTCATTTATCAAAATTAAGATACAGTTGCACCAAATGTGTAATCCGAGATTTCATATTATCCTTGAATTAGAACACATGCTTTAGGTGTCTGTCTATAAGTGGAGCTCAGCCAAACTAAAACAAAACATTGTAATGATTTTGTAACATAATGTTAAGAACAATACCCTCTCTTAACAGCCGGTTAAAAAAAATCCAAATTCATTTATTCCACTTGTCATAATAACTCCTATACTGATGCGAGGCTTCACTAGAATACATCAGCTGTCTCTCGTTCTGTGCATATCGTAAGAATAGACTAAGGACCTCGAGCATACTCGCAGGCGATAAGCTAGCAACTAGTCACTAGATCATTAACATATTACTCCTCTATGCTAAAGATGGCTTTCTGATTCTGCAGTTCTGTCTACCCCATTATATAGCCGTTATGTAGGTATGTACCTTATAAGGAAGTTAGATCATTTACCACCTTAAATAGATTTCAGCCTTAGCATTCCAGTCAGGCCACAAGAATCTACCCGTCTCCATTTCAGCTATCTCAAACTTGAATATCTAGAAATTTCGAATGCCTCATACATATTTCATGCCGCATTTCGTCTCACTTTCTTTGCTTCAAAACATTTTTATCGGTAAGCTGAAACTAGATTCTTTCGGCTTACGATTTTAAATCATGCCGGTCGTGGACTGTAATGTATCCTATTAGCTACAAAATATTATGTAATTTAGATAGCATTAATGAAATTCAATATAATTTATATTGTTTTAAATAAGTAAAATATTACCAACGAGGTTCCCCACTCCGCTGACCCTCGGATTTACCGACACTACAGTCGTAAGGGTTCATCCATAAATTACGTCACACGAATTTCATGATTTTTTGCCCCTCCCCTCCTCCTTGAAACAGCTGGTCACATTTGTGAGAGCCCCCCCCCCCTAGTGTGACGTCACATTTAGCTTTTTTTGCAAATTTATATTTAGAGATTATCGAATGAAAATGTGACGTCCCGAAATTTAGGACCCCTCCCACCCCCTTGTCGCACAATGTCACAGTTTGACGACCCCTCCCCCTTAACCTGTGACGTAATATATGGATGGCCCCTAACGAGAAGCCAAATCCAAGCATCTAGCATGCAACCATAAATACATAGCTGCTAATCCGAAAATCATATGTCGATTAACAATTTTAATTGGTTTTCGGATTAGTAGCTATGTATTCATGGTTGCATGCTAGGTGCTTAGATCTGGCTGCTCGTTACGACTGTAGTGTCTTGGTGTTCGTGACCATGAGTCGGCAGATCCGAGGGTCAGCGGAGGGTGTAGGGCCCGGTGGTGGGCGAACTCTCGATGGAAATTTGAACTTCCGAATAGTGACGCCTGATACAATTAAATATTTAAGTCAAATATTAGCATGACATATTTTTTTGGCGAAAGATACCTTACCTTCTCTAACTAATTTTAGCGATTTTTTTCTGTAGTCATGAAATGTCATGTTTAGAACTGTAGAATCGTGATACATTACACCTACATACATACCATACTGAGTAGCAAATATTGAAGGACCAAATTGCATGAGTCCATTCCTTTATCAAGAAATAGTCCAACATTAATTTGATTGATTCAACTACATATGGATAGTTCGGCAGCGATTCAGCAGGTACAAATTAATCTTTTTGTGCGCTTAAAACTACGGTAGCCAAATATAGCAAAGTTCAATTATATTGTAAGTTATCTTACTATTAATTTTAACGGCAGTTTTGAGTCTTCGAAATCAACGTTATTCATCACAATTAGACAGATTTTAAATAACTTAAAGTAGCTTTTAATAACTTATGCGATACATTAATAACCAATAAATTTGCTATCATCTAAATAGTTAATAATTCAAATTAATACCTTTTTTGCAAGTTATGCTATTTTCACTTAAATCAAGTATAAGATTAGTAGTAGAGACATTCAGAGTTAAAGAGAAAAACTTAAATGCCCTAGTATCCTAGGAAAGGGTGTATCTGTATATATTCAAGACATATGCCATACGCTATTGATAATTACGCTATTTTTGACGAGTAAAAACTTAAATACGAGTAATGTGTCAAAAATGGCAGTTTAGACCAGGGGTGGGCAAACTTTTTTCATCGCGGGCCGGTAAATTAAAAAAAAATTGTCGCGGGCCAGAAATTAAAAAAAATATTGCCGCGGGCAAGGCTTGGGGCAAGGCTACTAAGCGTAAAGTTTAAAAATATTGTTTTTTAGAAACTTAAATGATTTTTTTTTATTTTTATACTTTTTCACATAAAAAAATTGTCACCTTAGCAGTATTGTGATAAAAAATACGAGATTTAAATGTTTTAAGTGTAGATTTATTTATTTATTTATTTTCACACACTACACAACACATTAACCTAGTCCCACATTAAGATCCCTAAGGTCTTGTGTCGTAGGTACTAAGCAACGGTATATAAATACATAGATAAGTATAGAAACATCCATGACTCGGAAACAAACATCGATATTCATCATATCGATGTTTGCACCTACCGAGATTCGAACCCAGGACCTATGGCGTCGCAGGCAGGGTCACTACCTACTAGACCAATCGGCCGTCAAATAAATATTTTTAGGTCTAAAAATATAATACAATTTGAATTTTTGATATTAAAATTTTTCTGAAAAACGTTCGGCGGGCCGGATTAAAATCTCATACGGGCCGGATCCGGCCCGCGGGCCGTAGTTTGCCCATCCCTGGTTTAGACCATGTCATGCCAGTCCTTTATTGCTTCAATGACATTTTGTATAGAATGGCATACATATCTAATGTAAATGAGGCTTTATGGTTTTTCTGAAGCCCTGGAGTTTCTCACAATTCGCCAATTTTCGAAACGAATCATAAACATATCCAATATCGGTTTCTAAATGATAGTACTCGTACTTAGGTAAATGTTGTCATCATTCAATAATTACTTCATTAATTATCGCATTTACAATTAAATAAAACTCTCCTAGAGTTTTACTTTCTTCATTTCTTTTAAACACCCTAATAATTAAAGTTAATATGCACATAAATAACTTCACGCGGTGATAGTAAAAGACGTTAAATCAGGAAGCACTTCTTTTTTAATTATCCAAGATTTATGTACCTATTCAAATAAGTTATGAGCGTAATCTGGAACTTTTCTTTATAAATTTTGTCGTAATTGAAGGTAAATGAAAGCTAGTATTTACGTTATTATTGCAGTTCTGACCGTTCACAATTTTCATTTTTGATAAGTTTATCCAACAGCAATAGATCGTGTAAATGCATGATATGCTCTTGCTCTTGGACCGCCGCACAGTGGATCGATCGACTCCATACAAGCGGTGTGACATAGACAATTAAAAATGTGATTTATTGATTTTCGTAAAACAAATGCCAATGTGTACACATACATTATATAAATCGAAAACATTCTTATGCTTTTTGCGATCCGATTTCAATTTTGAAAGATATTTGAAGAAAACTGATTTCGTTGTATGGAAAAATACATTTAAAAATTTATACCTCGCGATTTACTACCATTTTCATAATATGACGTGGATTATTGTTTTTAATGAATTATTCTCTAAATATTGTCTAAACATACTTCCTACCCCTAGCCACCCCTTTTGGAGGTACGGGGCAAAATATGTAATTATCTTATTTCCTAAGTAACACGTAGTCACAAATGACGATTTTCGTCTATTTTCATAATGTGACGTATATTGTTGGTTTATACGAGCTATTATTTAAATATCACTTAAACATACTTCCTACCCTCAAGCTTCTCCTTTCGAAGATACGAGACAAAATATGGAATTTTATTATTTCCTACTTAATACTTACTCCAATACTTTGTCCATAGAAAAACGACAATAATCTTGAACTCCGGGATCCAATTAGGTAGGTTAGGTATTATGGTCGATTCCGGCAGTCACACTTAAACCTAACGTAAATTTAGTCCTACCTGCCCTTTCTCTCTCAGCCATTTATGTTAAGAACGGAGAGAGATAGACCTGGCTAAAATTAGGTTTACGTTTACGTGTGACTGCCTGACCCAGGTCGATACCCTATTATTGCCATACCATAATTTACATCGAGGTCCTACTACCCTTATAAAATATCATACACCAACTCATTACGTATATAGCTTTTTCTTTTATTAGACTTTCTTAGCTAGGTAATAGCAAATACATACCTGAAAAATGAGATTTCATTGAAATTTAACTACCTATAGAAGAATTCTGACTTTTAACGCCCCCGGTAGAGAAAGTCTCGATCTTTGGCCATTATTTTTCGGCAACCTATTGCAATCTGTAGAAAGTGCACTTAATGAATGATTGACGATAAACTCCACTTTAATATCTCACATGTTTTTAAATGACAACAAAATTTCAACCATTTCGTTAACACTACAGGTCTTAATTCAGCTTGACGGTAAAGTAAATTGGCAATACTAGACATAGCATAGAACTGTAGAATCCATTTCATTGATTAACTCCCGTGTTTGATTTCGGAACTAACATGTTTTATATTCAGTTACATGGATAATGTAGTCATACACGTTGCAACTAGCGCCATCTTTCAAAGGAACCATTTAGTGAAACGCACTCTAGAAAGCAAAAAGAGGTGTCAAGCAAAAAGTGGTCATGTGTGAAATAAGAGAAAGGTCCTAATTTGCATAGCACTGCAATGACAATGTGCGAGATGTATGACTGTCGACCATCATTGATTGATTACCAGACTTGTCTATGGTTTTTTACGTCTGTATTTGTAACTGTAACGTTTGCGTATCGCATTGCAAATTATACTTTATTTTATAGATGATAGAGTAAGTTTAGCATGTCAATTATGTGAAGGTACAGTTTAGTTTAGATAATAACTATGAATGAAAGGTCATAGATTGATCAGTGCTAATATTTCACTTTTGTGTGTGGGTGAAATGTCAGTAACAGTAGAGTTTCGTAATCGTAGATAGGTAAATGGTACAAATGTTCAAATTAAAATCATTGATAACCAACTTCTTTACGATTCAATGGGTGTTAATAATAGAACTATATCAATTTGATTAGATTTCTAGTAACTGATCATCAACTCTTGATTGTCGATTGCATAATATTTATTTATTTCATATTAGGAAGACCAACAGCTATATTAAGGCAGTAATAACAACAATATAGTGACATAAAGCTAAATTAAGGTCTCCACAAGTATGCCACAAAATACAGGATGATAACGTTTCCGAAAACTATCATCACGATCATCCATGGAAGCATACAAGTGTCACAACTGCGTTTTTCTGCATAAGCACATAGACGTAGCAGGATTTTTTCACGAAAAATAATTAATATCTGTCTAATTAGACACTGCACGATCAAGGAATTTAGCATTTTTTTTGGCATAAACTTACTGTATAGTACTACCCTAAAGGTGGCCACAAAAAAACACTCTCCCGGCTTTTAAAGAAACAACAATATATTTTCTTTTAGCACTTTTTTGGTTTCAAGCTTTTCACTCACCCATTACAGGAGCCACCACTTTTACATAAATAAAAGGAATTCGTTTATGTACAAATACACAGACCACCATAATTTTGACCTTTGTTAAGTTTTCAACTAGCAGGTTACTGTTCCGTTTAAAAATTGGTTTACTGAATTTATTTCATGAACAGATTTTAATAAGTATATTAAAATTGTTACTTAGCTATACTCAAATAGGGTCGAAATCAGGCTGACAGCCGGCCGTAAAACAAACACCAAATCACTGGCAAAATGAATTTCGAAGGAAACAATATTGCGCCGATCCCATAAATAATGCTAATCCTGTCTAAATAATGTTAGACAGGAAGATGATGATGTCAACGAAAACAAAAGACTCTCACATTGGTATTCTTAGACAAAATTTTCTCCTTGAGGTCACTCGATTGAGAGATGGTAGTAGGGACTTGTTTGCCCTGAGTGTAGTTTATTTTATTATTTACTTCAAATGTAAATACAAAACTTGTGAAATTACATCAGAGACTGTCTGTCTCCAGTTTGATAAAGTAACGAGTTTCTTCGCCGATAAATGTATTTGCTATTTCAGGAGCCGTAGGCGTTCTATCTCACGATATCGGAAAAGTTATTCGATGAAATTGGTAAATATTGTATGTTATTTTATTTCATTTTATTATTCACCAGTGGCGCCTATGACCACCTAAACTTTAGAACTTCCGTTATTTCCTTTTCCCGTTGGAATTTCGCTCTCTAAAATCAGTTGTACGTAGATCCGTGAGTCATTCAGATCAAAGTATTTTATATTTTTAGCTATTATTATTTATATTGATACTACTAGCTAAAAGCGCGATGCTCAAAACCGAGTGAGAAGGCAGCTAACTATGGAGGCAATCTGCCCCATATAAGAGACATGAGGCTTAAATAAGTACCTAAGTCAAGACTACTAGATTACCGCATTTTACTGAGTTAGACACGGCAGAATACAATAGTATTTCGAGTACAGTGAAACTTGTCTGAAAATCCATCTTCCTAGCAAGTACCATACACATATTTTATCGTATAAACATGGCTGTGTTCCCAAAGGGTTCCCAAAAAGGGGTAAACTAGAATTGCAGGATCACGAAAGAGCTTGAAATTGTAAACGCCGTGATATAATGGGATATTCATTCATAGATCTGATTTTTTGCGTTTGTCATGGTCTATTGATTTCCATTAGCAGCGATTTGTAATTTTTTACCGTGATGATTCATACTAATGAATAGGCAGTGTGACAGCTCATTGACGTTTTTGAACAACCTTTGATGGAGCCCTCGACACATATTTTCAGTTCAAGAAAACAATAACGTGAAATCGCCCGAATTTCCCCAAGGTCGACGTCTACTTATCCGATAGAACTAATCTCGCCTGCTTTATTGCAAAATCTATAATAATTTAATGCCTTGTCGTCGCCTTAGCTTGTTATTTCAATTAGACTAATCTTTGAAACCAGCTGTGCAATTATTATAAATTTTCCGAAGCGAAGACGGCAGACGCTTTCAAACTAAATTGACTTAGACCTTCTGAATGTTTAAAGGGAATTATATAATTATCCATGAATGCTTAATAAATATTTCACTTTAGTTTCCAAAGAAATTTTGCTGTTTTGGTCTACATGGAACATAATATGGTAGTTCCTGTAATCGGCATAGATTTTCTTGGTAACCCTCTAGAAACGTCACTCATAGCGGCGCTATTACGCAAGCAATGCCCCACTGCTCGAGCCAATGAACTGGAACGCAAGGTCTCTGTACACCTTATTGTATATCGAGTCGTGTTCTCATTAGCGCCATTTAAAACAATACCACAGGAAGGAAACAACCGGACGCCGGTCCAGACGATACGCGAAAACTATCACACTTACAAAACCAAAGTCGTTCCACCAATTTTAACCTTACTATAAATAAACGTTGCAATAGCGAAATGACATCAGTTGCACCACGTCGGTAACGATCACATCAACACGATGATGACCCAAATTATCTTTGCAGTCAGCCTGATGGCTCTAACATCAGCTAAGGTTGAGCTGGCACATGAGAAAACACCGTTCGATTACGTGAATGAGCGGCTGGACGCTATCGGAACACATGCAAGAGATGGATTGCCGTTGAGTAGTGCTTATGAAGTGGAAGAAAGTGAAGATTATCCTGACCATTTGGAAGGAGCTGCATCTTCTTTACTGAACACAGCTGTTGGTGGAGTTGGAGGAGTTAGCGGTGTCGGAGGCATTGGTGGAATAGGGCTAGGCCAAGGATTGGGATATGGCATTGGTGGTTTGGGTGGACTAGGACAAGGGTTGGGCATTGGCTATGGTGGAGTTGGCGGCGTAGGAGGCCTGGGAGTTGGGGGTGTTGGCGGTGTTGGTGGAATCGGTAATGCTGGTATTGGTGTTGGTGGTATCGCAAACGGAGTTGGACTTATCAACCCTGGAATTGGTGGTCTTGGTGTTGGAGGCGTTGGTTTAGGAGGCGGGCTTCTTTACCATCCTATTTTAGGAGCTCAAGTAGGCAGTGGATTTGTTGATAAGAAAGCTTACGACGCTGCACAAAAGAAAGGAGCTGATGAAAATATAGAGAAGTTGGAAAAGAAATCGGAAGAAGAAGTCAAACACGGACAAGAAGGTTTCCAACAAGGCGGTGCTGCTGCTAAAGGTGAAAAGGGAGAGTCTAGTTTTTACAAGGATGAAGAAGCCAAGAAAAAAGCAGCTGGTGATGAAAAATTCTACGAGGGTGCCCAAAAATTCGATAAGCATGGTACGTATTTTTAATGAATATATATTGTTTTTTCTTGACAAACCCACATTCTACAATGGTTAATGTTTGCATACAGGTGCCAATGAAGAAAGTCTGAAAAAAGGTAAAAGCCACAAGAAAGGTCACGTAAGCAAAGGCTTCAAGTCCTCAAGCAGCAAGAACGAGGAAGAGAAAACCGAAAGCTTCTACGATGAGGCTCATGATGAAGCTGACCATAAGATCGCTGGCCAGAACGTCGGTTCCTTCGGGGAAAATGCTCAGCAAGGATTCAAGGGAGCTCACGAAGAGAAGGTGCTGGATGCCAACGCAGCAGGAAAGGAAGGACATCACGTGGCTGCGGAGAAATTTGATGATGCTAAAGGCAATAAGGTAAGACATAAATTATTTAATATCCACCTGCCACTAATACACACAGGAATCTCTCCATATTAGAAAAGTTTCGTGGATATGTTCTGTATAGTGAGCTATTTTCATAGCATTAAGAAATCCCCTTCTGCTACACTTGTTATATTTATAAATATTTTGCGCAAACAATAAATTAAAATAATATTTGGTTAACAAAATTTTACACCAATCGACGTCGACATGGAATTTTAATAAAATCGATTCCCAGAAAACTTTTCTGGCGCAAAGTAATTAGAGTCCCGGGAATATCTATTTTAGGAAATATATTCTCCGCCTACTTTATATTTTGTATTGACAGTATAATTAATCTAAATATGTAATTAAATGTAACAGGATGTAACAGGATAGGTACTCTTAGTAAAAACTTGGATTTTATATTGAAGGAAGAAAAAAATATCAGTTATTTCAAAGAAGACATTGGTTTCACATCATACTCGTAACTACCATAAATATTAGAACATAGTGAACGCCCGGACGCGGACGTCCAGGACTCGGCCGCGTGGACTGCAGAAAAATACATACATACATATAATCACGCCTTTATCTCTAACGGGGTAGGCAGAGCACCAAGGGCTGATAGAACCACATGGTGCCACTTCTGACCAATTTTGAGGGTATAATTGAAATGTACAAGTTCGGTTTCTAGAAAAAAAATACGTCGAAATTATCCGGGATAAAAAGTAGTCTCCTATCTTAGACTCCAGGCTAGATACCTGAGTACCAAATGTCATTTCAATCAGTAGTTTTGAAGTAAGTCGTACAGACAGACAGAGTTACTTTACCATTTATAATATACTATTACCTACCTACCTAAGTAAGTAAGGATCATATAGAACATGTTACTCGTACAATATACCTTACCTTTCTATCCTCAGGGAGAATTCCTGCAAAAGGGCTACAAAGGCGGTGCAGAAGTGCTCGAGAAAATTCAACAATCTTGGAGCCCACTCCATCCACGGTCACCAGGAGGCGACCGGAGGTTATCAGCAAAGCAAAGGGATCTTGCCCATCCACTAGAATCCACTACGATATCTTTCATGACGACCTGAGCTTTTTATAATAAAGAATTTTGGATTTTTTGGTTACTTGTGGATTTATTCTGGGTGTTAAGTCAGCTTAGGAACTCAGGGACGTTCTTTCATGTGACAATTTAAGCTAGTCTTGTCAGTGATCTTTTACATCCAACCTCGTTATGCTCAACATGGCTGCAGGATCAGCAGTTCTATGACTACCCTATTTTGGGAATACGGCCGTGTGAAGCATTTATCAATGCAGATCACTAAAATAATTATCTTAGTCCTAAGTTTAGTCATATAGGTTATTGATCAGCGGACCAAGCATGTGAGGTGAGCTATGAGCTGCTAGAAGTCTAATGGAAGGATATGAAATAAATATATGTATGTAGATAGGTACATACTACGTTTTTTTATTAAGAACTCGTAGTCAACAATAATTAAAATAAGTGGCAAAATTTATTAATCAAACACCTTTATTTGCAAAGAATTATTTTAACGAAAACTAGCAGTACATTCAAAATCAAAACTTAGACTACATGCAAAGTACAATAAAGTAATTAATTAAACATAGAAATTTAAAATATGTAGTAACTCAAATATAACTCTTTTTCTCTATTTTGAGTCCATTTCTGAAGGAACATTTCTTGCTATAGCCGTTACAGTATATAACTGGAGAACTGTATTTAGACGAATAGCCAGATTCATTGCTGTTTTGACTACAAAAAGATCTAATAAGGAAAATAAAACAATATTTGAGAAACCAAGAAAATATATGGATTCGCTAGAATACAAGTATACTAAGGTTAGAGAAACATAAGTCTTCTTCAATAAAAATAATGAGGAGTTCAAAAAGTATAAAAAAATTAATCATAACACTATAAATAAATTGAAGTATGTATTTCTTTCTTAGTTTCTTACGGTGTTTTTACTTGTAATAGACATGTTATAGGCATGCAATAAACTCTTTTTAAAACAATCAGTTACAGTACTTTAACAGGTATACAATGTTTATAGCTTTTTGCAATAACGCGATAAAAATCTGGATCATTGAACTATAATAAATGCCAAAATAGACACGCTTTACATTTCTAAATGAATATAAATTAAAACAATTAGAATCCTAACAGAGTTATTTGATTAAAACAAAGTCGATCAAGCAAGAACAAAAAGCTCGCTTTGACAATGTTAAATTTAATTTATAAAAATGCAGCTATAGAAACTTGTTAAAGACAAGAACTAACTAAAGAGAAACTCTGTAAGTCCTTCAATTAATATGATGGATTTCATCATCATCATCATCAGCCTATTGCAGTCCACTGCTGGTCGTAGGCCTCCCCCAAGGGCACGCCACAAGACTGTCATGGGGGCTATTTGTCCATAGTAACCACGCTGAGCAGGCGGGTTGGTGACCGCAGTTTGCATTTAGGACTATGTTGTCAACACGGGAGACGCTGCTGCCCACCTCCCGGAAATGATGATGGATTTAGATTGGATTAATTAGGGCGACAAATTATACATCATTTATTTAAAGAAAAAACCCCGACTGCGTAAAAATTTTGAATTAGTGTCACTCTCACGATTAGATGAATCCATTTATATCTTTTAAGCTCAAACACGACAAGCCGTTTAGGCTCTAGAGTTGGCCAAAAAAAAAAACATAACACTCGAAAAACATACCCCTCCTTCTGGCGCAGTCGGGTAAAAATAAATAGATTATCATGATCCATTTTCATTTTATAAGTGGACGGAATTTTATGAAAATTGACATATAGGTACATAGCCAGGGCCGGCCCTCCACGCGTAAGTCGAGAAAAATCTCAAAATACTTATAGCGATAAAATAGTTAGTTATAAGCTCACTTAAATTCGCAAACTTAGTCTATTCAGCGCCCCCCATTCACCTTAAAAATGTCAATAGATATTAGTTGCGCTTTTTTTCTGTGGCCTTATGCAGCCTCCAACACCCACGAGGGGGCGTACCCCACTTTGGGAAAGACTTAGACGCGTAAGTCTCTTATCAATAAGTAGGCTTGTGAC
The DNA here is from genome assembly GCA_014607495.2 of Carposina sasakii. Classification (NCBI taxonomy): domain Eukaryota; kingdom Metazoa; phylum Arthropoda; class Insecta; order Lepidoptera; family Carposinidae; genus Carposina; species Carposina sasakii. The sequence goes on from CP053161.1 coordinate 5,864,791, forward strand.
CAGAATACCGTTAGAGGTTCTTTAAAAAGTGGTTGTACCCGGCCGAGTCTGGAGTCGGCGGCGTGAACACTGTCGATGATATCCTGTTGGAAGTGTTGGATTTCTGGAAATAATATGAGAACTCGCTGAAAGAAAGAGAAAACCAGAGAGAAGAGAGAGGGAATAAAATAGGACCTTCCATATAGCAACGCTTTTGCGGTAAGGGAATTGCCCAGGACTGTGTGGCAAAAGGGGCGTGAAGGCATCAGATTTTGACTTACAGTTAGTAAATTCGCCCATGGTGATGGTAGTGCTAAATCCGGCCCGATCCCTTAGGATAGTTACGTATCTTGTACAAGCAAAGCGGTAGCAATGTGATAACAAAAATTGTTTTGTATGTATTGCTAACGCTTTGCTTTTGCTAGATACGTAATAAAGTGACCTTTCTACTGTAGATTACTTACCGTAAATTTCTCCTCATACATATACAGGGTGTAACAAAAAGGGTATGTTAAGCGAAAAGCTACGTAAATAGCCCACTGTAGAGAACCTATCCACAAAATTTTAGACTCGAAATCACATGTTTATTTTTCCCGATAGTATGGAGAATTTTTAAGTATCTCAGGAATTCTCATACAATTTTGAAAAATAAACATGTGATTTCGAGTCTCAAATTTTGTGGATAGGTTCTCTACAGTGGGCTATTTACGTAGCTTTTCGCTTAACATACCCTTTTTGTTACACCCTGTAGACACGGCTGTGGTCCCGAAAATGGGGTATCCAGAACTGCAAGATCACGAAGGAGATCCTTCAATCACGTTTAGCATATCGGGGTCAGATGTAAAAGTGACTAGTTGCTAGCTCATCACCTGAGAGAACGCCCCTAAATTCCTGAGTCAACTCTTACGACATACACGGAGGGAGATGCAGCATATGTACTCTAGTGTAGCCCCAGATATACACAGGCTATAAAATAAAATATGCATAAATATATATTACCTGACTGTGCGCACTGTATGACCGTTGCTTGCTTAATCTAGTAGGGGTCACAAGGTTGGACTGATACGGTTGCTGTAGGGAAAAATAGTTTAACAAGAATGTTATCTGTTAGACATTGTTATTAATTTATTATAGATTAAGCCGGGAATTTCCCGGTTGTTGAGAAAAATAAGATGTTTTTATAAGCCAACTGTGCCTACAACTATCGTTTCATAGAATAACTAGAATAATTTCGGAACTAGAGTCCGTTTCATAGAATAATGCAAAGCAACTAGCGCTTTCGTTCGAAGAACTATTTAGTAAAACGCAGTCTAGTCGTAATCTACCTAAAGCAGTGGTTCCCAAAGTGATCCAGGTGGACCTCCAGGGGTCTACAGGAGCCTCGACGGGGGTCTACGTTGGCGTGAAAAAATTGAGGTTCACAATTAATTTGTATGTGATGTAGGCCTGTAGGGGGTCCACCAGAACCAGTAAACTTTTGAAAGGGGTCTACGAGATATAAAAGTTTGGGAACCTCTGACCTAAAGGCTCTCTTATCTCCGATTAAATGTCCTCTCTTTTAGTCTTTGATACAAAGAATAGGACAGCTTTATGAGCTTAATTGTATAGAATAATCCCGTACCAGGCTAGATTTTCCCTAAAAAAATGTTTTCATAAAATAATATTTACATCACATCAGCCTGTTGCAATCCACCGCTGGACGTAAGCCACCCCCAGGGCACGCCACAAAACTACTGCAATGCTTTTGCCCACGGGTTATTTACTCAACAAATCTACTTGAAATTTTGCATACATGGTTGGTAGTACGGAGAAAGAGTTAGACTACATTTTGTAGACCATGCGGACGAAGAAGCGGGTAACAGCTAGTCATAATCATAACATAGTTGGTATAGAACAATGTCTCTATTGAGGGATCGCCCGCCACCGGGCCCTATACCCTCCGCTGACCCTCGGATCTGCCTACTCATGATCACGAACACAAGACACTACAGTCGCAACGAGAAGCCAGATCCAAGCACCTAGCATGCAACCATAAATACATAGCTGCTAAACCGAAAACCAATTAAAACTTTAATCGACATATGTTTCGCCAACACCCGTGGCATCATCAGGATTAGTTTTCCATGTTAGTTCTATCTACCGAACCAACTAACTAACAACCCTGTTCGTGATCATGAGTAGGCAGATCCAAGGGTCAGCGGAGGATATAGGGCCCGGTGGCGGGCGATCCCTCAATAGAGATTTAAACTTCCGAATAGTGACGCCTGATACAATTCAATATAGAACAATGTCGCTTCCCGCTGTGTCTGTCTCTATGTAAGCTTAGATCTTTTAAACTTGGCAACGGATTTTGATGCAGATTTTTTAAATAGAGCGATTCAAGAGGAAGGTCTATGTGTATAGTGTCAGAATTGCACCCATGCGAAGCCGGGGCGGGTCGCTTGCTTAAGATATAAGAGCTTACTTACATTGTACGGTGTACTTTTAGCCGGCCGTTTATATGTCGGCGTGGATTGTATGAAATTCGGCGATATACTCGGAGATATTATTGGTATGTTGAATGGAGAACTTTGTTCTGGAAAAGGCATCCACATTATCATATGTGATTAAATTAGTGAGATGTTACGATTTTTACTTCTTCTCATTAAGTTGTGAAAACGCGATATTCGGATATTAACACTTGCGGCATTGCAAGCGCACGATCCAGTGTCAATATGCAAGCAGAAGGGGAAACGCATTTCTCACAAACGAAGTAAACTTTATGGGATGTACTAATGTAATATCATTATGATATTACACAGTGTGAATGGTCTCGTACAAAATTTATGCCGAATGATACATTTTTACATCTTAAGATGTAAAATGATATTACATTTTACATCCCATAGTGAAAAGCCGACTTTAACAATAACACTAAGGGCCGATTTTTCTAATGGTCAGTCTATTCTGAAGGATAAAGTTGATGATGTCTCTATCTTGATGAAGTTTTAGGGAATGATAGCATCAACTTTATGAAATAGGCTATCTGATGTTTGGAAAAATCAGCCCTGTCCCCTTATTACCTAACTAGCAAAAGCAAAGCGATAGCGAAAATTTTACAAAAATCGCTGATTGCTTGTCAAATTCGTATTACCTACGTAAAATGAATTTCAAAGGAACTTTGACATTTCAAGGCGAATATTGTACAATATTCGCTATCGCTTTGCTTCGTCTTTGCTATTGCAAATTAGGTAATCAGGGGGCTGAGGGTACTCGTCCACGTCCGACAATCGGTGAGCGATTTTTTATAGGAGAAAAATAGAATAAAGCAATAGGGCAACGCACACATCCTGCAATTCCTAGGAAAAATCACAAAATTTAAGAACAAAAGAATCGAAGGAAAAATCGGTCCTAACTTACAAAATGTCTGACGTTGGCAAGCACCCTTAATTATCTTTAGTTCAGCAACTTACTGGACTGATTAGCTAGTTGTGCCTCCAAATGTTTGAGAACCTTCTGGTACTCCTTCAGTTGTTTGTGTTGTTTTTGACACAGTTCTGTCATGCGTTTCAGTTCCGTGCGCGCTGAGTAGAATTTTTTCGTCTAACAAAAAATATATACATACATATATGGGTGAATTTCCCAGGTACGTTTTTAGCGCGGCGTGGATGAAAATCGTAATGGAAAGTGCAAAATACACATTTATCAATTTTTTTTAATTAAGTTCAGACAGTGATCAAGACTAACGTTTAAAACTTAAGACCAAAATCTATTTGTTTACGCATTAAAAAAATTATCAAAGGCTCTAAATCTAATTGCGGTGCTATATCCCCACTTCATTTGCAAAAATAAATTTGGCTCTTTCAATTTTCGGGTGAATTAATTTAACAGAATACATACATATTTTAAAAATATATTAAATGACACTATTATTTACACCATGAGCAGTAATTTAACTTAACCCGGTAGCACCTGTAACAGCTTTTTAAAAATGTCCCGCGGAAAAAGTCAATAACGCTGGCGCATTTTGAACATTACACTATTTCATCATAATGAATGAGATAGATGCTAAGCTATCTTTCCCCGCACTGCTCTGTCAAGCCATCGTATACCAAGTACAAGGATGTTTGATACACTGAACAGTTTTCCCGCCAAAAACGTAAGTATATCCTGCGGTGGCACAGGAATACAAATTTATCATATAACGGTGTCATGTGTATTTAAAAAACTAAAAGGCTGTTTAAAAATAAATTTTACAGATGATTAAAGATTAGATATATCGACGTAATTGCAAACGAATTATTACATTTAAAATAATAGTGTCCGTTATAATTTGTACTTTATTAATTAATTCTAAGTACGGTGTCGCAACTCCAGTGGCTCCGGTGGCAAAAAAGAGGGCCACCGTAATTTAATAATGTCACCGTAATTGATATTTTGTCTTTTTGTATACAGGATGACTGGAAAACGGGTATTATTTCTATTGAGATGTAAAAGTACAGCCCATTTTCTACCTTCATGGGTAGGAAGACCCATTGAAAAAATTACGGCTTCAGGTTATGCCCCATTTTGTAAAGTTTTTAAAATCACCTTATTATTAAATGGAAATGCATAAAAAAACTAAAATATGTATTTCAGTAATTCAACTAGATAAATAAAAAATCATTTGAGACAAAACAACAGACATCAACTTGGCATTGTCAAAGTACAATTACCAAAAGGTTTATAATTTTTTTTTCCTGATTCTTTCCTATTAATTCAAAATAATGATTGCACGTAATGCGCACACTTTATTAAACTCAATTCAAAAGGTATAATTATGAAAAAGCTTACCAACAGCTGACTAATAAGAATTTTAAAAGGTGCTATCCTATGGCGCGACAACCTTTTTTAACAAGTAATCTAAGTTTGTAGTCAAATTAAAAAAATACAAAGGTGATGAACTGACATTATAATACAGGGTGATTTTTGGTCGTCAACGTTCCCGAAAACTACGGAATCTCCTTATCATCACGATCATTTTTCTCCATGGAAGCATACCTGGGAAGTGTCTGGTTTCCAAAATATTAGGGTCCAAAGTTGAGTAAATAGACTGCGTTTTTCTACATAAATGCACATAGACGCGCGTAGCAGGATTTTTTCACGAAAAATTATTAATATCTGTCTATAAAAAAACTAACATAAACACTAGACACTATAAATTTCGCACGATCAAGGAATTTAAAAAAAAAATTCAAAAAAAAAATTTTTTTTTTCCCAGCATTTTTTTTGGCATAAACTTACTTTATTTAATGTATAGAGTACGTACCCTTCGTTAAAGGTGGCCACAAAAAAACACCTGTATATAGCATAGGAATCTTACTGCTATCCAAAGGCCTTTTCATGATGCAGTTCAACTCGAATCGAGGTCATACCGCCACCTTCATCTCGTCTTACGTCCAGGCAGCCGCTCTGTAGCATCCAGCCAGTTACACTGTTTGTCTATCTTTCGGTGTCTAAACGACTAACACGGCCGGCACTTACTGTCCAGTTCCTTTTTGGTAGGGGATGAGCATACCTAATAGTGTTCCTGATACAGTCTGAGCACTGTAGGTCAATCGATAGACAGCATAAGTACACATATCGACAGGTAGACGTTATAAGAAGGGAACCGTTCCTAAATGAACTAAGTTCTTCCAGGCACTTAAGATTCATCCCTCAATATTAATAGCTGACCAATAAGAATGTAATATTTTTCTGAGTCCTGATTGTTCTCAGAAAAAATATCTATATATTGAATGTTCTACTGGCCTAAGTGGTGTACTCATGCACATAATTATTATCTACTTCAATCCCACGTTTTGTGATATTGATTATGACTTGGCCTTTCAGTTCTCAGTACCTCAAGGAAACCACCCATAATTGCTACTATAAATGAACAGTTACGAATAAACCCGAGTAACTTTGCGATAAACCCGAGTAGCTTGAACAAGTACGCCTGATGATAACAGAAGAGTTCTACTTGCCTCAATATAACACTGCCATAGGCTGTAGCGCCACGGAATGTATTTTTCGAAACCTTTATTGGTCAGCTGCTTGTAAGCTTTCTCATAATAAGTTACACCTTTTTGAGTAGCTTATTAAATAAGGAATTTAGTTTGATAAAGGGTACGCATGACGCTGTATATTATTTTGAAAGAATAGGGGCTTAATTGGCAAAAACATTTAACAAATTTTGCTTGACCATTCCATGTTGATAGATTTTTGGGAGGCAAAAGTATAAAATGTGATTCATTTCTTATATGCCATTCTACTGCTCTAAAAGGAGATTTTAAAAAAATCATAAAATTGTCATATCTCCGACACTGTGAATTTTCGGATGGGGTGTTCCTTATGTATAAAGGTAGCTAACGAGGTGCACTTTCACATGTGAAAAGAAATGATCCTTATTTCTGGTTTTCGAAGATTTTTACGTACATATAAATAAATACGGCTAGGTTCCTGAAATTGTGTAGTCAGAACTGCGAGATCTTAAAGGAGATACCATGGCCACTACGTTTTATGCTAAGAAAAAACTCACTATGAAGTATTTTAAAGTATGTAATAAAATATTTCTCTAACTGTTAACGTGTTCCTTAAATTTGTTATCATAGTTTCTAAGCTATAATCATGATGATAAACATTATTACCAACTAATAAACGAAAAATCTAAAGTTTTCAAGTTCTTATAAAATAAATAAATATGTAATCCATATGATGTTCTCCTGTATTTATAATTCCGCTGGTTGTAATCAATTTCAGTGGAGAGATTTACAATTTCGGTGGTTTGATAATAATATCGGTGGCGATTGAAATTTTTAAATGCAGATATCTCAAGAAATAATACGTTTTTAAAAATGTGTACCATATGACTGAATATTATATATTTTTGGCTATTACTTCGAATAAAAAAAGTTATAGAAAGTGGATATAAAATTTCGCCAGCGTAATTGGTCAAAAATCGAGGTTGTTGAAATTCACCCATATACAAGGCTGTGTTCCCGAAATGGTAGCCAGAAATGCAGGATCATTAAGGAGATCCTCCAGCCACTTTTGTTGTAACGGGGAGAGATATAAATATCAGTGACATGTTGTTGGCTTATCGCCTGAGACCATGCCCGAGTTGCTTGGTCGACTCTTAGGATATAATTATACGGATGAAGATGCAGCTGATGCTTGTATTCTAGTAGGTAATAACAAATACATACCTACTTACAACTTACATACATATAAATAAAAAATTAATAAATAAATAAATATTCACACACTTCACACACATTAACTTAGTCCCACATTAAGATCCATAAGGTCTTGTGTCGTGGGCTCTAAGCAACGGTATATAAATACATAGATAAGTATATAAACATCCATGACTCGGAAACAAACATAAATATTCATCATATCAATGTTTGCACCTACCGGGATTCGAACCCAGGACCTATGGCGTCGCAGGCAGGGTCACACCTACTACACCAATCGGCCGTATATACATACTTACACCCATACATATTATCACGCCTTTTAATCGGGGTTTAATGCACATAGTCATCATGCTGGGCATGAGAGGCGCTGCTGCCCTCTCGGAAACCTATAATCGACTCTTACGATACCCACGGGCAGACATGGGATAGTGTTAATTCTAATCTGCCGATGTCACATGGTAGATGGTTACAGATTACATGGCTACTGGTGGAACATATTTACCGACTGCAATAAATACGACAACAAACGCCGTCTGTGTTGCTTCTGAAATTGAAGAACTTCGCAAGATTTTTTAATTATATCCTCAGGGTCTGTAAAATAGTCCTGAATTTCTGGATTCATCTGAAAAATATCCGGTTTATATAAAAATAGGTAATAAATACCTCGTTCCAACAAAAATATAAAATTTGGTACTAAATACCGTACATCTGGAACCAACTTCATAAAACTGCATGGCGCTCGACATACTAAGCACGTACTTCCTTGTACACCTAAAAAATATTACAATATTAAAAACAGTATACCTAATGCAATAGTTGCCAATATACATATATAGGTAATTATATTAAAAACTCTAAACTGAATCCATAAAAAACATTAAACTGAATCCATAAAAACACTAAACAGCACATTCATTTTAATTTATATTTATGAACTTAAATATAACAAACCATTCTCTAAGCAATTATTGCAAAACATGTGGCCACATGATGACAAATGTAATACAATTCCTGGCTCAAGCTGGGTAAAGCAGTTATTGCAATGTATCCAGTCCATATTTTCATATTTGGTTTTAAAGTAGTTTTATTTTATTAAAGTTCTAGTTAAAATTCAAAACTTTTATGCCCGCCATTTTTCTATCAGGCTTTTTTATAGGTCAATTTCCTTTTTGGCGACGAAAATCGGCCCATACAGCCAAAAGTGTATCTTTATTTTTTTTAATAATGAAGAGGTTTTATACCTCATATTTCTCCAAAATTTTATTATAAAACCTAAGTTATTAGTATTTGCTTTGCACAATAATTGTTATGTTTGCGTACGTTGTTATGTATAGATTTATTATCCCGGGATTTCAAAGTTCATTTATTATACTTAGGTACATAATACCTTCGGTACGTAGGTTTTTATAAAATAACTTTCAAACTTCGTTGAGAAAGGTTAACTTATAAAATAAAAGTACAAAACATTGTTTGTATAGTAACCGGCTCATACACAGTCATCCATTACAAAAGTAGTATCATCTGAGCCTCGACGAGGATCGTTTGTGCGTGTGGCCAGTGGTCATACGGTCAGTGACCATGACTTTATTTCGTGTATTTTTAGCGTGTTTGGTCGCCTTGACCACTACAGTGTACTGCAAGATTCCATGTATGTCCTCTTTTCTTTTACTCTTTTAAAATAAATACTTTGTGCATGCAAACTCATTAGCCGTTTAAAAATTGAACATGACGACGACTCTGCGCGTTCGAAATTAGATTTGGGTGTTGCATATGTGGTTAATGAAAACAGAGTATACATCATGAAGGAGTTAAATTATACTTAGGTTAGGTAAGTACTACCTAATCAGGTTTATTTAATAAATAGTCATTTGTTTTTGGGATTTTGCCTACCCACACAAGTAACATACGTTAGTACGTAAGTAAACATTTTTTTTCGGGTTCATTAAAAAATTTCAATGCACCGTTAGCTATTTATTTTCTAGCAAGTTTTTCCTTTTAAATTAAATACCTAACTTTGGTTCTTATCTGGATATTATGTTCCTCGATACTTTATATCCAGGTTACTAAGTAGATAAAGTTTATAGACGGTCACGGCCGGTCAAGTTCATGTATAAATAGATAGACGTTACTGCGATCCCATCTGCTAGGCTTGCTGGGAAAATGGTAGAAATTAAAATAATGATTCAAAATGTAAAAAAACGGCCAAGTGCGAGTTAAACTGGCGAGGAGAGGCTTTTGTACAATGCAAGGAATTCTTATAGTAGGTTTTCCTCTAATCCACAAGTAATGAAGGATATTAGTATATTCTGAAATTTTTGGCTTTCAGTACTTTCAGAGAACGTGGGAAGATGGTAAATTTACGCTTTTTTTCTTGAACCCTTCGTTGTCGTTTTTCTGTGTTCCCAAAATGGGATAGCCAGAACTGTAGTATCGTAAAGGGGATTCCTCAGCCAAACAGCGGAAGGCAATTATTTCCCCCCCATTCCTGCAAACAAACCGTCAAAAGTTTTGCAGGGCATTAGCTATAAGAGGAACTTCACTGTACCTGCCTTTTTTTAAATAGTAAATAAATAAATAATACATACGTAAATAGTTGTAAATCTCCTAATATTGTTTCAGATAAGATATGCGTGCCATCGCAATACCTTGGCGACTGCCAGGACATGCTCGAAATCCCCACCAAGAGCAAAGTCCAGCTGGAGTGTATCCCAGCCAGGGATCGGTGAGTAGAAATAAATAACAAAATAAATATTCACACACTTCACGACACATTAACTTCAACATTAAGATCCATGATCCATAAAGGTCTTGTGTCGTAGGTACTAAGCAACGTAGATACCTAATATAAATACATCGATAAGTATAGAAACACCCATGACTCAGAAACAAACATCAATATCAATATTCATCATATTAATTTTTGCACCTTCCGGGATTTCGAATCGAACCCAAGACAAGACCAGGCGTCTCGGGCCGCCGTCAAAAATACCAGCATAGGTAACACTGTGAAAACGAATATAACTTTAACATTGGTATTCTCAGTCGTATTTTTCCCCTTACTCGAGGTGATAGTACTTCGTATGGTTATTATAAAGGTTTAATGGTGTAGTATGTGTAGCGAAAGAGATGTGTCAGGACCGTAGCAAGTGGAGATCCGTGATCTGTGCCTATCCCTCCGGGAAAGAGGCTTGATTTTATGTATCTATAAATTTGTAGTAGGTACCTAAAAGTTGCAAGCATCCCACCCTCAAGGTGAACTTTTCGTGATAACCAAGAAGTTGTCATCATCATCTTCCTGTCTTTAGGTATCCCATTATTTAGGTGGTCGGCGCAATATGGTTTCTTTCGAAACTCACATTGCCAAAGATTTTGCATTTGCTTTACTAAAAAGTTAATTTTTCATGATCTAATTTCTTTGGACAATTTTATTGATGTGCTCAACTAACGTTGATGAAATTGCCCAGAATGGAATGCCTGAACTTCGTGCAGCAACGCCAAGCTGACATCGTTCCGGTAGACCCTGAGGATATGTACGTAGCATCCAAGATACCTAACCAGGACTTCTACGTGTTCCAGGAGTATAGGACCCATGATGAACCTAATGGTGAGATCCTTGAAACCTTTACTCTTTTCTCGTTGTTACTATAAGACGGGTGTCATACATACAGGGGATGTACTTTATTTTCATTGTACTTAATTCTCCTCGTCATCATGAATATTTATACACGGACATTTTTCTCCATGGATATGCATACCTAGGAAGTTTTTGGTTTTCAAGATATTACGGTCCAAAGTTGAGTCGTAAACGGTGGCAATCAAAAAACATTCTGTATACACACACACTACTGCTAATGTTAGCGGCTCGTTAAGATACATATCTACATAATATAATGAGGATATGTGCCATCTAATCTACACATCATTACGATTCTAGCATCCCTCGACATTATCTCGAAACACGATATTAATGTGCATACAAAATGTATCTGTATATGTTCATCTAATGTTCGATAACAACAGCTTTTATGCGTAGCACATATCAAGTGCCAGAACTGGATAGCTTAGTATATTCGAGGTGAGCATCTTGATTCGAGAAGATTGCTGTGTGCTGATGATACTATCTACATCAAGACACTACGCAAAATGTCTTATATATTTGTATATGCAAAGTCGAGAGATATGTCGAGAGACGCGAGAATCGGGGCCATGGCATATTCATGCATTGTTTATGCCCCACAATAGCATAGACATCGGTTAACCTCACTCGTTTGCGTATTGTGTTACAATGCGTGTATAATTGAAACTTGCTACCATTCTACCATGTTTGGTACTAGAACCAGTTTGTAGTTATCAGTTACTGATAACAGGATAACTCTTTTATACTCGCATAGGTACCTAATCTACCAAAACGTAGGTACCTAAACGAAAATCCATAGTCTCAGCCTGTCCTAGTGAGTCATATGCCTATATAAGGTCTTTTAAAAATTAGTGATTATCTTTGTAGTTAAAGAGAAACAACTTTCACTATGGAACCAACTCCGAAATAGTGAAAAAAATCAGGTGTTCCATACATTTCAGTGCAGTAATTATTCGAGATTGTATGGAACAGCTGATTTTTTTTCACTGGGACAGGTTGAGACTATGGATTTTCGTTTAGGTACCTACGTTTTGGTACGAGATTAGGTACTAATTTATTTGTCACTTGCGTTAATATTAGTGCTGTAAGCTTTTCCCCTAAGAATAAGCATAACATACCAAAGTTATAGGACAAGTTTCGGCACCTTCTCTAACATTCGGACCGGATTGGACTCGGACCGGAATCGATAAGATACAGTTAAATGCATCTACTCAACGCCAAATGTATTCTAACTAACTTGTGGTCCAAACTTTCTCCTATTTTATATCGAGTGCATTAACTATTCAATTTTTAAAACTACTGTTACTTATAATACAAAGTTGCAACTAGGGTTTCGCAGAATAACTCCTTTGCTTGTTTTCGGAACTAATATTTTGTCCAGTTTTGTACAGATAATGTAGTCATACCAGTCATACGCATAGTATTACTATGTGTATGACCTAGTAACTATCGCCCCGTCATGAACTATTTGATGAAACGCACTCTAGCTAGGCAGGTACTAACAGGTTAGGTACGTATATTTCATAACCATACCATATTGGAGGTATACATTTCAAAATAGGTACTTCCCTACCGCACCTAATCTCGTCATAATAAGCTCGAAAAGGGCTACCCAGTAAAACTATTTCTGGCTTTTCAACCACATCCTCTCAAAGGCCCTATTATGTATAAGGTTGTCAGTTGTTTTATATACACATTTCCAACCGAAATATCGAGATATTTTCATAGTTTTGAACATAGGGATTTACTTTATAATACAATAACATAATGAACGTATTAATGTGCATATTCTTATTATCTTTAATTCATATTAATTTTTAAAACATTCATAGATACAGGAGGGAGACAAGATTTACCTAGAGGAATAAGATTCCTCGTTGCTTCATTACCAAGTTTAGTAGTAATAGCATCAGGAGATAATAATCTTGTAATATTTTATTTAATGTTTGTGAAACCTTATCTTCATTTATGGCAGCCTTACTCTAAGTGCCCTTACACTGGAAATGCCGTTAAACCATAATTAAATTACAAACTCCAAACTTTAGCCCCGCGAGGAACCTTCAGTGGAATCCACTATTGAAAATGCGGACTAAGTCGTGGGCGTCCACTAGTTTTTTAATGCGTAAAGATGTTACCTAGTATTTTACGTTCAGATTCGTAATAAAATATTTATTCTTATCCTGCCCTAATGAAGGATGATTTAAAAATAGACACACAGGTACATCTTTCAATATAACATTGTGTTCAGTAGACCAAACAATGTCCATTGTAAAATCATTTCCTAATAGAACAAAGTCAATAGTTTTACAACTTCTAATGATGACGATTTGTGTTGTTGTTATAATATAAAGGAAGAAGGTCATGTCTAAGTTGCAAAGCTTTCAATTACGAGTATGTACGAGTATCTAGTTAAATTTTTCCGCATTAAACCCATTGATACCCAGATAGATTGCACGGCTCTTCTGTATTTTATTTATGTTGTTACATTTTTATAATTATGTACATGTATTTCACTATCTTCGTTTCTTCCTAAGGTTTCTTGTATCTACCCTGTTTGTCTTGTTTTATTGTTGCGATTTTATCTGTATTATGTATAATCTATCTATTCTATATCTATATCTTCTATCTATCTATCTATACATTGATATAATAAAAATGTAACGGATCGCTGTCTGTACATGGAAGATATATGAAAAAATATATTATAAGAGACCTTTATTAACTCAATAGTACCCAAAACAATGATTTTTGGAATTTTGTCAGTTTGTCGGTTTGTCTATTTGTCGGTTTGTCTGTGCGTTTGTGCACGCTAATCTCAGAAACGGCTGAACCGATTTCGATGCAGTTTTCAGTAATATATTGTGACAGGTCCCACTTAACATATAGGCTACTTTTTATCTCGGGAAAATGTTTTTATCCCGGATAATTTCGACATTTTGTTTTTTCTGTAGTCCACGCGGACGGAGTCGCGGGCGTCCACTAGTCTTGAAATAAAAACCTAAATTCTATTCAACATTTTTATTTATGTACAGATTATACCTACTTGGCTTATTTTTAGGCTTTCGACCAAAATGCTAAAATAAAACCTTTATGGTGTGATTTAATATCAATTCTTCATTTACAGCGGAGTTCCGTTACGAAGCCGTCATGGTGGTGCGAAAAGACCTGCAGATTGATAATCTGGATCAACTGAAGGGATTGAAGTCTTGCCACACTGGAGTCGGCAGAAACGTTGGCTATAAGGTAGATATGTTCTCTAAGAGACCCTTAGGTATGGGCACATAAAGTGATAAACAAAAGATATCCACTTTATACTCTTCATGACGAAGCCTTCCGAGGGCCTTCGAGGGCTACTTGTATTTTATTCTAGTTTAAAAAGGATTATATGAAGGGTACCGTTTCAACCCTGCCATTCCCATGGGTGCATTATATAAAAGAATGAATAAGTAGATATACCCAAAAAAACTTTTTTCATCATTTTACCTATAACGAAAGCGCCTATAAACGTAAAGAAAACAGGATAACCCAATTTCCTCTCGAAAAGGCTTATACGCAAAAGTTTAGGAGCGTTCGATGTTTATTGAATTACGACTTTTTTACTTCGCAAGTTGTAGATACGTAGATATGTGCAAAGAAATAACATTACGTGAACATTACTCTTCCAAATAAGATCATTTGTAACTTTCAACTAACTAGGTAGGGTATTACTTCTATGCGGTAGTCCCTTTCTTCTCCGAATATCGATCGTCCGGAAATCATAATCCCTAACAAGTTTGCTATGATCATCACTTTCCATAATGCTCGCGTATACGAAATTGTATATTACCTAATCGTCTTTAATTCTAATACTTTTGTGTCATAAGATCGGGTGTTATAATGATTAGATGTCCTAATTTTTCTTGCTATAAAGTCACATGTCCTAAGTGTTATATTGTATAATGTATGTTAGACCGAATGGTGGTTTATAATAATATTCTTAATAGGAATCTTTCTAGAGCATTATTTTAAAAAAATGGTTAAATAAAAAACAGGCACATAAATCGACTCAGTTTACCCCGACTCCACGCAGTCTTGTCTGCCCTACCCCTAGAGTGCAATGTAAAAGCGCGTAGGCCAGCCTCAACCGCGGCGGTAAGCGTTACATCCATCTGCGACGATAAGCTCGCGTGGGACCGCCGTAGTCCCGCAGCGCCGGAGCCGTGACAGACACCATGCTTGCTGCA
Organism: Carposina sasakii; assembly: GCA_014607495.2. NCBI lineage: Eukaryota > Metazoa > Arthropoda > Insecta > Lepidoptera > Carposinidae > Carposina > Carposina sasakii. Next base: position 5,879,829 of record CP053161.1, read on the forward strand.
TGTTTGCTTACATGCTGCGTGCTTGCTTGCATGCTGCATGCTTGCTTGCATACTACATGCTTGCGTGCATGTTGCATAGTTGATTAAAACAAGAAAGTTGTTTTGGGAAGGTTAAGTCCGTTAGGACTTACAACTATTATAGAAAAGCATTTTATGTCTTATGAATATTATAGATTGTGATATTTATGGCAAAAAAAATTTGGTCATATTATATTTAGGGATTTTAGTTTTCGGGCAAGTGATATTATGAGACATTAAGTTAGGGATACTTATCATTCGGACACATGATGATTATGTCACAAAACATTATGACACGTTAGATTATGGATAAAAATGCTGCTCTTAGAGTGAAAAAAAAATTATAACACTACTGCTGCTTCTCTTTCCGGGTATACTCGTAGGTACTGTACAAGTCAGTAGAGGGACAAGAGGGTCTTGGTGTTTTGTAGGCGATGGGCTAACCACCTGTCACTACTAACCGAACTTGTACATCTCAACTATACCCTGAAAATTGCTCAGAAGTGTCACCATGTGGTTCTATCGGCCCTTGGTGCTCTGCCTACCCCGTAAGGGATGAAGGCGGGATTATATGTAGGTATTTTACCATATAATGACGTTATTTTCAAGGAAGACTTTTTTCCGGTATAAAAAGTAGTAGATATTAGTGACATACTTTTAATAAATTATGTTATTCTTGGATATTCCACTCTTTGTTACATTGGTAACTATTCATATTGAACCCGAAAAGCTATCGTGTTATGTAGAAAAAATATATAAGCTATGATGGAAGGTACATACATAAGCTGTAGAGATGGCAAATATAAAGATTTGTAGCAAACAATTTAATAACATGTTTCAATCAATGTTTGGCCCACCGAGATTCAAACCTAGGACTTTCGTCTCAGCCAACAGAGTTAACATAAACCAGGCAAAGCCAATTTGCACAACGTTATAAAAAGCCTCTGGAAATAACTCCCGTTTTTGACACAAAAAAAAGCAGTTACCTTGGACCGTTGTACCTACGGCACCCGAGAGAACTGGGCCTGAGCTACGTCAAATTCCTTCCCTAAGGACCCTGCTATAATGAATACCATTGCCCCGGATAAAACTTTAATAATTTGTTCTTTTACACGAGTATTTTTAAAGGTTACGAATTATTTTTTAAAAATGAGGCATCAAGTAGTTAGTATGTTTAAACTGTGCTAAATCTTAAGTAATAGGTTATGGGCTTTTGGAAGAATTCATGCTTCGTCAACTAGAAAAAGGGCATACCAAATGACTCATAATATTATATTATGCAATAACATAAAATACAATGCTCAAGAGTCTAAATATTAATTTGTAAATGAATTGACTTGTTCAACTTGTAAATAATAAAAAGCTTCAAAATATGTATGACTTTATAACCATGCTTATACTCAGTTTAATTTTAATATACAGGGTGTAATAAGACAACGTTGCTTCTTTAATACCTCGTATTCTTTGTAACGTCACTATAATTTTGTTCTATGGAAGCACCCCTGGGAAAACACAGGTTTCCAAGATATTGAGGTCCAAAGTTCATTCAAACATATTTGCAACACATTTACATAAATCCATCTGGAATCGATTAACAAATTTTTTTTCAAAGATACCACGTCATAATGTTAAAATGTAAGTTTTGTAGGTACATTTGTACTTTCATCAAACGAATACATTGCTTGTAATAAAATTACATTTAAAAAAAATGTCGTTTCCCAGGGTTGGTTCTCTAGAAAAAAATTATCGTAACCTTACCTTACAAAGAATACAAGGTATTAAAAAACAGCGTTATCTTTTTACACCCTGTACCTATATTCCGGTCTCATAATAAAATATTTATAAAAAGGGGCACGAGTGAATCCATATAAACGTAATAACTGCATTAGACCAGATATTTAAACTTGAATCTTATGTAGTTGCTATAAGACTCGACTTTGCTTGTATCAATTTAGGACAATAGACGCCCAGCCATACATTTGAGCAGATATTTGTAGTGCCATTTTTTTAGCGTTGTCTCTGAATCTAGTTATTCACTATGGGTGCGCCCACCACCGGGCCCTACACCTTCCACTGACCCTCGGATCTGATAACTCATAACTGCGAAAACAGGCACGTACACTAACTACAATCGCCACGAGAAACCAGACCCGAGCACCTAGCATGCAAGACAATACATTGCACTATTCCGAAATCAAAAACTAGATTAATAATCTACTTATATATCGTCAACAACCGTGGCATCCTTAGGATTATAGAAATTAGTAAACCACTAATTATTATGTATCTAGTTATAATAAATTCATCTAAGATTTTGCTATCAAAAGTTATGATAAATTATACCTATCGAGAGTATAACTTTACGCGCGGTTTATTAGGTGGGTTGATAAAAGTTGATAAATTGTGTATGCCTTTAGTCAAAACATCAAATTTATTCATCCTAGTTCAAATTATTGGCGTACACTAAAGTGAACGGAATTAAGTACCTACATGCCTAAATTAATCTCGTTAATTCAGTATAGAGCTTCGATTCACTTTGAATAGCGCTGATTCAATTAATCCTCAAATTCAGTGAGATCCCGATCATTATTCCGTGGAGCATGCTCTGATAGGACTGGTTGAGGGGAATCAATGAGATGCGAATCCGATATCTTTACTTTGTATCTTTGGAGATATCATAATTACATTATCTACATACTTACAGATCTATTTTGCAAGGCCTTTATGGTTTCGCATATTAACCTCAAACAAATCGCACACTCGCTTTTCATCAGTTAGTCTATCAAATCTCACATGGCAAGGGCCTATTGCCAACTTTCAGGCGGAACCATCATCTAGACTAGAGACTGACAACGAATCCAATAGAAGATGCTTCTTAGTTATTATTACATAAGTCACTTATTACCTTTTTTAAAAAAGGGATTTTATCAGACTTAGTAACGACACTAAAGGCGTTAAAAGCGTTGAGGGCTGAACTCACCAGTCTGGTTTTCTTATTTGCTAACAAAAATACCATCCGCAGATCCCACTGACGATGTTAATGAAGAGATCAGTCTTCCCCAAGATGAACGACCACAGCATCTCGCCTAGGGAGAACGAGCTGAGGGCGTTCGCTACATTCTTCAACCAGTCCTGCATTGTGGGGAAATGGTCGCCCGATCCGAAAACTAACACTGATTTGAGTAAGTAATTAAAGATTTGTCTAAGGGCTGATTTTCCAAACGTCACATAGCCCAACTGAAGAATAAAGTTGATTCTATCTATCATGATCAAGTTTTAGAACAAGACGTACATACATACATAAAAATCACGCCTCTTTCCCGGAGAGGTAGGCAGAGATCACGGATCTCCATTTGCAACGATCCCGACACACCTCTTTCGCTTCATCTACTTTCATGATATTCTTCATGCACGCTCGTCGGTTTAGGGTACTCTTGACCTGACCTTTATTTACAATTTCACCAATTTGATCGGTGAAGCTCCGGCCAGGTTTTCCCCTTCCAACCCTTCCATCCACTCTTCCTTTGTACCCTTTCGTTGTCAGTCTACTTTCACTCATCCTCTCCACATGCCCAAACCACCTCAACATACCCTTCTCAATCTTCAGATATATTATACACAATTGCAATTAATTAATAATTATCGATTTAACTTAAATCAATATCCAAGTATCATATTAGCAATAGGTAAGCAGCCTTCGATTTCGCGATGTAAATATAAAAAAAATTATCGTATATCAGGTACCTATATCTATTATCTACCTAATAATATTTTATGCCCTCACAGAGAAAAAATACTCCCAACTGTGTGCCCTTTGCGAGCACCCCGATATCTGCGACTACCCCGACAAGTTCAGCGGATACGACGGAGCTTTGCGGTGTCTCTCTCACAACGGTGGAGACGTCGCTTTTACCAAAGTCATCTATGTTAGGAAGTTCTTTGGAGTAAGTCCATTTTAGGTAATAGGAGGCACAGTTATGGATTGTTGTCTGCTGTCGATCGCGAAAGATCACGTTTAGTATAGAAGGCAAGGTGTAAAAGGTCAGTGATAATTTGCTAGCTTATTGCCTGAGGGAACGTCCCTGGATTCCTTAGTCGACTCTTACAAAATGCACGGAAGAAGATGCAGTTGATATATTGTAGTGAAGCTTCGCATCAGCACTGGATATCTCCTTTTCCGAAGTATTATGACTTTTTAAAAGCTTAGTGGTTATAGCGGCTGGCACGGTTTGCAGCGGTCGTGGGTTCGATTCCCACTCGGGTGAATAATTTTTTCCATTCTCTTTATTAATAATTTTTAAAAAGAAGTTAAACTGCCCATATATCTTCTAAACCTTCTCAATCAGACAAAATATTTATTTACTAAATACACAGCGGCGTCTAGTTTTTGCAAATAGCTTCAGTTTACAAAAGTCAGGGTCGCCAATACTCGCCAACAAAACATGTTCGACAAAACATAATGTTCTGAAGTTGACTTGCTATAGCTATTTATATCCATTGAATATTATTATAATATGAGTTACATATACCTAACCCATCTCCATCTACCTATTACCAAAAACGAATTAAAAACAAAGATCTTTAGTTATTCAATTAATAAATATTGTTGCAAGACTAGGTTTTTGGTACTAGAAAGGAATACATCGAATATATCGAGAATCACCTTTGCTATTTACATCGCTAGCGTGAGTAAAATTCCCGAATGTTATTTTTAGGGTTCCGTACCTCAAAAGGAAAAAACGGAACCCTTATAGGATCACTTTGTTGTCCGTCTGTCCGTCCGTCCGTCTGTCAAGACCCTTTTTCTCAGGAACGCGTGGAGGTATGAAGCTGAAATTTATATCAATTACTCAGGTCAGTCAGGTCTACTGTCCCTTGAAGCTGTGAAAATATCAAACTTCTAAGCCAACGCAATCAAAAGATACAGCCGTTTATGCCGCAAATTTTCGACACTTGCAAGGGAATCAAAACCTACAGGGTGCTTCCCGTGAACTCAGAATCTTGAAATTTGGTACGAAGCAACGTCTTATAGCATAGATAAAGGAAAAATTACATTATTACATATTAAATTGAAATTCATACCAAATACTCAGGTCTATAATACCTTTAAGCTGTAGCAAAATCAAACTTCTATGTCAACGCAATCAAAAGAAACAGCAATTTAAGCTGCATATTTTGAAACTCGCAAGTACTCGCAAGGGAATCAAAACCTAAAGGGTACTTCCAGTCGACCTAGAATCTTGAAATTTGGCATGAAGCAACGTTTTATAGCACACATAAAGGAAAAAATCCGAAAACCTTAAATTTTTAGTTACATTACAAAATATATATTTTTTAATAAATTTAAGGTCTGGTTCAAATTTAATACTTAATTAATATTTTTGAACCAGATTTCTAAATAGTGACTAAAAAACTTAGTAAATAAATAACTTTAATAAAAGAACTTTCGCAAGTCTGCTGCAAGGCTAGTATAAGTGTTTCAGTTATATTATAGATAAATGATATGTGTTAATATAAAATAAAGGATTACTTAAACGATAAAGAGATCTTTGTCTTAAATTTATGCTCCTCCATCTTTCCCCATTGTAATGTTATGAATTTCATTTTGCAATAAATACCATAGTTATGACTCGATTGTCGTAATGAACGAACTTTGTAAACCTTGCAGGTTTGTACGGAACCCTCGGTGCGCGAGTCCGACTCGCACTTGGCCGGTTTTTTTCTCATCGGTTCGAAATAGGTAGGTATGTGGCATACCTACGGGATTATTGGCTACGGACGTGCACAGACAAAGTAAACACAGAACAAAGAGAAATAAACATAAAAAACTGATATCCTACGTGTCTGTGATGATAAATACGACGTAATGAGGTTCTTTGTAATGAATGTGGATGTAGAAATCTAGAAAAACAATGTAAGTGTCATGGCTAGGCTAGATTAAATTTATATAAGGTCTATCCAAACTTAGTGATTATCTTTTGACACGAAACTGGGTAGGTAAAAAGAAACAACTTTCACTATGGGACCAACTCCGAAATATTGAAAAAAAATCAGTAGTTCCCCATTCAATATCGAATAATTACTGCACTGAAATGTACGGAACAACAGATTTCCTATCCATTATACAGGGTGTGGGTGACAGCCAGGTAAATACTGAAATGCTGAACAAGTACCATTGTGTTGAGTTATACCACAGTGTTATTACTAGCAGGAAATGTATTTTTTATTTGATTATAAGTAATCTTTGCTCTCCACGCCAATTTTATCGGGCGATCCTGTGACTAATTAAATGGGCTTATTGGTTATTGTGTGATACATTGCTGTTTTTTTTTTATCACTTGTGACCCTCAAATAACTGATCAACCTTAATGATCAGTTATTTGAACTTTTATAAGGGCATTTTTTTTAAATCATCTTTTGTTCAAAATTTTATTTTTAATTCATTATCTAAGGCCTAATTAAATGAACTAAACAATTTTTTCCCTGAAAATATTTAAAAAATGACGGAAAATTTTTGAATTTTCCTTCGAAAATTTTCAGTGTTTTCCGCCTCAGAATCATGGTCTGAAGTCATGGTATCAATATTTGCCCGGCTGTCACAAACACCCTGTATATTAATAATTCTTACAGTCAACCACGTTTTGCATTAAAGTTTATCAATATCTCTGAAAATGGATGATGTCATACAGTGAAAACCCATCTGAGACATGGGTGCATAAATCAAGTTAGGTATCTCCTCTGAATTATATTATAATCTACTTAACCATTATATAGGTAACTAGTCCTCTTTAAAAAAAATGAAGCTGAAAAAGAACTCGGACCCTTTTCAGCAAAAGTACCTACCAAAACTATACTAAAGTAAGACCAGGCATCTACGAGTATTTATAACATTTCATCCGGTCCATATTGCGCACTGCAAATTTTCAAATATCGCTAAATAATTCACGAACTGATCTACAATTCACTCCCAAAATTTACCGAACAAATAGTATGAAAGCTTCGGAAATTTCGCAATGCTGAAAACGAGCGGCTATACACTGCGATGTTGGTATTAATGCAGGTATAGACCCCACATCATCAGAATACCTAATGTAAATGCCTAGTCTGGAACAACAGTGTAAATAGTTAATCGGTTTAACGGTATTCCTACTTCGCAAAAGTGACAAGTGATTTGGCGCAGTTGGTGTTTTTTAGCAAAATTACTAATAAAATTGTCACTAGGAATACGAACGTAAATCTCGGTAGTGGTAGGGTTGACACAGTTGGTATAGTGAGTGACCCTAACTCTTGAGCCAAACTTCGAAAGTAAAACATTGATAGGTTATGGTCGGTCAATATCATGTTTGTTTCTGGGTCGTGGATATTTCTGTATTGTTCTATGTTCGTACTTTACATTTCATTATAAGACCAGCTGTTATAGTGCGGGACTACCTACCTACCTACATAGTTAAATATTATTATAATAATATTATGTGCCTCTACTCTAACTCATTCTACGTCACCGGAGCCATTGGGAGTTGTGTGAATTTCAAATACGTACGAGCCTTCTAAGCCTGTGGCTTGCTGTAATTGAAATGTGGCCAATGCATTAGAACCCTTGCTAAATTAATTTATGGCGTCAGCCGAATGGAACTACTGAATGGCCTTTGACGGAAACTTTACCCCGGTAATTGCACAAAGTTATAAATCCTTATGAAACCATGACAGAGCGTATCCATGGAAATGACTGGTTGATTGATTAAGAATAGGTAAAGCTTTTGAGTTTTTAGAGTATCGATTCATGTTTTTATGACCAGCTGCCTGACTGACACCGACCCTTCTGACAATAAGCTATAATCAATACAGCATTACCTACCGCTCTTCTCAAATTCATTCAAAACGTCTAGCTATTGTATGTAAAACAGCCATCAATACGAGTATCACGATGGGTTATGGTTATGAATGTGAAAGTTTTTGACAATTAAAACGTTCTATTGTCAAATTATTGGAAAGCAATGTTTGCTTAACCTTGTCCAAATAATAACTCTGATTTACCACCTCAGCTTCCTGTAGGAACAATAGCAGCCTCACCTTCAACCGAAGACCCTGATAAATTCGCATACCTCTGCCCCGACGGTACCAAAGTACCCATCAGGGATGAGCCCTGCTCCTGGGCAGCTAGGCCTTGGCAAGGCATAATGGGTCACAATGATGTACTGGCGAAGCTGTCACCTTTGAGGGCCAAGATTAAGCAGCTTGCTGACTATGGTACGTAAGAGGATAGGGGAAAGTAATCTGCATACTTTTGATGTTCGATTGGTGTAGTTGGTAGGGTCTCTGGTAGGATATAGGCCCTCGGTTTGGTAAGTGCAAACATTGACGTGATTTTTATTAATGTTAATGTAAAGTTCGTCCGTTTTTGAACAAACCAGTTTTTCTATTGAGGGATCGCCCGCCACCGGGCCCTATACCCTCCGCTGACCCTCGGATCTGCCTACTCATGATCACGAACACAAGACACTACAGTCGCAACGAGAAACCAGTTTTTGCTTCATGGTCTCCATTATACAAAGTCTTGAGAAATTAGATTTAATAACCATCAAATCCTCATCCAGGTGGCGACCTAAAAGAACCTCGTCCGCAATGGTTCTCCAAGGTTTTAGGCCTGTCAGACAAGATCCACTTCGTAGCATACAACATCCCCATGAAGCCAGCCGACTATCTGAAGAAAGCAAACTATACTGAAGTTATAGAGAGAGGGCATGGAGCGCCGGAGCCTGTTGTCAGGTAAGGTATCCCATTTTAGGTTGCCTAAAGCTAAGCTTAAGTCCGCATTTCCACCAATGATGTGTGTGGATATGCTACGTTGCTATGAATTGGGTTTGGTATCCACCTATCAAATTCATTATCGTCATGGAGCAAGGAATATGATAGATGAATATCACATGCAGTAGCGACATCTGGTTAAAAAAAAATGCAGCCTAATCTAGGTAAATTTCTCAAGAATTTCATATCAATTTTTCAGAGAAGCGACACTCGCTTAGAAAGCTAAAGTTCTAAGCGAGAAATTCTAAAATTCCCACAGCAGGAAAAATCCTTTCTAAAGTTTAATCTGACGAAGGAAGTGGTCTTTTTTTAAGAATAGCGGTTTTTAGTAATCTCATTCGCACTGAGAATAGATTTAATTTATTACAGTAAAATTTTACCAACTGAACGAACTTCTAACATAAACTGTTTACTCTTCATTTGTGCTGTGTAGCTAAATTAAACGTTAAAAGCAAAATAAATACGGAAGTGAACACGTTCCCTGGAATTCGAGTACAGTTTAAAACACTGCTTGGGAGATACGTAGAGATCAAAATAAACAGACAAGCACTTATTTTTATAATATTTTCTTGTGAACGTGCTCTTACTTTGCTCATAAAATCATAATAATTCTAAATCGTAATGTCGTATACAAGACTTGATACTTACTTACTTATTTTTAAATTTTTCGTGATAATATTAGTAGGTACCTAATAGTAAATACGAAAATTTAATATTACACGACTCAGCAAAATACCTACATCATCTGTCAAGTAGAACATATGAGGATTTCTAGCTACGTTTACTCGTTAGCATGAGCTCATTAGCTGATTACGGTCTACTTGTTAATTGACACTTGCGTCTGCTACCGATCCTTTCAAAATACGTTGTCTACATTATCTACAAAAGGTCATCCGCGGCACTTGCAGTAATTCTATCGACTAAAACGGTTTTATGTGAAAATCCTAAAAACTCAAATCACTATTATAAGATGTGCTAGAAAACAAGATGTGTTAGGTACACACTGTACCTACCTATATACGCATTTCTATTACTCATAAGTATTTATTTGCCATGTCTAAGCACTTGAATGTGCATGAACGCCTGAAAGTTTAGCTCTTTCGAAGTGGAAAATGCAGGTTTCCGTAGTAACTATTTGCTTCAGTTTCGCTCCAAAAACCCGATGAAGCTCTATTGATTTTTACAGCGAGTGCAAAACTAAACTGCCTGCACGCTTTCGCCTGTGGTGTTACGTAAACATTCAATGAAGCATTAACTTACATTGAGCTAACTTTAAATTGATTGAGATTATACCTACTCTACATAAATAGCCAGCTTGTCTAACCCAATGCAAGTAAGTACCTACACAGTCGCCTGTGGCTGCACCGTCCTTACTCGTTTACACCTAGGAGTAGGATATCATAAATGATGTAAATATCATAGTTTTTACCATTATTCACATACATAGGTATATAAGTATTCTGTTTAACTCTGAACTTCTAAGCACCTCTAAAATACGAGTACATAATTGGAGAGTGTTTGCCTAATAACCTATTCTTTATGAGAGTGTTCTATGCGTGTTGCGGAGTTCACCTATAGCCGAGGGGAAATTTGAAGTCAAGAGAACAAAAGTTTTATATGACATGCCTACATTGGCGCAAATTCTGTGCTTCATGAATCTGATAACCTAATTTCTGTCCGGTCAGCAGACTCACGGAGATTCTATGAGACGCGCCATATTGGATCCCATACTGACCCTGAAGTGCAAGAGTAAGTACTTACAAGAGAAGACAAGTGATCATCCTAAGCGCCAGAAAGTCAATATATAGGCCAGGAAGTAGAGTGAAAGCTCTTAAAGATCCATTGCAAAAGAAAACGCCACTTTTAGTGTAGAGCAACATCTCACCACCAGATCCGATTTAACCGAAAGGTAATTTCGCTCTATTCTAATCAAGAGCAAAGGTTACAGCAGGTTTTAGCACTACACCCTAACTATACGTAAACTTACCAAAAACCGTCCTCATTCCTTTTACTACAGCGCGAGCGACCTGGGTGCTCCTCCTATTTGCCTCTGTCCCACTCCCTATGTGCGGGTTCACACTACGCCGGGCTGGTAAAACTACCGGAAGGGCTAGTGGCTGTACAATTTATAGTATAGAGCTGTTCACATTATCCCGAGCCCGGCATTTTTACCGAGCGTTTTGTCACTGAGTACTATTTTCTTTTGGGATCCGATGTAATGTGAACACTCTGCCCGGGGTCCGGTTTCCGGCAGATTTACCGGCCCAGCCTAGTGTGTAATAGGCCTAACGCTGTGGCTTATAAAACACAATCAATCAGTTCTCTTTATATTCTAGAATGTGCGTCACATCAACTCTGGCGCTGGCGAAATGTCGTGCAATATCCGCCGTGGCGTACAGCCGCGACATCCGACCCACTCTCGACTGTGTGCAAGAGGCCAATGAGAATGAGTGCTTGGAGAGCGTAAGTTGCTTTTTTAATGACCGTTTTTTTTTCAAATCAAGACTGGATGCATTGGTTAGCAGTGTTTTATTTCAGAAATAACCTCATATATTTAAAGAAAAAAACTGACTACGTAATAATTTTGACCTAGTGTCACTATCACGACGACGAATATAATGATAGCTCTCAAGCTCAAATTCAAGTTTAGATGTAAAACAGGTCATTCTTTAGACCAGCACACACCAAGCACCCAATTGAAGGGAATCGTTCCTATTGGTGATCTAGTCGTACGTAATTTACTGTTGCTCAAGATGTGAGTACTAGGTCTGAGATCCTTCTTTTCTCTTCTACTCGATTTTTTTTCCACCAGTTAGGGTTGGTATGTAAGGAGTAGGTACTTAACCAACTTTCTTATATGATTCCAGTATCTAACCAGATCACATCGTTAGATCTTCCAATTAAACTTTGGGAGATAATGTGATCGGCTTAAATACTTGAATGCTATAGGAAAGATGCCGTATTCTTCAATAATCTGCTTTAATTTTACACAGGTACAAGACGACGGCTCGGACCTGGCATCAGTAGACGACAGGAAAGTCGTGTCCGCGTCCGACAAGTACGGCCTCCATCCGATATTCCACGAGGTCTTCGGGGAGAGGAAGACCCCTAACTATGCTGTTGCAGTGGTCAAGAAGCATACCTCTTATAACAGTATTGATGATTTGGAAGGGAAACGGTAGGTACTTTCGTTACTTTTTTAGTTATTTTTCGAATTCTTCAGGACTTCAGGTACCTACTTATTGATAACAGGACCCAAATCAACCTTATCTATCGGTGGTGCATCCTGCTAAATAATGAACAAGATTCCGGGACTAACATCCCAATTCTTATCTTTATTATTCTATTACTAGTCTTTACATGTGGGACTTGATTGACCTTCAAGCTCAATACAACACTGTCCAACTATGTGCTTGTATGTTCTCTAGTCTCATTTAATCTATGAATATCCAGGATTTTGTTAAAATATTGGGAAAAACACAATCTAGAAACCAAGCCACTGACGTAAATATTCAGATAGGTTAGGTTACCTAATTTCAGTGCATTGAAATGTTCTCTTTATTCTAGGTCATGTCACGAACCGTATGGAAGCTTTAGCGGACTCAGCGCGCCTTTGTACTACCTTATACACTCGGGAAAAATACTACCAGATCAGGTACGAGTAGGTACCAACTAGATAGGTAGCGTAACAGTTGAAATTTTATATATTTTTTGGTCGGTCTTAATGTAGTTAAGCGTGACCGAAACGTATCAATAGAATAAAAGGAACAGGCACCGATTCTCACGTCCCTCGACATATATCTATTTTTGACTAATTTCATCGGGTTCATAGGGCAACTAATTTAGGCGTTTATTAACGATTTAAGTTGAATGAGTTTTGGCACCTTCTTTGGCCAATTTTATTTAGAGTACCTACCTACCTACTATAATTATTATTTAGGGTACCTACCTATGCTGTGATAAATTGCATTTGTTTCAGTGTTTGAGAGGTCTCGGTAACTTCTTTTCTGGTGGTTCATGTCTGCCAGGCGTAGACAAGCCCGAGAATAATCCAAGAGGTAAGTGAGTCTTATTCCGGGACATTCTTCTGAAATCGAGTTAATTTTGCCTAGTTGGCTCGAAGGAATCTATGTTAGAGACCAGTTCGCCTTTGTAATGTTTTTTTCTAGGTGTAATTTTGTTATATAAAAGGATACATACACGGCTTTGTTGTCGAAATGGGGTAGCCTAGGGTTGCCAACCGTCCTGTTTTCCCAGGACATGTCCTGCTTTTTGGGGTGTCCTGGGCTGTCCTGGATAGTTTGTACCTATCGTCCTGAGTTTTAGAGTCCTGATACATTCGCTATCGGCAGATTTTTTAAAGGTGCAGACTTCAGGTCAACGCCTAGTGCGACAACGCAAATAAGCGTTAGCGGTGACTCTAGAAAGCCTAGAAGAAGCAAATACGTAGACGCCGGCACTGAATGTGTTAAAGAACTATGTTTTGACATTCGCACGCCACAAACTCCCTCCAATCGTATTGTCACTGGGCTCGCACATGTATAGTCCTGGCTTTTTATCAAAATGTCCTGCACCCGTATGATGAATTTGGTGAGACTGAGATGTCTCACTTTTAAACGTAAAATCCACAGAGCTAAGTAATAGCTAGACAAGGCAAGTAGATAGATAGATAGATAAAATTCTTTATTGTACTACAGCAAAAAACACATGTACAAGGGCGAGCTTAATGCCTTGCAAGGCATTCTCTACCAGCTAACCTGGTCTACCAGCAGTCTACCAGAAAAAAGGATTGCAAACCACTTCTCTCAGCCCTAATTCATGCAATCCTGCTTCGAGAACGAGTGTCTATTCTAATTCTTAGGTCTATTTTTTACATGCAAAGTACATACACTTAGTTTATCTAGTTATTAATAGCTCTGTGAATTTGACGTTTAAAAGTGAGACATCTCGCTCTCACCAAATTCATCATACGGGAGCTGGTATTTCTTCTTCAAATCCTGGTTTTTCAAAGTTTTGAGATGGCAACCCTAGGGTAGCCAGAACTGCAGGATGATAAAGAATATTCCACACAAACGTTTAGCATAGCAAGAACAGATGATGATTAGTGACAAGTTGCTAGCACATAAACCGATAGAATAAATCTAAGTTAGGTCAGTAATGTGAGGAACAATATTTTTTTATATGGCATAAATTTTCGTCCACAAAACCTGAATAAAACATTTATGTACCCGTGATAATACACCCTTTTCTAAATATTCCTATCGACAAAATTTTATCAAGGTCCGTCCTGTCGTTTGGCTGAGTACCTACCTACCTACCCACCTATTTTAGGCGACAGGCCTATACCTAGATTTACCATCTATTTTTTGTGACCTGCTATTTTGCTTACAGGTGACGACGTTTCAATACTGAAAAAGCAGTGCACAACAGACACAAGTCCTTTAAAATGTTTGCATGACAACCATGGAGATGTCGCCTTTGTATCCAGTAAGTACCCAACAACAAATGTATGGCCTTTGAAGCCATGTACCGCACATGACGTGACTAACTTCCCAACCGCAAAAACTTGTTGCGGCTACATACGAGTACATACATACACACGGCTGTGCTGTGTGTAAAATGGGATAGCAGGTTCGTAAAAGAGATCCCTCATTCACGTTTAGCATAGCGAGGAAGGATGTTAATGATCAGTGACAAGTTATCGCCCGAAAGAATGCCTGCCCCCCTAGCATGACCACGCATCGTGAATATCGTATCGACTCTATACAAAATTCAACATGGCGGCTATATTTAACGTATTTTGACAGGCTAAATGTCGATAAATCGGTTTATCATATCGTGTTTCGCAGGTCAAGCTAGGCATGCTGTGTTCCTTAGTCGACTCTTACGACTGAAAGAGATGCCACTGACATATTATAGTGAAGCCCCACATCAGCACAGATTTACATAATATCCACAAATTTTGAAAATCCCTATTTACTTTCAGGTGCCGACCTTGCCGACTACGACAGTACACAATTCGAACTACTCTGTCTAAACAGAGTCAACGGCGGTAGAGACTCATTAGCCAACTACACCACCTGTAACATAGTCATGACACCGTCACGAACGTGGCTCTCCAACAAAGATTTACTAGCAGATGTTGCTATCGCACACACACCACTGAGCTTGGCAGAATTGCTGGGAGACAAGAGTGATATATTCAATATTTATGGCCAGTTCTTGAAAAACAACAATGTTATATTTAGTGTAAGTAACACTAAGCAAGGTTCTTGAGTTCAACATCAAACATTTGAAATTAAATGTATGAGATAGCAAAAAAATTGATGCCTAACCAATATTAGTTATCCCACAACCAGTGAAGGAATTGACTACTTTTATTCCTATTCAATTACTTTATCTTCTATACAAGGAAGGTATAAAATAACTATGTATCAAACTTTATTTTTCAGAGCACTGCAACTGGTTTGGCAACTACAGGAAATATCGACTTCCAAAAATTCAAGACTATTACTGAGATCATTACTCGCTGCGGCATTGCCTAGTTCTAATATACATTCAATTATCAACATAAAATGCTCAGAATTTTACTCTTATGATTATGACAAATAAACTGATAAAATTTTAAGGCTTATAGAAAATAAAAAATATACTCTAATTGAAAGATTTTATTTTTATAACATTTTTTATAAATAAATAGGGGAAGGAAAACAGAATTTGTACATTATTTGATTATGAGATTATAAACAAGCAAGACCCAATGAAATAATGGTTGCTACAGCCAGCATAGCATATCCTGTAGAATAAACTTCCTTAATAGACAGACCTTTTGCTGTGTCCCAGTAGAGATGTCTGATGCCGTTTGCAAAATGATATCCTAGAGGTGCGGCTATGATTGCCTTTGCCAAGAAAAGTGTGGCAGGGGAAAGGTTCAGTCCTTCGATCATTGTGATATAATGAGAAATATCATTTGGTAATACTAATGCTCCAATTCCCAGGATGCTTGCATATCCAGTAAGTATCATACCTAAAAGTAAATAGCAAGAATAAAATTTCCCTGGGAGATTGAAATGGTATTTGAGTAATTTTGTATAGAAATATTTATAATGCTGAGCCTGTTGAAATTAAATTATTTAAATGCACCTTGAACTTGAGCTTACCTGCAGTTCTATGAGTAATTGACAGCATGCTGGTCAACTGAGGAGCGTAGATAGTAAGATGAGGGGACATTGGACGATTAAGACGAACATTTCTGATGTCATGATGCTCAACCTTTTCAGGTTCAAACTTTTTGTAAGTTACTTTAGGGACGCCAGCAGCAACCTGGGCATACTGAGCCGTTGTCAGTGCAGTAGGAAACCTACTTAAGGAAGCCAACAACGACTTGCTACCCAACCTGCAACGTTTAAGACAAGAATATAACAAAAACAACACGAACGAAAACAACCTTACTGTTACATAATATTTAATAACACGTACCTGCCACAACTGTAAAATGCCATGATGAACTTTGTATTCAAATTAAAGACGTCGTAGGCTTCTGCAATATGAAGAATTCTTCTGGTTACATAGGTAAAGCTTTACAATATTGTCTTTAAAATAAATACTCACCGCTGAGTCTGACGAGACGAACTGACAACTGACATAACGATTATTTTAGTGAAGCAATTTCAATTCGAAGAAACAACATTGTGTAATACTTACAGCCATTTAGAATTACACATTAGAAAACTTTGACTATGATCTTTCTACGTTAGAAAATATATTTTCATTGCTTTATAATATCAAGTTACGAAATATTTTATTTTTAAAAAATCCATAAAATATATTTGTTTAATAAAAGGTTTTGTCATATATTTGTTAGCAGTAAAGTAATTAAAGATATTCGAGTTTATTCTAAACCCTAATTAGACTCTTGGTGCTCTGCCTACGCCGTAAGGGATAAAGGTGTGATTATATGTATGATTATTATATGATTATATGTATTAGACCGTACGACGTACAATACTTTGCTTTTCATTAAAAGTAAATTGAAGCCAAGTGAGAGGGCAAATGTGTGGGAAAGAGACAATTAAATAACAAACAAAAATGGATATGTAATGATCTTTTTATTTCTATTTGACTGTGATAAATTAGAAGCTATTTTAGCGCTATTATTCCACAAACGGATAGTTATTGTAATATACTTACATACTTATGTAATGTTACGATTACTAATAGTGTCGGCGCTGGTGCATGCTATGAGAGGATCTAGTGCTGCGTCAGGAACTCGGGCTACTTCTGCGGCTTCCAGGGCTTCCTCTGCTGCTACCATGCCCATTACAGATGTCCATTTCGAAATCTTTGGAAAAGTTCAAGGTGTTTTCTTTAGGAAAGTAAGTTATTATAAGTACCTAGGTGTTAAGACTTAATAGAAGAATAAGTGCCTCTAATAATATCCTTGCTATTTTTATACATTCAGAACACTAAAGATCAAGCAGACAAGCTGGGTCTCCGTGGATGGTGCAAGAACACATCTCAAGGGACTGTGCGGGGTCAGGTCCAAGGGCCCAGTGATAAAGTGCAGAACATGTAAGTACCTAGATGTGCGCAATATTCTTAAAAAGTCTCAACTAAGAATCGAGAAGGAATATTATCTAACAATAGCTGAAGTGGTCTCCTTTGACATGGGCAAATTTTTAAGGAGATTTTCATACTTTTATTATATACTTAATATTTTCGTTTTTGGAGCCACATAAATATTTATCTAGTCCCACCAAGTCCCACATTCTTAAGTAGGAAGTTTTTGTAACTTGTTCATTTTTCACAGGATGCATTGGTTGAAGTCAACTGGAAGTCCTCAAAGCAAGATAGAACGGGCAGAATTTACAGATGAAAAAAAAATCAACAAATACACCTTTGAAAGCTTTGATATTGTTCGTGATTGAACTATCTAATTATCTAGGTAGGTTATTTCTGATAATATTATTATTTAGAAATACCTAACGACATGTTCACATTGAGCTTAGTGAAAATGTGACTTACTAAAAGATTTCATTGTTCTTAACACTGAGCCGCTCCACTTATGTGTCTTATATGCCACTTACACTGACATTTCAAGTGATGAATTATGACTCAAACGATTGTAAAATGAAGAGTAATGCTAGAGTAAGGCCTGTAGTAATTAAGAGAGCTTAATTTTTTATTCAACATCACTATGTTGTTTTGAGTAATAAATTAAATGTGCTTTGGAAAAAGATTTTTTTGTCTCTTTCATAGGGTTACAAATAGAGATGCTACGAATATTCGGCTACTATTCAGTATTCGGCCACCTTTTTTGGTATTCAGTATTCGACCGAATAATACGTACTAAATCATGGACAAAAAGACACATCATATTTCTCAAGATTTGTATTTATTACCAAATTACAATACTTTAATAAGTAAAATTAATCAGTGGGAAGTTGTGATGGGTAAAAACAAGCTTTTCAGCATTTGATGATAGCAAACGATTACGCTTTTCGTCGTAAATGATACCAGCTTCAGAAAACAACCTCTCACTATACACGCTACTCCCGGGAGAAGAAATATAAACTTTAGCAAATTTCGAGAGGTTTGGTTATTGTTTTTCGTTTGCTGACCACCACTTGTAAGGATCAGCTTTCCGATCTAGGCGAATTATTTTCAAATAAAAATCCATCTCATTTGCCACAGTATTCTTCTCCACGTTCTCCTCATCATTACTATTTCGCATATTGTCTGTAGCGACTTCCTCAAAGCAGTTCCAGAAACTTTCATCTATTTAAAATGTCTTATCTTATCATTTTATTCAAGTTTCTTTTCTTACGTAGTGAAGAAGAATCGTCATCGGTACTACTAGATTCTTCATAACTTAGTTTCAGAGCTTCTAGAAGTTGGCCAGTCTATTAATTTCACAATAAATCTCATAATATTCCCATATCCCGCACGAGGGAGACAGGTCGCCACTTCTCGTATTGTTCTTTTACGCGCTCGACAAGCATGTACTTTGTGCCGAATATTCGGCGCTTCGGCCGGCGTTGCAAATATTCAGTATTCGGCCAAATCACTATTCGTGGCAACTCTAGTTACAAACTCTAAAAGACTTCTGAATACGAGATGGACTATGAGATAGTCATAAAATTCACTTTGCTTGTGTTTATAGGCATGACATCCTGCTAGGTATAAATAAATCAACATTGTGGCAAACTTTATAGCATTTACAATGTAAGTATGTACCTAGCTAAGGAATTACACATAATCGCCTATGTAGTACATATAATCGCCTATGTAAATGTAGCCTATCTTTCTAGCTTCCGGTAAATTCGATTCCCTATTTCGACTACGAGGTAGCGTCGCGAGGTAGGTATAAAGTATCCATGGCACAAGGATGACTGATAGAGAGGAATAAGATATCTATGAATTCGTTTTCGACTGATTAGCGAGGAATAATCGCTTTGCCCGGACTTCCCCTAATTGTTATATACAGGGTCTGTGTGACAGCCAGGAAAATACTGAACAAGTACCATTGTTTTGAGTTTTATGACAGTGTATGACACATTACTCGCAGTAAATGCATTTTTAATTTGATTATCCGCAATGTTTGCTTTCCGCGCCAATTGTATCGGGCGATCCTGTGACTAGTTAAATGGGCTTATTATGTGATCATCATCATCATTTACAGCCCTGAGAAGTCCACTGTTGGACATAGGCCTCCTCCAACAACCTCCACTCCGACCGGTCGGAAGCAGCCTGCATCCAACCGACGCCCGCAACCTTGACCAGGTCATCCGTCCACCTCGCGGGTGGCCTTCCCACGCTGCGCTTGCCGATACGTGGTATCCACTCTAGAACTTTCCGACTCCATCGGCCATCAGTTCTTCGAGCAATGTGCCCTGCCCATATCCACTTCAGCTTGCTGGACCGTTCAGCTATGTCGGTGATCTTTGTACGTCTGCGGATCTCCTCATTTCTGATTCGATCACGCAGAGAGATCCCAAGCATAGCTCTCTCCATCGCTCGCTGTGCGATCCTGAGCTTTTTTATGAGGCACATAGTTAGAGACCACGTCTCGGCACCGTAGGTCATCACCGGCAGCACGCACTGGTTGAATACCTTCGTCTTTAAGGACTGGGGTATCTTGGACACAAATAAGCTTCGTAGTTTCCCGAACGCTGCCCAGCCGAGTTGGATTCGCCGAGTTACCTCCTTCTCAAAGTTGGACTTACCTAGTTTGACCGTCTGTCCCAGGTAAACATACTCGTCAACAACTTCAAGCATCGAGCTCCCAACCAGTACAGGAGTGGGCGGCACATGGACGTTCGACATGATCTTCGTCTTGTCCATGTTCATCTTCAGGCCCACCTGTTGGGAGACTCGATTGAGGCCATCGAGCATTGTGCTTAGATCCTTCAGCGATTCTGCCATGACCACGATGTCGTCTGCGAACCGAAGGTGAGTGATGTATTCGCCATTGATATTGATGCCGAGTCCTTTCCATTCGAGAAGCTTAAAGGCGTCTTCCACTGCATTGGTGAAGAGCTTCGGAGAAATAACATCTCCTTGTCTCACTCCCCTCTGCAAAGAAATCGGCTCACTGCTCCGCTCCTGTACTCGTACCGACATGGTGGCATTGCTGTATAAACACTTCAGCACTTCGATATATCGATGGTCAATATGGCACCGCTGGAGAGACCGCAACACTGCCCATGTCTCGATCGAATCAAAGGCCTTCTCATAGTCCACGAACGCTAGGCATAGTGGCCGATTATACTCTTCCGTTTTTTGTATAACCTGCCGTAGCGTGTGGATATGATCTATGGTACTAAACCCTTTTCGGAAACCGGCTTGTTCGGGAGGCTGGAAGTCATCAAACCTGCGAGCAAGACGATTCGTGATTACCCTTGAAAACAACTTGTAGACATGGCTCAGAAGCGAGATGGGTCTATAGTTCTTCAGCAAGGCTTTATCGCCTTTTTTAAAGAACAGCACCACCACACTTCTGTTCCATGCTTCCGGCGTTACGCCTTCGAGCAGGACGGAATTGAAGAGTCTTTGGAGGACCTTCAGTACCGGAGTTCCACCCGCTCTTAGAAGCTCTGATGTAATTCCATCGTCACCCGGCGCTTTGTTGTTTTTGAGTTGTTTAAGGGCAGTCCTAATCTCGTACAGGCTGATATCCGGGATGTCTTCAGTATAGTGTCGGGTGAGCTTGGCTCTTGGGTCTTTGTCTGATCTAACAGGTTTAGCGACCGAGGTATATAGCTGTCCATAGAACCTCTCGATCTCCCTTAGCACCTCTGGTATGGTAGACGCTACACTGCCGTCCTCTGTCTTCAGCTTCGTCAACTGGCTCTGCCCAATAGATAATTCTCTTGCGAACACTTTGGAGCCTTGGTTTCGCTCTATTGTCTCCTTAATGCAGCGAGTATTAAAGCTGCGGATGTCGTGTCGCAGAGACTTGGAGATACGTCTATTGAGCTGCCGATATGCTTCAGCGTCATCAGAGGACTGCAGAGACATTGCGCGCCTTTCCGCCATGAGGTTGAGGGTATGACCAGTTAGTTTCTGGGGTCTATTTCTACGGTTAGGTCTAAAGAATTTAGACCCCACCGTGTGGACAGTTTCTACCAGCCTGTTATTTATATCGTCCACTGACATGCAATCCTCTAGGCAAGCAAAGCGGTTTGTCAGCTCGAGTTGAAAGCTCTCGGGGTTTTGAATGTGCACGGATAAGGGTCGGAGTGTAGACTTCACTAGTCGTGATCTCTCCCGTTTGACATTAATATTCAATGTGCCTCGAACCATTCGGTGATCGCTACCGGTTTTCACCCTGTTGATCACTGAGACATCATTGAATATCCGTCTATCGGTGGTCAATATGAAGTCTATCTCGTTCCTCGTGTGCTTGTTGGGATGGAGCCAGGTCCATTTCCTATGAGGCGGCTTCTTAAAGAAGGAGTTCATCATAAAGAGTCCCTCCATCTCTAGAAAATCGGCCAGCCTCTGGCCCCTGGGGTTCCTGTCGCCGGATCCAAATTTTCCCACTTTCAACTCATTCTCACCCCGCTTGCCCAGTTTCGCATTGAAGTCCCCCATAACAACACAGAAATGAGTTTTAGAGGTATGTATGGCTGTACTTATGTCCTCATATATCACTCGTGATGGATTCGATGCTGTTTACGAGGGACTTGTGGACGATAAACCCAACACCACCCTGGGACTTATGATCACCTTCCCGGTGGTAGAGTAAGTTGCCAGATTTCAGGGTTATCGTATCCTCTCCCTGTCTTCGGACCTCAGATAACCCTACAATATCCCACCGCAACTTACTCATTTCCTCTTCCAGCTCATCGAGCTTTGTGTCCTCCTTCAGCGTGCGCGCATTGTACGTCACCAGCGATAACCCACGCCTATGGTCCATTTTCGTAGCATTAGTCGTCGTAAAGTTGGAACCCGCCCGGGGATTCTTAGCACCCCTGGCTCCGGCACTTGACCGGCGCCTGTCGGACACGCCAGTGTCGCCTCCGGAGCCGCCGGGCACTTGGGGCCTTCCTAGATTACTACTCATGGGGGGGGGGGGTTTGGACCGTAACCCGCCACGCTGGTCCAATGCGTGTTGGCGGGTAGCCAGAGCCTCGTTCGTTGTTCTGCAGGGTGCACCGCGAGCAGGTGAGGATGGCTTGGGTCCCGTTAGAAGTTATATGGGACCCCATACACCCCTATTATTATTATGTGATACATTAATGTTTTTTGGACTATTTGTGACTCCATTGGGGTTGATCAGTATTTTGAACTTTTTGGGACAATTTTTTTGAAAATCGTCCATAGGTTAAAATTTGTTTACAAGTTATTTTAAACAAACTACACATTTTCTGAAAAAATGAAAAAAAAAACATCTGAAAATTTTGGAATTTTCCTGCGAACATTTTCAGTGGTTTTCGCCTCAGAATCATGGTCTGAAGTCGCCATATCAATATTTGCCTTTGCTGTCACTTCCACCCTGTATAGATATAACTACTACCTATATCATCTTCCTGCCCTTATCCCGTTTTATTTATGGGGTCGGCGCAACATGGTTTCTTTCGAAACTTACATTGTCAAAGTTTTGGCATTTGTTTTTACGGCCGGCTGCCTGCCTGACGCCAACCCTTCTCGGGTATAGCGAAGTGATAATTTTTAGAAAAATCCGTACATGAAATATATTCAGTGGTACATGCCCGTGACTGGTATCGAACTCAAGCTTCCCGACTTAAAGGCGCACGTCTTAACCATTGGGCTATCACTGCTTTTAACTACTACCCACATACATAGATATAAAGTTAGATTGCATACTCACTTTTCACACCAGTTAGCCTGTAAGTCCCACGTGGTAAGGGGTGAGTCGACTAGTGGAAATTACTAATGCGAACTAATGGGAATTATTTCCTAGTTATTCTATATTCGTGGCGCAAAAATACATTACTATTTCTTTCCAGTTAATTAGTAAGTATGTATTTATTTTGTTTAGAATTTAAGAAAATTCATTTATATTTATGTTTGTTACCAAATTGCTGTAACCAGAAGTAAGGCGCTTATGTTAGATTAAAACATTGAAATTGTAAAAGTCATAACTAGCTTGGTGATCGAGTACACGTCAGTTAAGCTCTGAAGGTTTTTCATTTAATATTACCTGAAGCCTGTACATGGCCCTGCAACCGGATATAAATTCATTTACCAGTGGATTTAATTATTATTTTGGAGTATCAAATTAAATTGGAGGAAAATAAGGAATTTGTCAAGTCACGGATTGAAGCTGGAAAATTGGAAATCAGTTTGGAAGCCTTTAATAACTTATTTTCACCCAACACTCTATATATCAGGTAGTATTAGTTTACTTGAGTTAATTATTACAGCAGGTTAGTCATATTTCTTTATATTTTACTTTTTTTTTGTATACGTAGGTACCTAGGTGCTACGACGGAATTGCAGTTTTCTTGTATTTAACGCAAAAGAAATAGACAATTTCGTTAAATATTAAACAAAATTGTTGTTTAATAGTTAATTTAATATTATAGATAGGCAATTATCAGTTTTATTACCAATATAGTGATATATGCACATTAGATACATCTACCTTAGATTTCATAATTGTGTAATTAAAATATTGTTCTGCTTTGATTAGCGTTTAATATCATTTTATCATTTATTTTCTCGTTTTAATTAACTGTCTTAAACTTAAATTAGAAGAAAAAAGCGGGTGGGGCTGTGTCGGGGCACACGGCCGTTGGTTTTAACGTGAAACGTCTATGTTAGCGAATCGCTTTTAAAGTAAAAGATTGAAATGAAAACAAGATGGACGCTGTTTTAAGTATTTTAATAAAAAAAGAACAGGTACGTAATAGAAACATAAAATACATAGCAAATGTTTATATATTTATTGTCACTTTCTGGTTATTTTAAATAGCAGCCGCCCACGACTTCGTCCGCGTGAGGGGGCGTTGTACCCGTGCGAAGCCGGGCAGGTTGTTGTATAGACTGTAGCCTTCCTTGGTAAATGGGCTATCTAACACTGAAAGAATTTTTCAAATCAGACCAGTAGTTCCTGAGATTAGCGCGTTCAAACAAACAAACAAACAAACTCTTCAGCTTTATAATATTAGTATAGATATAAATACTGTCCAAATTACACTTATTTTTGTATAAATCAATCGGTTCAAATAAACTTGACAAACACACGAAAGAATCACCACGCTATAAAATCGGAGTCACGAGTTACACTGAATAAAAACAAGCGCGAGCGCCGGTTTCGCACAGTTATCGCAGTATCCCTCCCCCGCCCCCCCGCTTGACCCCGACACGAACTCAATGTCATAACAGCGAGCTGACTATATAAGTGAAATATTTACACCACATTTTTGTTTCTAAGACCAATAGTTTTTTAATTATTAAGGTACGATGATATAGACCTTTTCGTTACGGTCCAGTTTTTAAACCTGGTACCCGTATGTGTCGGCGCGATTTTAAAGACGTTTCACGTCAAAAATTATATATATTTCATATAAAGTCATATTTACATATCTACATTGTTAATCTAATTGTTGTTTATACTTACTATAGATAAATACAAAAGTAATTTATAAGCATTGTTAATTTCATACTGTATTAAAGTTAATAAAAATTATTTACATTTATTACATTGCATAGATAATATTTACAATTACATATTGTTTAATTTCTGCTAAGATAGGAATAGTATTAGTATCTAGTATAACAGTAACTATTTACTTAGATTGTTAATATATTGAGTTAATTTTGGATTTGTATCGATTCCAGGTTGATTCACCCCACCTTTCTGAAGATGGCCGAAAGTTCAGACCTTAAGGCACTAATTAAGAAAAGAGGCAGTTTTAAAGGTCAATTAACTGTGTTTGCCAATTATTTATTGACATTAGATGCTGCCAAGTTGGATACTTCGGGAGCACGCGAGCTACAGTTACGTACTGGTAAAATTGAATCGGTGTATCAGCTGTATGACGAAGTTCAGTTACAGCTGGAGTGCCAAACTGACACTCCTGATGTCTACATAGCTGAAAGACCTTCTTTCGAGAGTCAATACTTCCGAGCACTTGCTATGGCCCAGGATATTCTTAATACTTACAATAACTTACAATCTCGTAAAGATGATGAAATGAAATCCTGTTCATCACATTCTCACTGCAGCTCCAAACATAAGCTAGTTAAACTGCCCACTATTGAGTTGCCTACATTTAGCGGTTCATATGAAAATTGGCTCGAGTTCAAGGACACTTTTTCGAGTCTTATCCACGATAATGATGACATAGACACAGTAAACAAGTTTCACTACTTGAGGTCTTCATTAAAGGGTACTGCAGCCATCGTATTGCAATCCTTAGAGTTCTCAGCAACTAACTATAAGTTAGCCTGGACACTGTTATGTGATAGGTTCGATAATAAAGCACTTTTAATCCAGAATCATGTTTCTTCGCTATTTGACATTGAACCCATCACAAAGGAATCGTCATCGGTGTTAAAGTGCCTCATTGATAATCTTAATAAAAATTTAAGATCCTTGCAGTCGTTAGGCGAGCCTGTCGAACACTGGGACACTTTGCTGATTCATATTGTCACAAAAAAGTTAGATTTGAAAACACTGCGAGAGTGGGAAGAACACAAAGGACACTTAGATAAGAATCAACCCATTAAATTCGCTGCACTCCTCACATTCCTTCGTCATCGTGCGGATTTAAATGAAACATTGGAATTAAGCAGGAATACACACGTCCAATCACACTCACAATCTCACTCGAATGCACACAAATCAAATACAAAAATTAAAACTATGATGTCAGTACAAGGATCGTCCTCTATAAACTCATGTCCAAAATGCCACGGTGATCATAATCTAAACAACTGTTCTCAATTTCTATCACTTAGCAACCATGATCGTAAAAACAGTTTAATTAATTATAAAATATGTCACAATTGCTTTCGTCCTGGTCACTATTCAAATCAATGTAAAAAAAACGGTTGTAAGGTATGCAAACGTAAGCATCATACATTGATTCACCTGACTGATTACAAGTCAGACAGGCAGGTAGCAACCACGAATCTGCCACCATCAAATCAGTCGTCGCCATCCACCTCAAATAATGCTAGCGCCGGTAGTAGCAGTGTTACACTGTCTGCGTATGTTGAACCCGCCAGTTTAATTAGCGACGGAAAATCAAGTACTTCTTTGTTGTCCACCGCGTTAATAAAGATATTCGATGCAAATAACCGCGCACACGTAGTACGCGCAGTACTTGATAGTGGCAGCACTTCGTGTCTAATGACAAACCAGTTATGCGAACAGCTAAACTTGCCAACAGCCCGTATAGATAAATCTATACTAGGTATAAATAAAAAACGACTTAATTATTGGCGCAGATATTTTCTGGGACTTGTTAGGATCTCAGCGTATTAAGTTAGGTCACGGAAAACCTATTTTACAGGAGACGAGACTAGGGTGGTTAGTCTCAGGCCCAATAAACAGCGGTCATCCACCCTCTCGCTCAAATATTTACTGTAACTTTACAAAGGTTGATAGGAGTCTTTCCGATAGTGAATTTACAGAGATACAAAGCCAACTCGCGCGCTTTTGGCAGCTCGAAGAAGTTTGCCCTAATACATCTCTGAATTCACCGGAAGAAAAACTGCGAGGAACATTTCATCAAAAATACGACGCGTTTAGCTAACGGCAAATTTTGCGTTCGTATTCCTTTAAAGGACTCGCCCCAGGTTTTAGGTAATTCATTACACCGCGCTAAAATGTGTATGTTGGCCTTAGAACGTCGCAATGTGAAGCAGCCTCTCCTTAGTCAAATGTACCGTGACTTTATGTCAGAATATTTGACTTTGGGTCACATGTCTGAGTGCTCTTATAGACCTGAGGACAAGGGAGTTTTCATCCCACATCACGGTGTTTTACGTGAGTGTAGTACCACTACTAAACTGAGAGTAGTATTTAATGCTAGCAGTCCTACATCGTCCGGAGTTTCTTTGAACTCGATTCAGATGGTAGGACCGATAGTGCAGGATGACCTCCTGTCTATTTTACTAAGATTTCGGTTCTATCGTTATATATTATCTGCGGACGTAGAAAAAATGTTTAGGACTGTGGAAATCCATCCTAATGATAGGTTCCTTCAGCAAATCATTTATCGTGATGATCCCTCTAATTCATTTAAGGCATTCCAGCTAAATACAGTAACTTATGGTACTGCTAGTGCTCCATTTTTGGCTACTAGATGTTTGAAACAGTTAGGGCTGGACTGTCTTGAGATCTCGACATCATCTCGTGATCTCATGTCCAAAGTAGGGAATGTAATCATCCACGACTTTTATGTTGATGATCTGCTGACGGGAACGGATGAAATCGATGAGGCATTCGAAATCCGAGATAAGGTCACCACAATTCTTTCCACTGCTGGCATGAACCTTCGGAAATGGAAGTCCAATATTTCGTCATTAATACCGAATGAATGCGACTCAGCACAGTTAGCTCTGAATCTTAATATTGGAGGCAGTTTGCCTACGAAAGTTCTCGGTTTAGGTTGGCAGACTTCATCTGATAGCTTGTATTTTTCTGTGGGAATATCATCTAGTGGAAACACTAAGCGTAATGTTCTATCAAACATTGCGCAGATATTCGACCCTTTAGGTTTACTAGCTCCATGCGTCATTGTTATGAAAATGGTCTTACAAAAATTGTGGCTACTTAAATTAGCATGGGATGATCAGCTTCCTCCTGAGTTAAGTTCGCATTGGGAAAAGGTACGTAATAGCTTACCCAATTTAACTAAGTTAAATGTTCCACGTCATGTAGCTTGTACTGCATACAGTCAATTAGAATTTCACATATTTTGTGATGCATCTGAACGAGCTTATGGTGCTTGTCTATACGTGCGCAGTATGGGATCTCAGAATGATGACGACGTGTTAGTTAAATTATTAATGGCTAAGAGTCGAGTTGCACCAATCAAGCCGATGACCATTCCACGGCTTGAACTTTGTGCTGCGTTAGTAGGTGCTCGTCTCTATGAAAAGGTGATAGGTTCAATGCGAGCGCAAGTATCACGAACCACATTTTGGTGTGATTCCATGGTGGTATTAGGTTGGCTTCAAATGCTACCCAGTAAACTACAGCCCTTTGTTAGGAATCGGGTTGCGGAGATTCTGGATATTACTGATTCTTGTAGTTGGAGACATGTCCCGACAGATCAGAATCCAGCAGATCTCATATCTCGTGGTATGAACGCTGACAGCATTGAAGGATGCCGATTATGGTGGTCAGGACCGTCATTTTTAGAACAAAATTGTTCTCACTGGCCGCGCAGTCCTAACTCAGGACATGTTGAGCTTCCGGAAGTACGTCCAGAAGTTACACTTCATTGTTATCCCGTAATTAAATCAATTATTGAATTTACACGTTTTTCAAATTATTTTAGACTTCAACGTTCAGTAGCTTATCTTATACGCTTCACTAACATCCTTAAGGGACAGTCAAAACCGGCTGATCATTTAACGACTTTAGAGTTGCAAAATGCTCTATTTTTTATTATTCGCATAGTCCAAGATGAGTCATTCCCTGAGTATGGTTTGCTTTTAACTAAAAAACAGTTGCCAAAGAAAAGCTCATTAATTAAGTTCAATGTGTATATTGACGAAAATAAAATTATGCGCGTTGGAGGTCGTTTACATAATTCATCATTTTCTTACGATAAGAAGTTTCCTATTTTATTACAGTCCACACATCACTTTACAAAATTATTATTTCAATATGAACATAAACGCTTGTTACATGCGGGCCCCCAGTTATTATTAGCTTCTATCAGGGAATCCTATTGGCCAATAGGAGGCCGTAACCTCGCCAAAGCTACCTATCATAGGTGCGTTATTTGCTGCCGCATGAAAGGCAAAGTTGTTTCACCGCAGATGGGCAATTTGCCACCTAACCGTGTTTTACCTGGTACCTATCCTTTCCAGAATGTAGGTATAGATTACGCTGGTCCTCTTAACGCAGTTAGTCGTCAAGGCCGCGGATGCAAGGTCGTTAAGGTCTATATAGCTATATTCATATGTTTCGCTACGAAGTGTATTCATCTTGAATTAGTGGGCGATTTAACTAGCAATTGCTTTTTACTTGCATTACGCAGATTTATTTCTCGTAGGGGAAAACCAGACCATATTTATTCGGACAATGGTACTTCATTTGTCGGTGCATACAATGAGTTGTCGAAATTTATTAAGAGTAACTGTAGCTTGCTCTCTGAGGAAGTATCCAACGAAGGTATTACATTCCATTTTATACCTGCCTATGCACCACACTTTGGCGGTCTTTGGGAAGCAGGGGTGAAGTCAACAAAATATCATTTAGTCAGAGTGTTGGGAAATTGTCATTTGTCGTATGAAGAGCTCAATACTACAATCGTGCAAATTGAGGCAATTTTGAATTCCCGTCCGCTCACTCCGCTGTCTTCCGATCCAGCTGACTTCATGCCGTTAACGCCAGGACATTTTATTATTGGCCGACCACTGTCTTCTCTTCCTACAGCAGACCTTCAAGAGCACTCCACGAGTCATCTCACTCGCTTTCACCGTATTGAGCAGCTCCGCCAACACTTTTGGTCCAGGTGGAGTAAGGAGTACATCGCTGAACTCCAGCAACGTGTGAAGTGGAGATTAAATGAGACGGAATTGAAAATGAATTCGTTGGTCTTATTGAAGGAGGACAACATGCCACCACTGAAGTGGAAGCTGGGACGAATTGTTGCTCTCCACCCTGGCACTGACGGCATTTGCAGAGTCGCTGACATCCGAGTCTCCAATGGTGTGGTTCGCCGGGCATTTTCCAAAATCTGTCCGTTACCGGAAGACGAAGGTGTAGATGGTTGAAAGGCAAGCTTCCAACGCCCGGGGGCATGTTTAGAATTTAAGAAAATTCATTTATATTTATGTTTGTTACCAAATTGCTGTAACCAGAAGTAAGGCGCTTATGTTAGATTAAAAATTGAAATTGTAAAAGTCATAACTAGCTTGGTGATCGAGTACACGTCAGTTAAGCTCTGAAGGTTTTTCATTTAATATTACCTGGAACCTGTACATATTTATTTTGCAATAAAGTTTGCAAAGCGAAACTGCATGTTCTATTTCATAATTAATTCACACTTTCTATGTGCTGTTTAATTACATTTCGCACTCGCGTCGCTACGCTCGTTACACGCCACACTGCAACGACAACCTGCGACCGAAAATAATTAATGTACTGGGTAACTGGGTACCTACTTACATACTTATTAGGCAAAATGAGATAATTTTGGACAGTTGCAAAGCATATATAAATATATAGACGAGCCGTACACTAAATTTGTTCATACTCAAATATTTGCTTAATTAGCAGACCCGAAGAGAAAAAAGCGCTTGCGCACAGTAAAGTTTAAAATACCTACTCGTACATTTACAAATTGCTTTTTTTAATTCATTTACATGCGTCTGTCTCTCTGTCTGCGTAAATCTGTGACCGAAGTTTGCACTCGTATTTCCTGACCGCATTGCCTCGGGAACAAAAGCCTTCCCGAGGTGGTGCTAGAGCCGGCTCGCAATTACACTTGTAATAAGTAAAAACGCCCGTAAAGTTCCATTTCAGGTTTTAAAAGTTAAAAAGTCGTTTTATACTGTGCGCTTTTTGAAACTAGATAGCTGCGTGTTTTGTACTTAGTTTAATACATATTACAAAGTTGTAGGTTAGTAGAAAAAAGATGAATTTACAAACAATTGAGTTTATTTAAATTTATACTCAGCATGGCTTTTAGCACAATTTGTTAATAAAAATAGATACTATCTTGCTTGTACCTATTTATTTCATAAAGATATAAGTACCATTGTTTCGAAGAAAACGTCCCATAGAACGGTTTACGGCTTAATTGGCAACTTCGCCAATACATCTTGAGCAGGTGTTAACTTACTTTCTTTAATGATCTTTATTTCAATTCCATTCCTTAATTAACCCAATTTCAATTAATGGAAATCCTATAAAATGATGAAGCATTATTTATTAAAATACCGAAATGAGCTTCTGACCTTTACGAGTAGGTACAAAAACCGCTTTGAAATTGTGGTTATCCGATTTTCGGAGATCACAGAATCCTGTCGAACATTTCCCAAGTACGGGGAATAATAAACCATCTGTTAGGTAACAATAGATGTTGACCTTGAAGGCTTTTACGGGAGAGTTTTCACTCGAAAGGGTAGGAAATAATTACGCTGAAGTCAGTAACCCGGGGTGTAGGTTATTGATGGGCGCGCGGCGGGGCGGCGGCGGTGCGGTATCTGGGTCAGGGCGGGAGCTGCGCGCGGCACTGCGCCCCCAGCCCGCAGCCATGGCGGACGCGCCGGGAGAGGTCCTCGAGCTCAACGTGGGAGGCGTGCACTACGCCACCACGCGCGACACCATACAGCGCGAACCTGACTCGCTACTTGCCGCGGCATTGGCCGACAATGCTCATCCGCGCGACGCTCGCGGACGCATATTCTTCGACCGCGACGGCGTCCTCTTCCGCTATGTGTTGGATTACCTCCGCGACGGCAGCCTCGCATTGCCAGAATGCTTTCGCGAACATCAGCGGCTCGCGAGGGAGGCGAGGCATTACCGTCTGCCGGGGCTTGAGGCAGCAGTAAAGGAAGCCGATCCGCGCCCACCGACCCGCGAACGAGGATGCATCACCGTCGGTTACCGCGGCAGCTTCGCTTTCGGAAGGGACGGCCTAGCGGATGTCAAGTTCCGGAAGCTGTCGCGTATTCTGGTGTGCGGGAAAGTGACGCTCTGCCGAGATGTTTTTGGAGAGACTTTAAACGAGTCTCGGGATCCGGACCACGGTTTGGCGGATAGGTATACGTCGCGATTCTTCCTGAAGCACTCTTTCATAGAGCAGGCTTTCGACAATCTTCAGGAGAACGGATTTAAGCTGGCTGCAAGTTGCGGCAGCGGCACTGCTGGCGGTGCAGCTGAGCTCAAACCTGGAGTCGACTCCGAAGAGAATCGCTGGAACCACTACAACGAATTTGTGTTCGTGCGTGACTAAGCTAGTTTAGGCTTCGAATGTGTTTGAATCAGCTGAAAATAGCAAAATCGATGAAGCCTCCACAATAAAATACCTAATGTTACGATAGCGGTAAAAAAAGAAATCTTTCTTTTTTTAAAAAAAAGAGGCATTATTATGGACATTTATAAGGATGGAAGAGAATTATTTTTGTTAATTTTAAAAAATAAGTTTTAATATTGAATACTTCTTAATCCACCTTCTCTTACAAAGAGACATAATTTGACAATGTCATAAAGTTTTTTATGTAGATACTTATTTTTATTACTGTATACCTCTGGCTGGATCGTATTATTTATTTGCATAATCTATTTTTATTGTAAAAAAAAATGTTAAATACCTAATAACATCCAAATACTTAGATAAATAAATGTTTACTTGTGATGGTAAAATGTAGATATTGAATGAGACCTTAAACTGATATAATGTAACAAATAATTAGTCGTAATAGCATAGTTAGTTTTAAAAAGTTATCTCCTTTTAGGATTAATGATCTCGTTATTTGTGAAACACCTATTTATAATGAATTTTTAAATTATTTTATAATATTTACCTTACTTGATATAATTATATTTCCAAAATTCGTGGGCCACCTTTTTTGATAGAACATACTTATGCCAAATTATTATTAAATATAGAGTTTACTAGCCAATTAATGGGTTTAGTTTTTCTGTACTTTTTACATTTACCTAATTCTTATCCAAATAAACAGCATTAGTAGATAAAATTAAATGAGTAATTCTATATTTTTATTTCTTAATAGATCACTACACAACTTCACTGATGTTTTTAAAATGCAAAATATAAGGACAGTTATAATATAAACCGTTTCAGGGTACCTATCTATGTTATTTTTATCACTTTAAATCAAATTTTATAACAATTTATTAAGTAGTTAGCGTAATATTTGATCAAATACCTACTTACTGAATTATTCATTCTTACGTACCGAGACGATGTGTTGTGAAATTGCAAATTTATATACATGGGGTAAAACGTACATATTATTATATTCGAAAGTATTTAGAATACTTAGTTTAATTAAAAATATTAAACATAATTAACCTACAACATACTTACTCACTTCATAAAAAATGGACGCGTGTGACATGTAGCTACCTAAGATTTAATAGATTCTGCTTTAACACAGACACGCTAATATAAAAAAGCTGTGAAACATTTATCCCGAAATAAAAACAATTATTACCCCCTCAGGAAGTTTCCAAGTCCGTTAAAGTGAGAAGAATGGGCAATATTGGCAACTTTGTTGAGCCTATGTTGGCAACTCTGGCTTCTTTAGCATTACTGTTAAGGTGCGTGCACACTTACAATGTTGGTCGTAATAAAAACTCTTATTATGTAACCAGATTTTTTAAAAATAAAAGTTAATATTTAGGTATTGTTTGTCACATCTAGTCTTCAGCTATTTAGAACCATGTGTTATTTTATTACTATAGTACCAAAATTCACATACGCTAAAACATTGATAAAATATAGTTCATACAGATTTTTGGCAGGTCCTCTAAGGTTATTTCCAAATATATTACGAACAAAAATATTATTATTACTTATAGCAACCACGAGTGTACACGCACCCTTGTACCTAAGTTGTTTGCGTCTCGTTAAATATCAATGAAATAGAACAGCATTTCGTCGAATTTAAACGATCGCAGGCATATCATTAGCGGTAATAATTTAGGCACATTTTTTCTTCCAACTCGGCTATAAATACCTCGTTTATGAACTTCCTGTTTTGAGAAATAGTGCGTTAGTTACGTTACTAGACGAATTTCTTTAAAATGCTTTTGACTTCGGTGACTACGAAATAGACACAATTGATTCGTTTTTAGAAGAAAAAAATGTATTGAATACTAAATTGTACTTATCCAGGCATATTATAATGTTAGATATCTTCATGGTTGCTATAGCCATGAATTAGTGAAAAAATGTTATTTAATTGGATTAAATTCATACGAAACTTAATGTACTTTGCCAGTCCACAAAATTATTTCAGTCGACGCGATTTTAGCACCTGTTGATTGTTTGTTTACATACCCAGCTTATGTAACTAGAATTATGTAGATTTTTTGTTTATTAAATCACAATGTTATTATTTTATTACAGCAGGGTATTAATAGCTTGTTGTCATTATTTTTGTGCAATCATATAAGAATTTGTGACAATTCTATCAGGGTCCACTTGGCACTTGCACAAATGAAAATTGCCCCCTATTAATAAAGAATCTATGTAAATTTGATACTGGAAAACACGGGGAATATGGAGTTGGCGAGTTTTGGCGTAGGTACAGGAATGAATGATAAGATCAAGCAAGTTACGAGTAAGTCAGACCATGGAGAAATATACATTCTCCATGAGTCAGACTTTTTATATTTGACACCTCTTCTAAAATCTCTAGGGGCGGCAGCTGCCGACAACGCCCTTATAGGTAAGGTGCAACTTATGGCTAGTTTTGAACTGGATCGAGGGAGGAAGGCCTCGAGGGAAAAAATACTGGGTATTTATAGATACATAAGTTAAGGGCATGAGCTATGGGTGGACCTAAGGTACTTGTACCTGCTATGTACCTACTATAGGTACCTCTACATAATCACTGTAAGCATTTTGAGGTATAAATTATTTTAGTGTAATCTTATTGATTTATAAGCATCTACGATAAACCTAATATGTACTTACTTACATTCTTAGGAAATCTTATTGTTATTTTAAATATTTAAGTATTATCTAAATCTGGACAAAGTAAAACAGTGTTGTAACTGAACTTGATTAGGATTTCTAAAAGTATAGTTTGAGAATAAAATTTAGATAAAACTGTTTCGATTTTTTTAAACTTTTCTGTTGTGTAGGTACCTACCGCCCGCCACGTAAGGGTTATTTGTACCTACCTATGTAATAAGTAGGTACTTACATAATGTGAAAGTTCATAAGACTGTAAAAATGTTGGTAACTCTTACGAAAAAACCTCTGAACAGATTTTGATGGAAATTGGCATTTATACAGGGTGTAACAAGAGGAGGACGCGGTGTTGAAGAGTTTGTTTGTTTAAACGCGCTAATCGCAGGAATTGTTTTTATGGTGAATAATAGTTAATTTCTAGAGGAAGCACTAAGCTACTTTATCTTAGCGTCTTATCCAGAATAGTTCTTCGTTCATGGCTAGAATCTTGTGTTTTTACACTAGAAAACCATTTATCCCCTAATAGGTTTCCCAGGAAACCAATTTACTACACGTCATAAAATCTTACGTACCGTTAACTAATTGCCTTCGACTCCTATTATTTAATTAACTAACGGCCTTTTGAAATTTTGTACGAAAACAATTTGAAGATTAAATCTAAGAAATGCAAAAAATCTCTCATGTTCGATTATTAAAATTTGCCGTAACCATGAACAACAACGGACGTAATACTGTCAATGCACAGATTGAAGCACCGTTATGTCGGCGCGTTGCGCATGCATGCGTTTTTTCTAGTAGGCGCCGAGCTTACTATGGTTTGTATGTGTAAATTGACACAAACGCGTACACATCCCTACTCTATGGAATATCGTTACCGAGCTTACTATGAATGCTTCACTCTGTGTATTGACAACACTCTGTCCGTTATTCTTTATACGTTCATGGCCGTAACGGTTAAGAGTCGGTTTTTCCAATGGTCTCAGATTGCCTATCTAAAGGATAAAGTTGATGCTGTCTCTTTATCAAATTTTAGTCAACGATAGCATGTTTATCCTACAGATAGGTATTAGATATTATAAGACGACACTAATGGGTGCCTATTGTCCGTTTCATAGAATAGTTCCGATGAAGGGTGGCGCTAGTTACTGTGTGCACAGTAATCTATGTGTGTGCATGACCACATATTCTGTCACTGCATACCAAAAATGTTAGTTGGGTTAGTTAGGTGAAATCAGGCATAGGAATTAATCTATGAAACGGACTCTACCTACTTAGGTACATTTCTCTTCATGCCTATATATCTAGGTACGAAGCTTTGAACACTTGACCGCGCTGACCTAAATCGCTTGTCGATAAAGGCCGCTCAATGCTTCAACCTTCAAAGATGAATAGATAGTGAGGAGTCCCACCTTAGACCGTTAAAGTTACTGGAGAAGACTATATTATAATCTTTGCTGGATAAGTTGGCCAAGTAGGTACATAACATACCAATGTAGGTATACTTACCTTAACTGCATAAAATGGTCGCCTCTGACCGTCACACTTAAACGTATATAAACTTAAAATTAAAATAGTCTGTCTCTCTATTCTTGACCATAGAATAATAAGTTCGTTATTCTATGTTCTTAACATAAATGGCATGAGACAGGAAGGGACAGGTAGGACAAATTTTAAATGTGACGGTCAGGTCAGAACCGACCAGAATAGTATATAGTGTTCTGTGACCAAAATATGTAAAGTACCTACATGAAATATAATGCAGGGCACGCCCCGTATTGCAAAAGCAATGCGTTAGAAATAAAAGTACAATTTACATAACATTAATCTCATGTGAATTTGACAAATCTACGAAAAAATTAATTACCACCTACCGCTTCTATAGGTTGGCATCATAACAAATTTGTCCCTTAACATAAAATAACATCGTCAGTAGTTGAGGAGGCTTATCTAGAAGATAAGATCATTATTAGAATGGTAAACTAAACACGAAAGCTAACCCATGAAAATTACTCAAGTAAATTGAAAGAAACAACATATAAAGTAATGATAACAAAAAGTATTTATTTTATACTCTGGGATTTGTGGTATAGTATACCTATATATACATATACATGGTGGTATACACAGAGATAGTGGTATACGACCTACCTAAGTAAAAGCTATTTTCATAGAAAACGTAAAAATAATACCTAACTTTAAATAAGTAACAAATATGAATTCGACTTATGACTAGCGTTACCATATTTCGTATTTCGCCTGTGATTTCAGTGGTTTTTTTAAGCTTTTTTTGGGGTTTCGAACTCGTGACTGCCCATCACTTCGTAGGTACACGTAAACTTAATGAGAATATCATACCCGATTTTCGGTTCCCGTGAGAATGACAATAAATGAACATAGAGTATGATATGAAACAATATGAAAACTGAAGGGCGTAGGTAGGTACTTATGTATATTTTACAGGTAAGCAGTTTAATTAATGCAGAATTCACAAAGATAACGGTTCAGTGAACAGGAACAGCGGCTACCTCTGTTCTTCCCTTTGATCATAAATAAAAGGGTTGTGCGGATGCCCAAAAATATTCATAGCCATTTGCACTCTGATGGACCCTGTACTGGCCTACATAATTTAGATTTTTATAGAATCACGCGCAAAATAAGTAAAAATTTACCTACAGGAGGGAAACCTAACGCGACCAGAAGTCCCGTTTTGAACGGGACAGTCCCGTTTTCCAGTTATCTGTCCCGGTGTCCCCGAGATGGACTGCGGGACGCAAAATTGTCCCGTTTTCAGAGACCGCCCAAAAATTTGTGTAGTTAGTAGACGGCCGGCCACTTTTTAACTTGATGGAATGGAATGTTTTATAATAAATTACGCCATTTCGTAATAAAAAATTTGGTGCGCCAATTGTAGCCGCCCCACTCCGCGAATCCTGCTTTCTGTATCAGGGACGTAGCTACGCCACATCAGGCGTACCTAATAATGATAAGGCGCCCCCTGGCTGTTCGAACATGTGTAAGCAAAAGTAATGATTCTTGTGTGAGAATACTAAAATATATTGTAAAAATGCTATTAAAAAAAAAAATCGAAGCTTTAACTGATAAATGGTAAGTAATTCTCGTTCGCTTCGCCTGCATCACCATTTCCATGATGCATTAGCGATCGTCCCAAATTCTCGATAGAGCCTGCATTTAAAATGACAACTTGTGTGCCAAAAACTGTAAAATTTCGCGCTCGCTTCGCTCGCGCTTTTATTTTTCTTTACATATATTTTAACACATTCAGTGCCAGTGACTACGTATTACATATAACTTTTAAAAAGTGTTGTTTTAAGGGTTCCGTACCTCAAAAAGTAAAAACGGAACCCTTATAACTTTATAAGCCAACGAAATCTTATACATCCGCTAATGCCGCAAATTTTCGACATTCGCAAGGGAATCAAAATCTAAACAATACTTATCGTGAACTTAGAACCTTGAAATTTGGTACGAAGCAACGTCATATAGCACAGATAAGGAAAAATTGCGAAAACCGCAATTTTTTTGTTAAATTATATAATAAAACAGGTATATAGCGTTAAGTACTATCGAGAGGTTCGTGCTTGTCCCAATGATCTAAAAATATTACGACTTTTGCATATTCAGCGTTATATCTAACCAACAACAGACTCGGCATCATGCAATTTTTTAAACACATTCTCTTTATAATACTTCAACTCCTTTATAGACTCCATTATATCATCTAATGTCCTATGTTTGAACATTTTCGGTGGTTGTTTCTCATATTCCTCAGGATACCATCTTCGAGCTAGCTCCTTTACAGAACTTACGTCAATAATCCTATAGTGCAAATAATCATTAAAGTTTGGCATATATTTGTTAATGAATAAACGGTCCATGTAAACGCTGTTGCCGCCAAGTGGACACTTCTTTTTCGGCACATGCACACTGACGAACTTGAGCACGCGTTGCTCTGCGTCTTGAAGGGTGATTTTCGATTTTCTGCTCGCCTCAGTCAGTCCACTCTGTAAGAAACAAGCATTGTTACATTTCTAAGCACTTACATATCAAATACCATGTCAGCCCGTGGGTATCGTACGAGGCGATTAAGGATTTTTGGGAGGTAGGCAGCAGCGCTTCCCGTGTTAAAAACATAGTCCATAATTTTTTTAAAACGAAAAACCGACTTCCTCCCAAAACTCGAGCTTACTAAAGTAAAATTTAACTAAAGGGCAAATACGAGTATATATTGCGTTAAGCCGTGTACGAAGTTTAGGAGGCATAATATTATCAGATTTATATAATTTTTATATAAAATAGGCCACATGACAAAAGAGAAAAAGGACTAGGCTTCGAAACTTTACGTCTGACAATATGATGATTATGATGATAATGATGACCTCCGATCAATTTCGGTCATGGCGACCACTTCTAATCCTAGATATTACTAAGTTGGCGTTCATGCTCTCGGAGATGGCTTACATTTACATAGCCAATCTTCGCCCTGAACGCCCGCGCACACAGAGGACAGGTTAGTGCGCCATTATTGTATTATAGATAATGGCAGCAGGAGGACGAGTCTTTAGTTCATCACGTTTAGCGTCAAGGTCAGCCTGACGCTGCTCCTCGAACTCGTGTACTTGCTTTATCACCGTCCTGCGCCACTCTGGTCGTTGTGCTGACAAAACTTCCCATTTAGATGGATCTATATTGCATCTCTTCATATGTCTTTTCTGAACATCTTTGTATCTGAGTATCTGTTGCCCGTCGCGTTTCCGCTTGCCCTCCTCCAGTTCAGAAAAGAAGATGCGCTTAGCCAATCTCTCCTCCGCCATACGAGACACATGACCGCACCACCGAAACTGCCGACGCATTAAGTAGGCCTCAATGGCACTTACATTGGCTCTTCGCAATACTTCGGTATTACGCACTCGGTTGGACCATCTGATTCTCATGATGGATCGGAGGCACTTGAGGTGGAATCGATTCAGAGTGCGTATGTGGCGACGGTACATGCACCACGACTCGGAGGAATATAAGAGATTTGGCAGCACAACAGCCATGTACACACTTATTTAGGCAACATATAATTACACTCCTTCTTCCTGCCCTGTTCCCAATCATTTGGGGTCGGTGCAATATGTAGGTACTCTTTTTTCATTCATCCCTATTATCCGTCATCTCGTTATTCTCATGTCTACCTCTTCCTCTATAACCATCTTACTTCGGACACGGCTTAACGCAACATATAATTTCATGACTTAACACAATTATCTTCATCTTCATAAGCCTATTGCAGTCCATTACTGGACGTAGGCCCCCCCCCTGCCATAAGGGGATTTTGTTACTAAAAAGTTCCACTATCTGTTTTTCGGCGGCTCCATCATCAGACCCTCGTTTCCTTTATATTATGTGTAGCTGACCAAAATTCTCTATAAAAATCTAAAAACGGACTACTCGTGCCTTTTATATTTGAGGATATCCCTAGATTCCTTAGAGATTCCATCATCAGATGTTATGTTTTATATGTAGGTGATCAAAACGCTCAGTAAAAGTATAAAAACAGACTACATGTGCCTACAATATTCGAGGATTGCCCTCGATTTCTCCAAGATCCCATCATCAGATCCTGATATGGTGAATATGGGACCAACCTGGAAGTATACCATGACCAACTATAAAAAAAAAATTGAAATCGGTTCATAAATGACGGAGTTCTGAGGTAACACACATAAAAAATAAAAATAAAAATAAAAAAAAACATACAGACGAATTGATAACCTCTCTTTTTGAAGTCGGTTAAAAATACAAACTGCGGTCACCAACCCGCCTGCCCAGCGTAGTGACTATGGGCAAAAACCCCCTATGGCAGTGCAGACTTGTGACGTGCCCTAGGGAAGGCCTACGTCCAGAAGTGGACTGCAAATACTGCAATAGGCTGGTGACAACCTATCAAATGCTAATGGAATGAGTGACTAGAGGTGGGTAGCAACGAATCCCGTGTTCACAACATAGCACGAAAATCACATTGCTGTTGAGTTACTGGGGGTAAAAATTCTATGGCAGACAATGGCAGTAGCCTTTATACCTGCGATGCAAGTGCTTTAGCCACCGAGCGTAGAGGTAATATAACTCTAATTAACTCCATTTGCTAACCTAGAAGTGTCTTTACAGTTTATATTATATGACATTTTTTATGTTGACTACACACGCGGTCGAAAACAAAACTACAGTAGTTACCGCGATATAACACAACGGAAGGGAACAAACTAAATACAAGTATACTCGTACATGAAGCGCGTCAAGTTTTGTGCATGGCAAAAAATTGGGGCACGATTGGTCGGAAGACTTAAAATATCTATGAAATATTCGAAGCATTCGAATTCCTTCCTTTGCGAGTTCTTAAAGCCATTCAAAAAATCCCGGCAATAAACATCAAAGGCATTTTTAACGAGTTTTCATAGTCTTTTATGCCTTGTCTAGTCTGGCTGGTAGATATATCTTATATATAAGTAGATAGTTTGGTACAAACCAGATACCTACGAAGAGATGAACCTATGGAGGAAGAGAAGGGACCCAATTGACGTAATATTGCTACCGTCACTGTATTTCAAGTAGCGCAGTATGTACCAATCACATGCCTAACATCTTCCTATACCCCTACGTCGATTTTATCAAAGGTTTTGTATGACACAACGTCCCCCTTTTCCTAATTATCCCGCCCGCGAGAACTACCTCCCTATATCGCCTTTGTGTAGGTATAAGCTATTGGTATTAGTCATGAAGCTGGTTCGCTTCTTCATGGTATTAGTATATATAAATAGCGGCCGCCCACGACTCCATGCGAAACCGGGGCAGAGCCAGCCCGCCCATACGGCGAACGGAGCAGTCGCTCCAGGCGCCAAATCCTAGAGGGCGCCTAAATTAGGCGCCTAGGTATAGGTATACATTATTAGGAGCAACAGGCACCATAATTGGATCTTGCTCCATTCTAAAATTTACTTCGGGCTGGCGCAAATCTGGGGGGCGGGTCCCTAGTTATACATATAAAACTTGCTCTTGAATCACTCTATCTATTAAAAATATTGAAAAACCGCATCAAAATCCGTTGTGTAGTTTTAAAGGTTTAAGCATACATAACAGACAGATGGCGGGAGCGACTTAGTTTTATAATATGTAGTGAAGTAAGAAGGATACAGTGATGTCTTTGATGAAATTTATTTGCAACAAAATCAGATTGCCTGCATGAAAGATTCCATGCTGCAAGTACTTATGATATTAAGCTGTACTGCTATACAGTACATTTACTATTAAGTATTCTTCTGTGACAGAAATAATACAATATAATCGTTATTATTATATGACAGAAATAAAAGGGCTTTTTCAATGGCAAGGATACAAATATTAAATAAAAATGCAAAATCAGCCTGTTGCAGCCCACTGCTGGATGACAAGCCACAAGGCTACTGCCATAGGGGTTTTTGCCTAGTCACCACACTGGGCAGGTGGGTTGATGACCACAGAGTAAGGGTCAGACTATATTGTCAACATGGGAGGAGCTGCCCACCTTTTGGAAAAGCTCACCTTATACAAAACCCATGGGCAAGCATGGAGTGGTGTTATTCTACTCTAACAATTCCACATGGCCATATAAAAATGGCATAATAAAGATATCTTCTTTTTTGTAACAGGATAAATTATGAGTTTAAAATTTCTTGTTGTTAAGTT
Source organism: Carposina sasakii (assembly GCA_014607495.2). Taxonomy (NCBI): domain Eukaryota; kingdom Metazoa; phylum Arthropoda; class Insecta; order Lepidoptera; family Carposinidae; genus Carposina; species Carposina sasakii. Next base: position 5,922,707 of record CP053161.1, read on the forward strand.
CGGGTTAGTAGTTGATTCACATGAATGTGCCAAACTACCCCTTTCAAAAAAAAATTTTGTTTTAGTAGGTGTTTCGCCCGAATGTATTGTAATCTATATACATACTAATATAATGTAGCTTACAATACATTCGGATGAAAAGCCTACTTAAATAATATTATTTTTTAAAGAGAATGTTTGGCCCGTTCGTGCAAAAAAAATCGTACAAATTGACTACTGACCCTTTTGTTCAAAAAAGTAAATACAGAGTAGGCACCCATTCTACAATAACATATAATACCTACACATACAAACAGCTTTAACTGTAAAATAATGTTGCCACAAACATAATAAAACATAAGAATAAAAAGTTTAAAAGAGATGGTCAAATTCATCATCCCAGTTAATTGACCCGGTAGCTCAGTTGGTGAGAGCACAGCATGGAATACGTGAGGTTGTGGGTTCATGTCCCATATATATTGCTGTTAATATATAAAAAGTGGTGATAGCCCAGTGGTTAAGACGTGCACCTTCCAAGCGTGAGGTGTAAGTTTGATCCCTGTCACGGGCCTGTACCAATGAATTTATTTCATGAACAGATTTTAATGTTGCAAAATTGTCACTTAACTTGTGCCTCGAAAAGCACGTAAAGCTGTTGGTCCTGCGCCTGATCTCTCTCCGGTCATGTCGACTTTCCGTCCCATCGGATTATGAGAGTGAGGGAATAGAGACTGCACCTGTGTTCGCTCACACTTGTGCACTATAATATCTCCTGCGTACCTGGCCAATCTCCGTAGAGATTGGTCGCCTTGGCCGAAATACGGTCGGAGATCATCATCATCATCATATAGCTGTTATAACATAGCTTCATTCCAAATCCAGGTAGGCAGAACTATAGGAACACGAAGAAGATCCTGCTGCCACGTTTAGCATTGCAGAGCCAAATATAAAAGATCAGTTATCATAGGACACAAGTAATCTAAGAATAAATAGTGAATTAAAACTAATTACCTCACCATGGTGCTCTATGCACCATTTACTCATGTTCTTCAAAATTTCATCTGGTTGGTGGATAATTAGACTGGGCCCTTTGGCTACCACTTCCAATTCGGCATCTGTTATCAAACATGACATTTCTAAAATGTGGTCTTTACTAACATCTAAACCAGTCATTTCGAGGTCCACCCATACAATCCTTTTGCTTGCATCCTTTGGTAACGTCATGTTTATTTCATTACTTTTATGGACTTGTCTTATTAAAAATATTGAACCTGTAAATTAATGAAACTAAAAATCCTTTAAAAATCATCCCATGGAGGTCCAAAATGGATAAACATAACCTCAAACTTAACCCTACACGCTTAAGCAACGTTTACCTCTGGAAAATGACTCTTTAATAGCTTTGGAAATACCGCCAAAGTTTAATAGAGGCATTTATGATATAAATTCATTTATAGCCACAATCTAAGTAGAGATGCTAACGATGTTTATAGCTTAAACCCAAAGAATATACTTACTCTCTTTTTTTTTTTGTTTAGTTTATCCCGAAGGAAAGGCAAGGGGAACTAAGCCCATACAGCCATTGTCTTTAGTAAATGATTTCTGAATTTATGATGGATGATAATGATGATGATGAATGGAAACGTCGGGAAAATCCTCAAGAATGGATGTAAAATTAGTCGAAATCAAAATTAATTACAGAAACAACTAACATGAGCCCATGAAGAGATGGTATTCAGACTAAAGTTTTACTTGGCTTACCTGCGTATAAAACCATGCATACGCACTAGATTCACATCACAAGCAAACAAAATATAACTTATCTACCAGAAAACATCACTTTACGGACACATGCAAGTCATTTACAAATTAATTTTGATTTTCACAACAAAATAACACCCGCACCCTTCCAGCTTTTCCCGCCGAATCTCTATACTTACTCTCTAACGAGAGCAATTTATTTATTTTTTATTTTATTTAGTTTATCCCGAAGGAAAGGCAAGGGGAACTAAGCCCATACAGCCCTAACGAGAGCAAAGAATATACTTTTTTTTTTTTTTAGTTTATCCCGAAGGAAAGGCAAGGGGAACTAAGCCCATACAGCCTAATCATTGTTTATACTTCGATTTTTAATTATGTAGACTAAAATGACATTTGGAGTGTTGCCACTTTATCGTAATAAAAAAATAGTGTTGGTCATAATTAATCGAATTGTTCAACTGAATATTTCGATTAATTTCATGTATATTTATGTTACGGCGAATGTCTGAATTCCGAATGGTTAAAAATGTATTCGATAAGTTTAAAATCTGTATTAAGCTTTTTCACTCAATCTAACCTAACTCATAAAACTTTAAAAAAATAAAAGCTACTTTGTGGGTTTGAAAAATTTTTTTTTTCATAATTAGGTTTTTCTTTGTTAACAATTTCCATTAGTTCTGCTTTGATCATTTTGTCTTCGAAGTTTAAATTCTTTGATTTCAACCACTCTAGAATTTGGGATTTGCCACGACATAGATGGAGTTTTTTCTACATTACGTGAGTGGTAAGGGGCATTATCTAATACTAACACCGAATCATTTTTTAATTTCGGCAAAATTCCCCTTAACCACTCCTCAAAATGTTCTGCATTCATTTCATTGTGGTAATCACTTGAATCTGTTTTTGACTCGAACATCAATAAACCTCCATCTACAAAGCCTTCCTCGCTTCCAATGTGGCTGATTATAAGGCGTCTTCCTTTTCCTGTAGGAGCTTTAAGCCCCGTTGTCAGACCTGCAAGGAAGGCTTGTCGTGGCGTTTTTATGTTTTTATCCACCTGTGGGCTACCCCACATAAAACATACTTACATTACCTACTTGTACATTTACAGTTTTACACCCAGATAAAATAATATACCTACCTCAACATTATTTATTTATACATTACACTTACATAATACATACATTACAATACATTCATACAGTCTCACCTCAAACACAAACATACACATCTAACGTGTCGTGGTATATCAGTCGGTCAGTAGTATGATGGAAACGCGCATCGACTACTAACCAGCACGACGTCACATAATGGCCGCCTCGACCGGTTCGAGCGCCGAGGTACCGAGCGGTGGCATAGCAACTGCCTGCTCCCGCGCGTCTCCCGCGCCAGTCAGAACCCTCCAGTGACGACCGCTACACGCTTCTTAGTTTAAGCCAGCTGTATTGTTTACGCGCTTTCGCTTATTATACACGTATATTGCATTCCGCTATTAGTTAATGTAATCTGTGCTTTGTACTGTGAACTGTGCTAGTAAATAACAGTGGAGATATAAGTGTTCTTCATTTCCTTCATAATTCCGGAGTCTACAATCCTCAGTTAAGTTTCTCAAAAGTTAGCCGGCCTAAATCAGGCTAAATTGGTGACCCCGACGTGATCTGAACACACTACGTGAGTTAAAGATGGAAGAAAAAGTAGAGAATGATAGTAGTACCTCACAAGAGACCGCTCAATCGGCGTACGGGGTCAACACCCGTCGCCGTATTAGAAAAATGCACGTTTCCAATGTACAAGAGCCACCCGTCATCCGGAATTTAAAGGTGCCGACATTTTCGCCGGATGACCCTGAGATTTGGTTCGCATTATTGGAAGGACAATTCGACATTTACGGCATTACCGATGACGCTGCTAAGTTTAACCAAGTTATAACAAACATCGAAATCGCTCAAGCCAAGACAGTGAAAGATATTATCGTAAATCCCCCTAGTACAGGCAAATATATTAGAATAAAACAGGAGCTGATTAAGCGACTCTCCGCGTCACACGAAAATAAGGTCAGACAACTTTTGACCCACGAAGAGCTGGGTGAGAGAAAAGCGTCCCAATTCTTACGCCATTTGCGGGATTTAGCTGGACCAAATATTCCAGAAGACTTCTTACGAACTATATGGAGCAACCGCCTCCCACGTAGTATTCAAACAGTTTTGGCATCACAATCGTCTTTGACCTTGGAACAACTAGCGGAACTAGCTGACCGCATTCAAGAGATCTCCGCACCAGGTAACGTCGCCGCAACATCAACATTCAACGGCGGGATCGACCCGGATAGCAGCCGTGCTTCCGGCTGCAACACGTCCGGCGAGATTGCCGAGCTTAGAAAAATGGTAGAACACCTCGCGCTCAAAATCGATGAACACACGCGCGGATCACGTTCACGTTCCCCTAATCGCTACACATCTCGACGACAACGCCGTTCTACTTCACGCAGCTCAACGCGTTCAGCATCAATGTACCGGCAATACCCCGTCTGCTGGTACCACACCAAATTCGGCTCGAGGGCGTATAAATGTCAAAAACCCTGTGATTATAAGGCGGGAAATGCCACGGGCAATCATCAGTAATGGCGGCAGACGATTGCCCCGTAATTCCAGGTCGCCTCTTCGTAATAGATCGCGACACGAAAACCAAATTTTTGGTTGACACCGGCAGCGACCTCTGCGTCTTCCCACACTCTCAACTACATGATCGACGAGTACCTACAAGTTACAAACTCACTGCAGCTAATGGATCTACCATAAACACCTACGGCTATGCGCACCTCAAACTGAACCTGGGACTCCGTCGAACATACCCGTGGCGTTTCGTAGTAGCTGATGTTACTAAGCCTATAATAGGAGTAGATTTTTTATGTTTTTATAATTTAGTCGTAGATTGCAAACAAAAAAAACTAATAGATAATACTACAACATTGTCTACCCCAGCTTCATGTGCTTTCAATTGTAATAACATCCTTTCTGTAAAGGTACTGACTGGCGATTCTCCGTATCACCTGTTACTAGCGCGTGAGTTCCCAGATATCACGCGACCGGCTGGTACACAACGCACAATACCTCACAGTACACAGCATCACATACGCACCACACCTGGCCCTCCGGTCTCATGCACTCCTAGGCGACTTGCACCAGATAAATTAAAGATAGCTAAGAATGAGTTCGAGGCTATGTTAGCTAATGGGACAGCCCGGCCTTCCGACAGCCCATGGTCGTCCCCATTACATCTCGCACCCAAAAAAGAAAATGGGTGGCGACCATGTGGCGATTACAGAAAACTCAACGCAAGAACCATCCCTGACATGTATCCTATCAGACATATACATGATTTTACACATAACATAGCTGGTTGCCAGGTATACAGTACAATCGACCTTGTAAAAGCGTATAACCAGATCCCCGTATGCGCCGAGGACATACCGAAAACAGCAATAACAACTCCATTCGGTATGTTCGAATTTCCATACATGACCTTTGGCCTGCGTAACGCCGGACAAACATTACAGCGTTTTGTGGATGGCATGATGCGTGGGCTTGACTTCGTCTACTGCTACTTGGACGATTTTTTAATCTTCAGCAGGGATGAGATCGAACACGAGCGCCATTTGCGTCAAGTGTTTACTAGGCTACGCGACTACGGCATGGTAATCAACGTGTCGAAATGTACATTTGGGGCACCAGAGGTAACATTCTTAGGGTACCACATTTCAGAAAACGGAACAAAACCTCTTCATGATAAAGTGCAAGGAATACGCGATTTTCCCACGCCTAAGGACGTAAAGTCCCTTAGGAGGTTCTTGTTTATGGCTAACTTCTATAGGCGCTTCTTACCTAAAGCTGCCCAAATTCAGGCACCTCTTAATGCCCTACTTACCGGATCCATAAAAGGTTCTACACCCATCAACCTCACCGGCGACGCCTTGAAGGCTTTCTCAGATACTAAGGAAAGCCTCTCCAATGCAGCACTTTTAGCCCACCCAAGCTGCGATGCCCAGTTAGCATTGGTCACAGACGCCTCCGACACAGCCATGGGTGCAGTGTTACAACAACGCCAAGGTAACGTATGGCAACCCCTTGCCTTTTTCTCCCGGAAATTTAGCCCATGCCAAACCAAGTACTCCCCTTACGACCGCGAGCTTCTCGCAATTTACGAAGCCATTAAATACTTCCGACATATGCTAGAGGCAAGACATTTCACGGTTTACACAGACCACAAACCGATAAGCTATGCATTCCATGAACGAAAGCATAACTGCTCGCCCAGACAATTTAGACACTTGGACTACATTGCCCAATTTACGACCGATATACGGCATATCTCTGGCAAAGATAACGTTGTTGCCGATAGCCTATCGCGAATCAACGAACTGAGTGCACCAATATGTCTAACAAGCCTTAGCAAAGCTCAAACTAATGACCCAGAGCTTGCGAGTTACATAAATGGCAAATCATCACTCCGTTTAAAAAAAATTGACATTGCTGGTAGCGACACGCCGTTGTTTTGTGACGTCAGCACTCATTCTACCAGACCCTTTGTCACGGAGCAATTCCGTAAGCGAGTATTCCATAGTATGCATTCTCTAAGCCACCCAGGCCCATCCGCTACAGCTAAGTTAGTAGCCGAACGCTTCGTGTGGCCAGGAATGAGGAAACACTGCCGAGAATGGGCCCGCAACTGCTTAGATTGCCAACGTACGAAAGTAAGTAGACATGTTTCCACACCATTGAGCACATACGACTTGCCCCGCGCTCGTTTCAAAAATGTGCACATCGACCTTATTGGACCCCTCCCCGTATCTCAGGGTTATAAGTACTGCCTGACAGCTATCGACAGATTCACACGATGGCCCGAAATGATGCCTATAGTTGACATCACAGCAGAAACAGTCGCAAAAGCTCTCCTCTCCGGCTGGATATCCAGATTTGGCGTGCCAACGGATATAATAACAGATCGCGGTCGTCAGTTTGAGTCCGCGCTGTTCCAATATCTTGCAAAAATAACCGGTTTCCAACACAAACGCACAACGGCGTACCACCCGGCATGTAATGGCCTTATAGAACGTTTTCATAGACAACTAAAAGCATCCATAACCTGCCATTCCGACTCTAATTGGTCAGAATCCTTACCACTAGTACTACTGGGCATCCGTAGTGCATTCAAGGAGGACCTACAAACCTCCTCAGCGGAATTGTTATACGGCGAACCGCTCAGACTTCCCGGCGAATTTTTCAATCCAGGCACGCCCAGTACTACTGATTTGACAGATTTCACGGCACGTTTACGTTCATTCGCTGAGAAATTGAAACCAGTCCCAGCTTCCAGTCACAGCAAACAAAATATTTTCGTATTCAAAGAACTCGCAACCGCCGAATACGTTTTCCTGCGTGAAGACGCTCTGCGCCCACCTCTTCAGCCAGCCTACTCAGGTCCGTTTAAAGTGTTAAATAGGGATAGCAAAGTTTTTAAACTCCTCATAAAGGGGAAACCAGTTACAGTAACAATTGACCGCCTCAAGCCTGCTTTCATGCTCTCAATGGAAGATACTTCAAACCAAGCTATAGTTGTACCATCTCCACCCAGCCCATCCCCTACAATACCGGATCCACCTCTTTCGGCTACCAATCACAAAACCACACGTTCTGGCAGACGTGTTCGATTCCCGGACTTTTATCGCCCTTAGCTAGGCCTTTGGGGGGGAGTGATGTGGGCTACCCCACATAAAACATACTTACATTACCTACTTGTACATTTACAGTTTTACACCCAGATAAAATAATATACCTACCTCAACATTATTTTTGACGTGAAACGTCTTTAAAATCGCGCCGAAACATACGGGTACCAGGTTTAAAAACTGGACCGTAACGAAAAGGTCTATATCATCGTACCTTAATAATTAAAAAACTATTAGTCTTAGAAACAAAAATGTGGTGTAAATATTTCACTTATATAGTCAGCTCGCTGTTATGACATTGAGTTCGTGTCGGGGTCAAGCGGGGCGGCGGGGGAGGGATACTGCGATAACTGTGCTAAACCGGCGCTCACGCTTGTTTCTATTCAGTGTAACTCGTGACTCCGACTTTATAGCGTGGTGATTCTTTCGTGTGTTTGTCAAGTTTATTTGAACCGATTGATTTATACAAAAATAAGTGTAATTTGGACAGTATTTATATCTATACTAATATTATAAAGCTGAAGAGTTTGTTTGTTTGTTTGTTTGAACGCGCTAATCTCAGGAACTACTGGTCTGATTTGAAAAATTCTTTCAGTGTTAGATAGCCCATTTACCAAGGAAGGCTACAGTCTATACAACAACCTGCCCGGCTTCGCACGGGTACAACGCCCCCTCACGCGGACGAAGTCGTGGGCGGCTGCTATTTAAAATAACCAGAAAGTGACAATAAATATATAAACATTTGCTATGTATTTTATGTTTCTATTACGTACCTGTTCTTTTTTTATTAAAATACTTAAAACAGCGTCCATCTTGTTTTCATTTCAATCTTTTACTTTAAAAGCGATTCGCTAACATAGACGTTTCACGTTAAAACCAACGGCCGTGTGCCCCGACACAGCCCCACCCGCTTTTATTTATACATTACACTTACATAATACATACATTACAATACATTCATACAGTCTCACCTCAAACACAAACATACACATCTAACGTGTCGTGGTATATCAGTCGGTCAGTAGTATGATGGAAACGCGCATCGACTACTAACCAGCACGACGTCACATAATGGCCGCCTCGACCGGTTCGAGCGCCGAGGTACCGAGCGGTGGCATAGCAACTGCCTGCTCCCGCGCGTCTCCCGCGCCAGTCAGAACCCTCCAGTGACGACCGCTACACGCTTCTTAGTTTAAGCCAGCTGTATTGTTTACGCGCTTTCGCTTATTATACACGTATATTGCATTCCGCTATTAGTTAATGTAATCTGTGCTTTGTACTGTGAACTGTGCTAGTAAATAACAGTGGAGATATAAGTGTTCTTCATTTCCTTCATAATTCCGGAGTCTACAATCCTCAGTTAAGTTTCTCAAAAGTTAGCCGGCCTAAATCAGGCTAAACACCCAAGACTTGTTTAAAGTGTGCTTTTTTTTTATTCATATTTTTTTTTTACTCAGGCAATGTTACTTTTACACGATACTTATAAATTTCATTATTATTTCTAATAAATATTTATTTGTAAAGAAACAGAGCTCATTTATTTCAAACTACATTTTATCGATTTTATGTATTTTATTGTCAATTTCATTAAATAATAAAATAGCTGTTTTATAGATTGAGTTTATTTATATACATATATATATTCATATAGATTAGTCTATTGAGTAAAATCACGTTGTCGAAAGTTCATATCACCAATTCAATTAATCGCTCACAATAAAATATTACAACACTAATTGCATTATGCTGGCAACATTAAAAAAAAAAGCTCGATTGTAGCTGTCATTTTTGTCTACATAATAAAAAATCAAAGTATAGTAAAATGTATTTTGAATTTATGATGAATGACAATGATGATGAATGGAAACGTCGGGAAAATCCTCAAGAACAAGTGTAAAGTTAGTCAAAATGAAAAATAATTGCAGAAACAACTTACATGCGCCCATGAAGAGATCGTAATCCGGCTAAAGTTTTACTCGGCTTACCTGCGTATAAAACCATGCACACGCACTAGATTCACATCACAAGTAATCAAAATATAACTTATCTACCAGAAAACATCACTTTACGGACACATGCAAGCCATTTACAAATAAATTTTGATTTTCACAAGAAAATTACACCTGCACCCTTCCAGCTTTTCCCGCCGAATCCCAAAGAATATACTTACTCTTTTTTTTTTTTTTTTTTAGTTTATCCCCAAGGAAAGGCAAGGGGAACTAAGCCCATACAGCCTAATCATTGTTTAGTAAAATGTATTCTGAATTTATGATGAATGACAATGATGATGAGTGGAAACGTCGGAAAAATCCTCAAGAACAAGTTTAAAATTAGTAAAAATCAAAAATAATTGCAGAAACAACTTACATGAGCCCATGAAGAGATCGTATTCCGACTAAAGTTTTACTCAGCTTACCTGCATATAAAACCATGCACACGCACTAGATTCACATAACAAGTAAACAAAATATTACTTATCTACCAAAAAACATCACTTTACGGACACATGCAAGCCATCTACAAATAAATTTTGATTTTCACAAGAAAATTACACCCGCTCCCTTCCAGCTTTTCCCGCCGAATCCATATACTTACTCTTGAACGAGATTTTTTTGTTTTGTTTAGTTTATCCCGGAGGAAAGGCAAGGGGAACTAAGCCCATACAGCCATTGTCTTTAGTAAATGATTTCTGAATTTATGATGGATGATAATGATGATGATGAATGGAAACGTCGGGAAAATCCTCAAGAACAAGTGTAAAGTTAGTTAAAATAAAAAATTATTGCAGAAACAACTTACATGCGCCCATGAAGAGATCGTAATCCGGCTAAAGTTTTACTCGGCTTACCTGCCTATAAAACCATGCACACGCACTAGATTCACATCACAAGTAATCAATATAAAACTAATCTACCAGAAAACATCACTTTACGGACACATGCAAGCCATTTACAAACAATTTTTGATTTTCACAAGAAAATTACACCTGCACCCTTCCAGCTTTTCCCGCCGAATCTCTTGAACGAAAGCTTAATTGTTGTTTGTTTAGTTTATCCCGAAGGAAAGGCAAGGGGAACTAAGCCCATACAGCCATTGTCTTTAGTAAATGATTTCTGAACATATGATGGACTAGCAGCCGCCCACGACTTCGTCCGCGTGAGGGGGCGTTGTACCCGTGCGAAGCCGGGCAGGTTGTTGTATAGACTGTAGCCTTCCTTGGTAAATGGGCTATCTAACACTGAAAGAATTTTTCAAATCAGACCAGTAGTTCCTGAGATTAGCGCGTTCAAACAAACAAACAAACAAACTCTTCAGCTTTATAATATTAATATATAATATATAGTATAGATGATAATGATGATGATGAATGGAAACGTCGGGAAAATCCTCAAGAACAAGTGTAAAGTTAATAAAAATGAAAAATTATTGCAGAAACAACCTATCTATCGATAGTATTGATTGTTATTGCAATATTCAGTAGCAATAGGATCGATACTATCGATAGTACATACGATATTGAGCTTCGATAGTATCTTATCTATATATATATATATATACTAGTTATGGAGATACCAAATCCCTGGTTATATACCTACTAGTGTTAGTTGTAGGTATGCTCGCTGTTTTTGGGCTAGGGGCATCTCCATAGTATATATCTCACTGATTGACATACAGCAATACTATCGATAGTATCGATACTATCGAAGCTCAATATCGTATGTACTATCGATAGTATCGATCCTATTGCTACTGAATATTGCAATAACAATCAATACTATCGATAGTTTTACCGCATCGACGGTGACCTTTCCCTCAATAGTATTGCTAATACCATAATTGTCTAGATAGTGGCTGACAGGATATGAGATGGTTTTAAGATTTTTAAACATTTGCGTATAATAATTTTTATTGTCATTTAAGGTGACAACAATAAATTATAAGTAAATTGATAAAATCCTCCTTAAACGGCCGATTGGTGTAGTTGGTAGTGGCCCTGCCTGCGACGCCATAGGTCCTGGGTTCGAATCCCGGTAGGTGCAAACATTGATATGATGAATATCTATGTTTGTTTCCGAGTCATGGTTGTTTATATACTTATCTATGTATTTATATACCGTTGCTTAGTACCCACGACACAAGACCTTAGGGATCTTAGTGTGGGACTAGGTTAATGTGTTGTGAAGTGTGTGAATATTTATTATTATTATTTATTATAAATACTGTTGCACTATTTTATTGTTATTCTGTATTGTACACAAAACATAACAATAAATACAGAGAAATTTACAAAAGGAATGCATACAAAGGCGTGCTTATTAATGCAAGAGATTTCTTCAAGCATACCAGAAAGCAAAGTGAGACCAATAGTTATAGAGGTAATCATGGTGTACAAACTAAGTAAATTTATAATAAACAAAAATAAAATAATCATACATAAATAGATACATACATAAATCGAAATAATCAAATAATGAAAGTAATGTCAGACATAATAACATATAGACATAATAGGAAAAAATATACAAAACAATAGGATTAGCAACAATTCAGCAGATGATTGAAACCGATCATTTTACATTGTATACCGTTTTATTTTTAAAATTTACCTTTTTTTACATTTAGTATATACCTACAGGTCACATCACATAAAATAGTTATATCAAGATTACTACAGCCTCAAAATATTTACTTGCTACATCAACCAATATTCATACACAATACTATTGAATCACAGCCTACTATCGACTTCCAAATGTACCGCCTTTGTGGACAGACAGACTAAAACACATAAATACGCTTTATAAGTTTCGTAGAATCGAAACCTTAACCGTAAAAGGGCCCGCAAAGTCCAGTCCGACACCAGAAAATACCCTATCTAAAATTACCCGATCGCTGGGTAAATCTCCCATAATTGGTTGCATAGTGGCAGCCTTCAACTGATAGCATGGCATGCACTTAAATATAACCGACCGTATAGCACCGACAAGATCCAAAAGTCGCGCTGTAAAATGGCAAGTAACGCATTGCAACCCGCGTGCGCTTTACCCACGTGTCTGTCCACTACCAAAGAGTAGTATATTGTAGATGACTTGCATGTGTCCGTAAAGTGATGTTTTTTGGTAGATAAGTAATATTTTGTTTACTTTTTATGTGAATCTAGTGCGTGTGCATGGTTTTATATGCAGGTAAGCTGAGTAAAACTTTAGTCTGAATACGATCTCTTCATGGGCTCATGTAAGTTGTTTCTGCAATTATTTTTGACTTTTACTAATTTTAAACTCGTTCTTGAGGATTTTTCCGACGTTTCCACTCATCATCACTGTCATCCATCATAAATTCAGAATACATTTTACTAAACAATGATTAGGCTGTATGGGCTTAGTTCCCCTTGCCTTTCCTTCGGGATAAACAAAACAAAAAAAAATCCCGAAGGAAAGGCAAGGGGAACTAAACCCATACAGCCATTGACAAAAATTTTAGGGAAAAAAAACTAAGGAAATAAACATGGACATTGAATCATCATCATTGACAATGCCATCTATCTTTAATAGGTGGCAGTTACATATTTGACAAAAAAAAACAAGGTTTATAACGAAAAATTTTATTAACTTAACTTTTTTATTTATTAAGTTACTAGTTTCGTAGATTTTTTAATTATACTAAGTTTGATAGATAGCTATCTAATGATAGATATTATGTATTTTATAGGCGTAGTAATTACAAAATAACATAATTTAATACACATTCTGCCTATAGGTGTAATAGGTATGTTTATATAGTATGACATTTTATGAATATTATCTATAAAAATAATATTTTACGTGAGGTAGAACAAAACTACTTAACGCGCCTTGTAATAGGGGCCAACTGGCTGAAGTTTAAATTTGCAACGTATGACGGCATAATAAGATCAATAGGACATCACATCAACAATGGCATGCTTTTTTTGACAGGGATATAGAAATTAAGACAAAGACGTAGAATTTGAAGATTCTATTAATAACGTAAATAAGTCACAAAAAAATCTGATTGACGTTGGACTAACTTTTTCATACAATTTAAATGACCATAGGTATATTAATTTTATGGAACAATGTTATTACAAAATTATTTTGATTCCATGGACGCCTACACTGACTGACGACACGTGCTAAAACAAAACAGTTAACAGCATAAAATGATAAAAATCGTAGATGGCAGTGCTGTTGCATGCGCGGCTTAGTCATGGTGTTATCTGAGTGTACCTTAGGGATGGCTGACATCTCACATTTTTTATCTGTGTTTTGTAAGACTGTCATGGTGTGTAAAGGTTGATTTTTGTTTTTATTTCAATAAAATCATATTTTCAATATTATTTTAAGACTACATACTATTTAAACATGAATAGAATACTTCTCAATAACTGCCGGTGCATAAAGAAATGCAGTGAGTATATATTTAATAATTTTTATAGGTTTTTTGGGGTTAACCTATACTATAGGATTCTGAGTCGGACTACTACGTACTGGTAGATGACTTCATTGGAGTCGACATAATTTTCCATTCATTATTTAAAAATTTATTAGATACATGTGCAGGTTATAATTCGTTATTTTCCTATAGAAGCTTCCGATTTGAAATTCATTACTTTATTGTGTAATGATGTTCTTGTATTTTATGTTCATTTTCTTTGGGTAGGTACTGTTATGTATGTTTACATAGTTCATTTGTAAAATTAAATTCCAAAGAATTGAATTGAACTATATTAAGACGAGAAACAATTTATTTTAGCTATACTATGGGAGACCAAACACTATCAAAACTATCCATACCTCACTCTGTCAAGATCATTGTCATATTATGCAGCCCGGCCTATAGGACTGCAGCATGATCTGACACAAAAGCCATTGTATGCAAGGGTTCATTGTTTTACACCTCACATAAAACAAATTAGTACGAGTAGCTGTTACTATGAAAAAGAGCCTCTCAAACCATCTTCGAAGGTTGAAGCAACTGTGGAAACAATAAAGAAAGGCATAGAAGAAAAGGAGAAACTGCCAAAAAAGGCTGTGCAAAAGAAGAGTTTGAAAACTCGAATTATGGATGAACTGAGGCATTACTACCACGGTTTCAGATTGCTTTTCATTTCTGTGAGGATATCTGTTATGCTTTCAGTAAGGATTCTTAGAGGCGAATCATTAACCAGGAGGGAGCATAGGTTACTGGTAACAACTATTGGTGACCTCTTCAGATTGGTACCTTTTGTAGTAATAATACTTGTTCCATTTTTGGAATTTACCTTGCCCTTGTTGATAAAACTGTTCCCTAACATGTTGCCCTCCACATTTGAAAGCAGCAGTCAAATGGAAGCTAAACTTAAGCAACATTTGAAGGTTAAGCTTGAAATGGCAAAGTTTTTCCAAGAGACCCTGGACCAAATGGCCCCACAGGCTAGTAACAGACATTCCGATCTTGCAAAAGAATTCTCCATCTTCTTTAAAAAAGTTCGTACATCAGGCGATGTTGCAACCAGTGAAGAGATTATGAAGTTTTCCAAACTATTTGAGGATGAAATCACTTTGGATTCACTACAACGTCCACATCTAGTGGCATTGTGTAAAGTTCTGAATGTCACAACAATTGGTACCAGTGCTATGCTCAGGTTTAATTTGAAAATGAAGCTGAGATCGCTTGCAGCTGATGACAAAGTGATTGCTAAAGAGGGTGTGGAAAGTTTGAACTTTAGTGAACTGCAACAAGCATGCAGAGCTAGAGGTATGAGAGCTTACGGTGTGTCTGAAGAGAGGCTTCGTAAAGAGCTGCACAACTGGCTGGACCTGTCTTTGAATGAGAAAGTGCCGCCATCTCTTCTGTTGCTCAGCAGAGCTTTGATGGTGCCGGAGCATGTCCCAACCACTTACAAGTTGAAGGCCACTATATCTGCCTTGCCTGAACATGTTGCTACACAAACTAAAGCTGCTATTGGTGAGAAAGAAGGAAAACTGGATTTCCAGGTAGGAATCTAATATTATTACTTACTTTAGTACATAATATGTGAACTATTGTGAAGTATAAACAAAATAAATGTTGGTGTATCATCCCCAAGTTGAGATATTATCCAATGCATTGCTTCCATGACGTTGAAAGATAACTTAATGTACTATTTTAATATGAAAACTATGTTGTTAGAGGTAAGCATAAAATGACAAAAAATCGTAGAAGGCAGTCCTGTTGCATGGTATATTATTTGTTCTTTTCCAATTTTCAGGCTAAAGCTGATGTCATCAAACTAGAAGAGTCAAAGATCAAAGAAGAAAAGAAAGAGATGCTGGAGGCAGAGAGAGAGAAACAGTTGTTGGAAGCTAAAAAGAAAGCCAAGGCTGAGGAACTCAAAGACCAAGCACCAATTATTGACACTGATTCCACCCCAATATTGGTTGATCCTGCACCTGTAATAAACATTGATTCTGCTAAGCCTAAGTCAGAAGAAGGCATCTCTGGTAAAGATATTGCTGTCATTGAGGATGCCTTGGAGAAACTTGGTATGTATAAAAAATATTATATAGTTTATTTAAGTTTATAATATTTATAAAATTATGGGGTTTATTTAAGTTGGAAGGTTAGGATGTACTAGTTAATAATTATGTTCTAAATAATGTATTAATACAAATTATGTATGAAATTCCACTATGTCTTAACCATGTGTAGTTTTGGAAATTTGCCATCTTCTTGAGTTAATGACTTCCTTGAAGTTCAAGTTTACTTTACGAATTTGTTCCAAAGAGTATGATTGCTTATAAATGTGACAAAGGTAAACGTACCTGTGATGGTTTACTTGTTTCCCAAAATTTAAAAGCGACTGCCCACTAATCTAACAAAAACTTGACCGTAATAGAAACGCGTCAGGCACATAGTATTTTATGCACGGAACGAGTACTTGTTACCGGCACGTGCGTGATACGTTACATACATGGCTGGTGACGCGGAACGTACACCAGTAAGCGTCATGGTATAGATAGATGGATCAGTGGACTATTTAAAAGAAGCCAATGTACTATACCTACCCATTTACATATTCTTAGAATTTCATTGATCTATTCTAAGTCAGTCTAGGTTAAAAGCTATATTTGTATTAATAACACTGGTCAACACTGATTTTGCCACACGAACTTTGATAGCTAATTTTGTTTTATCAATCTACCCTCATCATTAAATGACAGTTGTCATCTGTCAGTTAGCCTCATATTTGTCGTGATACGGTAATACTCATAACTAGTACTACGGCGGTATATTAACAGAAACGCTCACAAGTAAATCGTCATAAAAGTATTTGTAGTTGAATTTGAATATTTTTTGTGATTTATTAATCCTGTGAACATGTCGAGGAAGTGTAATAATGACCCTAACTCTTTTTGTTATGTCTGCGGAGAACTTACATTCAAAAAACAACGACGAAATTTTACGAATCTTGTGCTGGAGTGTTATGACCAATGTTTTGGTTTTTCTGTCGCCCATCAAGACAAATTCTGGGCCCCTCATGTCTGTTGCATAACGTGTGTGAAAAATTTAACCGACTGGAAGAAAGGTGCACGAGCTATGCCGTTTGCTGTACCCATGATATGGACTGAACCGCGAGATCACGTTTCGGATTGCTATTTTTGCCTCACTGACATAAAAGGTATAAATTGGCCAAAAAAATGAAAAGTATTTACCCCTTGTAGAGCCAAATAATGTGCTTTTACCACCATTGCATATCAAATTAGGATTAATAAAAAATTTTGTGAAGGGAATGGATCACAGTGGGAGTGGATTTTTGTACCTAAAAGAAAAATTCCCTAAAATAAGTGATGCAAAAATAAAAGAGGGTATTTTTGTTGGCCCTCAAATCAGGGAGTTAATAAAAGATTCAACATTTGAAGAAAAATTAAGCGGTTTAGAAAAATGTGCATGGATAAGTAATTTATAAAAAAATAAACGTTTGATTTACGAGATCTGTATTTTTTCTTAATATTTTAAATTACTCAATAGAATAAAATCCTCGGCTAGCAAATTTTTTTTAACTGTTTATTTTTTCTTACAATCACCAATTAAAGTAAAAAATATCAAAAAAGTCCGTGTGGCACGAAAAAGTTTGAATTTTGTTAACCAGTGTAATGAATGAATATGTAAAAAAGGTGAATAGAGGTCATTGTGAGTGGTGTGACAATATGAGATTATAAGAAGGATGTATAAAATTATAACTACTGCAAGTTCTTATCTACCATATCTTTTAGGTGATAAAACGCAGTGGAAGTCTTTTATTTATGTAAAGGTATGGAATAACTAATCTATGGAAAAAATCGCTGTTTAGATTAGATTTAGACTCTTATCTTGTATAGAAGATTGTTTGGGTTGTAAATCAATTATTGATAGTATAAATATACATATATATAAATAAAAATATCTTGTGGAACTCTTGTGTGTTGTGTTTTAAGTAACAGATAGGTTAGTTTACGTAAGTTTTCAGTTTGTACAACATTTTTAACACCTATAGGAGTCCTATTAATATCTCCAGCTATCTATCTGACGTATCTAGGTTTCCCTATTATCTGTGAAAACCCAAATCTGTCCTGACATAAATTGTGTTTTTAAAACACTATATTTCCTTCATTCCATGATTGCATTATTACAGCTGAACAGAAGAAGTCTTTGCTTCTCGAGAAGGAAAGTATTCAGGAGCTGAAGGGTGAACTTTCAGACTACAGTGAAGATGTACAGGAAATGCACGAGATTGTCAAGACTAAGCAGGCGGATATCAAGCTTACGAAGGGCGCACGAAGGTAAATAGATACCTTATATAATTTTCGTTCTGAAACTTATTCTGTGTTTCAGATTATTCATTCAATTAACATGATTTTTAGGGTTTCGTACCCGAAAGGTAAAACGGGACCCTATTACTAAGACTTCGCTTGCATGCATGTCACCAGGCTGTAAGGATCAAGACACACTGTAAACATCCTACGGGATGACACGCGTGTTAGTATCACATACATTTTATATGGTCCATGACACACTGTTAATAGTCCAGTCAAAATAGACATTCAAGGTTACATTAATTCGCACCTTGCTAAAAATTTGCATGAATGTTGGGAACACCATTACATACAATTTGTCAATTATCCACATCAATCCAATGTGTGGAATTTTTTTTATTGAAGGTCAAATGTTGCAAAAATCGGTTTTTTGAGTTTTCCAGCTAAACAGTAAGTTCTATCATGAAAATAGGTGAGACAAAAATTATTCATCATCCAATTATCTACAAAAATTGTTCATACACTTTTTTTCCTAAGAATCGCCATTTCGGAGATATAGCGATGCAAAATGTTGAAAAAGTTGTGTTATTCATAATATGCACACGTTTCCGCGCCACCCGTGAGGTAGTGTACATGACGCGTTTTTTTTTACGTGCTTTCCCCGGTAGGCCTATTCCACGATCTATTGTGGTTCTGTTGAGTTAAAAAACTATTTTATTAAATTTAAAATGGTACTATAGTAAATGACAAGAGCGGTGTAAGTAATGAGTAAATTGAAAAAATTATTCGTCTGATAGATACTCGTTTAATGGAACATAATCCATACTGTCTTGCACTTCTTCTCCTTCTTCTTCTTCTTCTTCTTATTCTTATTCTTCTTCTTCTTCTTCCTGCTGGGTACAAATAAATTGTTCAAAGAGCGATGCATCAGATGTCTCCTCGCCTATATCGTAAGAATTCTCTTCTTCTGGCGATTGAACATTGGAGCACGATTGGCCTCGACAACTGATACATGCTAATGAACAAAACAACCCAACTTTTTTACAGCCGCATTTAGCATTACACCCCGTTTTGCAATTGCAAAAAATTGAATTGAGGAGTTTTTCCGGTGCAGGAGGGAGTAAAGTCTGAACTGGTTCCAATATATTGTCAATTAACTTCCAACCCCAGTCTTCTGGGTTTAGTTTATTACCGAGCCATACTTATTTCTACATGCAGTAACTGGTTGCGACACGACATCAGCATTTTTCAGGAGAGGTAAAAAATCAGTTTTGAAATTGTTTGAGAGACAAGATTTAGTTGATTGTGCTGACGTTTTCAAAGAAAGTACCTCTACTCCACAAGCTGTAATCACCAACGGAATTCGCTTTCTTCTTTCCGTTTACGGAGCTCCAAAAAAAATTACGTGCTTAGATAAGTTTCGATACTTATCTTTTGCAAAAAATACGCATAAAAAAAAACAAGTACAATTAGCTTGTCTTCCTCCAACCTCTGCTTCTGCTTATCAACATCTATTTCGGGTATATTATCAAGTTCAAGTATGGCTCGGTAATAAACTAATAAAAAACTAACCAGAAGACTGGGGTTGGAAGTTGCGGCTGTAAAAAAGTTGGGTTGTTTTGTTCATTAGCATGTATCAGTTGTCGAGGCCAATCGTGCTCCAATGTTCAATCGCCAGAAGAAGAGAATTCTTACGATATAGGCGAGGAGACATCTGATGTATCGCTCTTTGAACAATTTATTTGTACCCAGCAGGAAGAAGAAGAAGAAGAATAAGAAGAAGAAGAAGAAGGAGAAGAAGTGCAAGACAGTATGGATTATGTTCCATTAAACGAGTATCTATCAGACGAATAATTTTTTCAATTTACTCATTACTTACACCGCTCTTGTCATTTACTATAGTACCATTTTAAATTTAATAAAATAGTTTTTTAACTCAACAGAACCACAATAGATCGTGGAATAGGCCTACCGGGGAAACCACGTAAAAAAACGCGTCATGTACACTACCTCACGGGTGGCGCGGAAACGTGTGCATATTATGAATAACACAACTTTTTCAACATTTTGCATCGCTATATCTCCGAAATGGCGATTCTTAGGAAAAAAAGTGTATGAACAATTTTTGTAGATAATTGGATGATGAATAATTTTTGTCTCACCTATTTTCATGATAGAACTTACCGTTTAGCTGGAAAACTCAAAAAACCGATTTTTGCAATATTTGACCTTCAATAAAAAATTTTCCACACATTGGATTGATGTGGATAATTGACAAATTGTATGTAATGGTGTTCCCAACATTCATGCAAATTTTTAGCAAGGTGCGAATTAATGTAACCTTACCCCTATTTTTGTAGCTAATTTGACTGGACTATAACACGCCACGCGTTAACACGCGCCATACATTTTCTGCGTGTTATCACGTGGCGTGTTAATGTGTGTATATCACACATGATCATGATGGTATGGACAGCCATGGTGGCAAGGATCAAATTAATTCTTTCGTAGGATGCTTTTGAGATGCTTTAGCCTACGTGATTTATTAGTTGTTTGCAAGATCGGGACATAGGTGTTCCCTCAGGCAGTTTGTTGTGTGCCCTACCAAGGGTGGATAGTTAATATATCTTTCTATAATAGACACTTCGTATGACTTGTCGTTATTTATTAAGTAGACATCGACCAGACAGCAAAAACAGTCTATTAAATGATTTGCTTTTATCAAACACAATTAATTAATAAGTAATATATTTTAAAAACCTCCATCAACAGACTTTATCGCGCCGTAAACAACATGATAGGCAAATTGGACGCCGCTTTAGTCGAACTGGACTCTAAGGAGAAAGCCTTAAAGACTACTTTGGAGCAAACTAAGTCGGAACCGGAGAAGGCGAAAGAACAACTGATACAAATAGACGAGCTGATGCATTCCATCAAGAGTCTGCAGAAGGTGCCTGATGAGGCTAAACTGAAGCTCATTCAGGATGTCTTGGGCAGGCTTGATGACGACTTTGATGGACAGCTGAAAGTTGATGATGTTTTGAAGGTAGGTCTATCCATCTATCTATACATACATACATACATAATAATCACGCCTCTTTCCCGGAGGGGTAGGCAGAGATCACGGATCTCCATTTGCAACGATCTTGATATACCTCTTTCGCTTCATCTACTTTCATGATATTCTTCGTGCACGCTCGTCGGTTTAGGGTACTCTTGACCTGACTTTTATTTAGAATTTCACCAATTTGATCAGTGAAAGTCCGGCGACTATCTATCTATGACTATTTCTATTATATATATATTATATATTACTACTGGAAAGAGACAGCAGATTTCGGTTTTTCAAATAGGTAGTGTTATATGTTATATCTGTCGCGTCTACACTTTTTTAAAATGTTTTGCATTATTTAGTTCTAGATACTGTGTCTGGGAAAGGAAGTCATTACATTATGTTTTATTCATACACATTCTTAAGTAAAATATCATGTAATACGAGGCATTTTATTGGCAAATTTAAAATTTACGTTATAGTGAGTGCACATATGTAAACTGCAATCACTCGATAGACACATTAGGGTCGATTCCGGCAGTCACACTTAAACCTAACAGCCGGTTGCACCAAAATCAATGTTCATTTACGAATTCAGTTTTACGTATTACGTTTACTATTCCGTCACTATTACGAATTCGTAAATGTGCGTTGCATCAATAAAAAAATCAGTAAAAGTATCCGTAAAATTAATATAAAACACTATATTAAAACAATCTGTCAGTGTCAAAATCTTTATACGTTTTACGATATAAGCAGGGTTTGAGCTCCGTAAAAAGGAACCGGTATAAAGTAAAAGTAAATCGTAACGCTGAACCGTGGAACAACAACTTTTTACATTATACGTCTACTTTATACGTTACTTTTTACGAATTCGTAACATGAAACTTGTGGTGCAACTGGGCATAAACCTAATCTTAGTCAGGTCTATCTCTCTCCGTTCTTAACATAAATGGCTGAGAGAGAAAAGGACAGGTAGGACTAAATTTATGTTTAGGTTTAAGTGTGACTGCCGGAATCCACCATATTATGTTATATTTTTTTCGCCTTATGATGCAGGTATGTAACATATGTCGATGACTTTACATATAATTATGTAGTTTCTATCTACATACATATCTATACCAAATATTCACTATGGGTGCGCCCACCACCGGGCCCTACACCCTCCACTGACCCTCGGATCTGATAACTCATAATTGCGACAACAGGCACTTGCACTAACTACAATCGCCATGAGAAACCAGACCCGAGCACCTAGCATGCAAGACGATACATTGCACCATTCCGAAATCAAAAACTAGATAAATAATCTACATATGTTTCGCCAACAACCGTGGCATCCTCAGGATTATAGAAATTAGTAAATTAGTAAACCACTAATTACTATGAACCTCTAAAACCCAACACATGTGGTTTCTCATGGCGATTGTAGTTAGTGCAAGTGCCTGTTGTCGCAATTATGAGTTATCAGATCCGAGGGTCAGTGGAGGGTGTAGGGCCCGGTGGTGGGCGCACCCATAGTGAATGTTTGAACTTCCGAATTGTAACGCCTAATACAATTTCATTTATACCAAATAGTTTATTCGGAACCCCCTTTTAATAGGCAAATGTAGTTTTTCACTTATTAAAAGAAAAACAATAAAAATATCTGTATTTATGTAGACGTTACAAACTTTTTTCAGGTGCTGGAAACAATAGGCAATGAGAATGTGAACCTTTCCGAGAAACAAATGCAGGAGTTGATCGAGCTACTCGATAAAGAGGAGATTCTTGAAGTGGAGAGCAAGATACAGAAGGCTCTGGACAAAGCTGCGGCTGCGGCTAAAGAACAGGCCAGGAGAAAAGAGTCCGAGGGGAAGGTTGGTGGCATATTACTGAACTTTATAGTACTGTGGGGCAAGCACGAACCTCTCGATAGTCCGTTACAATATCATCAAACTGTCAAATCTCATACATTTTTTTATATTTTTTTATTTATTCATTATTTTACAATCACTCATTACATAGGTGTAAGAAACAGGAACACCACTCAAACCATTGAGGTTTGTGTGTGGTGCAGTCTGCTCATAAACATAGTTTTGTATAGGTCATAATAAATTTGTCCATGATAGTAGATACCTACTTATTAAATTTATCGTTATATGTAGTTATGAATAGGTTAGTGGCATGCAATTCTCAAGAATTCAATTACCTACCTAGTTTTGTGAAATATAATGTTTTCAGTTTATTTTTTATATTACTCCGGGTTATAGAATCCCGAGTGTCGGCAGGTAGATCATTTATTAGCGTGTCAGAATAAAAGCGTCCGTGCGCTGGCCGTAGCTATCGTGTGCGCGCTCAGTAACCAATTTACTCTGCGCCATACGCCTCGTCAATACAGAATGATCAATTTTTGGACTGTTTATATAATCAAAGAATTGCTCTTTGAGTAAGCAATAGTTTACATAGATTTTGCTTGCAAGTTGATAGCGTTACGGCGCGTAATAGGGTTCGTGCTTACCCTACTGTACTTTATCATCATCAGCCTATTGCAGTCCACTGCTGGACGTAGGCCTCCCCCAGGGCACGCCACAAGACTGCCATGACATGCCCAAAGTCACCTCGCTGGGCAGGCGGGTTGGTGACCGCAGTTTGTATTACTGTACTTATTAGGTGTAATGTAACTCTTGTGTTCTACTTATTATGTGAAAGTAATTTATTCAAGCTTTTTTTTTTTACTATTTCACGCCAAAATCACTGAACGGATATTGATGAAAGGCACTGTCATAGGGGGTTTTTGCCCATAGTCACCACGCTGGGCAGGCGGGTTGGTGACCGCAGTCTGATTTTTGGACTATGTTGTCAGCACGGGAGGCGCTTTTTCCCACCTTCCGGAAACCCTTAACTTTTTAGTGGACATAGACGTCACAAAACGAAGCCTTCTGGGTTCAGGGAGGAAGGAAGGTTAGCTCCAGTAGTTTTGCCTTGGCGTTGATGAATCAGTCAAGACATAACCGATGGCGGGTTTTCCTGTCACGCTGACGTGCGCTGACGGTCGGCGCTGATGGGTCAATTTGTACGGCCGTCAGTCACTGAGCGGTCCAGCGCTACTCAATAACGCTAACTGTGACTAACTACATACAATAATTGTCGTTCCAGAACCTATTCGACATAATCCGAGAAGCGCGGAAACGACGCGAGATCAGGAAGGCGGAGGAAGCGACTCCACCGGTACCACCTTTGACAAAAACTGACACAATTGTCAAACCTGTCAAGTCGGATGACAGCAAACGACCGGAGAGCCAATGAGTGAACGGGAATGTGTGTGTATATAGTGGGGTTTCCTAGAGGTAAATTGTGGATTACAAAATAGTTATCAAGTTTATGTACTTTTTGTTCTTATTTTCATCTTAGCCGGTCAGTTTTATGTACTTATATTATGACCTAATGAGATTAATTATATTGACATTCATGCAATACGAAGTATTGCCGGAATTGCGTTTTTAAATATTTATTTATTTATTTTATAGATGTGAAAAAGCACCTTGTATGGTCAACTAGGAAACCTAAGTGTTATAGGTCAATGCTTTCTCCTGGTTTGTAATCACAAATTGGCTTAGATGGCTCGTTTTGGAAGAAATCTAGACTTTTTTGTACTGATGCTTTTTACAACAGCGACACCTAGTGGTAGTTAATTAGAATGTAGTGTTGCCAGTTGCAGGACTTGCGAGTAAGGTCACTCCTTAGTTAAAAAATGAATGTATGTGTATGAGCTTATATAGATTTATAATGTTAAGGCCAGTACAAATTGTCACTTTTTTAACACAAAATACATATATTTGTGTATATACCCGTGGCTGTGTCGTTTTTTTTTGCATGAAAACTGAAAACGATGTATGTAATAAAAGTAAACCAGTAATTCCGTGAATGTCAAAAGTATCAGTGCATTAAATATCTATTAATGCGTTATCCTGACAATAATAGGCATTTGTAGTGCCACAACCCACAACACAAACTAACATGATTACGTCACACGTCACAATGGACCCCACTGTCTTCTACTTAAAAATGTTAAAATCTATATTTTTTGACAGAACATAAACATCTTCTATGCTGCTCTGGGAGTGAAAAAAAAAACGTATAATACCTACTACAGCTGCTTCTCTTCCCGGGCATACTGTACAAATCAGTAGAGGGACAAGAGGGTCTTGGTGTTTTGTAGGCGATGGGCTGACCACCTGTCGCTACTAACCGAACTTGTACATCTCAACTACCTATACCCTCAAAATTGGTCAGAAGTGGCACAATGTGGTTCTATCGGCCCTTGGTGCTCTGCCTATCCCGTAAGGGATAAAGTCGTGATTAAATGTATGTACATAAACATTTACAGTCAATTTCTATAACTTATCTTGACAGATTTTTGCATATCTCAGATTTAATCTTCAATTGTTTTCATAAAAAATTTCAAATTATGATTAAAAAATTCCAATATATTTTTTGATCTCATATTGAAATTGGCCGTTATACAACTATGTACATCTTTGGCAGAATCATATTAGTTTGTGACATTATTACTTACTTAATTGTAGTAGCATAATGGTAAAATCCATAGTTTTATTATAATGGCTAGCTGTTTTGATATAAGTCTATATGAATTTCATTTGAACTGTTACTGTGGTATAATTTTGGGTCAATTTCACAAAATAACTAGCTGTTATGTAAAACTGCGTATTCTACAATCCAGCTACCCTATAATCATAACCAGTTAATGTAAATAAAGCTTAACCTCTTTTCCGTACAAATCTATTTTTCTAGTATCTAATAAACAAATTTTTCAATTTGTTTTCTTGTCTTTTTGTTTCAGAGATTTTATTGTATGTTTACGCATTTCTGTGATCAATATTCTTTTATATGTTTAAGTTTATTTTAATTTAATTTTGAAGACGTAATCTAGAACTGCGATTCGACGCGTGCGCAACATTGAACTTTTCATAAACTTTGAGGATTCGATAAAATTCACCAGCAGTTGTATTATTGAAATTGTGGTTAAAATGATCACAGGCTTCTACGATTTGATTGCGGTTTTGATTTTACGCCTTTAATTAGTAAATGTTTCGGGATGATTCGTGAGCGCAAATTTAGTTCAGTTTTGTTGTTGAACATTTCTCGTCCCTGTAGATATGGGAGAGTGTTGTATAATATTTTATAAATGTACATACCTACATTCGAGATACTTGGTATATTCAGTCTACGGACTGAAATATCCAGGCTCTATGTAAGTACAATTAGTTATTTTAATAAAATAATTTTCCCGTTCAAATGACTTGGGGATATGGTCAAAACTCTGTTATTCTATACCTATAGCGAACCTGTTACATGTCAATGTACATTGTATGTTCTGACGAACTATAAAAGTTGTAAAAAATAAGAAATAAAAAGATCGTATGATAACTTCGTATTTTATTTTTAAACTATTTGCTCAAAAAAAAGAACACACCCTCCAAGTTTCAGTTATTAGATGTCGCATTGTTACCAAGGGCGTCGCCAAGGGGGGGCAGGGAGGGGCAGCTGCCCCCCCCTAGAGATTCTAAAAAAGTTGCCAAATATAATACAACCAAAGTCCTAAGTCTTTGAGTTGATTTGCTTGAAGTTCAAGCCTTGAACAATCATTCCCGTACGTCGAAAATCGAATTCAAACTCCTTTTTATTTAATTTTTCTAATAAATGTTATTATAACTCATTTACAAGTTTTGACGTGAAACGTCTTTAAAATCGCGCCGACACATACGGGTACCAGGTTTAAAAACTGGACCGTAACGAAAAGGTCTATATCATCGTACCTTAATAATTAAAAAACTATTGGTCTTAGAAACAAAAATGTGGTGTAAATATTTCACTTATATAGTCAGCTCGCTGTTATGACATTGAGTTCGTGTCGGGGTCAAGCGGGGGGGCGGGGGAGGGATACTGCGATAACTGTGCGAAACCGGCGCTCACGCTTGTTTCTATTCAGTGTAACTCGTGACTCCGACTTTATAGCGTGGTGATTCTTTCGTGTGTTTGTCAAGTTTATTTGAACCGATTGATTTATACAAAAATAAGTGTAATTTGGACAGTATTTATATCTATACTAATATTATAAAGCTGAAGAGTTTGTTTGTTTGTTTGTTTGAACGCGCTAATCTCAGGAACTACTGGTCTGATTTGAAAAATTCTTTCAGTGTTAGATAGCCCATTTACCAAGGAAGGCTACAGTCTATACAACAACCTGCCCGGCTTCGCACGGGTACAACGCCCCCTCACGCGGACGAAGTCGTGGGCGGCTGCTATTTAAAATAACCAGAAAGTGACAATAAATATATAAACATTTGCTATGTATTTTATGTTTCTATTACGTACCTGTTCTTTTTTTATTAAAATACTTAAAACAGCGTCCATCTTGTTTTCATTTCAATCTTTTACTTTAAAAGCGATTCGCTAACATAGACGTTTCACGTTAAAACCAACGGCCGTGTGCCCCGACACAGCCCCACCCGCTTTTTATTGCATAGTCAAGAGCTAGTGCTCGTGTAGCTTTACACATTAGACTCTGTACTGTCACAGAATATATATGTATATAGTACTAAGATACTGTTGTTATTACAATCGCTGTAGATGTAAGGCTCAGAAAAGTATGAATTGTAGTAGGTAAAGTCAACTTGCCCCCCCCTGCGCCATCGGCTGGCGACGCCCTTGATTGTTACTGCTTAGCTTTTGCGACATAAGTGATCAGAATTTATACATTCGTGTATGGAAAATAAAGTGAACAGCTAAATCCTCGCTTATCTTTGATCCCGTGAGGCTTGCGTAAGGACGGAATGTTCTAATTTTTAATTAATTAATGACGAATCTAATAACGAATAAGCCATTTTAGCCACTCACTACTATACCAACTAACGTAGGTACGTAAATTTATACTCACGGTAGGTAAGTAAGTATTCCTTAATGTAGGTAATGTGTAAAGATCATTCAGACCTACATTTCTTTACCTATTGTATAAACCTTGAATAATAGAGGTCAAGCAAGCTAATAAACGTAACTATGTAAGTACTTACCTATTTTATTATAGCTGTCATAGTTGATAGCATAGTAGGCATGTAGGTACTGTACATTACTTAAGTAAGGTAAGTACTTAATTATTTATCTATTTAATTCACGTAAGTACCAATAATAAGCACCTACGTGTGCATCACACACAATAGATTTTCCTAAAGGTACGTTAGTCTCAGGCCAGAGTGCATATCAACTTTGGTAATAAAGCTCTAAGGAATAAAAATATCTGTATGACGTTCTGTCTACGTAAACCATGGTGTTGAAATGTGTCTGTCTGAAGGACAATGCACTTACTCTTGGTTCGGGGGATTCGGAAGGAGAGATCACTGGAGTTCATCGACTCCAAAGTCAATACCTGCTTACTTTTGTTTATTTATATAGTGGATAATTTGACCGTTTCCGCCTTAATATTAATATCCTATAAACACATATTCAAAGAATATACTTACTCTCTACCTATTTATACTAATACATACGAGTAAAAATGATGTTTCATTTTATTTTTTAGTGCTCACCAGTACCAATAATTTAAAGTTTTGCGCGTTTTGATGCAATGAATAAAGCGCGAAAATATTTGTATCCGCTTCCGTGTACTTTGCTATTGGGTCAAAATATTTATATAGCACCAATAGAATGAAAGAGAAAATATATTAGCCAATCATAGAGCAGAGTTTTTGTGATCACGGGAGCATAGGTCCGCCATCATGAAATTCTGAACAACCATGGCGATCTATTGGCTAAGGAACGGATACGTCATTCCGGTCTTTTGACGGAGTTGCGCAAAAATAATAAAAATATTTTTTAACTCTCACTCACTCTGCGGCTGCCATGTTTTTTTTCAAATGGGATGTTTGTTTATATACCCTTTAATTATGTTAGTTTAACCCCAAATAGACTAATAAAGGTAAGTGATTTCTGTTACCAATAAAGTGCGAGTGCCAACGCGGAAGATTCGGTCGCGTCCTCAGTGAAAGTGCATCATGTAACACTGTCACCTTCTTGTGAAATTGCATCGTTTCTATCTGTTCGGTATGACTCAGTGCAAAATAATGATTTAGAAGATACGAGCCCGTTGCAGTCTTTGTTCCAGATATTCAAACAAAAAGCAGCATAAAGTACGATGACGTAGCCAGCAAGTATAGTCTTGAAATTTTTTACACGCCTTCACTAGTGAGCGAGCAACGAGTGACGTTTTGGCGCCATCGACCCATATAGCGCTGCTGGGCGGGCATGGCCATGCACGATTTGTCCATATCAACATTACAAAGATACATAGTGTGTGCATGTTTTGTCGATAATGAATGTTAATTTTGCGTTATTTCCTTTACAGAAGGGGTGCACCAAGTGCGTCATTTGTTAGAGCTAGTGACAATGAGATTGCTCATAAATTGCTAAACGCAAGGCTGCCTTAACGATAAATCGAAACACTAGCAAAGATTTGGCCAAAGATATAATAATGATGTATTAGTACAGAGGCAGAGTAAAGGATCGATTTATAAACATACGGCTCACGGCATTTGAAAAATGGACCCTCGATTAACGAATATGTTGCCAGTGTTTGACAGCGGACGACATTGTACCAAGCAGGATGCGTAAGAATAAAAGAGGGATACAGGCCCCAGCCTGCAGGCCGGCCACTTCTAGAGAACTTCACAACAAGCCACTCTCCATCTGATATATAATTACTAGACAGGTAAGCAACCACCCATTTATCTGGTTATTCAATCATTATCATAGCCATTCACATTTTTTATTTCTATAAACTACCTACATTTTATGGTAAAAATAATGTAATCCTATACTATCTCTTTGTCTGTAGTATACCTACATTTTTAAATACAAATGCTATTGGTGTAGGTCTAGTAAGTCTGTTTACAAAACAATTTTGGGTGACTCATACACTGCAAAATGTGGCTATTTGATAATGCAGCCACACTAATGTTCTAATTAGTGATTGAATGCAGCAACTAGGGAGTAGATACTAGATTTATTTACTTTAAAGGCAATGTCTTGAATTTTATATTATTTTTTCCACATTCAAGAGGATATGCAGTGCTCGGTAACATTGGAAACAGAGTGTAACAGAGGGAATGTAAAAATGAAGACTTTAAACAGTTATAAGAACTCTTACAGAAAGGTCGGTTTTGTAAAGTTTGCACTGTATTATAGATTTTATTCATAGGCAACATCATTTTGTTTAATACACCATTATGCTGGGTTTTCTTTTGGGTTTATAGTCTTAGTTATCTGATATACAAAGAGCTAAGTAGCTAATTAAGTAATTATATACATAATAATAACAATCAAAATTTCACCTCATCTTGCTGTTAGAAAGAAAGTATGGTAAATAAATGTTGCCTATGAAGTGTTTGCACTGTACAATAGTTTTGTGTGTTCCCCCTTGGTTTGGTTGCACTTTTTCAATCAATTTGCTGCTCATATATTTTTGTTGATATAGATTACTGATTTGATTTAGATTGTGTATTATTTTGCAGTGTTTGTAGTTTAGTTCCCTTCTTAGAAATCCATGGATTCCCATTTTATGAATTTGTTGGCAAATGTTTGTTTAGTAGTGCTTATTTTAGGTAATTAATTACCTAATTAGGTAAAGATAAGCTTTCCTGATGAATGTGTTTTCTGGTGGTAATTAATAAATCAGTGTGAGTTGAACTTTAGTATTGGCAAGTTCTGTTATTGAAGTGCAAAATAGTAATTTTTTAACTTACTATAGGTTTTTTAATCTCTTTGCAAATAAAAATGTAACCTGAACAATAATATAATAAATGACAACAATTTAGGAATCCAAGAGCTCTGTTGAGTGTTGAATTGTGATGTGATTAATTTTTTTTCTCCATTTGAAATGCAGTGCAGGTCAATACCAAATTATTTTGCTTGCTGTAAAATTTGCAAAGAACACAAAAAATGTGATTAACAATATAATTTATGTTAAATATTAGACTTTTCCTTAATTATAAAAAGTGCTTTTGTTCTTCCAGGAATCCAACTTCGACAGAATAGTAGATCAACTGTGCACCCGTCTTCAGGACATCAAGGATCAAGACTGCTCCTCGCAATCAGGCATGCCAACCTGCTCCATAGATCAGTCGGAAGCCGTACGTAGATATTATGCTGCATTCCCCGCTCTAAAGAAAGGTCAAGAGTCGCCGCTGCCGTACTATCTGCCGCCGCCCATTTGGTGCAACAAAACGGAACCCGACAAGATGCAAAGTGAACTGTCACTGATCAAGGATTATAACGATAAGCTATATCGGAACAAGAGGGTCGCATCGGTTAAGGAGCGAAGGAACTCGTATCACGGGCAGAGAAGAAGCAATAGAAAGCGTCACAATAGTTACGGCCGGTCGTTTGAGAGTAAAGAGAGCTTGCCGGAGTGGGTGACTCACGAGGGTGTCTGGGATATAGAGACTCAGGATCCGGTGAAGGAGTTTATTCGGGCAATAGCGTTGGACGAAGGCTACGGGACTTGCGAGAACACAGTCACCGACGAGGTCAAAGACATGGCGTCGATGCAGGCAGATGAAGTCCCCGACTGGGACGACGGCTTGGACCTGGCCACAGCCTGGGTGCTTCCTGAAGAGGAGACACAGCGAGTTCAGCCAGATGACGAATTGTACGCCAAATTCGAAGCTAAATTCGATCGCAGTTTGGAAGCGTTGTGGGCAAAACAGGGCACACCTGACGATGAGTACCAAGACCTGCCGATAGACTTCCAGGATCTACTGTCGTCGCCGTCTGACCGCATGTTTGAGGGCCCCGGCGTGTGGGGCCTGTCGCCGGTCGCTTGGGGGCCCGCGTCGCCGGGGGCCTGGGGCCCGGTTACAGCGTCGCCGGTCGCTTGGGGCCCGGTCACCGCATCTCCTAACGCCTGGGCCCCGGCTGCGGCTTCGCCCAACGCCTGGGGGGCGGTCACTTCGCCAGCGCTACATGATCGTCTGCGTCCATTATCGTTGCAGCCGCCAGAGCTAGAAGTAGCATTGTGTGAGGGGAACGTACACGATGCGTTGGCTAGTGTGGCGCGTACTCTACGTTCGCTGACCGCGTTGAATCACAGTCGCGAGCGTAGTGGTTTCGCGGAGGTTCCGCCGCGGCGCGCGCCCGTAACGCCCGCGGTTCCCCGCGCCGCGCCCCTCGCGCCCCCCGCGCCGCCCGTGCTACCCGCGCATGCGCGCGAAGACCTCCTTACGGCGTCGCGTACGCACTTCCGTCCGATTCGTCGCGACGAACCCGAGCCGGCGCCGCGTTACGTCGACGGCGATACTTTCGACATCCGCGCCGACCTCCCGCAACTACCGGAAACCCGCAGCGCGTCCGGTGGCGTTTTCCTCGGACAACAACGCTATTTGGAATACAGGGTGGCGCGTACGATCGACTACGGGCGATTACGTCTGACGGAGGCGCAGCGCTGCTTCGAGTTAGACGAGCCGGGGTTGCGTCTGCGCTTTCCGCTGCAGCAGTGTGACGTTAGCGCACAGACGGAGTGGGATAACGCGGATAGTGGCGATAACGGGGAAAACGGGTCGCGAGATTGGGAGGAGCTAGTAGCGGGTATAAGCGCGGCGCACGCGCGTTATGAAGCAGCCGACGCGCTAGTGTCGGCGCAGCGCAAGCGCCGGCACAGCGCGGCCCGGTCGCCGCCGCGCGCCCCGCACTGCCCGCACCCGCACGCGCGCTTTCTTACGTGTTGCGCGCTGTTAGATCGCCCGCTGACGCGCTAGCGCTCTAACGGACGACTGTCGATTTGCGATGCTGATACGGTGTGATGAGGGCGGATTTGTTTATAGAAGGGCGGATTTCTCTGCGCATTCACGGGTGGATATTTTTCTAAGGTACATAGGGCGGATTTCTTGTAGATTATGTGCTGTAACCTTAAGGGATACAGATTTTTTCTGGCATGTAAGGCTAATTTGACTAAGACATGCACTGTGATGTAATCTTCAGGGATGCATTAATTTTTTTATCAAGAAAGGCAGATTTCACTAAGTCATGTGATCTAATCTTGAAGGATAAGTACAGAAGTTTCTTTTATTGGAAGAACACAGAGGGCTAATTTGTCTTATATATGTGCTGTAAAACAATATCCACCCAAAATGGATACAGGAAATCCGTCCGTGCCCCCTAAATCCGCCCTTGTAGTGGAGCAAGCACGAATTTCGATAGATCCGTAACGCTATCGTCACATTGTCAAATCTCATAGACTTTTCCTGCAAGTTCATAGCCTTACCGCGTAAAAAAGTTCGTGCTTTCTTCACCTTACGACTTCATCTTGCAAGTTTTCTATAGGGTTGGACGACAAGAACGCATTGCGAATTTTATATCGCGTAGCTATAACACGCGTTTTTTTCACACTGCGTGTAGTTGTACAACTCTACATATATGGCGCGATTCAGATTCGCAATGCGTCCTTGCCCTAGTGACATGTTGCTATAATAATTTTACCGTCCTTTGCGTAGGTCGTCAACGTCGCACCGTATCGGCTTTAGCCTGCTTGATCATATTTCGTTCTAAAATTACCGCCAAAACTTTAACCTTGGCATAATTAGCTATCGATTGAAAGTATCGATTCGTAACTACTATTCGATTATTACGAAATATCGAGAACGACAGTCGGACATTTGGGGTGCCTTCTTGGCATTGATTTGCGTTTTAACCCCACTAACATCACATGCTTCTATTCCACCTACGCTGATTTATAAACAAATGTTTCAATATATTTGGCAGTTTGTGCGCAAGTCAATGCCGAATCGGTTGGTCTGTACATCTTCGTTCACACTGATTGTGACGCGTAAAATTGTGAGAAATGTTAAAATTATTTCTTTGCCTTTTCGATAGTTCCCATACATTGTGCGCGTTTTAGTCGACCGGTCGCGGTTTGTTAACAATTTCTTGTCCTGTGGCGTGACGTATTGTAGTAAAGTTTGGGCGACGAGTGTTACACCCGCAAATCATTATTGTTTCGACATCCAAATTGATAAATTTTGCGAGAGTCACATTTGTCCATGAATTGACTATAGCTTTGTTTTGGCTTGTAAAAAGTTTCACATTGGGTCAATAGAGTAGAAGTACATGGGGCCACAGCATATGTAGGTAATCGGCAACAAATGTTTATTTAAAGCTACGCCATTTATAATGAAACGTGGCGACCTCTGCCGTGAGTTGTACAGTTATAAAAGATGGCCTCAATGTAAACTTCCTTTTAGATTTATAGTGTTCTCTGTAAATATTACTGTTTTTCATCCAAAGTTGTTGATGGTGGGAGTTGAAGCTTGATGTAATAATGCCGTGCATGTTTGACAGAAGTCCCTCATGGCTTACCTCTTGCAAGTGGCATTAGGATGGAAAGTTAGCAATAAAGATATCTAGAAATAATTAGGAGAGCCTTTTAAGATCCTCCCACGGAACATTTAACATTTATAGCATTCAATTTACCACATATGTTTGAGAAACACCAATTATTTTGGTCACAAATTGGGATTTCATGTATGTATTCAAGTAAAATTAATAATATTGGAAGGCAATCAAACCTTGCTATAATGAATGGATACAATCTGGACCTTGTCAGTTGTGTAGTCTCTAATTCTGAAATTATTTATTTTAATTAAATATCCTGATGGTTTGGTTCTTTGAAGAGTTCTTTAGAATGAACCTAAAAGAAAAGTGTGCATATATCCTAGTCTGTGATAGAAATTGTTGATTGCAACAATGTAATGGTAATTTGAATGAATGAATGAAGGAATGTTGAGGGTTTTTTATAACATTAATTTTAGTTCTGTGTTTTCTTTAGCAATTTCAATATTAGGTCCATTTCGTGGAATGCTGATGCTTGTTGGATAACTGAAGACATTCCGCGATAATCGTTCATTTATTTGTTAATTATACTTGTAATATCAAAATTTTAATTTACAATTTGTAATTGTTATAATGACATGGAAGTTATTATATGTATTGTAATTCTATGAGATTCACTATTGTTTAATGGTCTGTCATGAAATAGTAATTGCAAGCATCAGCATTTCACGTAGACATTATTATAGGACGATTTTAATATAATTCTTACAATAATATCGTCCCAAATTGTTTAGTAATTGTTGATATAAAACTTATATAGGTAGAACAGGTATTTTTATTTTTGTTAGAATTTTTTTCGTTTACGTTTTTTTTTGGCGATCTAAAAATATTCAAAATTTATATTGTATAAAAAATTGTTCTGTTTACGTTACTACATTAAATGAAGACGATCGTTGATTTGGGAGGCGCAGACTTCGACTAATTTGTGCTAGTAATTGGATGATATGGGTACCCAACAACTAGCACTCATTGGTGATATCAATAGATCAGCTTCGAGTCGATATTTCGACGTCTATTATTCGAAGGATGGTTTGTCTGATGCGTCTTTAAGTTTTATACGTGGCGATTTTATTGATTAGCCGAATAATATAAAAGTAGGACGGCGGGTGAGAGGGGATGTTAATGATGGACCCGCCTTTAGTGGTACGGTTTGAAGTGTAAGTTTTGTACGCAGTTGGACAATGTTAGGTGGGGGCAGCAAGGAGCCCCCTAGTGTGTCATGGAACGCGAAGACAATTGTGCTCTTGGATAAATAACTCTGCGAACACTGTTCACATCTCAACTATTTGTTACTTTCCACTTTAAACGCCTCTGCGTACGGAGGCCGAAGTGCGAACAGTGTTTGCGAGTTTGTAACGTGTTTACACTTCCAGAACACTGGATTGTAATTGTTACTATAGTTTATGTAAAATATAGGAAGTGTATATGTTATATTTTCGTATATTTTCTTTTATAATAGGGTTTAATTTGTAAGCTGCCGCGTATATGGCGGCTGTATACAGAGTTGCAAAGTTTACATGAAGTGATGCCTTTGTAAAGTTGACGACTCTGTATAAACCCTGTTCATATTTTATTTATTTCGTTTTAACAACAGTGCCTACCATAGTTACAATTTCATAAAAATTTAATATTCATGCAAACTTTGCTACTTTATGTGTCGTGTTTTTGTATATTTTATATTTTCTGTAGTGTGATTTACTTCTGTTTGTAATAACTGAAAATGATAAAAAAATAACAAAAAAAAAAATGTCATCACAGAATTGGAGTATTGTATATATTTAGTATATTATCAAATTAATGAATAGGTCACTTTTGGTTTAAAATAGTGTATTATTGTTTTATGTTCGTTTATTCCGTTTTTAGTTTCATTATCTGAAAAATGAAACGATTTGTTCATGAAGTGAATGTATGTACTAGTATTTCAGATACTGAAACTCACTATGTGATATTATCTAAACTTACTTCATGGTTGGGTAATTTAATTAAAGTAATTCAACTAATTCACTTCATTTTGCATGTCACTTAATATTATGACTCCATCACAATTGTCATTATTTTTTCTGTAATAAGTTCATAATATTATTATATTGTACTTATTCCATTAACGATATTCGCTAACGGATACTTCGATAAAAATGAAAAAGAAAATGTAAAAAAAAATATCCAAGTTGGCATATTAATATTATGTTTGATTAGTGATAATCTTATGTAATGTGCCTATGCATGCACTTGACTGTTATCCGTATCATCTATGGATAATTTATTTCGGACAAATATGTGTTGTATCACATCTGCAATTTGCTTGGGACATAGAATGATAACTTTAACTTTGTCCGAACGTCGTATCAACATAATTAAAGTTTGAGAACATAGTTTTGTTGATCCGACGGTGTAAATGCAGCCTCCAAAACTTCGCTTAAGCACGTAATCAACTATGTACTAACGGTTAAAGTGCAAGTTTACTGGAGAGGCTGTTGGTAGTCCCATAATTAATATCTATTATACACCGCCCTTTAAACGCGGTAATGAGCTTTTTGTCGATAATGTTAATTCAATATTTACAACTATCACTGTCAGCGAATTAATAATGTTTTTAGGTTTTTTTTACAAATATTTATGTTGGACGAGGGCAACACATTTTCTGTACTCTTTTGGACACGTAGCTATTTAACGGCACACGTTTTGAAATTATGCAAGACAGAATTGTTGGCATACCGTAGTGATTAAACGTTTTCGAATCATTCACGATGTTGCTCTCTCCAAAGGCAAGTGCGTCTGTAACCGATCGTCCAGGACCTTGGTTACATGCATATTTGTTTACAGCTCATATCAAAATATATCACATGTTCTTTTTGAATTCTTGTAAATTCATTAGAAATTAATAAATAAATAAAAAAGTATCTTTAGGCCAGGGTAGGAGCAAAATGCATAAGGGATTGTCACACCTTTTTGGTGCCAAAATATGTAATGAAAATAGTGCATTTTGAGTTTTGTTAGTTATCCATCATAATTCTATTGTATTCATCTGTTTGGTATTCTATTCTATTCGAAATCTTGTATGTATGTATTGTAACAATGTACTACTGTTATGTAAAACTGTAATGTAGATTTATATGAACTAATTCAATTTATTTAGTAGTGGTTATCCCTGAAACTAGTTACCATTGTCATACGTTAGTTGTGCTCACTGCTCTGGTTCTTGCCACATTTGGGAAGAAAATAAAAGTAAAGAAACACAGTTAAGTTTTTTTTTATACTCCTATTAATTAACTTTGCACTTCCTATAAAATAAATAATGTAATTTGCTCGGTGCATCCTACTTTATATCCTTGTTACGAGTATGAGTCTCCACATATTTTATGTGTTGTGGGAATTATTTTCCCACTATTTGTCGCAAAATGGCTAATAGAGATAGTGGGAATTAAAGTTGATTGAAACTGTCATTCCCCTATCAAAACATCATGTGAAGTGGGATGCGCCGATGCGCCCTAGCTGCTAAGGATTCCCATGATGTCTAGAAATTAGAATAACAATAATAGGTGGGCGAAGTCGCCACTCCACTCAAAAAAGCTCGGGCAGCACCCGTTGCACTTTCCTTTTCTATCGCATAGGTTAAAACGAGAGGGCGCTATACAAAAACCTCGGTTTACACTTTCATCCATTGAAATGCACGCGGTGCTCCATAGCGGACGACTCGCCGGTTTCTTGTTTTAAAATAACAGTGAACGGTCGGTCTTATCGGCTAACAAAAATAATAAGTTCTAAACGCAACAGTGATACGGGTTCAACGTGACAGAATTTGTGTGAGACTGTGAGTTGAGAACTGTTGCTGTGCTAAATCGAATTCATTATTATTGTAAGTATCTAAAGCTTAATTTTATACTTAATCCATATTTGATATCAATAACCTCAATGTTAAACTTTAAGCTTTTTTCAGGTTTTTCTATCTTTCTTTTCTATATACTGTGCTTAGGTTCAGGAGATTTTAAGATGATATTAAGCAGTACTTAAGCTAATATATACTTAAGCTATAAATACTAAAGCTTTAATAGCGTGGGAACTTTTAAGCTTAAAGTTTTAGGTAAACCGCCTGCCTAACTTTTATCTTAAACGTTTTTTTTTATGTAAATGGGGTTCACTCAGTAGGTAAACATAGTTATTATCCATTCATGTTTCGTTATAACTGTTATAAGATACTTAGAACAAAAGCTCGCGTAAGTAAGCTTTTGTTTTACTTATTTTTTATAACGTAACAGCAAGTTTTGGTCGCTGTTAACTTCAAGTGTATTGTTGATCGTGAGTTTCGAGACTTCGATACCTTAACGATACTATTACCTATGTAGAGGTGTAAGTTTGTGATATTCTTATCTAGATATTTTGTAAATGTAAATCAGCAGATGAAATGGGGAGTGGCATATGGATGGCCTGGTCTATACCTAGCATACATACATACTTACATCAATCGGCCTATTGCAGTCCACCTGCTGGAAGTAGGTACGAGTAGGCCTCTCCCAAGGGCACGCCACAGGTTACTGCAATAGGGGGTTATTGTCCACCACGCAGGGGGTTGACATACCCCCTTGGGTAAAGCCCCTTCCAAAAATTAGAATAAAAAAAATCCTTCAAGTTTCTAGTCTTTAACATCAGCGGTTTAGGCTATGCCTTGATCCGTGAGTTAAGTCATTCAGGATAAAGAATTTGACCATGTGAGTAAGATAGGTATGTCAAAAGTGAATATACTCGTAGAGAGGTACCTAGATTTATGTTAGATGGTGTGCTCATATTGTGTTGTTTTTCTATGAAAATATCAGCACCATCTCGATCCGGGAGAAACACGACATTCGCCTAAGTTCAATTATAATTGAGGCCAGCATATAAGGCGAATAGAAATTAGATTTTCACAAAGTTTTCACTTACTCTTATATGGTTGAGCGTAGGTGTTGCTTACACCTGCATATAACTCTCTTGGTTTCATCTACCTAAGGTCCGTAAAGGGGATTGATTTAAAGTAAGCTTACTGCTACGTCGACGTATGAGTGCGATTCATCATAATTGCGTCTGTAGGTACCAACCTAATGGAATAAGAATAACGGTGAATAAGGGTAGATGATGGATGACGTAACGTATCCTAAATAATGAATTTGGTTTGATCACTCTAGATGTGTAGCACTCTAGGTACAATGGTAAGCTACTTAGTACAGAACTACCTAAGTAGTTTTTTACGCCGAGAAAAAAGCTTAACATCATACAAATTTTAAACTGCGAAATCTTGAAGAGGAATCTTAGGCAATGAAATCACTGAGACAGGCAGCCTAGTTAGGTGGAAACTTGCAAAAGCTAGCTTATTAGCGGGTTGGGAGATTGCAGATAGCCGCACAAGTCTCGCCCACCGTACTCGGCTGTATAATTATTGTTCCATTGTCCACATTCGACCGTAAAGTCTATGTGCATTCAAGATGGTCGATATTAAACTTTTTTTAACAAGAAATAAAAGGCCAATTAAAGTCACTTTGTTTTTATCACACTTATCAAGTTATCACACACATGTTTTTATAGCATTGTTATTGTTATAAATATAGAAATGGATTTGCAAAGTTTGCTCGAAATATAACTGAGAGGTACCTAGAGGCATAACTAGAGGCATACTCTTAGACAACATCGGTATATCGTCTTCTCCTGCTATTCCAGAAGGTAGGTACATCTCCACGTCCTTACGGCATCACTTCCTTAACCTGCTTTTGCGATGACGTTGTCCATCTTCTGGCAGTAGTACCTCCAGGGATTTAGTATCTCCTCTAGTACCTCTACCTACCTAGATACCTACCTAATTGTTAAAAAAGAGTTTCCTCAGCCAGCCGGGTTTTGAACCCAAGACTTGTTACGTACTTAGATCACCGTCATCGAAGTCGTGTTACATTACAATCGTAACAGTGAGTGAAATTCAAGTAGGTAGGTAGGTACCTAGGTCTTTAGGTAGATATATTATTAGGTACCTATACCTAGTTAGTTCCCTTCGGCTGTTTTGGTAACCGAAGGAGCATATATAAGGAGCAGCTTATATGGAGTAAAACGGAAAAGACTTAAGTGTTTTGTGTATCATCCGCGATTAAAAAACAAGGAATAGAATAGAATACTTATTTCTGCAAGAGACATGGTACCTACATAAAGATCTTATCGTTTAGTAAGAGTAGGTTAGAGTAATAATATTGGTTCAGCACATTTCACCAGAGCCTGGAAAGCAAAATTTAAAATTAGAAATTAATAAAGGTTACATAACTAACGTTTATAACGGCATTAAAAGTGTTACAAAATGCACATTGTAAGTAATTTAAATTGTACATAACTACCCAAAGAATGATAAAATCGCTAAAGTTGTTTAACGCCGGCTGCCCGTCTGACACCCACCCGCTTTGGTCATTATCGTAGTCTTAAACAAAATACTAATAATTTGGTCGTCTTCAGCATGTTGCAGTCCACTGCTGGACGTAGGCCTCCTCCAGGTCACGAAACAAGGCTACTTACATAGGGGGGTTTTTGCTCATAGTCACCACGCTGGGCAGGCGGGTTGGTCTGATTTATGGACTATGTTGTCAACACGGGAGGATCTGTTGCCTACCTCCCGGAAACCCTTAATCGCCTCGTACGATACCCACGGGCAGGCATAGTGTGGTACAAACTCTACTCTGTCGGCACCACGCGGCTAATAACTTGGTGTTACTTATACATATACCTAATGTCCCCAAACATTTTGTTACTTACCCCTGACTAAATGCCCAGATTTATTGCACAATTTGCTCTAACTACCAGTTAAAATATAGGTATGTCTGTTCTGTGCTAATGCTCACTAGAATACATCACCTGCATCCCCATCCGCGCATGTCGCAAGAGTTCACTAAGGAATCCCCAGGGGCGTTCTCTCTAGCGATGAATAACTTGTTACTAATATTTTACCTCTCGCCACACTATGCTAGCAATGGCGGAAGGATCTCCTTCGTGATCTTGAAGTTTCGCTACCCCATTTCGGGAACATAGGCGTGTATGCAAACATACCTACATACATACCTAAGTATGCAACACATATACCAAGATACACTAGACTTCACTAGAGCATATTATACACAGGTACATTGCAACTCTCGTGTTCTAGTTTCCGAGAAATGTTAGGCAAAATGTTTTATTTATAGACACGAATTAATTTTCATGATCTAACTGTGCTTTTGAGTTTAGATCGCCGAGCTGAACTTGTTCTTGTTTAATTTACCTGCTTATTAGCTTAAATTTCATGGCATCTCTAGAATAGAATAAAGAGTGGTTACTTTTGCCATAAAGGCATTTAGGTTAGAGATGATATCAATTAGTTTTTCTTTTAAGCTAAGTATAAGTAAGTAAGACTTGAGTCAACGTTTAATATTATGGCGGTAAGACGATAATTGTAATACCTACTAGAAAAGAGTTCCAATTTACAGATCTTAGATCAAACCTTCTTTTGTTTTCAGATAAGAAATTCAGTTTGGATAAAAAACTGAGGATTATTAGCAACCTACGCAGGTTTTGATCTCTAGGCGTGATATAGCAGGCAAAAACAACATCATGAGGACGCTACCAGGTTGAACAATCATTGATCTAAAAGCAAATGTCTAGATAGGAACTATTTCTAAAAAATCTCGAGATCAAAACGTTTTTATCATTTCAAGACGCCAGGGAAACCACGAATGGCAGATTCGCCCTCCACTAGCATCTCTAAGATCTCCTCAAAAGCACAATCCAGCTTTTATTATTGTAGATAATCGCGTCAGACGGATGAGTCACGAATGATCGCAAGATACGCTCAAATCGACTGCCTTTGTCAAGCCGGCTGGAGACAGACAAACATAACTTTACTACTACACCTACTAGAACCTATGTCTATGCCACAATATTCAACCTTAAACTGAGTGCAGTGAGTGGCTATTGTAGGGTCATATTGAGTTATCAACAAACGGTAGCGTGGTTTCGGTCAGCGAAGTTGCGCCGGGGCGCCGACGTTTCAGAACTCGTGCGGCAAAGCTGTTGTGTAGGTATTTGTGAGATATTCTGTTTCGAAACCTTGGAAAGAATAACGGCGAAATTAGGACGCGATCACGTTTGACAGTCGGACTGGATCGCCTAAACTATTTTTAAATTGGATGGTAGGTAGCAATGATGTTGCAATGATAGAATCACAAAGAAAGCTTCAGAATTTACTGACATTTACTGTCAGTAAATAGCTTTAGTTTCCTAGGATAGCGGTATCGTCATATAGCGACCGTACGCCGAATTAAGTTACGCTCTTTTTACGGTACCGATATGTGAAATGTTCACGCAAGACCGTGCATAGAAGAAGGTTGCAAACCAAAGATTAACGGAAGAGGGATTTAGGTAAAGCTAAATGCATGTGAATAGTTCTAAGATAACATGGAAACTACGAAATTCGAGACTCAATATTAAATCATGCCTACTGTATGATTCAAATCTTTCTTATGTGTGGCTTTTTTTTTACAAAAGAATTGGTTTGTAGCTGGGTGGTGAAGGAACCAGCGTCATAAATTAATTAAACATGCACCTAATGTAACACAAAGTAGTAAATTTGAAACCAATCGCTCCAAGCCCACTCTCGATCGATAGATAAGGCTGGGATACATTTATCACCTCTGCCTTATAAATAAATATAGACTTGTTCGGTGTCCGACCACCATGCCAGTAACGTGGAGTAACTTATAAAGGGATGATTAAAAGGAGGTGGCTTATGAGCATAACAAAACAACCTTTTTACCAACTTTTTCATTTGTAAGCAAATACCTTTACGAATTTGCAGCTTTATGCCCTTTTTTGACTGGTAAAGAGAAATTTTAATAAAAATCTTATGAAGCGCGGAAGAGTAGAGCGATCTCCAGAGATTTTTTCATATTCAGATTAAATGGTCCATTGTTTTCATACAAAATTTCAAATTTAGAATATTTAAAATCCGAGATTGTTTGTGATCTCTAGTATTGAAATTGGTCATAAGATGCAAAGTAGCCAGTCTAGCCAGTGATTAGTTGTACGGTCTATATTTTATCGTTTGCATTTTTGGTGGCATCTCCTCTTTGCCCTTCTTTGATGCAGTAATCACATGCGGGCATCGTGTGCTCGTATCTACAATTTTAAACGTTCTATAAAATAGGTTAATAGCATACAAGATTGTACGGAACCATGGTGACTGGAATAGGGTTGCTGATTTTGTACCCGATACATAACTGTTGTCTGAATCTCAGGGTTATTTTCCCGCTGTCTTTGTGTCATGTTGTTTTTATAAGGCTCTAACAAATAAAAAAAATACCAAAGTAAATATCAAAGGCGTCCTTAAAAATCATGGTGGGCCGCATGAAAGTCCATGATTTTAAGACGGTGTGGTTTACTAAATAATATTATGATAGAACGGCTGAATA
Organism: Carposina sasakii; assembly: GCA_014607495.2. Classification (NCBI taxonomy): domain Eukaryota; kingdom Metazoa; phylum Arthropoda; class Insecta; order Lepidoptera; family Carposinidae; genus Carposina; species Carposina sasakii. The sequence goes on from CP053161.1 coordinate 5,966,882, forward strand.
ACATACAACATATCATACAAAACGAAACTGGAAAATGTTCATAAAAACCAAATTTATATTTGTAGTTTGCTCAGTCAAAATCATATTAATCATTACTAATTAATAAGTAGGTATTATAAAATTATTAATAAAGAAAATGGAAAAAATTCTTCACCCGAGTGGGAAATAATAAGTATTATAAATGCGAAAGGGACGTAGTCCATCTGTACCTATATTATAGGTATATTTTTCTATGCCAAAACTAACTTAACAAATTTCAAAGAAACTTGGCAATTATAGGGCTTATAAGTGGAAATCTCTTATCTCTCCTCTGAGGGAGGGCTACGTCCAGCAGTGGAATGCAATAGGCTGACGACGAATCAGGAATCAGAATAACACAGGTTGTACCTAAGTCGTAGTTAAAAAACGGTCTTTTCCTAATTATGTATTTTTGTTTCTCCCTATCAAACAGAAATTCGTAGAAATTTAAGGATCTTTGATGTTTAAAAAATATCTAGAAAATACTTAGGAAAAAAATATATAATACCACTATGCCTTAGAAAGTAGCATGTTTTCGAAGATACAGACAAATAAATTTTATAATAATGTATCTATATATGCTACAAATGAATCCACTGCCACTCTGCATGGGGTGCATTAATTCAAAATGTATTCCTAATAAAAGTCCGAATCTCTTACATCGTAAAATAAAAACTATGATTTAGGTACGTTAGAGAAACTTAAGTATGTCTACAGCCAAATTTTTTTGTTAGGTTCCTTCTCAAATAACGGATAAGTACCTACTTTTTTTAAAAAGAGAACTTCATATTGAAATTTAAAGCGAAGGGATCAAAGGCATATTGGATAGAGAGCGTTAACTATTATTATTTATAGGTACGAGTAAGTACATTGAGTCGATCCCAAGTGGATGGTAACAGGGCAGGAAGATGAAAGGAGATGAGACCTCATGATAATACTATGGGAATAAAAGAAGAGGTGGATTAAAAACTCCTTCTTAGTCTTCTTAATAACAAAAATGACACCTTTTGCAGCGCCATTTTTATAAAACAGTTATAATAAAATGTACTAGAAACCCATCGTTGCCTTGAGAACGCAATTTCTATTTCAATTAGGTATGCAGGTATGAGGTAGCTCGGTTATGAATTAATTAATCGATATATAGTTCATTGTCAGATTATTTTAATTGTAAGTAGGTACGTATTCTGAACGTGACAAAAAAGTATGCTAGTAGTAAGTATTTTTTCGAGTAAATAAAAATAAAAATCATTTATTTCAGACCAAGATCCATAACAATTGTGATTCTAAAAAAAATTTTTTTTTTTAATAATAATTATTATGAATATTATTTTTTATAGCAATTTAATAATGATTAATAATTGGGATTGTAATAAATTAAAGCATTAAAAATTGAATTGTTGTTTGATGTTTAATTAAAAAATTTAAAAGTAAAAAAAAAAATTAAAAGGAAAGAAAGAAAATAATTATTGTTCACAAAATTGTGCTTTGTGCTCTTACGAGTAGGTTCATGAATTGATTATAGGATTAGTACTTTGTTATACTCGTATATTTAGTTCTGCTTACATCTGTCTGTATCTAATAAAGATCATACAATACGGTGAAGGATTACGTCTAACAAAGACCTTGGAGGCATAATGTTGCTTAAATTATCTTACATATAGAAAATCATATGTTATTTCAATAGATACCTCATTAGTTCATTACCATTACACAAACATAGGTAGATTACCTATGTATAGATAAAGAAAGGCTACAGTCCACGCGAACGAAGTCACGTGCAATAGCATATCGTATGATTTTTTAGTTTTTATGGAAATTAATGGAAATCTTTCTCCGTATTCCCCTGCGCTCCTTAAAGCAGACACCTACTCGTACCAAACACCCTCCCAAGCCCAGTATTTTGGGTGTGCGTGGTCAGTCACTCACTGTAAATTACTTTTAACTGAATTGATTGATTAGTAATTCAGTAAATCCGATCGGAAATAGGATCGTCCACGTGCCGGTGGAAATAATTTGATTGCAGAAATTTTAGTTGATTTGTTCGCTGTTGTTTGTATAGGAATTTTCCTAAGTTTAATAACCTTAAACTTCCGCGTTAATAATAGTAAAGTTACAATTATAACGTAAGGACTCCTTCGCATCTGAATTTTGGAATAGAGTTTGAAATTATTTATTGTTATTAAAAAACACATGTTATTTCAGATCACTGGACAATTTACATTAGGCCTTAAATACAAATTTATGCAATTATTGGTTAATAATATAATCATGTGGTCAAGTAGGAATTAGTATTTACGTGAGTATGTAGATACGTATTAAAACGTCTCTAATTTGGTTGGTTATTAAAATGTTGTTTAATACTCTATACTTTGTAGAGTTATACAGGGTGTAAGTGAGTACAAAATTCTGAAATTCTGGAAAAGTTATAGGTGATAGTACTATTGACTGATCTGACTGTATCTTGATAAGCAAGAAGAATAGGGCTATTTAAGATAGTGTATTAAAAGCAAGTTAGATAATTTAAAGCGTCATATATGTATAACCTTACTAATTTGTTAATAATATCTACATATTTTTTACCCTCTCCGTAGGTATTGTTCGTAAATATTATGAGAGGGTGAACAAACGACCTCGCGATTGTCCGTTGCTTTTTAATAAGCATTTAGCATATATTATATATTATTTTGCACTCTGTATCCGCAATAGAAATCGAGTTTTTCTTGTTTCGAAAATAGGTGGTTATGACAGTTGATATTGTGCGGATCTTTAACGGAGGTTCGAGAGTCTTGGCATGCCTGCGTGAGATATGGGTATTATACAAGCAAGATGTTTTTTCGTTGCCACCCTTAACGAAGGGTACGTACTTAAACATCAAATAAAGTAAGTTTATGCCAAAAAAATGTTGGGAAACGATGTAAAGTTTAAAAAAAAAAACAAAATTTAATTACTTACATACATATACATATAATCACGCCTTTATCCCTTACGGGGTAGGCAGAGCACCAAGGACCGATAGAACCACATGGTGCCACTTCTGACCAATTTTGAGGGTATAGTTGAGATGTACAAGTTCGTTTAGTAGCGACAGGTGGTCAGCCCATCACCTACAAAACACCAAGACCCTCTTGTCCCTCTACTGACTTGTACAGTATACCCGGGAAGAGAAGCAGCTGTCGTATTATACGTTTTTTTTTCACTCCCAGAGCAGCATACAAGAAATTTAATTACTTCATCGGGCGAAATTTATAGTGTCCAGTGTTTGTGCTAGTTTTTTCATAGATAGATATTAATTATTTCTCGTGAAAAATCTTGCTACGAGTACGCGGGTCTATGTGCATTTATGCAGAAAAACGCAGTCTATTTACTCAACTTTGGACCCTAATATCTTGGGAACCAGACACTTCCCAGGTATGCTTCCATGGAGAAAAATAGTCGTGATAATGAGGAGATTCCGTAGTTTTCGGGAACGTTGACAACCAAAAAAACATCCTGTATACATGGTGTAACAAAGGGGATAGGTATGTTTATTTTAGTAACAAATTTTGTGGATAGGTCTTTTATTAGTGGACTATTTTTATATAATTTCGTTTAACATACAAACACACACACACAAACAAAAGTTACATACAAACGTGAATATGGGTTTTGAATTTGTTCGATATTATAAAAAACTACATAAAACTCGGATGAACAATCATCTGACCAAGAAAATAGTAAAATTCCGACGTCTCTATCTATATTTTTTATAACATAAGTACTTATATTACATGACATAAAATGCTTTGTCCTGAATATCTGACGGATCACAACACACAGCCTAAACCGCTGATCATAGACCGGGGGCAATTCTTGAAAATTTTAAAGCCGAAACGCAAACACTTACGAACCGTTAACGAAACGCATTGCGAAGCAATATAATGTGATTTTTTTTGTCAAAAAACTTTAAACCTCTCCCCTGTAAAGTTGTGAAAGTGGCGCTTTAGCGTTTTTGCCTTTCCACTGTCGGTATATACTTACCGCTTACGGTAATAAGATATATTTTAGCACGCATCGATCGCGAGTATGACAGAATAAAAACAAATATCTGTCTCGTGCTGAAATGTGTCTAATACGTCACCATAAAGTAATTATTGATTTTTTTGAGCGTCTACAACGGTTCCGTAACGGCTTCAGTTCGAGACTTTTCGAGAATTGGCCCAAACTTATCTACCCGCCTCCAAATAGATTGTTTCCAACAAACCATTAGAAGCAATAAAATTTTTTTTTTCTTTGTTTCAGTGATGCAGAACTAGGATGGGCCAGACGGAGGAGTCGCGGTGCTCCCGAGGCAGCCTGCGCCGGACGCCGGACCTGCCGCCGCTGCCGCCACCTATACAGCCTTGCAGCGGCTTTCTGGGCAATGTAAGTACATACATTTTCACAACTGCACGAGTACAAACAAGACTAACGTAAATTATGTCTTGACTTAAGGTCCGTCCCATAGGAAGATGGGACAGAGGGTTTCCTTCCACAGGTGCACCGCTATAGCTCTGGGTTTTTTACATTTATATATATACTGCTATTTGGGCTGACAAGCCTTTCTGCTGCAAACCAGTACTGCAGCTCCCGAATGAGCATAACTGGGTAGGTACAGCAAAGAATAATCATTTTATATGGAATCACGTATATCTCTCTGTATGTACTAAGCTGAATTAGTGTTTTCAATTTCGAAATTTCTTACATTTCTACTTATGTGTCACAGAAATACAAAATATATTATTTTTCAAACTTGTCCGAAAGAAATATTTTATCGCTGGTACTTTTGGCCCTTCTATCTAGTCCCTATTTACTATTTATATAGTACTCAACTATATTTTAGAACATTCAAAACATTATTTTTCTTTAGTATTTGACAAGGCCTTCATTGTTACCGAGTTAATTCTATACAATGTTTAATATCAAAAACGTCAAGAAAATTGCTCAGAAATCTCAAAGTGTACACTTATATCATCGTAAAGAAGCATAACGGCTAGTTCGCACCGTATAATCTGATTCTATAACGATTTGCTAAAACCCGAGCGCTATTAGGTATCGGAAATCGTAGCAATTTATGCCTCGTGCGCCCGCGCAGCTTGGCCGAAGGGTATGAGTACTAGAATTATGTTTAGGCGCAATCTTCTTACACCCATAAATTGCTAGCGCTTCCATTACATTGCAGTTTAGGCGGATGTCCCACTTGCAGCTATGAAATATGCCCGTCATAATCATAAGCTAGTAATGTAGGTTTCAACTTTTAGCTTTCACAAAATATTATTTTGTACAATACAAGTTTACTGTACAAACGGCAATAGATTGAAATCAGACGAAATGTTTTAAAAAGTCAGTGGTGTGAAACATTAACACCACTTATATTATGACATGTTTGAAAACACGTACCCAACGGTCATCGAGACACAAATATATAAAGACCTATGAGTAAGCACGAACCTTTTTACGCGGCGTAACCTAGCGACTCGCTAGCAAAATCTATGTGATTTGACAGTTTGACGCTAGAGTTACGGACTATCGAGAGGTTCGTGCTTACCCCACTAACGGTAACAATATAGTCGATTCTGACCGTCACACTTAAATAAACCTTAACTCAAAATTAGTCCTACCTGTCACTTTCTGTCTCAGCCATTTATATTGAGCCAGCCAGAATGGAAAGGGACAGATCTGACTAATTTTAAGTTTACGTTTAAGTGTGACGGTCAGAATCGACCGTAATAATCTGTAAAGTTGCAAGTACATATCCTACTTTTATACCTAGCTGATGTTTAGCTAGCTCTCGTCTCGCAGTGGAACGGCAGGCTTAAGCTGGTATAAACTGTTGCTCAGGTTTTGACAGTAACTTGAGGGTATGTAAACGTACACAAAATCCAACTAGACGGCAAGCCTTCGTGATGGTAGTAGCTCTTTAAGAACATTATAAGTAACTTCTAATGCTTTACTTGGTTTTTATAAAGGTCCTTTTATTTATACTAGCTGAACTCTAGTTTTACTTGGCTCGTGAATAAAATAAGTGTAAGTGTATGTCTCCAAAAAAACTATTTTCTTGCTTAAATACAACCACTACGGTATATTACTAGTATACCAAATTTTAACCAGATAAGTTTAGTTATTTTGTGAAAATGCCAGATAGAGTTACTATTGCAATGTCTGTCAGCAATATATGCTTATATTTTTTAAAGTGCGTGTCTCATCATTCTTATTTTTTTATATTTAGTATTATAAGTAGTAAGGATTTTGTAAAGGATTTCATAACCTCTATGTACGATGGTACCTTGTTTGTGAGTAAATTGTACCTTACAAACTATGTTTCCTACGTTTCTTTCTAGGCATGAATAATTCACACTTACGTAAAACCAACCACCTCAAAGATCTTATCAGGTTTGGCTGTTTATGTAAAGAGTTTAATTAAATTATTTCCTGTACATTACCACCAAGTAGATGCTTAATTATGGCTAATTAGTAGATTTTTACCGTTATTTTACTCTGTAAATCCGTTGGTGCCTGCACTGACCGAGATCTGACGGTTTTTACCTACTGGATAAATACGCTTTTAAACTACATTTGCTTTTCATTAGGGTGTTTATGTTTACTTTTTTTTTTTGCACAAACGAAAGATCTTTTGTGGAAGCCGCCAAAGGTACTCGTAGTGTCAGAATTGCCAAAGTGCAAATATTTGCAATCATGGTTTAAACGTAAACGTACCTTTCTTTTATAAAAAATAAAACTATTTCACTTCAATCATTATCAATATCCGATACTTTGGAGTATTCGACGTACTCCTTCTCCTACGGATGTGTATATTCTGTACATAGATAAATTGCCTTGGTTCACTCATCATCATTATTCATTATCCTTTCCATCCTGCTGTGTAGGTACCTACACTCTTTTAAAATCAGTTAACATAATAAGAGATTCCAGCACATACGGTCTCTCTATGGGTTATTTTGATCTGAGATCGGAGAGGAGACAGATCGGAAAAAAAGTATTATCTGTCCCCCAATTTGTAAGGAGTCAAGTCAAGGTGACAGTTTGTAAGCACACAAAGGGGATAAAGCAGTCGGTGCTTAGGTTCTACCTTACACGTTTTAATTGAAATATCTGACCGTCTGCCCAATAAAACACCAATTAACCATAAATCATTTCGAGTTACAAATGAACACGTAGAAATCGAATGATTTACGAGTAAGGTGCCTCGATCGTGCCACTTGGTGGTTTGTGGAACAGATAGGCTACTTTATGGGCTACGGAGTGCGCGTGGGCAGTGGGAAGACTGCTGTGGCAGATCCATATTATATCCAAATGTTATTTATTGCATGATAGATAATGTAACGGATGGCGGTGAAGATTAGTGTATAGATATATAACAAGGTAAGTGTGCCTCCCACTAATAATAGTTTTGGAACATCACTTACATTACCTATTCATCTTATTTTCGGTTCAAGGAAATAAATGTAAACTTTGGTATTAGGTGTTTGCGAATCTAGAACTTCTAAGAATAGCACTTAGGTACGTAAGAATAAACCTACATTAGAGCTATTAAAATACATGTACATTGTTAAGAGCAATAAAATGAGGAATACAGCTATAGATTGCTCTTCGAAAAGTAGATTTAAATAAATTTTCTTAAAGTTACATTTTAGTAAATCCATTTAGTAAAGGGGCATTTTAAAGAACATTCACAGCAGGAAGTGTAGGGTTAAACGCCAAGCGTGTATTGCTTATATTAATTTCAATTCCAATACGAATCCAAGTCGAAGAAGTAATAATGATATATTTTCACGTATCTTTAAGTACTTTTTAAGTATTTCACAAACATAAATGCTGTTTTATTAAATGAAGATTAGTTAACGTACCGATTTTAGTTTTAACTATTTCCTAAAGTTTTTACTATCATCTCATATTCAGTTTCTAAACAAGCAAACTTAACTGATAAGTCTATAAGTAGTAATAAGTACATACCTCGCAACAGAAATTTTAAGGCATTTGTCTAGAAAACCTTAGGTATGTATTTTAAAATTTAATTAAGTTAGCATAAGCGATTGTTCTTTTCTCTATCTACTTCTCTCTCTACTTTGACTTTTCTACTGTTTTCCAGCCAGACTAATGTGTTTGTACGTTTTTTTTATCCAAAGCAATATTCGTTTCATTTAATTGGAATTGAAATTCGCTCCAGCCGCCTCAGAGGTTGTAGTAGCAAAAGTAGGTCGTCCAAACCTGTTGGCACACATTCTGAGAAACATAAACAGTCGTATAGTCGAACAATGAAATCTTTTACTGAAATGAGCTATGAAGCTAACTTACTGGCGGATTTGTTACAATAATTCGTTTTGTTTAAGATGCTTTCAAGTTAGAGTTATGGCTTTAAGTCGTGGATGCTTAAATTATTTTGCCACGAATAAGTCTTGGATGGAGTTTTGTTTGTTTTGACTGCGCTTGCGTTTATCGGGACTACAGTGAAATGAGCAGTCAAGTTGATGGTTTATTTTATATCTTCTGCAGAATAATTATTTTCTACAAAAAGGTTTCAAGCAATTACAAATGTCTTTATACCGGTAGTTCTATCCTAATCCTAACTGTGAATTATTATAAATTCGCTTAGACGAAGACGCGAAGACCTATCATTAATCTAAGTGCAAAAGTAAGCCTGTTTATTTGTTTGTTTATGATTTTCTCGTCACTCTATTTACTCAACCAATCATATTGAAATTTTGTATACCTATGTGAAGTTGGTATGTTTTGCAGGACATACTGTGCGGACGATATCATGGGCAACAGCTGCACTCATATGATGAATTTGGTGAGAGCGAGATGTCTCACTTTTAAACGTCAAATCCACAGAGGTAAGTAATAACTAGACAAGGCAAGTGTTTCTATTTGGTGTGTAAAAAGGGATTGCAAACCACTTCTATCAGCCCTAATTCATTCAGTCCTGGCTCGAGAGCGAGTGTCTATGCTAATTCTTAAGTCTATTTTTACATGCAAAGTACATACACTTAGTTTATCTAGTTATCAATAGCTCTGTGAATTTGACGTTTAAAAGTGAGACATCTCGCTCTCACTAAATTTATCATACGGGTGCTGGTATTCAATAACTGGTATTTCTTCATCTGGTTTACCATAAAAACTATGGTCAAATAGGGTTAGAAAAGTGTTCAACCTGCAAGAAAACTATTTACGCAATTGATTCGTTGTTTTCAATTCAACCGTCTACAAAATATAAACAACATAGATTACCCAATAGCCCGTATTACATTACTAAGTAATTCAAATCAAATTCAAATCAATCTTAAAGATAAATCGGCCGATGTTACAATAGGATTAAAGCAGATTATGGGGCATTACAAAACTCGGAATTGTAATGTCAAAAGATGATATGCAGTTCACAAGAGAAATTAGAGTAAGTACCTTTTACTTATTTATGTAACAGTTTTGTAACATTTGTAAACAACAATACCAAAGAAAAATGGCAGCGGACATTTAAAAATCTTGTACGAAGGTATGGACGCTGTACAATACTTTCGCTGTAACAGAAAACTAGTCAAGTGCGAATTAGAATTTATGTTTGAGGGTCGGAAATATCAGGCAGGTTTTCAGGATCATGATCACTGCCGTTGATGTCTTTTATAATAAGCTTTTATTTAGTTTCACCTTCACCAGTGCTGTTGTCACGTAACCAAATCTTACAAGTTAAATTTGATCCAGTTCCTGGTTTCCGATGTTTTACTTGAGAAATGGATTAGTATCTTATCTTAGTTCTAACAATTTCTGATTCGCTCTTTTATTAAATTCGTTGCAAGCTGCCCAAATGAACGCAATTCTTTTCGATGGATCTCGAGAAAGAAGTTGCTACATTTACTGCCTTTGTTTCTATCCTATGTTTGTATGTTGCTACCCTGTTAATCTTATTTTATTATTGCTGTGTATGTGATCCTCGAATAAAAACCTATTCTATTCTATACATTCAAAATATCAGTCCGAGAAAGAAAAATAACAGACCATCAGTCCAGTTGCATTGGCTAACGTATCCTATTTGCATAGTATGTTAATGTAGTACATTTGATTCTATAAGTCCGGCCATTAGTTAGGTACATCTAAGTTCAGATCTAGCACGAGTTAACAGTTGATATATTTTGTTCGATCTGTCTCCTAATACAAAAGAAAGTCCAGACAAATCGTATGTAAATTGCCGTGGGAATTATTTCGAAATGTGCCCTGTTTCGTACAAGAGTCGTGATTGGTTCTATTTCCGTTTAACTTTGATATTGATGGGTCTTACGAACCTTATTAAAGCGAAAGAAAATGTACCTGATTCATACGCGATGAAAGTAATATACATATTATGATAATAATAATAATAATAATTTGCGACCGATTGGTGCAGTTGGTAGTGACCCTTCACTGCGTTATAAGACCTGGATCCGAATCTTGGTAGGTGCAAACATTGATATGATGAATATCGATGTATGATTCCGACTCATATATCTTTTTATACTTATCTATGTATTTATGTTCCGTTGCTTATTACAAGAAAATTTTGAGCAATGTACGGTAAATATTGTACTGAAGAGGTATACAGGAACCAACTCATATTGCACGACGGATCTCTACAATTGGCCGGTTCTTTCGAAGCAATTTGAATATGCATCTGTGGGATATTGTGGGCATTTGTAGCCATCAATCGAGTGCCAGTGAAAGTCTGTCTTGCAAATGTGTGTTCGCTTTCCGATGGCGCCACTTTAGCTATAAAGTTGTGTATATTCTATTGTGTTTAGACTAGTTTCCTAACTCTGCCGTGTGTTAGAATAATAGGTTCATTTTGAGTTGAAAGTGTGGTTATCTTTTGCACTTGTAGCTTGTGAGAGGTGCCTTGGTGATCGATTTAGACGTGTTGACTTTCGATATTGTTAAAGGTACAATTATGGTTATACAAGCTTATTTTATGATTTGGTGTAGTAAAATGTTCCGTTATGCTCAATGTGCCAATAACTTTGCACAGACTGTTGGGGACAGTGGGACAAGCACGAACCTATCAAATATCCATAACGCTATCATCAAACTCTCAAATCTCATAGATTTTACATGCGATTGGATAGCGTTACGCAGCGAAAAAATCGTGCTTACCCTCCAGAAAGGCAGAAGCCTTTTAGTATGGATCAAGCCCAGAGCCACAATTTAACAGCAACGAAGAGTCGACAATTCGATTCATAAGAAACATCAACATTCGGGTAAAAAAACATACTTCAAAAAAACCTTAGCCTACCTAAGCCATGGCCATTACGCTAAGGATGAGGAAATAAATGGTGGGAAAATAACAATAAAACAAACAAATTGACAAAGAGTCAGTTCTGTAAGGTCATCAGTCCATTTCCACTGGACACATAAATCTAATATAGGTACTTATATGAAAGCTTAATACGAGTACGTGTTTTGTTGAAAAAGAGAGCTCCTTTCCTATCTATGGTTTCCGAAGGCTAATGGATGTGAACTGGCCGATCTTAAATGCATTCAATGGTTCTTATGCCCAATTATAACTCTTATTTTATCGTATTAGTATTGTCTACTTAGTATTAGTTAAGTAGATTGGCATATTTTGGCTGGAGATCCGTGATCTCTGCCTACCCCTCCGGGAAAGAGGCATGATTATTATGTATATTTTGGCTGATGTGGGCCTTCACTAAAATACATCAGCTGCATCTCCTTCCGTGCATGACGTAAGATGGGTATTCTCTCAGGCGATAAGCTCGCAACTTGTCACTGATCCTTTACACCTGTCCCCGCTATACTAAACTATAGTGACTGTGGACTCCCTTCATGATCCTGCAGTTCTAGCTACCCCATTTCGGGAATACAGCCGAGTCTATATGTATTTGTCCAATGATAAAAAGTTCTTCTTCTTCTTCAGCCTATTGCAGTCCTCTGCTGGACGTAGGCCTCCCCCCAGGGCGCGCCACAAGGCTACTGCTACAGGGGGGTTTTGCCCATAGTCACCACGCTGGGCAGGCGGGTTGACCGCAGTGTGATTTTTTGTGACTATGTTGTCAGTACGGGAGTCGCTGCTGCCCACCTCCCGGAAACCCATCGCCTCGTACGATACCCACGGGCAGGCAGGGGTGGTACAAACTCTACTCTGCCGGCACAACGCGGCTAAAAAGTTACTCTTCCTTAAAAATCTCTACGTGTAGTCATATTCCATCAAGATCCACCCAGCTGGTGAAATTCTTCGTCCGAGGCACCTTCCACAGTCCGTAACAATACCACCTTGCTTTTATCGGCTGTCGAACAAGATCGATGGTTGGCTGGGCGTGAAAGCTGTCGCCTTAGGCAGCGGACCACTGGGCCATGGATGAAGGCCGGCGAAAGTTCGTTCTATAATTACCTAGGTACTGCTTTATTGGGCTTGATTCGGCCATTTTGTTTTTATGTTTGGTAGCTACTGGGAAAATAATGAGGACTTTTATAACTCTGTCTAGAGATCCTACTTCCAAATGATCTCACGGATAAATGGCACATTTTGCTGGATTTAAAAGATATGTAAAAGAGAGATATTTTTACCAATCCACAAAAATAGTTATTCGTCAGAATATAGGCACTCTTTTATGAACTCTACACGTTATCAAGTCCCATAGCTTATAACTAATAAATAAGGTCTTAAATCACAAAATGGGCGTTAGTCCTATAACAGCTGGCCTTTGAAAAATTGTAAAATTTATCCATATCAATCAGACCTCAAAGTGAAAACCTCAACAGGCAGCGTCACTCAGTCAAACCAAAGAACGCAATTTTTTTAAAACAATAACAGATAACCTAAAACAATTAATAATCGTCTGAAATCCTACCATAATCGTCCTACTCGGTGAGTAACAAGAGATGCCATTTATTTAATCCAGGATAATTGCCTTAATTCTTACTGTTCTTCTACATAGACAAGATGTTCTTGAAAGTAACCATAAACTCTGAGGTAACATCTCCTGAATTCTCCTGCATTTTGTAGAAAATGTACGCCTAGTTAAGGTCCTTCGCACACGGTATCGTGTCATAAGTGTACAACTATCTATTTCGTGCTTATGTGTTTACTGTCAAAGATATTAATAAAGAATGCTGTGTTATTAATTAAGAATTTAACAATTGTTTAGGCTAAATATTTCCTAAATTTGGCAGATATTCCACATACACTTTGCTCTCAAATGTCTTTTTAAACATTTTTGTAAATCACGTCACGGTATAACACCGTAGTGTTACAATCACCGTACAACTCTGTCTCTCTTTTTTGACAAAAGTAACCCCCTTTTTGATAAAGAATATATAGCACTAGTGGACGCCCGCGACTCCGTCCGCGTGGACTACAGAAAAAATAAAAAGTAGCCTATATGTTAAGTGTAAAAAGTAGCCTATATGTTATCGCGGTTGTCGTAAAAAATTAATTCACGTTTGTCCCCTTCCCGTGGGAATTTCGGGAAATCCGTTCCCAGTGCTTCCTCGGGGTCCCAAATAAACATATATGCTCAACTTCAGATTCACATGTTTAACCGTTTTCGTAAAAAATAAATAATTCCCGTTGGTCTCCTTCCCGTGGGAATTTCGGGAAATCCGTTCTAGTGTTTCCTCGCAGTCCCTAATGAACATATATGCCCAATTTCAGCTTCATATGTATAGCGGTTTTCGTAAAAACTATGAATTCCCGTTTGTCCCCTTCCCGTGGGAATTTCGGGAAATCCGTTTTTAGTCCTCCCTCGCTGTCCCCAATGAACATATATGCCCGATTTCAGCTTCATATGTATAGCGGTTTTCGTAAAAACTATGAATTCCCGTTTGTCCCCTTCCCGTGGGAATTTCGGGAAATCCGTTTTTAGTCCTCCCTCGCTGTCCCCAATGAACATATATGCCCGATTTCAGCTTCATATGTATAGCGGTTTTCGTAAAAAATATAGAATTCCCGTTGGTCGCCTTCCCGTGGGAATATCGGGAAATTCTTATAGCCTATGTTCATCCAGGTCCAATAAGGATTCTAACGGTGAAAGAATTTTTGAAATCGGTCCAGTAGTTTTTGAGCCTATTCATTACAACCAAACAAACAAAGTTTTCCTCTTTATAATATTAGTGTAGATTAAAGGACAAACTATGAACATGCATTAATTTCACTTCTGAATTAATAAGCGCCTTATGCCAATGGAGGGCGTAAGTAATAAAAATGTGAAAATGATAATTTTACAACAATAAAATATAATGGCTTAGTCACAAGAGTAATTACTTATAATTCTAGACTAATTGGCTTGATCCAATAAACTTGTTAAACTTTTGCTATTATTACTACGTTAAAAACAAAATCCAATTTTATCATAAAACCACAGATTTGAACAAAGGTCTTATAACAACAATAATTTACGCGTCAAAGCTTTACTGCCTCAAAATACAGTTTTACAACATCCTGTCTAAGCTGGAATCAACGCCTCCTATACAGAATGTAGCAAATCGCCTGCTCACAAAATTTTAAGCTTAAAAACAAATAATTATTTAGTTTTTGAAGACTGTGTGCATCTAACTAAATCAACAACGAAAATGTAGATATGTTATTGTTTTTGTGCCGAAAATTTTGTTGACATTTTTGTTCTCTGGACTATTTTGCATTTTGCACAACATACTATTTGTGACATCATGTATAAGAGCCCTGTCTCACGACCTCTCAGCGCGCCGCTAAATTACGTCAAACGCTAGACGCGCATAAATTTTGCGCGCAAGTGCATAAAAAACCTAACAATGCGCATTGTCTGCAAGTATAGGGTTTCTAGTCGTAGCAAAGGTCAATGCCTATGCGCTTTATAAAATATCATCCAGATTAATTATGTGTAGTAAAAAATAGTGTTTTGTTTCAGAATATTTTATGCTAGTTTAAGGTAAGCTTTTCAAGTTACACAGCTTAATCATATTATGCCGGCAGAGTAGAATTCGTACCACCCCATGTCTGCCCGTGAGTATCGTACGAGGCGATTAAGGGTTCCCGGGAGGTGGGCAGCAGCGCCTCCCGCGTTGACAACATAGTCCAAAATACAAACTGCGGTCACCAACCCGCCTGCCCAGCGTGATGACTATGGGCAAATACCCCCCATGGCAGTCTTGTGGCTTGCCCTGGGGGAAGCCTACGTCCAGCAGTGGACTGCAATATGCTGATGATGATGATGATGAGGCCAAGTTAGATAACTTAAGCTCTTTATTTGTAGTGTTACTATTTTTATTTGCTCTTATATTTATGTAGATCTAGTTAATTATTGTAGAAAACAATTGCAATAGCTGATCAATACATACTTTCACACAGGAATGAGAATAAATCCTTAATAGTATTTATTTACACGTAGAACGTACAGAAAAATAAATGTTTTATTACTTTGCAAATTCCAACAAAAAAGAACTTTTACTTATTTATTATGCACAATAAATCATTTTAATATAACTTTTTCTAAATTATATTTATTTCATTTTTAAAACAAATAAAAACATGGAAACTTGGTTCTTGTTTGAAAAAACTCTTCCTGGTTTGTGGTGCACCATCCAGCATTGGACTAGCAAAGCTTAGCATGTCAAGTATGTACCTACCTATAAACTCGAATCGCTTCCGCCTTCCGTGCGCTCTCACCTCTAACCTCAACCAACGAGCGCATAACATCTCTTACATAAATAAATAAAGTGATTGTCTTATTATTTTACACACTTTCTTCTGAATATGTATACCTACTCTTCATTCTTTCCTAAGACGAAAAGTCAACCTTCTAGAAAAGGGTGTTCTAATAGACTAGTGTGGCTCTATAGAGCGAAGATGAAAGCTTTGCTATTTAGTTGGGTATTTGGTTAGATAGGGTGTTAATACAAAACCGAGTCTAAAATTGACATTTGAAAGCAAAATTATGGAATATTATGTAAACAAATACTAGACATGCGGCAGCGTGTCAAGCCAAGTTCAAGCTAACAGAACTGGCGAGCAGCACCGTCTGTAACATTATTCCTTTTACGCGGATAATGTTCTATTTCAAAATGTGGAATATTATTCATTTGGGTGCACCTGCTTTTTCTCTGTTAAAGGCTGATTACATAATCCGGCTTATTCTAACCTAATTAATTGCTCGGGCAAAGTTCAAGAAGTCAATTTATTTCCTGTGTAGGTAGCTCATTACTATGGACACTTCCAGAAAGGCTAGCCATATTAATTTGATAACTACTATTAATTAATTTACTGCTTACCCGCTCTGCTTTCTAGTGCGTGCGCAACCTTTGCCGGCATTTTATTGCCTCTTTCTTACATATTAATTACTCGTATGATTTCATCTTTATTCCCATCGTACTTTTGCTGTGTTATCAGATCTATATATCGAATATCCAGCATATTTATGGCGAAAGAGGAATACAAATTTAATAATAAATAAATAAATAATTTCACACTTCACAACACATTAACTTTGTCCCACATTAAGATACATAAGGTCTTGTGTCGTGGGTACTAAGTAGGGGAAGGTGGGGGAAACGCGAACGCGGGGTAATGCCGAATTCAGTGGTTCTAATATGTTAGACAGAGATAGCCATATTTTACTTGCCGCCATTTTGACGATTATGACACCGCTAGTGCCACTCAACAACACGGGAGACGCGACCGCACGTACTTGTCAAGGTATGTAATTTTCAATATTTTGTATGTTTTTGATGTAATTTTTTGGTAAACTTAAGTTAGTGTAAATTTATTTCTATTTACAATAGTAATTTAGCATTTACATAGTGGAATAATCACATATTGATCAGATAAATGACAATGACGCAATTGGCAAAAGAAATATAACCTAATTTGTTATTTGCTATTTTATTGTTTTCGATCTCGTGGGGTAAAGGCGAACACTCCATGTCGGGCAATCTCGAACGTTCGGTATTACCCCACTCCCTTTTGTTGGTTTCCCGTTAAACATTTTATTATTATTGTTTCAGATGCCTCGTACTTACAAAAGAAAGACCGAACTAAAGTACAGTTTAGAAGATCTCAAAACGGCTATAGATGATGTTAAAACCAAAAAACTCACTCTCGGCAAAGCAGCAGAAACTTATAATGTTCCAAAAACAACAATTTTTGACTACCTAAAGAAAAAAGTGATAAAACTGCCTAGGTCTGGACGAAAACCTTTGTTTACAGATGATCAAGAAACGCAACTTGTCGATTACATTATAAAATGCAGTAAACTCTATTATGGCTTAACCATAAAGAAAATCCGCCAAATCGCGTACCAGTATGCCGAGAAAAACAAACTTCCGCACAATTTCGGCCGAGTGAAACAGCTAGCCGGTAAAGACTGGTACTATAATTTCATGAAAAGACATCGCAACATATCTCTGAGAACACCCGAGGCGACTTCACTGAATCGTATCACTTCGTTCAATGAAACTGACGTTAAAATATTTTATGATAATTTGAAGGCCATACAAAACAAACATCATATTCAACCTGATAAAATCTTTAACGTTGATGAGACAGGTATATCAACAGTCCAAAGAAATCAGAGAATAGTGGCAGTAAAAGGTCAGAAACAAGTTGGTAAGGCAACGAGTGCTGAAAGGGGGTCTACTACAACAGTTGTTTGTGCATTTAGTGCAGGTGGCCAATACATTCCTCCTTTTTTATTTTTAAAATAAAAAGGATGAATCCACAATTACTGAAGGGCAGTAACCCAAATATGGTTGGAGCTGTATCAGACTCTGGATGGATAAACGAAAACCTATTTGTGGATTGGCTACACCACTTTATTTTATATGCAAAGCCTTCAAAGGAAGAACCTGTTTTACTTATTTTAGATAACCACGAGAGTCATATTAGTCTTGATGCATTCTCACTCTGCAGAGATCGTGGAATTATTATGCTAACTCTGCCACCACATACCTCACACAGACTCCAACCCTTGGACTTGACATATTTTGGCCCTATCAAGACTGCATACAATCAAGAATGTGAGAATCACATGGCAGAGCGATTTGGACAACCCATTACACAATACGACGTAGTCGATTTGTTTACAAACACTTTTAACCGTTGCAGTAACCTAGAAAAAGCTGCAAGTGGATTTAGAGCTGCAGTAATTTATCCCTTGCGTCCCGTTGAGATAGATTCAATTCAGTCATATACCGCACAAGAAATCAAACATCCAATACAAAACATTCCTATGAACACCCAACCTTCAAATAACCAAGCAATTGATGTTCAACAAGCTCCTGATACTCACAATCATGACGATGTAACCGCAGCAGCTCAAGATCATCGTGTTGAAGTCCACGATATCTCAGCTTCCGATACAGGTCCTGTTAATTTAGAAAGCGATGATGCAAGTAAGCATGCAGTTTCCCTATCAGAGATCGTTGAATTGCCTATTATTTCTCCAAAAATATCAAAACGCAATATTAGGAAGAAAAAATCGACTATTCTTACTAGCACACCTATAAAAGTTCAGTTAGAGGAAAAAGAAAACAGAAAAATAGCTAAAGTAGAAAAAAACGGAAAAAATTTCAAAAAAAGGAACCCAAATAAAAAGACTGAAATGTAGTAAGAAGAAACTTTCAAACAATGAGATTAAAAGAGTATGAAATAATTTCAACAATATAGTAGACTTTAGTGACTCTAGTCAAAATACGAAAGAAAAAGAAAAAAACGAAAAGGAAAATGAAGACTATTTTTGTCTCATTTGTAGAGATAAATATATAGATCCCCCCAATGAAGACTGGATCATGTGCTACGTATGCCAAAAATGGGCTCACGAAGATTGTACTGACGGACAGTCAACGTCGTTAGGTTTCAAATGTGATCTCTGTCGTTAATTTTAGTTCGTATTTACCCCACTTGGTGTTCGTATTTACCCGACGTATGTCGGGTAAAGCCGAATACTAAGGATATAGTTTTTATTTAATAATATGAAAATTTATTTGAAAAATATGAATGTTGATTAGTGTCTAACGTAGACAGATAAGTAAACTTTAAAATTAAAGAAATTAAGAAACTCTGTGATCAAATTCCACTGTTTTATTTAAGTTTTCCCTTAGGTGTTCGCATTTCCCCCACTTTCCCCTAACGGTATATAAACACATAGATAAGTATAGAAATATCCATGACTCGGAAACAAACATCAATATTCATCATATCAATGTTTGCACCTACCGGGATTCGAACCCAGGACCTATGGCGCTGCAGGCAGGGCCACTACCTACTACACCAATCGGCCGTCAAATAATAACATAATAACATTCCCTTATTAGTCCTTGGATCGAATACCGTAATAGCAAACTTTTAAACTATACTCGTACTTACCTAGTTTCCATTACCTAGCGATCCTAGTTGAAAGAACTACTGCACAGTGAATCCTGACACAATTGAATACAATACTCGTACGATCTATGACGGCCGATTGGTGTAGTTGGTAGTGGCCCTGCCTGCGACGCTATAGGCCCTGGGTTCGAATCCCGGTAGGTGCAAACATCGATGTGAAGAATATCGATATTTGTTTCCGAGTCATGGATGTTTATATGTATACTTAGGTATCTACCTATATGTATTTATATACCGTTGCTTAGTACCCACGACACAAGACCTTAGGAATCTTAATGTGGGACTAGGTCAATGTATAGAATATATATTTCTTTTATTTATTTAAAAACATAGTTTCCATCCATTGAATATTATAAAACTTCGTATCTATCGAATTAGAGGTTTTACGCTAGTATAATAAATCTATGGGTTTTACACAATGTAACAATTTTAAAGAGCGACAACGGAGTTTGCAAAGATATCGAATTCTGCCAATAGCGGCGGATATTTTTAATTGTACATCAAATAAATAATCTCCCATCAATTTGATTTGACCCTTTTATACAGGGTGTAACAAAAGGGGTATGTTAAGCGAAAAGCTATGTAAATAGCCCACTATAGGCAACCTATTCACAAAATATGAGACTCGAAATCACATGTTTATTTTTCAAGATTGTATGAAAATTCCTGAGATGTTTAAGAATTCTCCATACTATCTGTAAAAATCAATATGTGATTTCGAGTCTCACATTTGAGTTTGGATAGTATGTTCTAAATTGGACCTACAATGAAATGCCTTCAACCGTACAAAATGTGTTTGGATATTGTGATATCATCTTGTGGCTATCTAAAGCTTGATTTATAGATTATCGAGAGAGTCGGGCAAGCGTGGTCGAAATATCGAGGCCGTGGGAAGTGGAGTTTCAATACTACTCGTAGCTATACATATAGGTAGATAGGGTAACTATCGGATTATAATAGGGTACCACATTATATATAAATACATGCACACGGCTGTGTTAAGGAGGTCCCACAGCAAAGTTTAGCACAGCAGGGACAGATTAGTCAACTCTTACGACATGCAGATGCAGCTAATGTATTCTATATACAGGGTAATTTTTGGTCGTCAACGTTCCCGAAAATTACGGAATTTTTCTCCATGGAAGCATACCTGGGAAGTGTCTGGTTTCCAAAATATTAGGGTCCAAAGTTGAGTAAATAGACTGCGTTTTTCTGCATAAATGCACATAGACGCGCGTAGCAGGATTTTTTCACGAAAAATAATTAATATCTGTCTATAAAAAAACTAATATAATCACTAGACACTATAAATTTCGCACGATCAAGGAATTTAAATTTTTTTTTCAAAAAAAAAAAAAAATCCCAGCATTTTTTTTGGCATAAACTTACTTTATTTCATGTATAGAGTACGTACCCTTCGTTAAAGGTGGCCACAAAAAACACCCTGTATAGCTAGGGTAGGGTTGCCAACCGTCCTGTTTTCCCAGGGCATGTCCTGCTTTTTGGGATGTCCTGGGCTGCTTTTTGGGGTGTCCTGGGCTGCTTTTTGGGGTGTCCTGGGCTGTTCTGGGTAGTTTTTAAGCATCGTCCTGAGTTTTAAAGTCCTGACACATTCGCTATCGGCAGATTTTCTAAGGGTGCTGACATCAGGTCAACGTCTATTGCGACGACGCAAATAAGTGTCAGCGGCAACTCTAGAAAGCCTAAAAGACGCAAATACGTATTTACCGGTACTGGACGTGTTTAAGAAATATGTTTTGACATTCGCACGCCACTAACTCCCTTCAATCGTATTGTCAAAGTATAATATGGTTTTTATTTACACAGGGTTACGGAGCGTAAAATGGTTCGTGCTTTACTACGTACAGGTAAATCGAAA
Organism: Carposina sasakii; assembly: GCA_014607495.2. Classification (NCBI taxonomy): domain Eukaryota; kingdom Metazoa; phylum Arthropoda; class Insecta; order Lepidoptera; family Carposinidae; genus Carposina; species Carposina sasakii. The sequence continues at coordinate 5,988,148 of CP053161.1, forward strand.
CATCTTTTGCTACCTTCCCCTTTTAGCCCCTATAGGAGCTGAAAGGCGAAATAGGTAAGTATGTCTTCTTAGATAATGCTTCGTTCAAATAGGAAGGTATTCTACACCGTTTCTATTGCTAGTTTGGACTGGGTGTTGACAATCTAATTAATAGGGGTGGACTATTCAGGGCATTCTCTTTAACACATAGTTAGAGATAACGTTATGTAATGTGTGTAATATTCGCGAGGCATACGTCGTGGGTCGCGAGGCAATCGCCGCGGGTCGTGGGAAGGGAATACAGGGTCGCAGGTACCGTTCTGGCACACTTAAGGCACGGCATACGGGCGATTGTAGCTATTTGCTATTATCTTTACTTAAACCTAGGTTGACATATTGTACTTTTCCTAAATGCGAAAGTTCACACTTTAGTCTGCACTTTGAAAAACCTTTCAAACTGCATCCGAATCAGTCAAAATGACCCTGCAAACTGCATATGAATTCGAATGCGTGAAAATTACAGAATTTATTTTGACAGATTTACACAATGAAACTGGAGAAGGAAATCTCTTTAAAAAATAAGCTCGCTTTTGTACAATTTCTGTGTAACTACGAGTATGTGGAGTCACTATTTTACCCAATGTGCGCACACGCGCACAATAAAGAATAACTAATATAAGCATACAATAACCGTGCTGGCCAAGTGACTAAAGACTGGTATTATTATGCATTGTACTTAAATTGCACTACACATACTAATTTTAATCTTTAAGTTTATCATGAGGAAGCACCGGATTTGGGCAAGACGTTTATTCTCTATTGAGGGATCGCCCGCCACCGGGCCCTATACCCTCCGCTGACCCTTTTTTTTTGAAGATTTGAACTTCCGAATAGTGACGCCTGATACAATTCAATAAGACGTTTATTGACTGGCGGTATACGCTAGACCTTATTCCCCATTAGCGGGCTAGCCTAGTCGGCTATGATACAAGCGGCTATTAAAACGGCAATTCAGATTGTATGGAGATTTGTATTCGATGGTGTTTAAAGTAGTGAGAATTGAGTACTGGGACTCTATTATGGGATTAGATATTACCAATTATCCTGTGTTGATGCGGAGCTTCACTAGAATATATTCACTAGCATCTCCTTCCGTGCACTAGAATGCAGAAATTCAGGGGTGTTCTCTTATTCATATTCTTTATTGTACACACAGAAAACATAAATGATAATAGTATTAAATATTCTCTTAAAGGATGAGCTAGCTACTTACTTCTAATTTACATCTGGCCGTAGCGTGACTGTTACTCGTATTAGATCTTCTTGTAATTCTGCAGTTTTGGCTGCACTACATTTTGGGAACAAAGCCACGTATGTATGACATGTATTACTATCGTCAATTAAGTACTAGAAAGTTTGAATAGTCACAAATTCACAATTTAGTTAGCACATTACTTAGCTACTCGGCTTTACTTATACTATTGTACCAATGATGAGAAAGCTATTACAAGTCAAAACTTTTGGGACAATTTTGTACCCAGCATCCATCATTTATGTGATCCATCTTTTGATGGTAATACGTCAATATGAGACCCCAATTTTAGAGCATGGGGTAAGCACGAACCTTCTTACGCGGAGCGTAACACTCTAGCGACTCGCTAGCAAAATCTATGTGATTTGACAGTTGGAAACGATAGCGTTACGGACTATCGCGAGAGGTTTGTGCTTGCCCCTCAGGGCGTGGCTCGATATTACCGTGTATACCTCCGGCTATTAGTGACTCATATATTATCTCTAAATAATAACTTTACAAACAGGTAAAAGTCACTTTCTTTTTAAACCTTTTGGAGTAGTAAACAATTTTATTGATTAGCTCTTAAATTGTTTTAGATATTACTGACATTCCTCTTTGTTACAACCTGTGTTACAACCTTTTAGTTTAAAATAGGTAGTTAATACGGGAAGTATTCGGTTCGATAGTAGGAAAGTAGATACATCGATTGATAGATCGATAAGACCCATGGGTACCATTCGCTCAATCCATCCATAACTCCATGTACCTAATTATTACATACTTACTTAAATTTAAAATCATAGGAAAAGGTTATAGATTACAATTTAAGTGAATAAAATAAGCGTGCAATACGTTGATATGCCGAAAATAATACATAAGTATGTACTTATATATGTATTAGGGCCCGGTGGTGGTGGGTCAAGCAAGGAGGATTGGAGTGTAAGTTAACGACTAATGATATACAAAAGTGTTTCTTCGCATAAAACATGCTGTTGGTTTGATTCATTTCGAGTCCATGTCTTTCCACTGCACGTTTCTCGTCGTCTCGTGACCGAAAGTCACGAAATTTTTACATTTTAACAACTCCATTATTGTGTGATAGATTTATTGTTTTGTCACATTTTAGTTTTAAAGTCGAATGGATAATCATTTCGAGAGTCCATTGACTGGTGCCAGATGATGGAGTCGTGATTTTCTTTCATTGTTGAAGATTTTAATTCGTAAGTTGAAGAGATTTGAAATCAACGGGTTTAAACTTTAAATGCAAATAAATGATTATTCGCATATAAGTAATATACCTATAGCTTTATAGATTCCATTTTTAGTTGAGCTTTTATTTTAGTTGATTTCCAATTATTGATTAGTACAAGCTGCATGAAATCTACAGTTTGTATCATTACATGATGTGAAAAGCTTAGTTTTCCCAACTTGTGTAACACTGATATACCTATGAGTGCCTACACTAATAAAGTTACATTATATTAAACGCGAATACTTCCGGTGGGACCACCTTTTGGCTCTTTGCGTGTTGCACTTGCATTCGTGAAAAATCGGACACTGAATGACAAAATGTTAGGTCATATACAGGATGATTTTTGGTCGTCAACGTTCCCGAAAACTACGGAATCTCCTCATCATCACGATCATTTTTCTCCATTTGAAAGCGTACCTAGGAAGTGTCTGGTTCCCAAGATATTAGGGTCCAAAGTTGAGTAAATAGACTGCGTTTTTCTGCATAAATGCACATTGACGCGTGTAGCAAGATTTTTTCACGAGAAATAATTAATATCTGTCTATGAAAAAACTAGCATAAACACTAGCACACTATAAATTTCGCCCGATCAAGTAATGAAAAATAAATTATAAAAAATTTTCATATGGTTTTCCAGCATTTTTTGGCATAAACTTACTTTATTTGATGTATAGAGTACGTACCCTTCGTTAAGGGTGGCAATGAAAAAACACCCTCTATACATAAAAAGGTCATACATTTCGACAGAGTTTTTTCTAATGTAGCTTTTCACTCCTTAATCGCCGTACAGAGATATGAGAGCTGCAGTTAGTTTAGGCATTACGTAGGTAGGCTGTCTGTCTGTCACCGTACGTAGCGGTCGATGACTTGTCATATACACCTGTATGATGGATGACATCATCAATGCTAATCATCGCATTTATGGCAGACATCAGTTCCATTGGATATAATTTATTTTTAGTGTGGGCTCCATATATTTTAGTTATGGTATTGGTTTATTTGATTATACTTACATATTTCTTTAGTTATTTCATTCCTTTTGTCAGACATAGATAAATAGAATATACCTAGTTACTGTGATACATAAATTAGTTAACTATGACATACACCATGATATTACAATATAATTTAAGATAAACATTGCCTAAATTCAGAGATATATTCCAAACATTTTGCTGTCAAATGTCATTTTCAAACAATTACTTTTTATGACAAGTTCTCGAATATCTCACTATGCAAAAAATAAACGTCTTCATAAGGAATCGATTACTCGAACATTTTTAGCACCTGATAAATATTTACAGCAGGTGATTTTGGATAAAGCTGTTAGCACTTTTGGGGCTTTAATGTGGGAATCACTAGAAAGTTGCCATTAAGAACCGGATTATTTTGAGCGGTGCCCAATTCGCAAAGAGAAACCCTGCAGTAGCAGCACGTGTGGGCTTAAAAACCTAACTTATTTATTTATACTAGTGCACACTTTGCACAGTAGAATAGCTCCACCTATGTCTGCCTGTGGCACGGGTATCGTGAGAGGCGATTAAGGGTTACTAGAAGGTGGGCAGCAGCGCCTCCCGTGTTGACAACATAGTCCGAAAATCATACGGTCAACAATCCGCCTGTCCAGCGTGGTGACTATGGGCAAAACCCTCCTATAGCAGTAGTCTTGTGGCGTGCCCTAGGTGACTATACATAGTACGAGTAGACAGCAATAGACTGATGTGATGTGGTTTATTTACTATTAAATGCCCGCGACTTTGTCCGTGTTATACACTTAATATACTGAGATTGGCCCACCACACTTCTGTAAGGCTAGATCAACATAGGCGACCAGAGATATGCAATAAGTATAGAAGATCCCGCCCCCTTATTACCTAACTAGCAAAAGCAATGCGATAGCGAAAATTGTACAAAATTCGTATTACGTAAAATGAATTTAAAAGGATTTTTGACTTTTCAAGGCGAATATAGCATTGGTTCTGCTTTGCTTTTGCAAGATAGATACGTACGTAGTAGGCTGGGCGGTGTTTATGAGTATTCGTTGAATAGGAATCTTCGCTCAATGCTTCAAAAAGTTTAATGAAATTCAAATAGGTTAGCAAAACGATTCGAGATACATATAAAAGTAATTTCCCAATCTAACATAATAGCTCATATTTCCCCAGTAATAAAGATATTACAAAAAATTGGCATACAAAAATCTTCACTAATTTGCTGGTAGAAAGTTTTGTTCGCCTTAAATATTGTTTGCTCGAAATAAACATAAATTATTGGGTCCAGTTCGCTTTAAGCATGAAGCCATATCAATTAGTCTTAAAACTCGTTATAAATAATTCCTGCTTTTTGTAGTAGGTACTTCATGATAATGATATGGAATATATTGACAAGTGAAAGTCCTTGAAATATCTGTGGGTAAAAGTTCATACTTTATTTGTTTGTACAGGTACACTTACGTATAGACTATCTGTATCAAATAATTCTGTAATTTTTTTATGCCAAGTAGGACATAGACCAAGTAGGAATATCTGGAACTTCTTATTTATATACAGGGTGATTTTTGGTCGTCAACGTTCCCGAAAACTACGGAATCTCCTCATCATCACGATCATTTTTCTCTATGGAAGTATACCTGGGAAGTGTCTGGTTCCCAAGATATTAGGGTCCAAAGTTGAGTAAATAGACTGCGTTTTTCTGCATAAATGCACATAGACGCGCGTAGCAAGATTTTTTCGAGAGAAATAATTAATATCTGTCTATGAAAAAACTAGCATAAATACTGGACCATATAAATTTTGCCCGATCAAGATTTTTTTATTTTTTTTATTTACATCTTTTCCCAGCATTTTTTTGGCATAATCTTACTTTATTTTATGTATAGAGTACGTACCCTTCGTTAAGGGTGGCGACGAAAAAACACCTGTATATTTAACAATAAAATTAGATTAAAACTCTTTAACAATAAAATCAAGCATTCACTATGGGTGCGCCCACCACCGGGCCCTACACCCTCCACTGACCCTCGGATCTGATAACTCATAATTGCGACAACAGGCACTTGCACTAACTACAATCTCCATGAGAAACCAGACCCGAGCACCTAGCATGCAAGACGATACATTGCACCATTCCGAAATCAAAAACTAGATAAATAATCTACATATGTTTCGCCAACAACCGTGGCATCCTCAGGATTATAGAAATTAGTAAATTAGTAAACCACTAATTATTATGAACCTCTAAAGTCCAACACATTACTTACACAGAATTAACTACCCTCTACTAAGTATTAAAAAAATATATAAATAATTACCCACCATTATTTATATTTCAAATAAATATATACTATTTGTGCACACAAACCAAATAGTATTGGGTGAATTAATTAAATTTAAATGAAAAAATTCAAAAATTCACCAAAATATTGATAAATTAGTAAAGAAAAACAAGGATGTATGCAACAACATATTCCATTGTCCACAAAAACAAAAATTGTTATTGACATTGACAAGCCATTACACTCTAAGACTTCATTTATTTATTCTAGCTACTGAATTCAACAGTGGAGAACAAAATTCAACCTGTTCATTTAAAAGGTTTACACCAGAATATTTGGCTTTCAAAATCTCCAACTGTTCCAAAATAGATAGACGAATGCCCTTTTCACACGTATACAGACTAACAAAACTGTGGTCATCTGGAATTTTATGATTTGAAACTAACAAGTGTTTGGCAAAATGTGATTTTTCAGGGAAATTGTTCCTGTAAGCTGCCAAATGTTCTTGGTATCTAATCTTGAAGTTACGACCCATTTGACCTATATAAACAGAACTAGCAGCCGCCCACGACTTCGTCCGCGTGAGGGGGCGTTGTACCCGTGCGAAGCCGGGCAGGTTGTTGTATAACACTGAAAGAATTTTTCAAATCAGACCAGTAGTTCCTGAGATTAGCGCGTTCAAACAAACAAACAAACAAACAAACTCTTCAGCTTTATAATATTAGTATAGATTACAGTCAGGACAGTGCAAGCTATAAACTCCTGATTTTTTATCAATTGGTAATATTTGTTTTGTGTTAATTAATCTATTTAAAGAATTAAAAGTCTTAAAAGCCACCAAGATGTTTTGTTTTTTCAATGATTTTGCAATCATCTCTGAGATATAGCCAAAATATGGTAAACTACCAGTATAAATATTTGTAATCTCCTCTATTTTTGGGTACAACATTTGTTTAACTAAAATGTTTTTCTTTTTATCAATGAGGTTATAAATTAGTTGTTCACTATATCCATTTGATCTGGCTATTTGTATAATAGTATTTATTTCTTTAACATAATTAAAGTTATTAAGCGGTAATGTTACTAACCTGTGTATCATTGATTTGTATGTAACGCCTAATACAATTTCATTTAATAAAATCAAGACCAAGTCATGGATTCCGTAAATCCGTACTCGCATATCTAGTTCTTTAATGTCATAAATACAATTTACTGCTTACGATATATAATATTTACGACTTAAGAACTAAATAATATGATCCATGTATCTCCGCCTTATTTAGTTTAAAGATACTTTAGATGGTCTCTATTTTAGGTTTTAGAGAAAGAAAGCATCAAAAATTCTTCAGATAATGTAACCATTAGAAAAATCGGCCCTAACTTTTTTGCAAAACCAAGAATAGATAATGCAATAGATTTCTTACTTACCAATATAGGTAGCTAATCAAACTGCCGCCGTGACTTAATAGCCATCATCCCTCCTAATGTCCTAATCTCGTGGAAACCTCCCCAAATTAATAGACATGACAAACCTAAAATGTTATCATAAGTTATCTCCATATATTGTTTTCAGATAATGACCTTTTTTGTGAAGCCTCCACGATGTGGCGCCATAGTGTGCCCAAGATCCGATGTTGGATAAGAGCCCTTTGTCTGTGCTGTCTGCGATTAGAAAGGAAGCCGATGTATCTGTCGAAGGCAGATTATTCATTTTAATCGTATGGCGAGCTATTGGATAGGTCATCTGCAACATTCAGTCCCATAACCTATAGAGCCATAGCAATCAGCGTCTAGGGTAAAGTCATAGATGTCCTTGGGCACGGGACAGATAATTTTGATCTCAGCATAATGATACAGAACAACAATGTCATATTACAGAATAATAATGCAGCATAGCAATCTGGTTCAATATATTAATTTGTCTCTATATTAAGTTGGCTCTCTATTTCTCTATAGTTATTCTCTTCAATGAAATGTTCGCACACCGTGTGCGTTGAGTCCCGCGGTAAATCCTCGGCGTATTTTTCTCCCCCGCGGAGAAAACTCCGTCGCCTGCGTAGGCTAAAGGAATTTTCCCACTAAGAATACGAGATCATGCGTTTATCTATCCATCAAGATAGCTATCACAAATTTAGCTGTACCTACCTACTAACGCCGTACATCACTGCTGTTTCTGCAATCTATGCTCTCTAAGGTCAATAAGTCTTTACTCTATGGCTATCGACGACAACGCAATAAATAAGCGGCATCCTTTGTGCTTTTATAGATAGATCTTCTACTGTAAACGATTTTTGCTTATGTGCCTGCAGGAATTGCAGTTTATTAACATGCCAGTACGCATTTAATGATGTACCTACTACCAAGGATTGACCTACCACTCAATTCTGTGCGCCAGGATGTCGATCATGTCAGAGAGACAAGAAGAAATTCTTTTGCATAAAAAATCCTGGGAAAGTGACAAATAAAAATAATTATGAGGTAGGTAGGTAACTAAAGCTTTGCTACATAGTATGTACTTACTAGGTATTCGTTATTCTGTGGCTTTGCACTATAACAACCCAAATCAGTGTATAACATATCGTAGAGTTTCAAGCTTGCGGATTTTCAAAATCCAACTTAAAAACACATACCTAACATCTGTGAATCCTTGGTTATTTTCCCTAAAGTTGAAAATGGTTTAATTTTATGTTTAACTTAGTTGATATCACAAGGTAGGTTAATTTTTTTAATGACAAAGGTAGGTTAATTAATAACACGTATTTCTCTGTTAATGTCTACATATTTGACGGACTATCTTTCCATTGTGTTCCCCGAAAATTGTATTCTTTTAACTGTGCGTGATCTATCGTACCGACTAGTTTGTAGTAAGTTAGTACTTCTTATCAGAATATTTTTCTGCTCTATACATATAGGTAGGTTTTATTATTTAAAATTATTTCATTTGTTATACCACAAGGGAAAACTTAAAACAATACGTATGTTAGAAAACCTGCATATTCCTGATAAATAACCGACTCTAGTACCTACTTAGGTAGAGTGTAAAAAATTAACTAAAAGGAGTTGTAAATTTTGTACATAGAGCTTGGCATAATGCTCGCTTTAAAAATAAGTAGCTACCTACATAAGTAATGTTTGATCGACAGCTCAATATACCAAAGATGTCCTCAGTCCTTTATCTTCCATTCTTTTTTTACCCGACTGCGGACGCAAAGGAGTGGTAATCTTACATTAAGTATTATAAAACACTTCAATGTTTGATACAAGAGGATGTAAAGCTTTCTAAAAGTGATGCTTATTTTCAGTCCTATCTTTCAATATCTTGTAGTTCTCATTGCAGATAATCCTTAGGTACCTAGCATATGCTATACATATCATGATGATATCGTTCTTGACGTATTCATCAACGGTGAACCTAGTTGTTTAATTTCAGGCTCACAAAGATGATTGGAAAACACCCTATTTGGTGTTAAATGTTCTGTTAAAAGGAGTGCAACTGTGCCGAAGAGTTAAGAATGGCTTGGGTCTATTTTATATATGTAGGTAGTTCTGTTATATCTGTAAATTCTATTCGTGGTTTCGCGTTTACCCAACAACCTATTGTCAAAGCTATTTAAACAATGGCTACCAGTGCACGTAACTCAATATAACGATGTTACGCACGTTGTACGTAATATAATAATAGCTCCAGCATGTTCTAGTTCTTGAGGTAACGACATCTTAACATTTATTGAAAAAATATATCTTATTTGATTTCAAATCGCGACTATATGCCTGTGATTGCGATCTTGAATTGCCATATTTGAGAGTCAGCGGAGGGTGTTAAAGTCTGGTAGGCGAACAATGGTCAAGACAAGGATAATTTTTGGGACTGATCATTCGTTGATCATTGAGACCATCTTTTCCATTCCATTGAGACCACACGCATCTTTTCAAACTATCGGATATTATAATATTAAATTCAAACCATATTTTAATAAACTGCATTGCTTGATTTTACACACTAAATAGAGCAACCGAATAAATAGGAGGTGTTAAAATATAGGTACCTAGTCTGCCAAAGATTATCTCGTTTGGTAGCTCCTATCGCAATAGGAAGTAGATTTTTTACTATTGATAACTGAGTTCGTCGACTGCAATCATTCGGATGTTTGTCGTAGAACCGGTACCCGAGATCAAAACATTTCGTGCGGCCCCTTGCGGTTTTTGTGGTCTCAAACAATTGATTTGGTGAATTACAGAAAATTAAAAAGAGAAAAGAAAGAATGAATGAACGACAGTTTAAATTATATTTATCTTTTTAGCCATAATCGTATACCAGTGTTCAATAATGTTTGAGGTTTTTAGGGTAATAGAGAAACTCTGAACATGTACAAGCTATGGGGTCAGGAAGATTGGTGACCTCCGAACTCGAATTCATTGAGCTTAGCAGCTGAACGCTATCGCTTCCCATTCAGCCAGTTGCTCCGCAAACGCGTCGCTCAGTGCCGATCCAAAACACGGAACGTGCTACACGCGCGGCTCAAGTCGGCTGCATGCGCTGTCTATCTTTTGCCTTTTTATATTTTACGCGGTAAATTTGACATCAACGAAGTTGTTTATCGCGCAATAATTTTGCAAAAATTAAAATTTTCGACCGTTTAAAAACTGTTTTACGTTGTAAAGTGAAATGTGGAGATTGTGATCGTTCCAGTTTTCATAAGAAAACGTTTGTTTAAACCTCCAAGATGACTTCTGTATACAATGAGGTGAGTGCTCGACATTTTCTTTGACATTTAGGTTTTTGCTTGTAAAAGTGGGCCCTACTGGTTTACCTTTGGGTTCTTGTGATGCATTCAACTTAAATTAGAAGTAAAGTTCAGTTATAATTATAATTAAATTGCCCGCCTGCATTTTAAATTAGAAGCTTGCCAGTATAATTTGGTACCCATGCTGTTGTTTGCATTAGAGATGAGAATCAGCTACTTCCTGGCCCTGACAGGGAATTGTGACAGTTTGTGTCAATATACTAGCCGCTAATGTAATAAGTAACAAACACGTTTAGTGCCAAATGTCAATATGTAAAATTTTTACGATCATAAACCTACGTCGTCTAAATATTTTTTTTTATGTGGTGTTAATCGTATTAGTAAAAATCCAGTAAGATATACTAAGTAGGTACATATATACATGTTCAAGTAAAATATTTAGTTCTAATTCTACGTGCAAATAAATAACATTGGAGCTTATTATTTTCGTTAAAACTTAGCTATCATCGAAATACAAGGTCATTGTTTCTCCAGTATCAACGTGATCTTTTCATCTGTGTTGTGAGGTGTAAAGTGTTAATAACTCACACCTCTACTAATGCCTGGAATAAGGCTCTTCTATTCATGAATGGATCTACAGGAATCTTCATTTAAGCGTCTTCTGATTTGAGTAATTTACATCTGTTAACTTGCAGTCACGCTTGTTGTTAGCACTTACCCTCCAGTACCACATTATGTGATCAGTTGGTAGTGTCGTTAGTAGTAGCGTTTGGTTCTATATTTAAGGAATTTCCTAAAGCAAAAGAAAAAGTTCCTAATTTATTCACTGCATTAATAAGTTTGTAGCATGAACACATGCAGGTTATTTCAGTTAGTTTAGTAAACTAATTCTCAGTTCAATCCTGGCAATGAAAAGTAAATAAAGCAAGATGCTATCGCCTAGCTTGTGGATGCCTTTACATTTACTGTTTGTTTTTTTACATTACTTTTGGAAATGATGTTCTAATGGCCTCTAGTGTCGTTTTATCCTTTATTCATTTAATTTTTTATATTTATTAAAAAAAATAAAAACTATTCTTGAATTTATAATTTTTAAATTTTGATAAATAAGGCAGAATACGTTATATTCCATCCAATGATAGAGCCCGCTTTTTGCTGTCATAGTTTTGTTGTAAACAAATGTTTACAATTTATCCAAAATTAGATAAATGGTTGACTATTGCAGTTGTTCCTTATACACACGACAACAAACTACTTCCTTGAATCTATATGAATACATATTATCCTACTACTAACCTACTATATAAATCTTTTAAATGATTGGCGACGTAACCTATACAATTTTATAAAAAAATTACAAAAGCAATCACTTATTCCACGGTTATAGGATTAGACAGCTAAATAAATAATCATAAATCATTTCCTTCATTATAAAAATACAAACGATGTGCCTAAAACCATACGGAATATCAATGAATGTAAGAAAAAAGTTATGACTTTTCAGAAACGGTGAACACGTGTTATTTGACATGGACTCCTCAGATTTTGGATGTGTGTTGACTGTCGAGTTTGAGTCTGTAAACGGAAATAGAGACAATTTAAACAAACTTCGAATACATACATATTTTGAACGTGTTCGAACGGCTGTCGAAGGAACATTCTTGGAAATGGAAGCATCTGAATTTTGAAGAAGGAACACGAAACCAACTTTATTCGTTTTATCGAAACCGTTATGTACGTGTTTTCAAATATTATTGACCGTATTAATCTAATATTGACATAAAGTGCTTATCTGGGTATTTTGATAGCGTGAGTTTTCGGTTTTTATACGTTCGTACGAGTATAGCCTTAAAGTCAATACTATCTTTGAGTACCTAATGTTTGTTTTGTAACATAGATGTATGAAGCGCTTGATTGATTAACATTGTACACGAATGGTCAAAACTCATTTCACTATTCGTTTTCAATGAGTTTAAAAACTATAATAGATAAAACTTTCGCTGGGTACTTTCGAAATTGTTGATAATGTGTGCGATACCAGTCATAATTTTGTACTAGTTTGAAAGCTTATTTCGGGCTTTCACTGTCATTACTTTTTTGTTTCTTCATTATTTACGCATTAAATAGTTAGGTAACATAATACATAATGATAGATCATGTCTACCATAAACAATACCCATATTATTTAAGAATATCCTTTGTAAATAGTCTACCTTACAAACTTAATTTCTAATAGCTTGATGCAACAGACTTGACCAATACTGCAAATTTGCTTCCACGATTATTTTAAGTCTAAAGCTGCAAGTAATAAATATTATTGGTTCATATTGATCTACCATTAATTTTCTAATTTAAGCATCATCCATCTATATATTTTTCTACAACATAATGTTATCGTAAAAGTCATTCATATATCAGACCACCGTAAAGAATGTGTATTAATAACTCACTCAATTCAATATCCTCTTTAAAAAATTTATCATCTGATCGATCTTTATCATTAATGTTAATAAGTTAAGTTAATATGTTCCGTATCCGACATCTTGGGTAGCCACAGATAATATAAATCAGTAGAGTAAGTTTCTGTTTCAAGTTTCAGTTCTGCCTTCTGCCTAACTACCTTCTTTATTCGAATAAAATATTTATTTTATTTACAATACGATATACAGTTAAGGAGTTTACATTAGCTTTTCTAAACTTGTCCCTACAAATCACTTTATCCATCAAATTCCCTTCCTGAAAGGAATTTTTTGCTTCAGTGTCGCCTTCACAGGCTCAAAAGTTAAGAGTATTATTAGCATCTACAGATCCTGTAACTGGGACTGACCGTGACAGGTCTGAGACCGATGACGTCACTCTGAGTCATGCGTCTGGGACCCGTTCGATATCCTTTCTACAGCGCGTGAACCCCATTAAATTTTATCAGACATAAATACATTTGGAAATTGTTTTTATGGGTATAAACTCTTGGTCGCTAGGTCCATCTTGGACCTTTAAATAATTACCGTACGTACGCAGTAAAATGAATACGAATTAGAATTGCTTGCACGTATGATGAATTTTCCTCAAAGCTATAATTCACGGTCGTAAAAATATCATGGTAAATAAAATGAAAATATGTAATTTCGAAGGAATTAAAGGTATATTAAAGGTCAGAATAATAAGGGTGTCAAAACAAACAAATCTCCAAGTATAGGTCATTGATAAAAACTACTTTTTTGAACAAGCCATGGAATAGAAAGCATAAACACCAATGAGCCAGCTTTACTACTTGATAAACGCATAACGTTGCATCCTCTACATTTCCAGTTTTGACGTCCGAACTTGACCATATAAATAGTAATGAAATACATCGCATTTCTGTAGCATAGAAACCCACTTACAGTCCAGTTTTATCATCGGTTATGGAGTAAGGAAGATTACGATTCCAGTCACTGGGATTTTATAAACGAATTTGTTGTCATAAAATTTAATTGCTTCGATTGAAAGGGCTAGGTCGGTAGTTTAGTTACTTCAACTTCACCATTGATAGTGTTCTTTAAATTATCAATATCTTTACCAAAAATCATGAATGTTTTGTTGAGGAGATTTATTTCAAAATATTTTCGCATGAGAGGGACTCTGTGCCAGGAATAATAAGTAAAGAGCTACCAAATAAAATTTCAGTGTCTGATATCATCAGCTAATTCCTCTGTTTCACTATCGGACCACTACACGTACGGTACCCATTCAAGGTCGACATACCTCCCACATGCACCAAACGTCTCGCATCTATCTTTATTATAAGCACCGAGGGAGGTCAAATACCTATCAGATGTAAAAAAGGATTAATGTACCCTATCTTAGAATGGAGCTAACAGGAATATTAAAACTTTACAGGTCTTTTAAGTGTGTATTTCATTAATATAAATGTTTGAACCTATACAGTTAGATGCAAAAAACTGGAGTAACAAGATCTTGATGTCTATACCTGTTCTTATATCCGACTCGAACAAATCACTGGTGAACTAAATGCTAGCAGTTTTTGCCATGTCTTTACCTTTTATTTGTAATAGACTGACACTGCCTTTCCATATTTTTTGCTCCGTTGTGCATCCTTTCGTCATGCCTCTTGAATCTTCGAGGTCAAAAGGCCCCTGAATAGAGGCATCCATCCACACATTGTTCTAACTCTTTCAATAGCTGTTATCAACTATGAGAATATTTCTCTCGCCGTTTGAATCGACAACTTTTTGCTTGTCTACTTCCTTGAGATTTCTCCAACAAAAATCAGCCTTGTATCTTGACTGTATCACACAACATGATATAATTACATCGATTATTACGGGAAGCGTAAAAACTGATGCAAAAAATACATCTAATAGATCTTGTGGTTTATAATTTAAGCAGATCATTTTGTGACTCATTTCAAGAAGTAATCAACCAGCCTTCCTATTGTTATGAAAGGAATACGTATCATAAATGTCTAACTCTCAGTAATAATTTTGTTAGAACACAAAGTGGACTAAACAATATGAAGTCGATATACTGTCAGGAACCAACGATGCAACGCTTTTTGCACGGAGGCTAAGATTCTTCAGATAAGTAATACAAATTTGGGCGCCTATTTATAATAAGTATAATGATTGATTTGAAGATTGTTCTGGTAAATTTGTCCATGAACTGAATTTTCCACATGATTGTGCAATGTAAGTGCACCCAGCTGGGAATGGGAGGCTTGTTGCGAAGAAGTAGCGTGGGAGTGACTCTCCTCTTGACGGTTGACTGATGTTACCGATTACAAACAAATTAATGATTCTATTCCGTGAAGCAATTGGCTCTATGAAAAACTATTTCAACAATGAGATGGCTTTGGATAATTAGTCACTACTTAGCAATGGATAATGAAGTGAGAATTTAAAAGACAAAACTTATTTTCAGAGTTCGAAATTAATGATATTGTCATTGTAAAACTTTAGAACGTAACGTATACGTTCTTTACTTTAAGGCAAAGTAAAAAAAAATAGCCTTGATATTTTAATCTTCATCCATAACCGTGTTACCAAATAAGTTAGTGTTTAAAAATACTTTTTGACCGTACTTTAGGCCTGTTACAATTTAGGAGTTTCATTTGCTTTTTTTATTAAATATATATTCTCGCCTATTTCGCCCACCAATCAATATAGCACACCATATTTAATAGGTGAGTAATTTTTATGGGCAACCGAAACCGATTAACCTCGCCTCCGCTCAGAAGTCTTAATTTTAGGCTCATCATTCTTCCGGATGAACAACACCCACAAATCACCAGTTTTGATAATAGTTGTATCGCTTTCGGCTTAGAAATTCCATGCGATTAACATAAGTAGGGCCGGTTAGACAAGGTGATTGTTTATTTAGATCTTCAGTCGGATCTATTGAAGTATCTCGGCCAAAAGAAATGAAAATATGCAAATCTAACCGTATCGATTTATGTTATACTTGTCAAATAACTTTTCTACATGGTTTAAGTCAGTTAAAGTATATAAAACGTATAGTTGTACGATGTAACTTTACGGTCCAGACGACTGACTGTTACGAATGTTTTCATTTAATGAATTTAAAATCACGTCTTGTCAGACACGCCCTTTAAACGATCATGGCGCTTGATGCGATGTGCATAATCAATTATGTATCTGCACTTGACCTTGCTGTTACATCACAAATATCTCCACAGACTTTAACATCAGTTCTGTCTTAGGAAATTCATTATCGATCAATATGTTTCAGATCATAATTTAAAAGGTTTATTAAATTATCGCACGGAATAATTTCAATAACACCCATTAAACTTTTAATGTGGTACGCGTTGCTTCACCAACGAGATTACAATCTGGAGCACTTTAAGTAACGTCTAAGTATAATAGTGGATCGTTTTAAAGTCTACAGTTTAGTCACAAAGGCTTTCCAATTGACCTTTGCCGAAGTTGGTACAAAGCTATGTGGAAATAGACCAAGGCCAGCAACCAGTGGCGGATTTGAGATCCGGCGGTCACGATTTGACTAGAACGAGCTTACCTGAATGTATGGTAATTGATACGAAACAGCCCTGTAACAATCCACCGGTGACAATGATAAAAGAAGGCGTTCTGAATCATTTAAGATAGTTAGTCTCGAGTTTAACAACCACAATGAATGTTTAAGGAATTAAATAGCAAGCGCCATATTAGGAAATTTTGCGTTTCTTTAAAAGCTTTGGTTGCACAATGAGGGAGTGTTTTAATGTACTGAGATTATTATAAAAGTACCTAACAGATGCTTTGTTCTAAAGGTCTTAATTAAATCTGATGGTAGATTAGGCCGAGTTATTGTTTGAAGAGTTTTGCTAGTTAGAAACAAGATTATGAATCAACGCGCTTGCGTAGGTTTGGTTATCAAGTCTGAGGCATCTATGACACGTGCAATTACTTCTGGGGTGTTTACTATTGTTATAATCATGGTGCTGACTGAGATATTTCATTAAGATTTTAATTCAAGAACTCGTTATAAAGTCAAAAACATTATGAACAACCAAACAATATTGCATTATCTTCAGAATACCTTCGAAGATGTTCTTGTGAACTTTTACTAACAAAGCAAATCTATTTGAGTTTAATCGCTATAATATCGTGCTGTATAAAATTAGTCGGTTATTGTATAATTTGGTATTACGTTATCGTGTTCGTTTTGTTCGTACTCTTGTCTTTGTTCCATTCATACAGCCTCGGTCACGATCGTCGCAGTAGGATCGGACATTCACCGTGTCTGATCGAATTTTGTGTTGTGTAGTGGACTATGGGGAAATTGCGTTTCATTACCGATTTTATGACGATTACGATACTGATTTGCTATTTTGTCACTCGTATTACCATGAACCTTGATTTTAAGGGTTGTAATATTTAGTTAGTTGTTTGATCGTCATAATATTATCGCAGTATAATCTTTCTTAGAACACTATTATTCGTTGCAGTTATTTATAAAATTCTTGAAATCTAGATAGCCTACTTCACAATGTCCAGTTAAAATGGCGGTCACAACCGACATGCTCTCCACTATATATTTTAAAAGTGTTCCCATGTAGGCAGACCTGCTTGCCGATATGCGATCAGAGATGCAGGTGGCTTTGCATATATCTGAAAGCTGACCGTGTGACCCACAAACAGACAAACTGAAAGCAATGTACCCATGTTTTATTAAACGAAGCCATTGTGTGCGAATCGGTAGGCAACTTTCAGGTAGCTTTTGCAATGGATTTGTGCAAAAATATTCATTTTATACGTAGTGCAAAATAGTATGTTTTGAATTTTAAAAATTCAGTGGAATATTTTTAAATATATGAATAGTAAGGAAGAAAAGCTTTGGAATACTCTGTAATTTCAAATGCGCTACTAATATTTATAATAAGGTAAATGCTTGTAATTTCTTTTCATTAGTTTCATGTTTTCTGTACTGAAGTGAAGTGTTGCGAGCACTGTCACTACATCTAAAATATATACCTAAAACATAACTTAAAGTGGGACATTAACAAATCATTGGTTTAAAATAATCAACGCGTTAATTTATTGCCCTTATATTTAGGATATTTAATTTACGTACACCGGCATCAGCTTACAGATAAGATAAATTTGGTGCAACGCGAATCCTCTCAATGCCTAAAGCTTTCACTGTCTCTACCAACTTTAAGCTTTCGCTGGACACATTACTCCTTATTTATATTCACTAGTGGACGCCTGCGACTCCGTCCGCGTGGACTACAGAAAAAACAAAATGTCGAAATTATCCGGGATAAAAACATTTTCCCGGGATAAAAAGTAGCCTATACGTTAAGTGGGACCTGTCACAATATATTTCTGAAAACTGCATCGAAATCGGTTCCGCCGTTTCTGAGATTAGGGTGCACAGACAAACAGACAAAAATTCCAAAAATCATCGTTTTGGGTTCTATTGCGTTGATAAAGGTCTCCTATAATATTTTTTCTCATATATCTTCCATGTACAGACAGCGATCCGTTACATTTTTATTAATGTATAGATTATGGTATTATTGAGAATTGGTAGATTTTATCGCGGATGACCCGGATGATTCTTTATTACCCTTCAGTTCTGGCTACCCAATTTCGGAAACACAGCCATGTCTATACAGGGTATTTTTTCGTTGCCACCCTTAACGTACTCTTCTATACATCAAATAAAGTGGGTTTATGCCAAAAAATGCTGGGAAACGATGTAATTTTTTTTCATTTTTTTTTATTACTTGATCGGGCCCATTGTTAGTGTTAGTTTTTTTTATAGACAGATATTAATTATTTCTCGTGAAAAAATGTTGCTACGCGAGTCTATGTGCATTTATGCAGAAAAACGCAGTCTATTTACTCAACTTTGGACCCTAATATTTTGGAAACCAAACACTTCCCAGGTATGCTTCCATGGAGAAAAATGATCGTGATGATGAGGAGATTCCGTAGTTTTCGGGAACGTTGACGACCAAAAATCACCCTGTATATGTACGAGTATGTTACTTGTGTGGACTTTCCGCGACGGCATATCGCCAAGTGTGGCAAAGGTCTAAGTCTGCTTCTATCAGTGCATCGCGGACCACCGGCCGTGAACATTAGCATATCGTCGGCACCGGCCCGGCCAGTCCGTATCTATGTTAATTAACCGTTAGAGTCCTTTTTCAGGTTGCTTAGCTATATGAGGATACTATGGTTGCCATAGGAGACTTGGTTGCGTAACTGTGAGGGAGGCGACGCTGTAATGATGATGGCTTTTTTACCTTATTCAGATTCCATATATTGAGATAGTGTTTGATGAGGAATAGCTTATAGTAAACTTTAGTAATGTGAATGCTTGGGTAATCTGTCAAATGTTTGTTTCTAGAGTTCAAGGCTCTGTCAGTCTTTTTGGGGAATTCAGTAAAACCGAAGTTCTCGAGAATCCTATACGAAAAAAGTTACAATTGTGTTACAAATTGTGTTTTGGGTTTGCTGGAAGAAATCTATTGAAGAGATAACCTCGCCTTGGTATATTATCTGTCTAACTATGCTAAGTCACTTTATTGTCCAATGTTTGTGTGTACAATAAAGAATACAAAAAAAAGATTGATAGAAATATGTTTGATGAAAGAAAAAGTTCAATAAATGTAGAAATGAAAGATTTTAATACCGATTTCCCGGCTGTATTTCTTTTTAGCCACTATAGTTACGTCTTCCGTCGTTTCGTTCGTTCGTCTTCCTTTTTTCTATTCTGCCATTCCTATCTTCCCGTCTCTCTCTCGCACTCATTACTTCTCGCTCATTACCTCCATGCATGCACTCCTATAATAGATAAACCTTCCATGCATCCATCCCACATAAATAACCAAGTTTATAATCACCCAAACCCAAGTAGGTACCTATACCACTATAAAAACATTACCTTTTAATAAATTGTAACGTATGAAAATAAACGCCGTACAATCTAATGTAACACTTCGGATTACTCACGGCTGTCGGTTGATAAGTTAGGCATGCTACGCTTATTGCATCGCATGCTCTCGGGTTAAGACATCTGTCTTATTGCTAGCGTATGGCTGGAAAACAGACTCCTCCTAATTTTACATACATAGGTATACCTATACAGGATGATTTTTGGTCGTCAGCGTTCCCAAAAACTACGGAATCTCCTCATCATCACGATCATTTTTCTCCATGGAAGCATACTTGGGAAGTGTCTGGTTCCCAAGATATTAGAGTCCAAAGTTGCGTAAATAAACTGCGTTTTTCTGAACATGTTCATAGACGCGCGTAGCAAGATTTTTTCACGAGAAATAAATTACTGTATGTCTATGATAAAACTAGCATGAACACTGGACACTATAAATTTTGCCCGATCAAGAATTTTTTTTTTCCAAAAAATTTACATCGTTATCCAGCATTTTTTGGCATAAACTTACTTTATTTGATGTATAGAGTACGTACACTTCGGTAAGGGTGGCAACGAAAAAACATCCTGTATACATATACAGCATTGCCGGAATCTGCGGGTTCAGGAAGGAGATCCAACAGCTACGTTAAGTATAGCAGGGCTTTGATGTAAAAGATTTTAGAGCAAACACACAAGTTGTTAGCTGAGGTCCTTATTAAGCACTAGAATTAGACCTAAAACAACATACCTTCACAGATATGCATGCTTGTTATGGTGGCAAAGTTCTATGAATGGATAACGTATCGTTATTCTAGATATTTTAACGTATCGAAAAAAAAAAGTTACTTTGTCTAAGGCCCCAGGTATTTCTTTACAATTTTCAAAATATTTAACTTAAGTTCAAATCGATCGCTCGCTACTCGCCTAGCTTTGCGTGGTACAGTGCGGTACTCGTACTACGCTGACAACTCTATTTGCGGTGAAATGCATTGGATATGTTTGAAATTAGCCGTCATCAATTATGCGGTAGTGCGCTAAGTGTGGGCTAGTCCTTAGATTTCTAGTTTGACTGCAACCCGAGGCAATCGCAGATAAAACTTATCTGAATAATAATGTAATACTAATAATAATGTAGTACTTTAAACTAGCTGTTGCGCTCTACTTCGTCCATGTGGACTACAGAATGTACAGAATGTATGCTATATGTATGCAAAATTTTAAGGAGATTGGTTTAGTAGATAAAGCGTGAAGGGGTAACAAACATACAAACTACGTACTTTCGCATTTCTAATATTAGTTGAAATGCATAGTTTGCTTGCAATACCTACTGGCTTAAGACTTTTGATTTGTCAGAATCAAATCTTTTTTGTCGCCAATTTTTTTTAAAGAGATTTTTCTAATCGACAGATAGTCTATCTGAAGGATAATGTTGATGCTGTCTTTCTTTGAAACTTTGATCAAGTTAGAGACAGCAACTCTATCTGTGTAAAGATTTTAAAAAATCGGCCCTAACTTAAGCTGGGGTAGAACTAAGAACTTATAAAAGTCCAGACATTACGTCCATTCCGAAGCAAAAACGAAAACTTTTGTTCTCTGTTTTAAGAATCATGCTTGTTCATTAACAATATGTTTAATACGTGCATGCTTCTCACTCTCACTTTCTCACCATGGGCGATTGGAATTCCACTTGTCTTATAATGTACTAAGATTGTCTTCCAGTGTGTACGATCCTTTAAAAGGTAAGGGTCTGTTTATAAGGATGTTTCAATTCGCTCCTACTCGTATGATCCTATAGTTCTAGTAACCCTGTTTCGAGAACACGGCATTATGATGTATTATATGTAGGTACGTATGTAGTATGAAATCTCTAAGTTATAGATTGGCATCAGGCAGGCGGCCGGCCGTAAAATAAATACCAAATCTTTGCCAATGGTAGTTTCGAAAGAAACCATATATAAATAATGGGATAAGGACAGGAGGATAATGATGATCGCTAAGTTACAAATTGAACTGTAAATATATGACGCAGATATGATATACCCACAGATCACAATAATCTGTGGATATACCTAATATGTATACGCAGATACCGTGCGTGTGCGTATACAGTGTGTACAGACCATATGAGCCTTCAATAATGTGCAGAGCGTCGAATGAATCGAAATTCAGTCATTAGTAGTCTCACGTGCGAACAGGGATTAACATTCTTGAACGGTAGATGGCGTTTTACAGGTAACAGCTGTTCCCCGCGACTTTGTTCACGTCTATTTTAGAACATAACCTACGAAAATCATCAAAATCTTAAAATAATCCCCTTTTCCTTAGCGCCTCTTTTGTGAACCCCAAGCCCACTTTGTAGAATTTTCTTTTATTTTCTGGACATCAATAATTATGCTTTTATTTATTATATTAATATATTAATGATTTCACAGGAGAAAACCACATAGACGCACCACCCAGTGCTACCCTCAGGGCTCGGACCGATGACTTGAAAAAGGCGGCTGGTATGTAGTGATGGATAGTGGACTGAAAGGGCAAGAACTGTCAATAAAGCCTCACCTTACACTTCATATAATTTAATTACCTACTATCTTTAGAAAACTGAACTTATAATTAATTCTTATCCTTACTTTTCATGACTGTATTTAATTTAAGGAATAAAAATTTCAATACGCTATAACAAAATAACAAAGATGGAAACATTTTTTTTATAATCGGTCTTTTATCTACCTCTATTAAATCTGTTACTCTCTAGAATTTCACTTTCACAATCCCCTGAAACAATTATCCTACCTAAATGTAAATTAATAGGTAAGTTGTTATGTCATAACATTATCTAAGTACTATTTTTAATATATATATTTGGGTACTTAGGATATTATTTTATTATTGTAAAAATTGAGCTTAAGTTTAATGTATAAATGTTCCTCTTCCTTAGGGGAGAAATTTGTAAAAATGACTCATGCATCCAACTAACCTGGCAATCCAAATTGTGTGTAAAATCAAAAGTAGGTATTTTGAATAATTATTGGCTCCGAAGGAGTATTTGGAAATTAATATATTTGTCTAATGTATGAGTGCTTGGGTCACTTCCTCTATGTATTCCCTGCAAGGCCTCTGAACGACCCATAAGAAATCTTGGCTTCTTAATTATTGCCTCGACATAAGAGAATAAATACGTCCTTTGATATTCGTATCTATTTTTGACTCTTGGTCCGGATCCAGTATAACTCCAGCGTTCTTGTTAGGCTTCATCCTCCAAGCAAAAACAGTCGTTTAGACATTTTAAAATTCACAAAACCAGTCAACTTTTTATTTTTGCAGCAGCAGCAAAATGGCGTGTAATAGTTTTAAGTAGGTACAAGCGCAATCCCACGCGCACGGAACGTATTCACTCAATGTCACTACTCAATTTAGCCTGCTTACACTCGCAACAAGACAGAAAACGCCGTAATTACACAATTCGTCCGCTAGGGGCGGCTCGAAATTCAGTATTAGTAGTCTCACGAGCGACTTTGTTCACGTCTATTTTAGAACATAACCTACGAAAATCATCAAAATCTTAAAATAGAATTTGTAGAATTTTCTTTTGGACATCCTTTTACTAGATGGACCGATGACTTGAAAAAGGCGGCTGGTATGTAGTGACTGAATGGCGAAAACTGGACTGCAATACGCTAATGTTACGATATCTAGGATGCTAGAAAGGACTGCTTATAACACTTGGCATAACATTATTCCAGGATCAACCCAAGCCTCAATTAATCGTCAGTAATCTCCTAGAGGCAAAACTCAATCTCACCAAAAACCCGCCTGCCCAGCGTGGTGACTATGTGCAAAAACCCCCTTAACGACTTGTAGCCTTGTGGCGTGCTCTGGGGGAGGCATACATCCAGCAGTGGACTGCAATAGGCTAAAGACTGCCAAAAGGTTTTAATATCTCATGTATAATGTAGAGCCTCTTACTCTATAGGTATATGCCAATATGTTGCATTATTTTGACTGAGGTTTGGAATTTGTGAATTGTATAGTTAGGGCAGGAGATGAGACAGTACCATTAGGCATTTTAAGAAGACACAATAGCAGACTTGTGAGGAAACTAACCACAATATTACAATGGCTAGTCTAATAGTTAAATTCAGATTAGGGTTGTCACTATTCGAGCTATTACCAAAAAGTTAGTTCAATATATAGGTACATAATTTATTTATACCCTTGGAAAAAACAACTGAAACAACAAAGTGAACAAAATTATCTGTTGAATTGGAAACTAATGAAACTAGCTGTTGCCCGCGACTTCGTCCATGTGGACTATCAAAATAGCTATAGGTATCCTTCTCGATACTCTCAGTAGCTATAGCCATTTATGATATTAGTTAGGATGGTTCTTCCTTGCAAAACTGCATCCCATTAATCTACATAGATAATGCGGTTGACATCCCTAATTATGAATAGTGCACATTAGATGACATTAGTGAAACAGAACCTTGGCCCGAATGCGCCTCGAACTGCATCGTGACCGAGGCAGTAATCCCCAGTGCGCACGCGCACGACTTTTCGGTAACAGCAGAGATTAGGAGAATTGTACTCATTACTTGTATTATCCGAGTAATTAATAAGGCTTTGTGGCTATACGTTGGTTATTAATATTTTTAACTTATAATAACCGTTCTTTTAAAATTAAGCGCAAGATCATTCATAAAGATTTATTATTAACAATATGTACTAGTATTAATATTAATCATGTGCTGATAATTAATATATTTTTCATGAATTATTTTT
Organism: Carposina sasakii; assembly: GCA_014607495.2. Taxonomy (NCBI): domain Eukaryota; kingdom Metazoa; phylum Arthropoda; class Insecta; order Lepidoptera; family Carposinidae; genus Carposina; species Carposina sasakii. The sequence continues at coordinate 6,012,876 of CP053161.1, forward strand.
ATTTACAAGTGGTAACTGTAGTTGCCGTGATCGCCATCATGAGACATCAAATTCGAGGCTCAGCGAAAGGTGTGAGAACGACCACCACCTGAGCTTCCAAAGGTGACCACTGATACAATACAATAAGTGGCATATACCAAAAATATACAAAACATAGGTAATAAGTTAAACAGGAAACCCAATAACCTCTTTCCTTATCCAGTGCCGTATTAAGATATGGCTGTGCAACTCAATCTCGAGTATCCGAACGTTCGTATCAGCTGTTATTGTGTGGCGTGCACTTATCGGCTTCAGCTTTCTCCAGCCTACAAAAAGTGGATTCACAAGTGTTAACCTGCCGAAACTGTCTATCGTAACTAAAAATGATACACACCTTCAACGTAGCGCTTATTACGTGTTCGTGATAGGCGTGAGTGTCTATTGCTATTGATTGCTATGTGCTAAGACGAAATTGATTCTGCGATGGCATGGCGTTTAAAAATACAATAAATAATTATCACCAAATATGATACCATAGATAGATAGAATATAGAATATGAGATCAAAACCAACAAAATAAATAAAGTAAAACAGATGCGTCCTGTTTTATGGGAATGTATTTTTTAAAATGTGAAATAATGGAGATTGCAATCAAATTCTAATTTTAAAATGCACAAACATAATAATTATAGCCCTGAAATTGCATGTCGATTATTTCTTTAGTGTCGTTATAACGTCTAGTCTAGACTACGTGTTTGTAATAAATGTTGACTTTATTGACATAGCTTAACTACTAATTAATGTAAAGACCAGCATAAGAAGAATTTGTGTTATGCTTTAATACCTTTTATTATTCGACCGTAAAATTAAACATAAACCAAGCAATAAATATAATATTAGATTTATACAGGGTGTAACAAAAAGGGTATGTTAAACGAAAAGCTATGTGAGTAGCCCACTGTAGTGAACCTATCCACAAATTTTAAGACTCGAAATCACATGTTTATTTTTCAAGATTGTATGAAAATTCCTGAGATATTTAAAAATTCTCCATACTATTGGAAAAAATAAACATATGATTCTCAGATTTTCAGAAGAGGTCCTCTACAGTGGGCTTTTCACATAGCTTTTCGCTTAACATACCCTTTTTGTTACACCCTGTATAATTATCACATATAAAGGTGTGCTTTTAGCAGTTCAAACCAATATTTTTTTATAACTCCGGTGATAAACATAAATGTCCATTGTTAAAAAAATCGTAATTAACCGTAACATTGAAGGCCCCGTTGACAGGACCCATATACTCGTAAATATGAAAATCTTTACAAATACAGATGTAATATGATAGCAACATACATAGCAATATCGATGTCCATGAGCACATAGAATGCGTCCAGATTTGCTCTCGATGTCGGTCGCAGCATCACGAGTAGGTATGTCAGGGAAAAGTGTTTTTATTCGCCGTTCACTGACCAATCAGTTCATTTGATTTCAATGATAGTATTTTTTGCAGATTCGGTGAGAAAGATCATATGAGGTAAAATCTGGGACAGTTTTACTCTTAGTAGGTACAGCGTAATTATTTATTGCTGTGGTTTCATTTACTTATATTTTATTAATTTCACAGAATGTAAGTACTATAGACTAAATTAATTAACACGATTCAAACATTCACTATGACCACCGGGCCCTTATACAGGACAACAGGCACTGTTTTGAGAAACCAGACCCGAGCACCTTAGTCGTCAAATCAAAAAACTAGATAAATAATCCATATGTTTCGAACAACCGTACTAGGATTATAGAAATTAGTAAATTAGTAAACCACTAATTACTATGAAAAAACCCAACACATCTCCAGAATTAACCATAAGTATTAAAAAATATATAAATAATTACATCACGATCATTCACCAAAATTTGATAAATTAGTAAAGAAAACTGTATGGAACCATATTCCATTGCCCACAAAAACAAAAATTGAAGCAAGCCACTACCTGGGAAGTGACTAGTTCCCAAGATGTTAGGGTCCAAAGTTGATCTGGATAAATAGAAAATGTGATTTTTCTGCGTTTGACTAATCTTGAAGTTACGTGTATATAAACAGATACATTGCAAGCTTTTGATTTTTTATCTGGTAATATTTGTTTGTGTTAAATAATCTATTTAAAGAAAAAGTCTTAAAGCCACCAAGATTTTTGTTTTTTCAAATCTCATCTCTGGCTATAAGAAATGATCTCCTCTATACAACATTTGTTTACAAAATGTTTTTCACAGGATACTATAAATTTAGTATAATAGTATTTATTTCCCGATCAAGTAATTAATTTTTTTTTATCAAAAAAATTAACATTGTAATAGTTACTTTTTATACTATTGTTTATTTCTTGTTCTAGCAACAAAAAGATTTTTTTCCAACATAAGCATAAAATAATATTTTATATGATTATTACTACTTACTTTATTTGATGTATAGGAGTACGTAGGTACCCTTTTAATAATATTTAAACATTAGTTAGTGCAAGTGCCTGTTGTCGCAATTATGAGTTATCGTAAAGGGTGGCAACGATTATACAGGAAAAATCACCCTGTTAGGGTCCAAAGTATATACATTTTTTCTCGAAAAATAATTTACATCTGGCTATAAGAAAACTAACACAAACACAGGATACTATAAATTTAGCCCGATCAAGTAATTAATTTTTTTTTTATAAAAAAAATTAACTTCAAATGGTGGCCGAAAAATTCTATATTTCTTTTATTCGGAGTGAGTGCAATATAAAAAAGAGACAAAATTAGATACAGCATACAAAGCTTTTGCAACGCAATAAAGTTAGTCAAATTATTTTTAAACAAGCACATCAAATCGGTAAATTAAAAAGGTGCGACCCCAAATATGAATTCGAAAATTCTAATTTAAACCTGGCAGATGACATTACAAAAACAGAGGGTTTGACATCTGGCCCACACGTGGCCTCCCAAGTCCCAATGGGCTTACGCTGGGCCAACCGGTTTGGGTCACTATTCAATAATATGACCCTAAAAATAATTAAATGGGGTCGACAGCCAATATCATATTTTCGTGTTCCCCTTGTCAAATATATTTATCGTTATTTAAGTATAGATATTTTAGATTTAACATCACCTGGCCTAATCAAATTGTTTAAGGCAAAAACACAATACATATAAAAATCTAGAAATATATTAAAAATAATAATACTACCAATGCCCAGTAGTTTCAGCTGTGCATTGTCTGCCAGCATTCAAGAGTTTTATACATTTACGCTGCGATCTACATATAAACAATACCGTCTTCACCAAAAGGGCACACGGGGCCCGTGCTCATTTTCAGGAGCCCCCAAGGACCGACAATTTCACTCACACATTTATTCTCAAAACATTTTTGTCGGGCACATTACCTAGGTACACTTTTGTCACAAATCAGAAGCAATCAGCGGATTTAAATATCTCAACCTTACATAACCTAATAAAATCAGATAAATTGGAAGAAACTTTTCCAAACGTAAAAATTGCTACAAGAATATTCCTTTACCAATTGTAGTGTACCATTTTCGCACCTATAAGATTGCATTGGGGGCCCCGCGCTCCAACGCCTGTCTGACCGTAATTTAAAAAAAATTAAAATAGAAGTGTAAAATATCTAGCACATGCCTAAAACGCAAAGCGGTTATGCTTCAGTTCCACCTATCTCATGTTTTAGCAATGGTGAAATTCTCCATTGAGCTTGAATTTTCAAAAGGTAATAGACAACTTACGTGAGTTAGGTACTTACGTGGTAAATACGACAAAAATTTCGCGGTAGTATATATATTAGGAAGCTGTCTTGCAACATTGTAACCTCCTACCATCCATCTTTGTTCGGCGATGCAACCCTCTAAACGTCACTGGAGATCGTAATCGTCTAATTTACGAGCGTGTACACTGCACAATCAAACGCCGCTCTCTTGTTCTTGTTGGTCATATATGGTCCTTTACGATTTTAATGGTAATGGTCCTTATTTATACACACCCTCTAGTGTCTCTCGCTCGTCTATTGTTTGTGTTCTTGTACTTGGTATCTGCGTGGTAGTTTAGTTTTTAACTTAGCATGGAAGTTAGTATAACTTCGTGTTGCCTGGGTACTATTGTTTGCTCATCGTTGTATACAAACACTGAACATACACGAAAGTGTACGTGTACCATAAGTTTTAGTATAAAACTTTCCCATGCAGGTCCTTCACCCAAAGAGTATCAAATCGGTGCCTAAAGCGACTATTTAATTATAATGTGTACCTTTCCCAAATGTGCCCTATATGGTACAATTAGACCCATTTTTGTTAACCCAAAGAGTGTTGTTCTAAAGACCATTTAGGTTTACAACGTGCCGAATTTCCGAACGAATTTCTTTCGTGTTAAACACGATAATGGTCATTCATATTTGGAACACGTGTGGAATGCAAATCACGTCCGTTCCCAAATGTGGCATGCAACAGGAATAATTAAGGAAAAATTATTCATAATTCCATACAATGAAGATAATTCGGACAAAGCGTAGAGCCTGGGATTCAGCCGGGGGCCGTTTCAAAACGTTCCACATTCGCACCGAGTGATTGCTGTCCCTTTTCTTATGATTGGTTTAGATAGAGACGAGCCACCGATTAAGAGAGGGCGTAGCAGAGCGTGGGAGATGGCCTGAGGTGTGGCAAATCTACTATTTGCTGAATGTAATGTTAGGGCGCTGTTCCAATGGGATACAACGTGGTGGCGTAGCTGGTAACGTCACCAACAAAATGGAATGAGCTTAATAACCATATCAAAGAGTTAGTTGAATACATCAAAGAGTTTTGGGCAGCTAATAGCCTGGGATCTATAGTCTATGTCACTTGTTGCACTCGAAATCTCTAAATAGTCTCTTGTATAAGGCGGATAAAGGTGAAGTTTAATTCGTCGATCTTATAAGATAGATGACTTCAGATGCTGTAGGTGACGTTAGATTCTGTGGCAGAAACACTGTCTATGCTATAGTCTAAGGTGTATTTGCTAATAAAAATTCATTTTGAGAAATTAGCATCACATAATGATGGAGTGTTTGAGTCTGGTGTCTTTTCTTTTGGTGTCCTCGTGAAATGGTATCCTAAGAGCGCTAATAAATCATACTTAATATCCTGCTCCTTTATACGAGTACACTGATTTTGTAATAAAAAAGTGAGAGACAAGAACAGTTACAACACTAAGGTGACGCTTCAAACGTTTTGTTTCATTTCATGCAAATTATTTTCGCTGATTAGAAGTAGGCGGAATCGGGGTGTGATTAAATGCTCTATGGAAAAGATAAAAGAGGTTTTGCAATGAACGGCTGATGAATATATGTATGGGTTACAGCAACAGATTCCTCGAGTGTCAATCATAGTGCCTACATAAACAGGTATTACCTAATGCTTTGTATAAAAAGTTACACGTGGATTTATTTGTGGATTGCCTACTGTATAATAAGAAAACTTAGAGCCAGTTATTTCTATAGTTGATTTTTTTTTTATTCTCTCAAGTTATCACGTCAACATTGATCAGCAAAGGATCTTAACATTCACATAGAACACAAGTACCTATACGATTGATAGCTAATGATTGTATACTGTATGTTCTACCTAAATGATCTATGCTGTCAATTGATGAATTACTTATTTGGCGTCACATACTATGCTAAGATATCGAATAAGTTACTAAATTCCACCGCACAGAAAACAAAGATAGCTTTGAACCAATCAATTAAAATTAATGCCAGTATTAGGTACTCTCGGTTATAAATCCAAATGACCATGTAATATTTTTCCCATAGAATCGCTTACGTAATCGAATCAATCGACAATTTTATTAGAGCGGATATCGACAATCTGGATTTCATATCTAGAGCTCAATCATTAGGTACCTACAGCAAGAACGAGAATTTCTAAATAGGTAGAATCAGTTGTGTAACTGGCAGTTAGGACCCATAAATCCTCAAGAATACAGCCTTTCAAAGGTTTTCAACACATCTTACCATCGCAAGATTAAGGTGAAACATACGAGTAAGCAAGTCTAATATAAAATTAATGAAGCTATCGTTAAGAAAATCTGATATTATTACATATTTGGTTGGTGTAAGGACCTTGTGTTGGTTGTGACCCTAGGTGGTTGTGAATAGTCTCCGCATGCGGTTGTGTATGTTTTGCTGCCCTGCATCTATCAAATACTGAATCCTACCTGTGTTTTTTGCCAAAATTACTTTTTGTCTAAATGGCCTATTTGTTTGATCTAATCGAGATCTGGGGTTAAAATCTGGAAAGCCATTTCATGTATGCACATTGTTTTGATACATTGTAAAATAACGTTTACTTTCATTAATTGATTATTGAAATCAATGACAGAAATTCCTCCACTCTCATTAATATGCAGTACACGCACGTCACTACACGACAGACATCTGTATCAGACGTATTATGCATATTTGATGAGACATTGCAGTAATAACAATTAGCTTGTTATAGACTTTCGATGCTCTATCAGCACAATGTAGCTTCACTACTAAAAACTAAAGCACTCAGTCGCATATATTTTACATCTGGTTCCGCTATGGTTGGCTCCTTGAAGTCATAGATAGAAGACTAATTCACTATATACATCACAATGGATACATAGACACTTATCTGCTTGCAGACAGGATTGTAGGCATACAACCTCAATTTAGAAGAGTTCTTATCTTCTATATATACATATAATAAAATTGTAACGGATCGATGTTTGAGCACGCTAATCTCAGAAACGGCTAAACCGATTTCGATGCATTTTTCAGGAATATGTTTTGACAGGTCCTACTTTTTAATATTAATAACCGGATAATTTCGACATTTTGTTTTTTCTACATTCCACGCGGACGGAGTCGCGGGCGTCCACTAGTATATACCTAATACTGAATCAGCTTGCTCGCCAAATCACATTTGTGACTACTTAAGATGTCAACTCAGTTGTTATCTAAAATTCAAACAGATGTTGTCAACGCTCCAAATAACACGTTAACCAGTCCACTATCATCAGTCATCACCCAGTTCCAGTTCCTTAGCCATAGACTCTTGGCGGGTTTTTATCTTCATGCCTGTCATTCCTCGATACTTGGTTCGACTTGACTGACCATTGACTATTCGTTTTTTGTCAACACCGCCACATCATTCCGCTCTGTCGCTCGTTTCATACTTGTTAGCCCATTTATTTCCCCATTTGCATTTCAACTGGATTGTTTAGGTTTTTGTTTTTATTACTTTTTGCGGCCTGTAATACTAATAACCCTTTGATTAATATGACTAACATTGGCCTACTTGTACCTACCAAGTTTTTTTATCGAGGAGATTTTTATCATCTTTTTGACAGACTATTTTTTCTGAGATTATTCAGCTGCCTCACTAACTTACTCTAATGGCCATCGTAATTGAGTCTAAACCTATTTACCAACACTTAATTTATCTCTCTCTGAACATTTATTTGATTAGCAGATTCAATTCAATAGAAGTTACTGAATCTGAAGTATAAGTTACGGTTTATTTTATATTTAAGTTTTATAGCCATTACTATTATAATAAATTTTTGCGATAGTTCCTCGTATTTAGTTAATAAACTACGTGTTTATCTCTGTAAGTACGGCACGGATTTGGCCTTTCTACGCAGGTAACGCAGAATGTCACGTCACGACAAAGGTTAATTCTGTTTACGACATGGCGCATCCTTGTTGTACCGTTAAATACGACAAAAGAACTACAAGTTACGTTACGTTAAGTACGGAAATTGGAATGAATGAAGCTAAATGTTGTGAAATAGCAGAGACTTAGCAAGTACCTATCTTAAAATCTTTCAGTTATCTTTAGTCAGATTGATTCAACCAAAGAAAGACTTGTGCAAGACAGTTTAATTTAATATATACCTGCTTCACCCTACCTTACCACACCTCCTATTTATTTCATTATAAAACGATAACATTAGGAGTTAGTGGAAACTAAAAGATATTTCGCATCTAAAATATAAAGTCTCATAACATTTGGCAAAGAAGATTTGCTTAAAACGGGCCCAAATTGAGCAATATTTGATTACATTCAGATGCCAAATTAGACACGCACAATATAACCGTACGATGTGCCCATGCGGGTACAGCTTAACCTATAATTAAGGCACACAATGCGATCGTAATTCAACTACACACACCAATCGAAGCATGTTTGGAACTTTGTAGATAACTAAAGGTTTTGAAATTGTTTTCCACGAAAACGAAAGAACTGGAAATTGTGGTTTTTATTAAGTAACGGTCGAGTATGATATACTATTTCATTTTATTTTTTAACAACATTTAATCAAATAGACATAAAAAATAACGAGAGAGGACGTAAGTCATCATCAGACTTTAAAAGACCTAATATATCACTTAACAACCTGAAGTCTTCTAGTTACATGAGTTAAATATGGGCTAAGCTAAGTCACATAGTCAGCGACTACAGATCTCCATTGTGCGTATTATTTATTCATATTACCTAGGTATACAACAATTTCAAGACAAGTAAAGCCGCTAGCTTTAAGCTAGTCTCCATTAAAACTTAGCTTAGCATTAGTTACGGTTATGAATAGCTAAATAGATGATAGTACGGTTTCGGCCAAGCGTGTCCGATCGCTTCTCATGGCCGTAACAATTGATACGGGACCGTTACGTATCCCTCTGCTTCTTCCTATTAGGTTACTGGTTAGTTAGATTAAGTGAGATTATGTATGACTAATGCTAGGTTAAACAATATAAAACATTTGAAGTTGTGACGTAATAAACTTGTACAGTTTGGACAGAAAACAAATAAAAGTTACAATTTCTGTTCTAATCTTAATAAAAAACCGGTCCGTTTTTGGATAACTTTAATATTATTTGTGTATGATGTTGTGTACCAAATATTAAGACCCCTTTTCATAAAGATAGACAGATTTAATTTATGTAACAATTACAAAATATCTTACATTTTATAACAGGACGATGATTTATTCTACGAACCTACGAACTAAAACAATGATCTACGAGTATAATACAAAAATGCTTCCTCTTTAATGAGGTTTCAGTCATTAAAATTGCAATCTAACGAAGATGACAAAGTTTTTTATTCTTACTTAATCTTTCTATTGTTACAGGGCAAGTCAGTGATTCGGCCCATAGCCTTCAAGCCGCTTGGGGGCCGACTGTCAGCGGGCGGCGAGCGCTATGGCTCCACCCCGGTGCTGGCCAGTCGCCCGCCCTCGCATATGACGCTTTATGGAAGTAAGTTATTCATTGTATCACATATAAGTTCATATAACCTACGTCCCTATATGTATACCTTTTTTGACTAGAGTTGTCGTCGTGCCCTTTCTATTGAGACCATAATCGTCATCAGCTCTTATCATCTCACTGGGCATATGCCACTCAAAAAACACGCCATTGCCTAGACCCCCAATCATAATAATTCATTCGACAGCTCTTCTTATAGAGTGATATAGAGTAAGGATCTGTGCATTAGTAGATTAACTTTTGAAGGATTGTCTTTTTTAGTGCGTTTTAATATAGACATTTATATTTCACTTCTTCCGCATAAGTCACAGACTCTAACTAAATAGAAAATAAAACATTTTCAGGTTCGTCCGACGTCCGCGAAGCGCGTTGGGGTGGGTCCCCACAACCAGCGTCGCTCTCCGCTCTGCCGCCTGCCTCGCTTTCCGCTCCGCTTCATCATCGACACCACTCCGCTATTGTGTAAGTAGATTCTTAGCATACAGATTTTTTTCTCTATCAATTTAGAATTTTGTCGTGAAATAGCAAAATTAAATTATTTCCATGTCGACAATCTTTTATATGGATTTAAATGAAGCTTAATAGGTATAATCTAACTAAAGCGATGACTAACCGCACTTTCTGTATACATAATCGACAACAAGGCTCATTTAGCATTTGGTAGGTGTAGCTGCAGTAAGCTAGCTCTCTAGCCCAAAGAGAATGGTGGTGATATTGCCCATCACCCACATCTAAATACTGAATCAGCCTGCTCACGACTATACCAAAAAGTCATTAGTCAGTATATTAAGTATTGTAGTATCAGTTATCTTCATCGCATTATGTTGTAATTGTGTGTGACATACTGACATTTAACGGAATGTTTAATTTGAATCGTATCGCAGAATGTTTTATAGGTAGAGTATCACTATAAAGTGTTCAATGGTACTCATTATTGGTACCTATCTATACCGAGAGGTCCTGTCATGTTATAAAAGGTCTATAGGCCTATCAGTATTTAAATGTGCTAATAATGATTGGATTATGAGCACAACCTTTAAGATTATTCGGTTATAACTAGATACTCTATAGGTAAACAAATCTCGATTTTATGTTTAGCATTATATAGAAATAAACTAGTGGACGCCCGCGACTCCGTCCACGTGGACTGCAGAAAAAACAAAATTTCGAAATTATCCGGGATAAAAACATTTTCCCGGGATAAAATTTAGCCTATATGTTAAGTGGTCACAACATATTCCTGAAAACTGCATTGAAATCGGTTCACCCGTTTCTGAGATTAGCGTGCACAAACATAGATCCGTTACAATTTTATTAAATCCAAATGGGCAATTTTCTTGTAATTTCATCGAATAAAACGTAAACCCCCTTAATATAAACAATACATAATTAGCTAACTATGTTCAAATTATTTCCTACCGACGAATTGAAGTCATCAACCGATGTGCCTAATTGGGCAAAAGTAATTTACTAATTCTTGAACGAGGATCATTGCTCAGTAGTAGTGATGTCAACGGCAGTGAAATACTGTACTAAGTGGACAATTACACTTTATTAGATAGTACGTCGCGTGACCGTGTGCATTGAGCCTAACATTTGTGAAGCCGTTAAAATGTTGCTCTGGTGTTTCGGTATCAGATACCGGGCGATGTGAGTGATTTTTATTGTTTTTTTCGTGATAATATTGGTTTTTAATTGTGTTGTGAGCTGATTAGTGTATTTTTGTTGTATAAAGTATATTTTTTATACACTCATAGCACTATTAGCTAAAGGGTAAGGTGTACAAGACCGTGTTTCGACCTGTTGTCTTGTATGGATCTGAATGCTGGGCCGTAAAGAAGAAGGATGAAAATCAACTGCATGTAAGCGAGATGAGAATGTTGAGATGGATGTGTGGAGTTACAAGAATGGATAAAATAACGACCACAAGTTACGAAGTAACCGTCTGTCTTGGTACGGACATGTAAAGCGACGGCATGAAAGGCATATTTTACAGATGGAGGATATGCGTGTGAGCAATGAGATGACGGATAATAGGGATGAATGGAAGAAAAGAACATATTTCGCCGACCCCGAATAAATGGGAACAGGGCAGGAAGATGATGATGATGATGATGACACTTTAATGATTCACTGCATTGTATAAGATTACTGTAAGTCGTGGCATAGTAGCCAAAGATCAGCTCAACAATAGCTATAACAATTATGTAAGTAGTCACATTTTAAATTACTTATTCAATACTCTACTAACAAATTAAAGACTCAACGACGACTTAGATACTTTGGAACTATGTTATGTAGTTATAGTAATTTCAAATGAATATCTTCGGTACTTTTCCTAGTACCTAAGTACAACCTATGGTATCATTTACAAACGTGCATCGATGTCGTAATAAGTTTAAAATGTAATTATGTGGTACTTTACCTAATACTTAAGAACAACCTATACCCATTACCCTATACCTTAAAAGCGTGCGTGAGCGTAGATGTTTAGTTAGGTATCTAATTATTTCAAGTAAGTACCTGCTTCTGTGACTAAATTCTACACTATTTTACTGTAAATACTAATTAATCGAGGAATTCAAGATGCATGCACGGCAAATTAATTTATGCAGCATTTTATCGGCTCTAACAGGCACGCGCCGAGTCTTGCCCCAGTCCGATACCGACTCTTGCACGTATAGCACAGGTGTGTACACGCCTTTTAAACCGACTTGCAAAAAGGAGGTATTACATCGTACATTTTTGTTCAGTGGTTTTAATATGGCATGGCGGTTTATTTAAGAGTGAAAAGTGTTTCCTAAGGTTGTTCAAAAGTGTGTTTTTTTATAAATGATGATTATGATTAGATGATAATTATTGTGCTGATGTAATGGGATACTGAATTAATGGTAGAGATCAGAATGTATAGGTAAGTCACGCAAATAGTATAAAAACAAAGGTACTTTTACTACCTCGTGCGATTTAGGAAGAAAGTCAGACCTAGGCGCCAACCCTTGTAATTCTAGCATTGTTGCATAATATATTATTTTGTTACTTATAGTATATCATATTATAATTGTGTGACCAATTGACCATGATTCTACCTTCATTATGGAATAGTAAATACAATGATCTGATCTGGCCACGATATACAGGTGTTGTTTTGATTAACTACGGTCTAGTCCCAATTTGTCACCTTTTTAACTCGACCCCCAAGAAGGTCTGGGTCTATGAAGGTTGTGGGTGCAAGATTCTTCCCGTACTACTGGGAATTTACTACCCACTGCAGCAGTAAGACTATTGGGAATTTAGGACTAAACCTAAAACCATGCATTTTATGTTAGTCAGTCCAAATTAAGAACTAGGTATTTATTCCGAAAGGAATGGAAAATATTACGATCTGTTTCCGAATCTTATGTCATTGAATGACAAAAATAAACATTATCTAGTGTTTTCTAAATAAAAATAAGCAATAACAATAAATAAATAACAAAATCATCTAAGTGCGGAACTATAATACAGTTATCAGTGATTTCATTGATATTGTCGTTTATCAAGTATATTGTCACTGGAAGTAATACAAAATTAGTATTATATCAGTAGATTATTTAATACTCTACTGACATAATACTCGTAGATAAGTATACAATTTTATTGAATCCAAATATTCTATAAAAATACGAAATTTATCTATTATAGCTAAGATATCTACTACTATTACTGTCCGTCCCGCGCGAAATTAGCTGAACAAATTTTGATGAAATTTTGTATAAGTACTGCAATGGTTCTTCATTTTATCAGATTTTTAAATGAATTTATATCTATTGTATTCAACCATTTTAGAGAGCACAGCAGCCTTGCGCAGACGTAACTAACAAGGGAAATTGCGCAGATCAACAGGAAGCACGCATCGGCGCGTGCGCAGCATTTGCATAAGGTAGATCCGTAATTAACGGGATTTATCTGTACATAAATACTATTGTTCTCTCTGTTACATACAACTTGATAAGATGAAGCAAACCTTGAAAAAATCATTCATTATCATCACTATCATAAGCATCATCATCCATCATCAAATTGTTCATTTCTAGAAAGGAATATGATACTTTAAATAATACATAACAATATGAAATATAATAATTAATTACCCATAATTAGTGTACAGATGAAAACATTTATCTGCTGAAATGTTTCCAAATGTAATATTACTGTATCTATATACTGTCGGTGTGTCTATAAATAAAATAATCAAAAATAACAATATACAGGGTGTGTGTGACAGCCAGGCAAATACTGAACAAGTACCATTGTTTTAAGTTATACGAAAGTATTATTACTCGCAGGAAATGCATTTTTAATTTGATTATCCGCAATGTGTGCTTTCCGCGCCAATTGTATCGGGCGATCTTTTCCTGCGAAAGTTTTCTGCGATTTTCACATCAGAATCGTGGTCTGAAAGCGGCATATCAATATTTGCCTGGTTGTCACTTCCACCCTGTATAAGTACTATATTTTAATGTTTTAGAATGAGAATAATTAACAGAAAAAAGTGTTTGTGAAGAAAGAAATAAAAGTTTATTTAAATTAAACCAGTTCTCGAAGGAATTTCTTGAAATCGCAACACCTTTAATGGAGAATGTAACATTTACAACATTTAGCCGTACCTACTTATTCTGTAATGTCATAAAGCGCAGTACCTACACTATTTAATGACAGACGGCTGATGTAACTAAAGCTATACCTAGGCACGTAGTTTTGTCTAACGTTTTTTTAGTGCAGACTATTCAATAGGATAGCTCTAACTGACAAATAAAATTCATACTGTATTTCTCTAAAACTTGATCAAGATACAGCATCAAATTTATCCTTCAAATAGATCTATTTACCCATTGAAAAATTGGTCCTTAGTCAAATTTCTTAAAAAGTTAAAATTGTTGGATAGATCAGTTGGTAGGTATTGCAAGCGCTATCAACTGTGGGTAGGGTACCTAAGTGTAATACCAAAATGTTTCCTAAATAAAACAATACAATATAAAAATACCTATAAACAAATCTAAAAATAGAAGCCCTATGTTTCTGTATGTAGATGAACCTACATAAGTAAATTAAAACGATCCTAAGTCTATGCAAAAACACACTAAGTATTTACATAAGTTAGTAAGAGACACATGCTTTAGTAAGGTGCACTTCATGATCTACTTTAATGTTGCAAAATTGTCACTTAGCTCGTGCCTCGGAAAGCACGTAAAACCGTTGGTCCTGCGCCTGATCTCTCTCCGGTCGTGTCGGCTTTCCGTCCCATCGGACTATGAGAGTAACGGAATAGAGAGTGCATCTGTGTTTGCGCATTATATTACTTGTGCATTATAATATCTCCTGCGTACCTGGCCAATCTCCGTAGAGATTGGTCGCCTTGGCCGAAATACGGTCGGAGATCATCATAATCACATGATCTACTACATCCTAAACAGATCCATCAATTAACAATAATCTTATCTTAAATTATACCAACACACAAGGAGTGTTAACGCATCACTGCTAGACCACAACACGCTTTGGACCGCGACGCTTCTATTGCCACACCTAAAGCTAGGGCTGCCACTTACAATATTAATTTTATTCTAATGAAAGAAAACGATAAAAGCGGTGACAGATAGCCCAATGGTTAAGACATCCGCCTTTCAGTCGGAAGGCGTGGGCTCGATCCCAGTCACGAGCCGGTACCACAGAATTTATTTCATGTACTTACGGATTTTCCAAAATTGTCACTTAGCTATACCAGAGGAGGGTTGGCGTCAGGCAGGCAGTCGGCCATATTGCACCGACCGCGTAAATAATGGGATAAGGGCAGGAAGATGATGAGAAAAGAAAACGATAACATTTCAGTAAATAGTCAATTATTATATTATATTGTTCAAAAACAATTAGCTTTGAAGTTGTTAACGCCTGGGCCCAGGGCTCCAGGAGCAAGTCGCCGTCTTACTTCAGTATGATATACAGGGTGTTTTTTTGTAGCCACCTTTAACGAAGGGTACGTATTCTATACATGAAATAAAGTAAGTTTATGCCAAAAAAAATGCTGGGATTTTTTTTTTTTTTTTAATTTTTAAATTCCATGATCGTGCGAAATTTATAGTGTCTAGTGTTTATGTTAGTTTTTTTATAGACAGATATTAATTATTTTTCGTGAAAAAATCCTGCTACGCGCGTCTATGTGCATTTATGCAGAAAAACGCAGTCTATTTACTCAACTTTGGACCCTAATATTTTGGAAACCAGACACTTCCCAGGTATGCTTCCATGGAGAAAAATGATCGTGATTATGAGGAGATTCCGTAGTTTTCGGGAACGTTGACGACCAAAAATCACCCTGTATTATATTTATTTCTTTAATCTGTATAAGTTTATTTTAGGTTGTAACGAAAGAGGTTTTTAGGCGGAATGTTAAGTAAATATCCCACAATAGAGGACCTACTCGTATCCACGAAAATTGTAGACTTAAAATCACATGTGTATTTATTTTTAAAGATAAAATTTTGTACATAATTATCTTCTCTATCACCTTTTGTTATAGTAAAATCGAATTTGTAAAATCGTTCCATAGTCCTCATTTAATCTCACGTGTGGCAACCCTACCCACGACTTAGCAGAGTGGAAATGCGGAGAAATTGCTAAATTACTCCGCATAGGTCAAATGCTGTGGATATGTAGTTCGTACAGTGTATGTAGAGGCGGTGCATGCTACAGGTTGAGTGCATTTTAATCATAAAATTAGTATAAAACAAAGTTGCTTCCCGCTGTTTGTCCGTCCCTATGTATGCTTAGATCTTTCATACTAGGGAACGGATCTTGATGCGGTTTTTTTAATAGATAGAATGATTCACGAGGAAGGTTTATAATGTATAACCAGGGACCCGCCCCGGCTTCGCACGAGAGTAATACACTCTCACGCGGGCGAAGCCGTGGGCGGCTGCTATGTAATAAACGTAGTTCTTTTAAACTAGGCAACGGATCTTGATGCGGTTTTTTTCATTAGATAGAGTGATTCAAGAGAAAGGTCTGTAGTATGTATGGTATCGCGTTAAGCCGGGGCGGGTCGCTGGTTGTTTAATGAACAATTCCCGCAGCGCTTGTTTAGTATTATCTATGTCCTGATTCATGATACTACTATTGATTATTTTTCCAGATTGTATCTATGAACATTTCTGAGTTGTTTAGAAATTTCTTCACACTATCTGGAAAAATAAATAATGTTTTTCCTAAGTTTCTCACAGATATTATGATGTAATAGTTAGGTAATATGTGAATCTTCAGATTAACCGGGTTTCTTACTTAGTAACAAAAAAGTGCAAAAAATGTTTTTATAAGATTTTGATCTGGTTACCCAATACCTTAAGTGTACGTAAACGTCCATTACGCTTCCATAATATAAACTCGGTCTTAATTTCTGAACGAAGCGGAATTAAAGGATACAATAAACGCAATAAACCTGGTAAAAGTCGGATTATATCTCCTCGGTTGCAATACTATGGAATTTACGAGTACAATCACCAAGTCATAAAACTTTTTACAATATGGAACTAATTTGCAATTTGGCATTGCGTTGTACTATCGGAGATTTTGACGAAGAAGTTTATAGGAATATGTTTTTAAAAGCACCCTAAATTATTCAAGGGTGAATTGAACTGCTATGAAAAAACATTTCAAGACTGTATGAAACTTCCTGAGATTGTTACGATTTTTTTTTACTATCTGTACATATAATAAAAATGTAACGGATCGCTGTCTGTACATGGAAGATATATGAGAAAAAATATTATAGGAGACCCTTATCAACGCAATAGTACCCAAAATAATGATGTTTTAAATTTTTGTCTGTTTGTCTGTGCCTTTGTGCACGCTAATCTCAGAAACGGCTGAACCGATTTCGATTCAGTTTTCAGGAATATATTGTGACAGGTCCCACTTAACATATAGGGTACTTTTTATATCGGGAAAATATTTTTATCCCGGATAATTTCGACATTTCGTTTTTTCTGTAGTCCACGCGGACGGAGTCGCGGGCGTCCACTAGTCTGGAAATATTACAATGTGATTTCCAGTATAACATTTTGTATAGGTATAGGTTTTTATATTTTTCATACTCTCATGGATTTTTACTTACCCCTATCGTTACATCCTGTACAAAGTTTAAAGGAATCTGGAGTACTTACCTACTACGATACCCAGGTGTTTTACTCGTAGGTACGTTGACCGTTTAACTTAATAGTAGTTGGGTACCTCAACATATAGTATCTTCTATGACTTTACAATATGCTATTTCTTTATTTCCAGAACGAAGACCAGTTCAAATGCGGACAGCAAGGAGCCGGCGCCGGCGCCGTCCCCGGCCGACTCGGGAGTCTCCGAGATGGAGAGGGATCAACATGATTATAGGTACGTTGCTTCTAACTAATCTAGCGAGTATAAAAGGGCCGCATAATAATACAGTCAAATGGTTTTTTTACTAATAAAGTAATGCACACAAAATCTTGTGATGCAACATTGAGAAAATCACAAAATAAGCTATTTTTCAGAAATTAATTTAAGAATATTGAATTGTATCAGGCGTCACTATTCGGAAGTTCAAATCTCTATTGAGGGATCGTTGCGACTGTAGTGTCTTGTGTTCGTGATCATGAGTAGGCAGATCCGAGGGTCAGCGGAGGGTATAGGGCCCGGTGGCGGGCGATCCCTCAATAGTTAATTTAAGAAATCAGAACAGGGTACCTGAAACTCCCTCACAAAGGCCTTTTAGCGTACAATTTGTAACCGATTCACAAAATTCAGAAAGCCAAGCAAATTAAAATAATCATCTTGTTTCCTCACCAGCACCGCCGAGCGTCTCCGAAGCCACGAGGTCCGCCTCCGAGCGCCGCGAGCGCTCATGTTACAGAACTACAGCACCCGACGCGACGAGCGCGACGCGGAGCTCGCGCGGGTGCGGCGCGACCGCGCGCTTCTGCGGCAGAGACTGGAGGACACGGAATGGAGTCTGTGCCAGAGGGCCGGCGAGATCGCGCTGCTTAAGACACAGTTGAAAGATGCTCAGGTACCTATGCTTAGATCCTTCTAACAACCAGTGCACTTAACACTGCAAATACACTTGAGGTATGTACTCAACTCCGCAAAACATATATTGAATGTTTTAATTCAGGAAAATAAAATCATTAGCCGTGTAGTGTAAACAGAGTAGTTTAGCACCACCCCATGTCTGCCCGTGGGTATCGTAGGAAGCGATTTTTTCAGGGTATGGGCAGCAGCGCCTCCCGTGTTGAGAAAATAGTCTGAAAATCACACTGCGGTCACCAACCCGCGGTGATGACTATGGCCAAAAACTCCCCTATTGCAGTAGCCTTATGGCGTGTCTCGGAAAAGGCCTACGTCCAGCAGTGGACTGCAATAGGCTGATGTATGTTGTGTAATATGATCAAGGGAATGTTTTGAGAATGTATATTTCTTTGACGTCCTTTTGACCTGATTCCTATTGCCTTAACCTAACTCTAAATAAACAAATTTTTTCTCAATTCCAGAACGAACAAACAACGAAAGGTCACGAGTATCTTACTCTAAAAGCCGACTGCCGCCAACTTCGGGAATCCTTAGACAAAAAGGAAAAGGACATCATGAGGCTGCGCTCCGAAACCGAAGAGAAACAGAAATCCATCAACAGACTCCAAAACGACGTCGATCGACTTACCACCGACCTTAGGCAAAGCGTTGCTGATCTAGCCAAGACCAAGGAAACTAGCAAAACCGAAATAGACAGACTTAAAACTGAGCTTAAAGAATTAAGACAGGAGCTATCCGATGTCTCTTTAAGCGGATACGAAGGCATAGAATGCGGTAGAACCATGAGAGGAATTTACGACGTTTGTAAGACGAACGAGTACCATTGGAGTCCGAAAGATAGTGCCTTAGAAGACGCCGAGGTACAAAGACTGAACGGAGAAGTACCAGATGCATGCAGTGAACCCTGTCCAGCTAACAGTATAATAGAAAGGCTAAAATGTGAGCTAGCAGCTAAAGAAACGCAATTCAACAATGAAAGAAGAAAATGGTCGGAGGAGAAAGATAAGGTGCTGAGATATCAGAAGCAGTTACAACTAAATTACGTGACGATGTTCAAGAGAACACGCACGCTTGAAGCTGAAATGGACGGCCTAAGATTAGAACTTGAGTTAACCAACAAAAATGCCAAGAATATGAACAAAGCGAAAACCATAGAGTTGTAATCGCACTACCAAATTCTATAGAGTTTAATTATTTATGAAAAGGCTATTTTTGTTATTGTAAATAAATAGAGTATGGTAGATAAGGTCTTGCCTGTTGGTTTAGTTGTCAGTATTTTCTCAGCGTCTGAGTACTTTATTCCAAACTTTTATACAACACATTTAAATACTCAGTAAAGCCCAGAGTGTCACAAATGATAAATTATTGTAAATTTTCATTAGATTTAAGATGCGTAATTTTATAGCAAATATTATAAGTTATTGTAGATAACAAAGTAATTTGAAATAACCTGGTATTTTCATTTAACTACTTATGTGGGTAGATAGAGGAGGATCGGTGGGAGACAGACCATTGAGAAACGCAAAAGTTTTTCTGTTTGCATTTATTGTGCACACACACTTGCTTATAATTAAAATAACTTAACACATATCGGAGCAGATCCTATATCTAAAATCCTATAAAACTTGCACATAGAGTATTTTCGAAAATTGAGCACATGCATAATACCTCATTTAATAGGAACGTAATGTAGAAGGAATGTTTAGAAAATAATAATACCTTTTCTTTTTAAAATTTAGACTTGAAGGTGGAAAATCCTAAGTTTCTTGATCGGAAAGTAAGGCCCTCTCCCACTTTAGTATCTGTATTGGTTCTGGTGTTTTTCGCTGGTTCAACCTGAAAATGACAATTAATTTGTCATAAAGCATATCAAATTCTTTATTATTTCATACAACTATTTTTATTTCTGCCCCTTTCGAGCTAATATTTTTTTTATAAGTGAAGGCACCAGTGGCGTGCTTTTATGCGATGAGCTAGAACTAGGTCAGTGATTTTTTTAGAACCAGTGGGTTCTGTTTTTTATAACCAGATGGTTTAGTTTAGCATGAACTCCGAGATCTCTATATAAGCAATGTAAGGTTATAAAGGAATAGGAAAGCCTTAGAAGTGTTGGATGGACTGTATGTAAGAGGATATGCGTATACTGGGAGTGATAATCGAAAAGAAGATAGATAAGAAACGGATATTAGGCATTAATGGAAAATAGAAGAATACATATTGCGCCAACCCCAAATGAATAGGAATAGGGCAGTTAGAAGAGAGGGTAATCAACCCCCTAAGCAGGGTTCGAAATTATCAAGAAAAATATTTTTTTATATATTTTTCTTGATAATTATCCATTTATTATGCTAGTTGATTTTCCATTTAACTTCTTGAAATTTTCTTTATTTAAATGATAATATACTTATCCCAAGGAGGGTGTAGGTTTTTCAGTATTATTAATTAAACAGCAAAGAATAAATGTGAGAAATATGCAATTTCATTCAGAATTTGTTTTTATGACGTCAAACAAAAGTAAGAAAGTACCTAAAGAACAGAAATTCACACTTCTTTTTTTTTTTTTTGTTTAGTTTATTCCGAAGGAAAGGCAAGGGGAACTAAGCCCATACAGCCATTGTCTTTAGTAAATGATTTCTGAATTTATGATGGATGATAATGAATGGAAACGTCGGGAAAATCCTCAAGAACGAATGGAAAATTAGTACAAACCAAAAATAATTGCAGAAACAACTTACATGGGCCCATGAAGAGATTATATTCCGGCTAAAGTTTTACTTAGCTTACCTGCATATAAAACCATGCACACGTGAATCTAGTATTCACATCACAAGTAATCAAAATATAACTTATCTACCAGAAAACATCACTTTACGGACACATGCAAGCCATTTACAAATAATTTTTGATTTACACAAGAAAATTACACCCGCTCTCTTCCAGCTTTTCCCGCCGAATCTTCACACTTCTCTTAAGAGAAACTGTTTTTTTTGTTGTTTAGTTTGAGGTCTGGCGCGTTTGGATACGCAAATGACGTTCAGATACACATAAATAAATGAGATTATTTTAGTGTTTGATTTTTATAATTATCAAAGATCGTGATAATTATCAATGATAATTATCACTTCGAACCCTGTAACATATAATAGTCGTGATTACAGTTTAGTACACGACTTTGAAACAGTAAATTTAACATAGTTATTTATTTAACACTTATATTTAACAATTATATATTTAGCACGTTATTCAAATAACACATAACCAAGGTCATCTCGATTGTAAAATGGATGATCTGTTAAATTAAATATGCAGTTCAACCAGTCGTGGTCAGACAATGAAATAACAGAGATGGCTCAGATGGCAATCAGTAAAGGAAGCATTATTTTTGTGTCGCTCGCTTTACTACACAGCAGAGGCATTGTGCGTTGGACGCAACATTTTTACTAAACGGAACCTAATCTTATCTAGAAATTAAAATAATTTTGAGGAATAATTAAATAAGTTTCATGTGACAGACAGCGAGCTTGTCTTCATACGACGTCTCATGCTTCATGATAATGGTAATTTTATGCATAGATAAAGTCACCTTAATCAAATAAATATATTACATACTTAAAAAAATAAAACCCGACCACGTAATAATTTTAATCCAGTGCCCCTCTTTTTTAACGCCTGATGGTACTCGTAAGCACCGTTGCAGTCTAAGATGGAGCACGCTTGCCTAAAAGAAACCAGGTTACTCTCGACTTGAAGACCGCAAGATTATAGTTCATAGGGAACAGGGATCCAGGCAGGGAGTTCCACAGCTTGGCCGTTCGCACAATGAATGTAGAAGCAACTCTCACGCCTAAGACGAGTCTAATCTTTACCTTTCAAGCTCAAATGCGACAAGCCATTTTAGCTCTAGAGCAGAGGTTCCCAATCTAGAGTGTGCCAAAGAAATATAGGTAAATATGTACATACATACACTCGAAAAACATAACCCTCCTTCTCGTGCAGTCGGGTAATAACTAACAACAATATCATGCTAAAAGCTTAGCCACTTCATGATGTTAAATCCTATGATATACCATAAATGTCTTCAATGTTACACCCATATTTTGTGCAAATAAAAGTTATTGTATTGTAATGTCTCACCTGAGTAACATCACCAATCACGGGGCGTTTCCTCCACTTATACCACCAGTATTCCACAGCCAGGGTGACGCAGGCCAGGCCGATACCCATGAAGATGACAATAAACACGCCGCCGATGTTCTGTATGGAGATCCCGTCGGACTGGTCATCCTGTTTCTCGCACTTCATGGCATTCGGATTATTGTTCCACCAGGTTTCTTTTAGTTTCTCCAGTTTACGCTTGTTCAGGAGTTGGAGTATGCTGTAATAAGTACGTAACTATAACTAAGGTTCTTTGTCAGATATATTCATAGTGTTTTAAATAATCTTAATAGCTTTAGTGAGCGTGCTTTTATTTGTCATTAAAGTGGGTGGCAACGAAAAAATACCCTGTATTATTAGGAGCAAACAGGAGAGGCGCCACAATTGGATCTCGCTCCATTTTAAAATTACTTCGTGCCGGCGCTGGGTCTAGGTCAGGTCAAGAGTACCCTAAACCGACGAGCATGCATGAAGAATATCATAAAAGTAGATGAAGCGAAAGAGGTGTGTCAGGATCGTTGCAAATGGTGATCTCTGCCTACCCCTCCAGGAAAGAGGCGTGATTTATGTATGTATGGTAACTCATAGAAAACCCTATTTCTATTCTAACCTAACCCGTTTTTTGTGGGCAGGAAGAACCTGGCTCCAGTAGAGAAATATAAGTTCCATCTCCATCTCTATTTAATTTAGAGCAGCTACTCAGTAGATACCTCTCAAACTAACTTTTACGGCTTACGACTGGTCGCAAAGTCACGTGTTAGTCTACGAAAGTACATTCGTAAAGTAGGGACTTACGCATTATTGAATTGGTCCTTCAAAGGTGACCCCTGCTGAACAGCAATGGCGTATGGTTTCCGAGAAAACTCGTCCCCTACCATTTGAAGATCGCAGCTTGTTAGCACGTGGTATCTGCAAAACGTTAAGTAGGTACGTAAAACAGATATGCTAAATTTTGCTCTTGAAATGGGTAAAGTATCCAAGTCAAAACATTTTCAATATCTTAAGTCTTCATAGGTATAAATCATATATTTACGGAGAGATGGTTCTTTAAAAACACCTCTAGACCTTGTCTAGATTTCAATCCACCTGTAACAGATCTTAAAGACACCATGTTAATGCCATGTATTGTTGCTTATGCCAAAACGAACAATCCACACTTACATTAAGATTACAAAGCTGCATGATCTAGGTCCATGGTGTTGTGATAATGGATTGGGATTTCTGGGTTAGGCACATCTAGCCTCTATTTCAATTAAATCCACCACAAGGGCCTCCTGACCCATGAATCGATGGGCTTTACAAAGTTGGCTGGATGAAATCTATCTGTTAGATATAAGCTCGCCTTTGTACATTACCTTTGTTAAAATACTATTTTTTGTGTTTTCTGTGTACAATAAAGAGTTATTAAACATAAAGACAGGTGGACTTATCTCACCTAACATCAGTCGCATCGCCAAGCCACGCGAACCCTTCGCTGGAGCTCTTGGATTCCCTCACTCTCTGCAGAGCCTCCTCGACGGAGTTGGGTAGACCGGCTTCCTTCATAGCCTGCCACATCTTGCTGTACTTGTCGCTCACTGGGTAGTCCCATACGGCTAGCTTAGCACGCTCCACGTCGCTTAGGCTGTCGTTTAGACTCATTTCTTTCCATATTCTGGGTGTAAGGTGAAAAATTGCTAGTTAAACTAATTTAAATAATGCATACGATTTTATATAATCACACTCGATGAGGTAAAAGTATTTAGTAATACTATAAGTCCTGAAGAGTATCTCTTTCGAAGACATATTGTAGGCCTACAACACATCGTATTACAAAACGCCCAGGCATTTTGAATAGTATGGATTTTGAAGGGAGTTAATTTGCGACATGTCTCCAGCTGCTGGAGAGTATGTCGCGAGAATTTAGGTTCTAGCACTTTGCCTACTTAATAAATTATGTTAGGTTATATTAGAACTGTTAAAAAAAACAACCAGAAGATGTAGATATATTATGTATATATAGGTACCTACCTACAAATTTACACAAATCACATAGCACATTGTATATTGGATTAAGTGGGTACACAATCCCGCAATAACGTTTAAGTAGGTCACAAAGCTCACACACTATCTTGCACAATAAAAGGGGAAGTACCCAGGAATCAAACTCTACGTAACATACGTTACGTACCTTTGTTTCTATCGCATGACATAGATCTGCACTCCAATAGTCTTGCACATGACGGGGACCATCGCCGGGTGTATATTATTGTGCGGTCGGCGATGGTACCCGCAATGTGTATCCCACACCATACTAAAGTTCTCTAAAAAGGGCCTCTACATCTTGGCCACGGCCCGATGCACGCCTCTCAAAGGACCGGGACTCCGTAGTCCCGAGAATTTAAACACAGATACAATAATAATAATGATGAGAAGTTCACTGCTGAACATAGGCCTTCCCCAACAACCTCCACTCCGGCCAGTCGGAAGCGGCCGGGCGGCCTGCATCCAGCCGTTACCCGTGATCATCTTTTGTAGAGATTATAAGCTTGCCATTATACATGCCTCTCTTCTTTTATCATGTGATTAATATTTTTATGTGTACAAATGTGGTTATGGCTAAGTCACTCTTCTTCACATCAGCTCCAAAATCAAGCTATAAAACTTACTCATAAAACCTGACTTCGATGTGGGCCATTCGTTCGAAGTAGGTCATTTCCGCAGACCCGTTTAAGGGGGCATATTGTATCTTGTATTGTTTGGACAGATCATCCAGGGACTCTATGGGCGTGTCTAGGCGGGAGACGGTCAGGAACGCTGCCAGGTTCGCCGTGTATGATGCTATTATTATGAAGCTGGAAGAATACATGTTTTTAAAGTAATTCGGTTTAAAAATAGGATCCAAATAACATTTAAGTTAACAAAATAGAAGGGTATACTATAAGTCATCCAAAAGGGGTAGATGTCGTCAAGCAGATTGCAGCAGCAAAAGGTGTGATTTATTATACTAATTGGGCAAGATGATAATTAGCGGTTGATATTTAAGAACTTTTAAATACATATACCTAGTATAGCGTTAAGTAAGTAGGAAGCCTAGTTAGTTGGAATGTTCTTTCGCTAAGTGTACAAGCCTCTTTGAATTCTATTTTTGGAATACGACATACACGTTTTATTATTGCTTTTTAGTTCAAAGTTGCATTGCAATATTATTTACATAAAGAAATATTCAGACAATTCACAACACATTAACCTAGTCCATCCATATTAAGATCCCTAAGGTCTTGTGTCTTGGGTATTAAGTTGAATACATACCCGAAAAGCCACCAAGTAGCAGCTAACAGTCGCCCAGACAAGTTCTTCGGGGCTTCCCCTCCGCCTTGAGGGGTTAGTGATGTCATACAGAACCATAGACACTCCTTCAACGTAAACTCCCTCTTTTCCTCGTCGTCTTTATACTTGTCCCTGTTATTTTGGAAGCTGTATGGACTCCATTTGTCGAACACCCACATGAGAAAGCTAAAGCATAAATTTTGTTTGTAAGAAAACTTCTTTAAAAAAATCGGCATTTTGAGTCATCTGATATAACCGAGGTGACGAACTTGACCATGAATTATAAATACTTGACTCAAGCGGGACTAGTCATTCTACAAACCATAGTGGAGTGGAATTAACCTCAAACGAAGGTTATTTTATCTGACAGTCGTAACTTAGCTGGTGGTTAAGCTACTCGTACTTTAATTATATCTTAATTCGTAGATTTACTCGGATTCTGAGTTAGGACAATACCGGACACAATAAAAATCCGCTGAGTCACAATAAAAAGCAATTTGTGTATTTTCGATTTTCAAACTAAATTTTTTAAATAAATTTTGAAGTCTTTATCTGTGTGACCGTTCATGGAACCGTGTATCTGTTGACACGGTGCCGGTTTCTGGAAAGCTAATGCAAAGGACTTTTTACGATAGATATAATAACACAATGTAATCGTGAATTAACATTGACTAACCTTCTAGAAACCGGCTGTTAGTGACCGTTGCAAAATACGAGTAGAGTAACGGATAATTGCTGTTTCTACCCTAAATGAATAAAAACTTCAGTTTGACTAATTTAACCAGTAGGTACCTACAATTTATGTTCTATCTCTATTTTACCATGAAAGTAGTATAACGTACGATTAAATAAGGCCATGGCTGTTCTTTAAAGCCGTCAATAATAAAGTAAAGAATGTCATATTTTAAATTAATACGAGTACCAACTTCTATGTTTTATGAATGACACAATATTTTAATATAGCTACACAGCAACGTAGTTACTTGTCTATTCGTATACTAAGTACAAAACTAAAGTGAGACGCGAGTTTCACGAATGCTAATCAACTACATACTAACTAAATAATCTATTTACGTTAGTTACAATGCCTAACCTACCTAGGTAATAAATAAGTATTCTTTAAAAACGTGTTTCACTTGTTTGTATATTTGTGCTGTTTTATACGAGAAACGAATAGACGGCGAAGCATCAACATAACTGTCGAGTCTGTCGATCAACCGATTAGAAGCCGTACCTACCATTCATTGGTTGTACCGTACCTTTTTGATATCCTCATAATTTAATACGGTAAGTACTTCTGCTGAGCATTACATCATATAGGACATCTGTCCACTACACCACATAGGTCATACAAGCACATAGAACATGAGTTCTATGATGAGTTATATACATACAGTTAAGAACAAAATAATGTGTTGTTAAAGTTTTCTATGTTTACAACAACACGAATGTTAATAAATGTTTTCCTCGAGAAGCATCAAACAAGCATATTGATTGTCCGTAAGTTTGATAAACCAACTTAAACTTTACCTACACTTGTATAAGTTCTAGAGATTCAAAGTTATTAGGTATTGAATTAGTTGAAGAGTAACTAACGTATCTACTTACTTTATTTTAGTCAGTGGCTTCGGGTAGTCTATGATGGCTTCCGAGGTTTAATAAACTCGCTATGTAAGTATTACTTATAGTTTTTTTTTACGAGAGGCCTCGATAAGTCTATACCTTCCCCTATCCCACATCCACACTGACTTTTAAAAACCGAGATAACATACTTATGTAAGTTACATACTAAATAACAGTTTAGGTACCTAAATCTGGGTATCTAGGTACCTAAGCTACATAGCTACCTACTACAAACCAATACAAACAATAGATAGAGAGAGCCAAGTACCTACTATCTAGCTAGAATAGACCATCGTTTGACCTGATTCCGGTATAACAGATAAGAAATAATGGATAATAGACAGCGGTGGGCTTGGATTATCGATCGTTACACGCGTAACATTCTACATACTCGTAGTGCTGTATCATACTATTAGAAGTCTACGTTCGGGTTTTTCCGGCCCGTATGTAAACAAGTTAAACGATCACAAAAACAACTACAGCAGGTATCATAAAGTTCACGTACTATGTAACCTCACGACTGGTTGTTGGAAGGTGACCTAGTGCATTCCAACTTACCTTGTAAAAAAGTACGCGGCCAGTATCGATAGCCAGACGTCATTCTCTAAAACGGTAAGAAACTTGAATAGAGACGTTGGCGTCCTCGGCAGCTTCATCATGATAGTTATACCGACCAAGTCATAGTACGGCACTGTGAAATCAACCACGTTTTCTCTTTCTGCCATCACGGATAGAGATGTGAGGCCGATGTCAGCTCGCTTGTCTATTAACTCCTTGATTATCCCATTCCAGTTCCCATTCTCGTCCATAGTGCCAAAATTGCCGTCGGGAGACACTACGATCTCGTAGTCAAACTTCACAATTTGTCGGATTTCCTCGATCAAATCTATACAGTAACCCTTGAAACCTTTGGGTGCAGTGTCATCCCTTATTATGAATGGTTGTTGCTAAAATAAATATAACAGTTAAATTACTGCTTACGGATTTTAGTTTTGTCATCAGTCATATTCAGACATATTTACAAATTTCGCTATGACGCCACAGTTTAAACAGTTGGTGATAAGAAAACATTTAAGTTGAGTTGACAACAGTGTTTAACACACTGATAATAGGTATAGTTCGTTTACCTCGATTGTCACCACCCGGTATACTAACTGTGCGGAATAATCGCTCATGTTTTCAGGATCTGTCAAGGTTAATGGGTTTGCCAGACCAGCTTTCCAGGATCCAAGCGACTTGCTGCCGATAGAGGCGCCATCTTTAACAGTAACTGCGGCCAAATCTGTGTTGAACTCCATGTAACTTCTTCCATTCATTGGATCATCCTCTGGTATGAAAATGGGAGCATAGGCTGGAGTCTCTTTGATCTGAAACAAACCCCAACATTAATATCAATCATACCTACATTAGCAACGACAAGTATTAGTATACCTAATACAATTTGTATAACTAATAAATCCGGCTTGAAGGACCAATTCTTGAGTATTGTATTTTAGAATTGACATTGGGATTGTATTAGGTGAAGTTTTATTAGGTGAGATATCTTCCTATATACATAGATATAGTCACGCCCATCACCCATTGTCCCCAAAAAGTTTGTGCAGAAATATACAAATCATCAACCACGTTATACCTGTGATACCTATACAATACAACCTACAAACCTCCTGGAAGGCTGACTTTAAGTCCAAGGTCCTGTTAGGTGTATTCTTGCCGTCATACTCATCACAAGTAATATACCTCATGTCATTTGGCCATTTGCCAGAGTCCAGCAAAGATCTGAAATATAAAATACAAACTCGCATGGAATAGTCCAGCTATAATTAGAAAAACGCACATCACACACGTGTATGCAAGTGCTAAATGTGGAAATGGAACACTAGAAGTGGGTGCTGTGCTGGAATTGAAAACGATATTACTTGACGGCTAAAAACGTCCGCAATGACAGGTCGAAGTAAAAGGCAGATGTAATCTCAGGTTCTCCATTCATGCTGTAGGTAGTCTTTATTTTCCCCAAACGATCTCTACTATTAGCGTCGGGAGTTGGTCTCATGTAAACTATAGTGGCGTCTTTACAGCCACAGCTTATGTCCCCTTTGTCCAATGACAGAGCGAACCAAGCTGTCTTCCTCCCGAAGTATTGGTTCTCGTCGGCTGCGTCTAGAACATTTTTTATCGTCCGTAAAGTACCGACGACAAAAAAATTTACGATATCCAACTCTCGAAGACTTCTCAGTTGGGTCTTGATCTCATCTTTATTGAAACTTTTCACCGGTGTTATAACGTGACGTGTCGGAATGTTTTGAAGTAGAGATTTGTATTTATGATCCATAACTGTAACGGACATAATGATAAGTATAAGTTTTGGATACCTTAAACTTCGCAGGATCGCGTGAACGTATAATTTAAGATTACCGAAATACTCGTCGAAAATAATGGCGGCATTAGTAATATCCTGCTTGGTAACAATGGCTCTTATTGACTCGGGTAAGATGTCTGCTGGGGGCATGACCTGCAGGAGGAATTTGGTCTGGTTTGTGTTCAGAGAGCGCCACTGTCGCAAGTCGCCCACCTGACCGAACGATCCAGAAATAGTCGGCAGGGCCAATGCTGCCGTGAACGATTTTATGGTCTCCGAGCCGACCCCGGTCATTGTAAAATCTAGGACAACGTGCGGCGTTTTCTTCGCCGATAGCATGTCGTTGTATTTCCTGCAAACTGTCAAGGCTATGAGCACAAAGACTAGCGTAATCGATTAATCTCATTGTCTTAGTTTTGCCGTAGAGGAATAATTCTATGGCTTTTTTGCTTACCATTTTCCAAAAAGTTTTTCGCGTCCGATCTGTTGCCGACCACGATAACTGGATCAACAGCTAGACCCAGACTAGGATTTCGCCGGACATATTCCTTAGCAACATCGAAAGCCTTCTCAGCCAGAGCATTGTTTTCTTCGTTTATTAACACTGAAAAAAATACACTTAACCAGTTTTTGTTCGCATTAACAGATTGCAATATCAAAAACTTTTACTTACAAACATTTATATTTTGCGTAGTCTGAGAGAAGACAACACTAAAACAGGAGAAAAGGATCCAAATCCACATCTTCTCCGTCATACCCACGTGGCCAGGATACCTACTTCATGCTGTGACCGACCGTTGACCGTTACCTACTGACTCCACGGCTCGTGAGCTTCCACGTGTCTTGTCTGTATACCGCCCAGTTACCACGGCGATGGCCGCCCAATGTGACCTTCATGTCCTCTGTTATTGATGGGTTCATATTAATGATTGTTTGTAGTTCGCTTCGATGCATAATGGATGACTCGCGCTGTTCGGTTAAGAGGCTTGTCTTTTTTATCTCTAATCATATTACATAATTGTATTCCTAGCTATAAAAAGTAATGATCAGTATATTATATGCGATGTAGGGTCAGGACTCGGGACATGGCATAACATCACTAATACTTCATTTAAGTCATCATCAGCCTATTGCAGTCCACTGCTGGACGTAGGCCTCCCCCGGGACACGCCACAAGACTGCCATGGGGGGTATTTGCCCAGTCACCACGCTGGGCAGGCGGGTTGGTGACTGCAGTTTGTATTCTGCTGTCCACCTCCCGGAAACCCTTAATCGCCTCGTACGATACCCACGGGCAAACATGGGGTGGGGTGGTACGAATTCTACTGTCACCATCACGCGGCCAGTTCGTTAAGTACAATCTAATTGGTTGGTCTAGCAATTACAATGCGATTGCAAAAGTTGCACATATTAGCTGATCGCTTGCATGTATACAATTTCGTATTACATAGCAACAATCGCAGGAATTTGACATTTCAACGCGAAAATTCTATAATTTTTCCCTGTCGCATTGCTACTGCTTTACTTTTGCAAGATACCTACGTAATCAACCTATGGGTTTGTAATCAAGATAAAGACATTTAATAGATTGGACTATTTTATTGCCAGAAATGTTTTACAAACACTAACTCCATTATGAAGATAGCGTCAAAACTGTACACACTACAATATATCTAATACTAAAGTATGTACTTTTTAATCAAAAAGTTTTAATAAAGTTAAGTAGTTAAATCTGAAAAGTTAGTCAAAATCTTATTATCAATATCCCAACATGGAACACAAATATACTTTGTTAGAGGAATAAAAATGAAGATTCGTTTCCACAAGGTTAAAACTTACATTCGAGGTTTGTAATCTATCACATATCAATGAGAAGCAAATAAATAGCAAAAAAATGGATATAAAGAAAAATAAAGATGTCCCATAGAAATACAAAAATAGCACAGAAATTATGTCAATATGAACTACCTATCCTCGTCATCTTGTCATCTTTGAACTTGTGTTTAGCTAATTCCAAAACTCTTAAAATTAATGTAGCAAAATCAACAAATTAAAAATTATAAAATAGAGAGGAAGTGTTATTATTTTAGAAATAGGTACTAAATATTATGCCAAATATACCTTTTATCTAAAATTATAAATCCGAAAGGATATAGCCAACCTGTTATTGTAGTGTAGTGACCCACATGCTCAGGAAGACCTTAAAAAATAGTAATGTGCACTAAATACCGACATTGCCTGCAGTAGCGCAGTGTGCTGCGTCTCTGTTTCAAAATTTATAATTTGTTGTCCAGAGTGAATGAATATTTCATTATGACCTCATCCTGTAGTCCGCACATTGGTGTTGGGTGCAGTTTGCAGACGTAATGTTTTGACGCCATGGTCGCGCTGATTCAGGCTCGCGTCAACTACACACAACACAACGCACTAGATCTTTCTTGCCAACAATGCAATCTACATATAACCAAAATGTCAAAGGAATGTTTAATGGTAAGTAAATAATGCCTATTAAATATATAAATGTGCGACATTTAACTGCTAACTTAAATTTACAACTGAATTAATTATCTAAACACTTTAATTAACCTTACATTTACCTAAAATCCTTGTTTTTACGGAAGCTGTTCATTAAATCGCGTCGTTCACAGAACGGATTGTGAATTGACTTCACATAATGTGAATTACTTTGGCAGTATTTTACTGGCGAAAATTAAGTATTCCAATACCGATGCAATCAATCAATCAATATCAATTCAATAACCCATCTCTACAGTCTGCTGAAATAGACACCTGTACTCGAAACAGCATACAACACCTAAACCGACATGCGCATGTGATCAGTTCACTGCGATGCACTTCAGCCAATATTGACATAACATTAATTTACACTTTACAGGTACTTGACAGGTAAGTTTAATACATAAAGTATTGTAAACCTAAACTTAGTGTGGTCACAAAAGAGCTCAACTCGTAAAAATATAAGAATATAAATAACTGTATGTATAAAAACTACTGCTCTTTTTGTATTTGTGTGTGAAATATTGTACAAAGATATGTATTGTTATGCAGAGTTGAACCCTAATGAACGTGGATGCATTGCAGTAAACCAAGCGTGGTAGTGGGAGGTCTTTAGGCCGCTGCTTCTTCCGCCTCGGCCGCAGGGGCTTCCTCTGCTACTTTCGCTTTTTTCTCTGGCGTCGACTTCTCGGTGGCGTCACCATTGTC
This sequence comes from Carposina sasakii, assembly GCA_014607495.2. Taxonomy (NCBI): domain Eukaryota; kingdom Metazoa; phylum Arthropoda; class Insecta; order Lepidoptera; family Carposinidae; genus Carposina; species Carposina sasakii. The sequence continues at coordinate 6,045,941 of CP053161.1, forward strand.
GGCCACGGATTTCCTCTTCACGCCGGTCTCTTTCTTTTCGTCTGTAAAAAGGAGAAAAATACTGTCTTAATTAACAGGTACATAATCATAGTAAAATGTGTATGAAGGTATAATGTATTGATTATCTTTATAAAATAAAGATTTTTTGTCTTGTTATAACAAAATAAACACTACAATTACTACACAATGAATAGTCAGACAACAAGCAATATCAAAATTGCAAGCCCAGCAAAGCCTGCTTTACAAAAATATTCATAGTTTAACAAAAATAAGGATGAGTCGATAACACAGAATGTGTACATTGTTGAATATACATAAGTATGTTTATATTATACTGCCACAGCAATTGAAAAAATAAGTTAACTTTAACAAGAATATTTTTCTAATTAAAATACCTATCTCATGTCATGAATAATATTTGTTAAATACCAGACAAGAAAATTTGCAAGAATTATATTTTAAACAAGAGAGTTGATGCCAAATGAGTTTATTGACCCAACATTCATGGCCATTTCTATAAGATTTTTTTTGTTTCCTGGTAACTATTAAATTATTATTAATATCTGCTAATATAATAAATATCTATCATAGGTGTAAGTAGCTAACCTACATCATTTGATACACAAAAAATAAGGAACTTCAGACGTTTACATGCACAATGCACTTTCAAATGCGCTCTCTTTCGTAATTACATTGCAAGTTGCAACATCAATAAAGTAAATGCATAAATAAACATAAACTTGTTACATCAACATGTACAAAGTTGTGAATGTTGTGCATGCAGAGTACCTAAGTATTCTTATATGTACTTTAATTCATGTAAAAAGCACATTACATTCTCAAATTGTAGTACAAGTCTAATCTAAATTTAAGTGTGTCAAGTAGTTAGCATTTTGGGCAGGTACAATGTCTCCTATTTCTGAGAACTGCCATTTAGTAACGCCTAAATAAGTACAATTCAAGTGTATTGAATAATACTTACACCATGTTATGAAATATATTAAATGAATTAAGGTACATACCTCCATTGGCATCTCCATTTTCTGTGGCGTCATTGCTCTCATCATCTTCTTCGCCATCTCCATTCTCCGCTGGCGCGTCTTCCGGTGCGTCTCCACTTCCGTTCTCCTCTTTGCCGTTGCTTTCGATCTTTTTGGCGGGAGATTTTTTCACTGGGGACTCTTTCACCTCAGTGGAGGTTACCTCCTCGGATACGGCGTCTCTGAAAACATAAGTTTTAATTTAAATAATTTTGTCTTCAATAAACCCCCGTAAATTGCACTTTAGGTATGTTACAGTACAGGTGGGTGACGCAAGTAAATTGTCGTGCGCGGAAGGCGGAAATCTTGGGTTAGCATTGACTTTACTGTTGGTAACAAAGTTCGTTCAACTTCAGTCGAAAATTAAGACTCAGAAATCATCCGAGCGTAAAAGTAAGGTTATCTTCTACCTCGCAAGATTATTACTTTGTGGTCAAACTAACGTGGCTATAAAACTATCGCAAGCCACGAACGTACTGATAAATGGTTATCTATCACTGTTATCAAAGTTAGCTACACCGGTATAAATATACCTACGTACATAGGTATATTATACTATACCTATGCCATACTTCTCTGATGCAAGGCAGTTAGTAACGGAACATAACAAACGCGTTATGACTTCACGGTGAGAATGTTCGCCAAGTGGGGCGACATAAAAGGAAAAGTTAGGTACAGCTACCTAGAATTGCATAAGTACAGAAATGTGGGAAAGTAACCAAGAAAAACGATGAATGATTGCGGAATGAATACTTTACTCACTCAAGTAGATACAAATCGCGTACGAGAGCGTTAAAAATAAATAATGACAACACACGACCCTCTAAATAACGTAAGCGGTGGCCGAGGTGTTGCAACTCTTGAATATGTACCTATCGGTAAATTCAAATCGAGCGCGCGCCGGTGACGCCGCGCCGGCACGCTGCGCACGTAGCGCCATCTTGGATAAGCGACCCGCGCTCACCCGGCGTGCTTAACTTCGTTCACAATTAAAATTACCTATTTTCCAAACTAATCATAAACTTAATAATGACATCGGTTAAATGTCAACAACTACTATGCTAAATTGACCATTAAAAATAAAAAACAACTAACAATACAAAGTTAAGAACTGTCAATACTTTTCCCGCGTGCTATTGACGGCGTCCAACTTAGGCACTAATTTGCGTCTTTATCAGTTAGCAAAAAACTATATACTTCTCTGCATGTACGTACGAAACATCTAACATATTCATACAAATTTGCTGCATTTTAAACAGTATTTACAGAATAATTCTAAAACAAAAAAGGAAGCCATTTTGATCACGTTTCCCAAAGCCGCCAAAACTAAAGCTAGTGTATTTACGATATTTTTAACAGAATTTAACAACATTACTTACTTCTTTTCAATTGCTGCGTCTGCCATTATTATTTGTTTCTTTACTATGTAAATTTAAGATAAAATTATTTCAAATTTAGCACGTGTCACGCACAACGTAAAACAATGTTCACAGCACAAACACCGGCGAGCAAATGAAGGAGGGAGGGGAAAGAAGAGGAGGAAAACATCATGCGCGCAACGCCACAAGACGCACCGTGCGTTCAATCTGAAGTTCATGCGTGTACTTCATTCTAGTGAGACAGCAACTTACATTTTACGTGCAAACGAGAAGGACAGTATCAGTTCTGCAATACATCTACAAATAACCTTGAATTTCCAAATCGAGGTGGCAAGCAATTTTCTATCTAGCTCTTTCTCTCTTGCCTGCCATGTTTGAAAAACAAAATTATTGTATCATCGCCCGCCACGCAGGAAATTGGAAGGAATTTAATGCTGTTTTAGGGCTAAGTAAGCTAAATGTAGGTATTTTAATACATTCGGTAGTATACAATTTAAATAAAATAAAAAATACCTACCTATTGACAAAAGCACTATTTAATTATTGCAAACCTTATTGCAAAAATAATGTTTCCCGCCAACCTGAGCCGCCAACTTGATTTTTTTGTTTTTTCACAGACATAGGACGTAAGTAGGTACCCTAGTTACATCATGTTATTATTTTGCAAGAAAATCACTCAAATCAAATAATAATAAATGTTATTAGTTTATTAGGTATACTTAGCCTATTTTGCAACAACCATACATTTAACCTACATTACGACAATAATTATTTTCGAATGATTAAAATAAAAGCGAAGTAAAGTTAATTATTGTTTCATTTTCAGTAGATACGTAGGTACTGTGTGAAGGTAAATAGTAGGTCCTTCCTTATTAATTACGTGTTAAAAATAACAACGTTACAGCGTAGTATCTCTATATAGTTTGTGATTACAACGCACCAAGAAAAAATAATATAAAAAAAAATTGCGGAATATTTGAAACTTTAAGAAAACTAAACGAGAATATAAGTACGTATGGACTAACTTGGTACCTATTTATACAAAATTTAAATAGCATTTGGTCGAGTATAAAGCGTGAAAGGATAACAAACACACTTTTCTAAAAATTGACACTTAGCCTGCCTGACGCCAATCCTTCTCGGGTATAGCCGAGAAGGGTTGGTGTCAGGCAGGCAGCCGGCCGTAAAAAACTAATGCCAAAACTTTGGCAATGTGAGTTTCGAAAGAAACCATGTTGCGCCGAACCCATAAATAATGGGATAAGGGCAGGAAGATGATGATGAGATAACACACAAAGGCACTTTCGCATTTATAATATTAGTGAGTATTGGAATTAGGTAGTTAGGATTAGTGGTACGTCAGAATGATACATAGGGTATATGCGGACGAAGTCGTGGGAGACCTCTAGTTTAATATAATAAAAGTATTTACTGAAGACTCGAAGACTTGCAGTAGGAAGGCGTGGATTCGATTCGATCTCAGTCACGGGCCTGTACTACAAAAATTTCACGGAGCACGTATTTTCTAAAATTGTCACTTAGCTATGCCCGAGAAGTTTCGAAAGAAACCATATTGCGCCGACCGACCCCATAAGTAATGAAATAAGTGCAGGAAAGGTAAATGGGCATTTTGTTCAGGCCTGTGGCCCACCATCGACTACTAACGAAACCAATCGGAGTATGTAAACGACCATGAATACTACCTACCCAATGAAATGAGTCGCATTCCTCAAAAGCATGGGATTTTTTGCAAAAAGAATAAATATATATAAAAAAACACTAATATTCGTATATCTGTTTGCTTCTAAATGTATAAAATGCTTACAAAAATGCACAATATCTTCCTAAAAAGGTACACACGGCCGCACTACGCTACACACCACCACCGTAAGCAGACCTTTGTTAGTAGGGAAGTACGAACGTACCGTTAGTACAAACGACCCTAAACCTTGTATTGTAATGTTTTTTTTTTCATTTATTTAAGGGCTTTGATCACGGTGTGAACATGTCAGGATTACGCTTTTCGTATGTCAGAGAACGTACAGTTTATAATATATACATACATATAATCACGCCTTTATCCCTTACGGGGTAGGCAGAGCACCAAGGGCCGATAGAACCGCATGGTGCCACTTCTGACCAATTTTGAGGGTATAGTTGAGATTAACAAGTTCGGTTAGCAGTGACAGGTGGTCAGCCCATCGCCTACAAAACACCAAGACCCTCTTGTCCCTCTACTGACTTGTACAGTATGCCTGGGAAGAGAAGCAGCTGTCGTATTATACGTTTTTTTTTACCCCCAGAGCAGCATAGAAGAAAGTTTATAATAATTATTAAAAATCAATAATTACGAAAAATGTACGTTTCGCCTTGAAACGCATATTATTATATCTTTTTTTTTATCAAAATAAAAACATTCCGCGAAATGTCAATCCTAAACCTTATAAAAAATCCCATTTCAATACTGGTTTTTATACAACTTTGAGGTGCCAGGTCAGAAATGCCCAAAACCTTTTATTATGATTTACCTACTGTAGACTCGAAATTCTTGTGTTATGATTTTCTTAATAACAATTTCAACATAATAAAGTATGAAGACTATTTATTATTCCGAACTCAGTCCGATCCGAGTTAGAGATTTCAACTACAGATTTGGAAAACTATATTTTGACTTTTGCAAACTCTAAGTATGCATGACTCTATAAAGAAATGAGGTTGGTATGTACGTGTGATTTTCATTAAAATTAATGACTTTATTTTAATTTAAATTGATTCATGTCTTTCTCGTTTTATTAACTGTGTACCTAGGTACCGTGTATGATAAAAAATTGTATTCTTAAAATGTTTTCTATTATTATGTTAAAAGCTCAAGAAAATCTCACACACAACAGGATCGGGGAGCAATAGGAATATACAGGTAAATCTGTTTATCTCCATAAAATAAATCTGTGACAAAATCTGGTTCACAAACTACATCCAAGTTTTCTTTAAAGTCAACGACCTGTAAGAACTATAGAAACCAAGGAATCAACGGCCTCACTCGAATCAGTACAGGTTTAAGTCATCAACTTTTAAGCCTAAAATTGAATGGCTTTAGTTTTATTATCGGTAAATATAGCTTGTTTTACCCTCAAACTGATGGTTTTTTGCATAGAAAGCGTAGAAAGGGATCCTCTTTCCACGTTTATAAATAACTTGCTAGGTAGGTACAATAAAAACTTTTCTCCATGATTTTGATCTAAATATGTATAGGTACTGACTGCCCGACTTCGCCGACCCCATAAAAAAGTAATGAGATGAGGGCAGGAAGAGGATGATGATTATCTTGTTTGACATTTTGATCAATTTTAGCACCTAGCATCAATAGTGGTCCTAAATCTCTTTCAGGCATCATTATTATCATAATTTCAGGCACAGGCAGTTCACTGTAGAACATTCCCCACCAATGGAGGTGGAGAAGAAGAGTTTATGACTCGGTGGATATCGCATTTTTGGCCGGCATTTTCATATTTGAGAAAAAAAATCGATGTGTCTTTTGGAGTGGTGGCGAGTTAAAAATTACATGATGGCTGTTTTGGGGCTCATGTTATGTTTTAGTTTCCACGATCTTGTTATATTAACTCTACTAAGTGCCTATTATGGTTTCTGTGAAAAAAACCTACTATGATAGGCGAGACGCGTAGTACGGTAGGTAGGTAGTAAGTATGCTATTAGTTATTCCTTGTTCCTCGCATAACCTTATGTATATCAAATATACTTACCCCGCCTTGACTCGGTCCAGCCAGTCTCAACTCGATCCCGAAGACCGTCATACATTTATTTCTTTCAAAAATTACATGTATCATCATGTTATCCACGTATATCGGTGTCTATGGTTTTTTTTTGTAGTGGGTGATAGACTCATGAAGAAGGTATAAAAGAGGAGGTGGGACTGTGTCATCGTGTGGCAATCACAGACTTAAATCACAAACTTGTATACCTTGTATAACTTGTATACTGACAGTAGCAGACTGAACACATTTTTGGCAACTAATATGTAAATGAATATCTCCATTTCTTTCTTTTCAACTAAAAACGTAAATCGACATATCTTTCTTTTATTGCGTTCCTACAATAACGCATAACGTAGGAACGTAGCCACATAAGCTGCTTAACAGAGAGTAACGCAACAAACTGAAACATTTGGTGTCTATGGAGAGCAAAGTTTAGTTTACTACTCTATAGTCTATCGCCTGCACACGTATAATTTTTTTTATACAAAATTAGTGTGCCGCGGAGCGGGGGTGAAGTATGGGACGAGGGGAGCATTGAACACTATAGCCCTGCCCATTTACCTTAAGCCCTCTACGCACTATCCATCTTGACGGACAGCAGTGCCCGACCGTCAGGCCCGATTGTGCTATACGCACTATCGTGCAAACTATCCATCATGCTAGACGTTCGCGAAACGTTAACTCGAGCACACGTATTTAACAAAATGCCACCGTGCCTATCAAAGTGCCAACAACTGGGTGTTTTGATAATGCTGTACTTACATAATTTAAATAAAAGTAAATGTAATAAAAAGAAAAGATTTTGGATGAAAAATTTTTATAAAAAACGTCTAGAATACACTCAAGTCAACAACATAATGAAAGATTTGAATATCTTAGATTTTAACGCATATTTGAGACTTGATTTTGAATTGATGGAAATGTTATTGCATATGGTAGGACCCAAAATTCAACGGCAAAATACTAGAATGAGAGACAGTGTATCAGTAAAAGAGCGTTTAGTTGTTACTCTGAGATACCTTGCAACAGGAGAAACTTATAGGGAGTTAATGACTTCTAATGTTATTTCACCTCAATTGTTGAGTGAAATTATTCCAGAAACCTGTTTAGCAATATATCAAGCACTAAAGGACGAGTATTTAAAGGTATGTTATAAAATAATTAGTAATGTTAATGGTTAAAACATTTATTAATCACTTGAACAAAACCATAGCTAATAATTATTAATTAGTTATTAAGTTGTAACATAACTAGGTAGATTACTTTCGACGAAAAATCAAAAGTTGATTTAACAAATTCTGGTTGCTTTGGGAAGATTGCGAAAGTGAAGTGGAAGTATTTGAATCAGTCGCGAATACTATGTTTGGGTAGTCCGCTAATGTACTTTCTGGTAGCTGAATATCTTCTGATTGATGGATGTCTTCTGATAGTTCAGTGTCTTGATCAGTAAGTATAGTTCTTTCAAGATTTTGAGAAATGATGTTTGTAGAAGGAGTGTAAACAGAATTAGTATTCAATGGACCATGAAACACTGGTGATAAAAGTGAAGAATGTTGTTGACTGAAGGAGTTTTGTACAGAAGCTTTAGTAGCTCGAGGTAAATTAATCACAGTATAGGTGGACTGCTTGGATGATGAGCAGTGTGCATTAATTGGAGTCTGTGTACTTGTTCCTGGAGAGAGTGGTGGTATAGGAGTATTATTAGGAGTCTGAACTGGAGATATTACAGTGTATGAAGATCCCTGGGATACTAGACGATGATTATTATTAGGAGTTTGAGCTGAAGATATAACTGAAGAATACCCGTGGGATATTGGTCGGTAATTATTATCAATTGGTGATGATGTACTTGATTGTAGATTGCATGGTGAATGAATTTCTTGGTGATAAGTTGATTGAACATTATTGGTGACAATAGTAGAAGATTCATTCAAATTATTATTTCTTGCGTGATACAATATTTCGCTCATGAGTTTCTCTGCTATAAATTTTTGATCACTTCTGACATTTTCTAATTGTGTTTCCAAATATGAACCAAATGTATTGCGATTTTGGTTAGAGTTTGAATTGTCTGTCAGTAACTTCTTAGCTACATTAATTAATTCATCTTGAGTTTTGGTGTCGCGCTTTTTCCGTTGAATTGTTGGGCGTTCACTGCTTGAACTTTCTCCGGTGTTTACCTAGAACAGAAAAAATATTTGAGTGTATAGTTATGTAACAACCAATAAAGTTAAAAATAAACACACATTACATAAACAAATACTGGTAATTCATTTATAAAATTTGTTTCAGTTTCCAACAACTAGCATGGAGTGGAAAAAAAATGCAGCTGACTTTGAAAATAAATGGCAGTTTCCGCATTGCATAGGCGCCATGGACGGTAAACATGTCCGTATTATCAAGCCACGTAAAACTGGAAGCGTTTATTACAACTACAAGAAATATTTTAGTGTGATACTGTTTGCAATAGTTAATGCTAATTATGAATTTATTTATGTTTATGCTGGAATGAACGGCCGAGCTGCCGATGCAGGAGTTTTAAAAAACACGTCATTTTATGAAAAATTAATGAACGAAAATCTAAATTTACCAGAAGACGATGTATTGCCTAATTCAAGAGTATCTGCACCCTACGTATTTATAGGAGATTCGGGGTTTCCCTTGCTCGGTAATCTAATTGTACCATACTCTCGCCATGACGAAAATAATTACAGAAACAGGATCTTTAATTACAGATTATCACGCGCTAGACGTGTATCTGAAAATGCCTTTGGGATTTTATCAGCACGTTTCAGACTTTTTTATAATCCTATAGCCATTGACGCCGATTATCTAGATCATGTTATATTAGCATGCTGTGCCCTCCACAACTTTTTAATAAACATAAAAAAAGGAGATGATTTACCAGAAACTTTGATTAGTCGAGAAAATATTATTACTGGAAGTGTAATTAGGGGAGATTATCACGAATTTTATCAATTGTTGGATTACGAAGAAAAACTTGTTTATTCTCACGAAGAGGGCAGCGCAGTGAGAGAAGGACTGAGAAGATATTTTAACGAAGAAGGAAGAGTGGGGTTTCATGATCGCATGATTTCTTAACATTATCTCTCCACATCATGTAATTATTATCTTTGGTATAATTAAAATGTTGTTTTAATTAAGAACTCAAGTCGTTTGTTTTAATAATTAATCATTAAGATAATTATGATTAATATATTTTTATTTTATTATGGCAACAAACAGTCATTACAATTTTATTGGTATATAAATAGGTATTATATCCTTACAAAATACCTAACAGTGCCAAAAAATAACATTGTAGTGTAGCTAAGGCAAGCACGGATTATAATAATTATAATAACGGATTATACTTACTTGTTCATTAATATTGTCTACGCCTGACCTGGAAACCTCCCTTTCTGACAAAAACGATAATGCGTCGAAATACCATAAAGTTGGCGTGTAAATATCTTGTGATGATGATCCTGTTCTTGTAGATGCCTTTATTTTTTTTAATTCTCTGGTATAACAGTTTCTCAAAACATCGATTTTTTTTCGTACAATGTCAATAGTCGCTGTTTCACCCAGTAGGGGTATTAAATCCTCCAGTGCACTAATTCTTTTGTTTTTATTCATGTAGTCGACATGAGAGATATCCCATAAACAAGAATGCGCTTTGTACTTCTCTATAAAAGCAAAAAGTGACGATCGGTCCATTTTGAAAGCGTTTACGTGTTTACGCTTCAAAAATTTATCACGCACTGGTTATTTGACGGCCGTCAAGTCTACGCACAACCAAGCACGCACGATGCCCGACTGAACTGACGTACGTCAGGGCTACACACTATCCAGCCGCACGTCGTGCAAGTAGTAGTGGGGGGCTTGTTGGATAAAAAATTGGTCGTGCGAGTCCATCACGGTAATAATAATAATTATTGTCGTCCAGCAAGCCTATGCATTACCGTTTTTCATCGTGCATCGTGCACGGACGTCCAGCACGGATGGATAATGCGTAGAGGGCTTTAGAATAAGGAAGGTCCAGAAGCAGAGGCGGCTGCTGACATTTTTAGATGGGTGTTCACTCTAGGGATGGTGCGTATTTACGCAACCTGGTTTTAAAACCAGGCTTTTACTTGGAAGTACGTAAACCAGGTACGGGCCGAAATACGCGGAAGACTGAAGTTATTTGCCTTGCAAGTATCGTAGTGATAGTTTGAATCCAAAATTAAACCTTAGGCTATATCTATTAAGGTGTATAATCGCGCTATGTGAAAGAAAATACTTTCAAAGTAAAAAGTTTTTTTTTTGCCAGCGGGATTATATCACGCAGCCTTATTGAAATAAGGACTATTTTTCTATGAAATACTTTATTAGGCATCGGCGGCGCCCTGCAACACCTGCAACCAGGTACGGGCCGAAATACCTGGAAGACTTTGAAAGTATTTACGTTGCAAGTATCGTAGAGATAAATTAAACCTTAGGCTATATCTATTAAGGTGTATAATCGCGCTAAGTGAAAGAAAATACTTTTAAAGTAAAAAAGTATTTTTTTTGCAAGCGGCATTATAACACGCAGCCTAATTGAAATACGGACTATTTTCTCTGAAATTCTTTAGTACCTAGGCATCGGCGCCCGGCAACCCGTGGAATACTTGAAGGTAGATATTTATTTAATAAAGGTATTTACATTGTAGCACGATTATATTCTTTATGTCTAAGAAAACTAGGATAATATTTCTATAAAAACCTTATTTACAACTTGGTACAAGTTGTTTGTTTACAGTACATACTTTGTACAGCGGACTCGAAATAGTATGAAGCACGACTATACGTGAGCAAGACTGGAGTTTCAAAAGAGTGCAAAAGTAGGCAGTCAAATGGAAATTTTGTGCCCACTGCTGCTGACGGCGCCGGAGCTACACCCGATTTGGACCTCTAAAAGTGTGCAAAAGTGGGCAGTCTAATGGATGTGCTGTGCTCGCTTCTGCTGACGGCGCCAGGGCTGTCCCCGTTTTGGACCTCCAAAAGCGTGCAAAAGTGGGCAGTCTAATAGATGTGCTGTGCCCGCTTCTGCTGACGACGCAGGAGCTGTACCCGGTATGGACCTCCAAAAGTGTGTAGGAGTAGGAAGTCTCGTGGACATGCTGTATACTGTGAAACTCTTTTTTGGTACATTCATACATAGGTACATACTATAATTAAAACTTCCTACAAGTATGGTACACAAGAGAATGAAGTATTTAAAATATTTCGCTGTCCATTCGCTATAATGTTCCTTATTACAGTCACGATAAGGATTTATTTCCTACGTAGTTAAAAAATACTTTAAAGTATCTGCCCGGCTAGCACGGCCAACGATACACGATATGATAAGTCAAGTTATCGATATCTAGCTGTCAAAATTCGATAAATATAGCCGTCATGTTGAATTTTATCGATACAGCGAACATAACCATGGCGGTAACGTTACACGGCACGATACGATATGATAGATGAAATGCGAGCATGTGCATTGGTTACTATCGATAGCGCCGAACATGACCGTATTTTGATGTTAAAAATATCGAATTTTGACATCAATTCAAGATATTGTTATCGATGAACATTGTAGTGCGCGATAAGCGTAGATAGGTTAGAGAAATCGAAAATACCTATTATTCTTTTTCTTCTTTGGTTCGATAGGTTTTCAGTGATATGCTCAACTTAATATTACTTAATAATATAATAATATACTTAATATTTTTAATTTAGTGTTTTAGTTTACTCGTTTTTAGTTTACATAGGTAGGTCAAAGGTAAAATTAAATGATTAGTAATTGGTATCGATAACATTCAACATGGCGGCTAATATCTATCGTATTTTGACAGCTAGTCGATAAATAGGTTTATCGTATCCTGTTTCGCTGGTCATGTTAGAGCAGTTAACATGACATCTGATGTCAAAAAGGAAAAAAAGAAAAAAAAAGAATGAACGACAATTGAAGAAAAAGAAAAGAATATTTTTTGACTCTAGAAACATTTGTTTAACTTATCTCGCGCCTTATCGTATCATAACACAGGATAAATCATAACGTAACGTATCGTTCCATTGGTTATGTTCGCGAAATCGATAATTATGGTGGTATAGATACGATACGAAATCCTTTATCGTAAATCTACTTATCGTGGTCGTGCTAGCCCGGCTGGTTTTTAGCCCTGGTATGAATTGATGGACGTACTTTGAAGCCCTGGTACGCTAATCGTCAAGTAAGACCCATGTCTAGTTAACTCCCTTAACGAATGGGATGGTGCAAGTTCAACCGTACACTTATTAAAATTCAGATGACCTAATGAAACACATTAAAGACAACCATATCGCGTTCTAACTCGGACTAAGCGACCTCTAGTGGAGGCGTAGGCGAATTAAAGTGAGCGGCGCTCCATCTAATTTAATTTAATTTATAAAGCTAATTTTTCATACGAAATCTTCTGTTTCACGCGCCGGCCTATGTCGGTATGTCTCTTTCGCACTCATTGAATACAGTACTAGGAATCTTACCAAATTTCGTTTCATTGGAGCGCGATCGCTAGAGCTCTACTCGATACATAAGATTACAATTTACTTGAGACAAACGCGTAGACACTATTGTATAAACATAGTAGAATTAAAAGATCATTATAAATATAGAGAAATATAGATTGCCTATGTAATCTTCGTGGGTGGGAGTGCACCGCACCAGCGCTCCTTAGGACGAGCCGCCAGTAATACACATGTAATAAAAATGTAACGGATTGTTGTCTGTACTGTTATGTATGGTGCATTGTGTCTATTAAATACAGTCAGTCAATACCGGATCGTCTTGTTTCATTGACGTGTCTACCCACTTAACACTGGCGACGAGTTTTTATTTAATCTGCGCGTGCATATTTCTACTGCGACAATGCCTTTTGGACACATTGAGTGTTTTAATATCACTAGTGACAATTGGGCTGCTTATGTAAGACGAATTGAACAGTACATTAAAGTAAACTCAATTAGTGACGACTTAAAAGTAGCAACTTTAGTGACGGTAGTGGGCCCGGAATGTTACGAGTTGATGTGTGATTTATGTGCACCGGCCAACCCAGAAACTAAAACGTTCACAGAGCTCGTAAGACTTGTCAAGGAACACCTGGAGCCACAAAGGTCTGAAATAGCCGAAAGACATGTATTTCGACAAAGAACACAGCGACAAGGTGAAAGTGTCCGAGACTACCTTCAAGCTTTAAAACATTTAGCTAAAACGTGCAACTTTAATAGCTGCTTAGAAGTAAATCTTCGTGACCAGTTCGTGTCAGGGCTCTTCAATGAAGACATGAGATCTAGAATCTTCGCGGAACAGAGTATTGACTACAAGCGCGCCGTGGAGCTGGCGCTGGCGCTGGAGGCGGCGGAGCGGCACGCGGCGACGGCGTGCGCTCCCGGCGCTACGGGTGCGGCGCGCCAGCCGGCGCAGGCGCAGGGCGCCGACGACGGCTTGCATCGATTCGGCGCGGGCTCGGGCTCCGGCGACGCCAGCGCGCGCGCCTACGCCCGGCAGCGCGCATGTGGCCGCTGCGGTAAGAACGGCCACGTCGAGGGCAAGTGTCGGTTCAAACAGTATACGTGTGATAATTGTGGGCAAAAAGGTCACTTAAAGGTGATGTGCAAAGTGAAAAGTGAGGTTATAGTGAGCAGAAAGAAAACGAAAGGTCAGCTACATTTTAATAAGCCCGATGACAGCGACAGCAATGACGATTGTCCATTTTATAATATGATAGTTAACAGTGATGGTGACGGTCCGTATTACGCGTCCTTAAAGGTCGAAAAGGTTACTTGTAATTTTGAAGTAGACACTGGCAGTAAGATATCGGCCATATCAAAACACTTTTATGATAAATATTTTTCGCATTTGTCGCTTCAAAACAAACAATTAACGCTTAGATCATATACGGGGGACGTCATAAAAACATTAGGGTACATAATAGTCAAGGTGACCTGTGCTGATACGTCGGCAATTCTTAATTTGTTTGTAATTGAAAACGGGGGACCGCCACTGATGGGTCGAACTTGGATAAAAAAATTAAATTTAATTGTTGATTGCCACAACTTGGTGGATGACGATTCAATGGCGGGATCCCTTAGAAACGAGTTCCCAGAGGTGTTCGCAGATGGATTAGGTACATTCAAATCTAAACTCCGCTTGTATTTAAATGACACAACGCCGGTGTTTGTAAAAGCACGCACACTACCGATCGCATTACGCGAGCCTGTAGAACGCGAGCTCGATCGCCTGCAGCGAGAAGGGGTAATAATAAAAGTTGAAAGATCTGACTACGGTACTCCAATCGTACCGGTGGTTAAAACGAATGGTAGCATTCGATTGTGTGGTGATTATAAAATCACTATAAACCCTTTGTTGAAAGATTATCACTATCCGCTGCCGCGAATCGAGGACCTATTTACCGCCCTGGGCGGTGGCGAACAGTTCACTAAATTGGATTTATCTAATGCGTTTCAACAATGTCTATTGCATAAAGATTCGCAGCCGATGACAGCTATAACTACTCACATTGGTACCTTTGTTTATAATCGAGTACCGTTCGGTATTAAATGTATTCCAGAAAATTTCCAGAAGATAATGGAAGAGACATTAAGTGGTTTGCCATCGACTGCTGTTTTTGCAGATGACATATGTGTGACGGGTAAAGATAGATCTACTCATCTAACTAATTTGAGGGCGGTGTTACAAAGACTCAAAACTAACGGCCTGCGAATAAATTTCAATAAATGCGAGTTCTTTCAAAATAGTGTCACATATCTTGGATATAAAATAGATAAATTCGGTTTACATACTGATAAAAAGAAAATAGATGCTATTGTAGCAGCGCCCGCCCCAACGAATGTAACACAATTAAGAAGTTTTATGGGATTCGTTAACTTTTATTCTAAGTTTTGCCGGAACTTGAGTGACATATTAAATCCTTTGTATAATTTGTTAAAGAAAAATACTGAATGGAAATGGAGTAATGACTGCGATAGGGCGTTTGTTAAAATTAAGCAGGTTTTGAGCAGCGCTCCCGTATTGGCGCACTATGATCGCGAGAGGCCGTTGATCCTATCCGTAGACAGCAGCTCGTACGGGCTGGGCGCGGTGCTGACGCAGCGCGGACCCGACGGCGCCGAGCGCGTCGTGTGCTGCGCGTCGCGCACGCTCGGCGCCGCGGAGCGCAACTACTCGCAGCTAGATAAGGAGGCGCTCGCCATCGTGTTCGGAGTGAGTAGGCACCACCACTACCTATACGGGAGGCACTTGATATTGCGAAGCGACCATCACCCGTTAAGTTACATATTTGGTAAACATAAAGGGATACCGGTGACGGCCGCTAGTCGTCTGCAACGCTACGCTGTCAAATTAGCCGCTTATGATTTTGAAATACAGTTTGTAAGGTCCGCTCAAAATTGTTTCGCCGATGCGCTTTCTCGACTTCCGCTAGGATCGATAGGAGATCAATCTAGAACGAAGTCTGGGGAAGAGAGTAGTTATCTCCATTTTATAGAAGAGAACTTTCCGCTCAGTTTTAAAAATGTGAAAACTGAAACAAGTAAAGACTCTTTACTTTGTAAAATATATGGGTACGTAATGTACGGCTGGCCGCCTAGTGGCCTAAGCGAGATTGAAAATCATTATTTTCGTCGAAAAGATAGTTTGCATATTGATCAAGGGTGTCTAGTTTGGGGTTACAGGATTGTCATCCCAAAATCATTGCGCGAAAATATACTAAAAGAGTTACACGACGGACACCCAGGTATTGTAAAAATGAAGCAAATATCTCGTAATTATGTATGGTGGGAAAACTTAGACGCGGACATCGAGCGCGTGGTTAACGAATGCCTGGCGTGTCGCTCACAAAGGCCCCTCCCCCCGATAGCTCCGCTGCACTCGTGGTCCTGGCCCGCTCAGGTGTGGTCTAGGCTACATGTGGATTTTCTCGGTCCATATCGTAATGAATATTATTTAATTGTTATCGATGCGCACTCGAAGTGGATAGAAGCAGAAAAGGTAAGAACTACTTCCGCGTCCGTGGTAATCGGACATTTACGGACAATGTTTGCTCGTTTCGGCTTGCCGCGAAGAATAGTTAGCGACAATGGACCTCCGTTTTCGTCGTCTGAATTCGCATCCTACTTGCTGCAAAATGGTATTAAGCACACGCTAATAGCTCCATATCATCCGGCTAGTAATGGGGCCGCTGAAAATGCGGTGCGATCAGTTAAACGGGTCCTAAAAAAAGCGGAAATTGATAACGAAGACGCACACATTGCCCTAGGTAGGTTTCTCTTTACGTATAGGAACACGGAGCAGTCTACTACGGGGCGCGAGCCAGCAGTGTTGATGCTGGGCCGGCGCCTGCGCGGGCGACTCGACTTGTTGCGTCCCGACGCCGCGGACGCGGTGCGCGACGCGCAGCTGGCGCACGAGCTGCGCCGCGAGGGCGCGCTGCGCGTGGCACAACCCGGCGATCGAGTACTCTCGAGGGACTATTCCAAATCGGGCCACAAGTGGGAGGAGGGGGTAATGACAAAAAGGTCAAGCCCTGTGTTATATGAGGTTAAAACTACTGATGGTCGCACGCATAGGCGACATGTTGACCAAATATTAACAAGCAAAAGTATCAATAAAAGGAAATCGCGTCATTCGCTCAGTAAGGTACTAGATGAGTCACCGTCTTTCCCCGAGCTGCCGCCGCCGGCGACGGGTGCAAATGGCACGGATGATGTAGATGAGTTTTATGACAGCGTGGCGGGCCAAGTGGTGGAGCCTTCTACTCCGTCGGCTTCCCCTCTCAAGCCATTGCCTTCACCGGACCGTAGTCCACGGTTGCGAAGGAAGGCTGCATTAAAATGTATAGAACGAATGCGCATGGCCTAATTTAATACGTAACGGTCTTTACTCCAATATATACCTTGTTTTGTACCTAGTTATAGTGAAGCTATGGAATGTTATTAACTAGAAATAGATAATCTACAAAAGTTATTATACTTACAGTCATATAGGTAAAAACACAAATATCTTCGAGTTAACCACATATAATAATTATAAGTACCTTTAATTCTTTATCTTTTATCTATAATAGCAGATGGCGTGACTCATGCGTACCTATAATAATTATATGTATCATGTACCTACAAGCCTAACCTTTAGAAGCTAGTTTTCTTTTTGTATGGTGTACCTTCACATTGAGTTTCAATAACTAAATGATAAATTTAAGTCATTAGAGATAAGCGAGTTTTTGTGTGACCTTGCCAACGCAACGTAACTTACCTATCCACCTTGTGTTTTTGTTTATTTAAGTAGGCTAATAAAATTGTTTAATAATTTTTGTAAAAATATATAGGTACATATGTTAGTAAACAATTAGGGGGGAAAAGTGTTATGTATGGTGCATTGTGTCTATTAAATACAGTCAGTCAATACCGGATCGTCTTGTTTCATTGACGTGTCTACCCACTTAACATGTACATGGAAGATATATGAGAAAAAATATTATAGGAGAGCTTTATTAACGCAATAGAACCCAAAACGATGATTTTTTGAATTTTTGTCTGTTTGTTTGTCGGTTTGTCTGTTTGTCTGTGCGTTTGTGCACGCTAATCTCAGAAACGGCTGAACCGATTTCGATGCAGTTTTCAGGAATATATAGTTACAGGCCCCACTTAACATATAGGCTACTCTATCCCGGGAAAATGTTTTTATCTCGGATAATTTCGACATTTAGTTTTTTCTGTAGTCCCCGCGGACGGAGTCGCGGGCGTCCACTAGTTATCAATATGGTTCAAGATAGTTTTACTAGTGCAATTACTGATCACTAGATGGCAATAATATACATACTACATTTAATAAAAGCGCTATGTAGTGTCTTTGTAATTTTAATACGGTTACATTTCGGAGCACAAGCGTGTGGTTACACTGGCGCTGAAGCCCTGCTCCTATCATGATGTCATGGCCTAACGATTGCCACACGAGTTCACACGGCCTACTTCATAAACCCACCTCCTCTTTTATACCTTCTTCATGACTATACATGTGCGAGCCCAGTGACAATACGATTGGAGGGAGTTAGAGGCGGGCGTGCGAATTTCAAAACATAGGTAGGTCTTTAACACATTCAGTGCCGGTGACTACTACGTATTTGCTTTTTTTAGGCTTTCTAGAGGCAGTGTTGCCAGATGACCGTCTCGCTTTCACCCCAAATTTTCACCAAAATTCCCCCAAAATTCAGGTTTTGCAGAAAAAACCCCAAATTTTTTTAAATAATTTATTTGTCACTACATATTATAAGACAAAGTAGCTTCTGCTGTCTGTCCCTATATGTATGCTTAGATCTTTCAAACTAGGGAACAGATTTTGATGCGGTTTTTTTTATAGATAGAGTGATTCCCAAGGAAGGTTTATAATGTATAACTAGGGACCCGCCCGGCTTCGCACGAGATTAATGCACTCACACGCAGGCGAAGCCGTGGGCGGCCGCTAGTTGATAATAAAATAAATTATTAAAAAAAATAAAATTGATAACTATCTCGCGATTTCACGCGATAGATGTAACATTACGTTTTCACTGGCGATCAAATCCCTGGTGGGACCATTGACCTAAAGTGTCTAAAGGATATGTGACATTGAATATAAACTTGGGACAAAAACGTGTCATTTATTGCCTATGAATTCTTTCAAAAATAGCGACAACTTATAGTGCTACACAGTGTTCCACAAACTCCGAAAAATGGACATCTCTAGCTGATCCCGTATATCGACGTAGTTCGACGAGAGAATCAATTCGCTAGAACAAACCCTTATCAATTGTTGATAGTTTCCGTGAAAAAAAAATTGCCAGTTTTTGGTGGTTCGAAAAATGCAAAATTTTGAATTGTACTTTTATTAATAAAGTTTGTCACAAAATTTATTTATCCCATAATATTTCATCGTATTGCGCGTATTTCAAGCTAAGTTACAAACTTCTATATGCGGGTGATTTATAGAAATTTAAAAAGAAACAAACTTTAGTTAATTTTTTTTATATACTCAACATTAAACTTTTAAACATATACAACATCTCACTCGGGTGAATTTTTTTTTCATTTTCTTATTAATATTTTTTTTTTAAATAAAAGTGCACAATTTCAGCACGTAATTTTTTTATACTAACAATTACTCACTATCGTGTCTATCCACAGAAAAAAATCAGCACCGTACCTCGTGGATAACTGTACATAGCGTGTTTCTCTTTCCACCACAAGTGATTATCAGGTTTTGCCGACTCTAACAACAACCTTCCATGATGGGAAATAGGAAATACGCAGGGAAATCTTATCGGTCCGGTGATACTTAAATAACTATAGTAAATAAAACTTTCAAGCTATTGCTGAGCAAACTAAAGAAAAATGAACTTTGCTATTAGTTTTTAACAGGCATTTAGGTACATACAGGATGTTTTTTCGTTGCCACCTCTATCGAAGGGTACGTAATCTATACATAAAATAAAGTAAGTTTATGCGTAAAAAAATGTGTGAGGGAAACTTTGTAATTTTTTTAAATATTTTTTTAATTACTTGATCGGGCCAAATTTACAATGTCCAGCAACGGAGGATCCAGGGGGGGGGTCATGGGGGTCATGACCCCCCCCTGAGCTGGTTCCAGGACTTAGGTGGACGACTAATTGAACATAATGATTTAATTTTTATATTTTGTCACTATACAGATTTTATGTAACTACATACCTTTAATATTTAATTAATTTAATATATGTAGTATAATAACTTTGTATGATGGCAAACGTTTGGGAACGAGCACATCGAAAATTTGAATTTTACCGCGCCACACTTGCGCGCGCTTGTCGACTACGTTACGTCTAAATCAGGGCTGCCAGATCGTATAATTGAATACAAAATATGTATAATCAGACAGTGTATTGTATCCTTGATCATTTCGTATAATACGATACAAACGCATTCGCCATGAAATGGAACGTGAGTTCGTCTCTTGCTTTTCTCGAAGTTGTTCGTTCACTCTAGTAGGATAAACTTAGATGTGACGCCCGCAGGAGGCTGCCATCCATAAAACCCGGTCACTTTTTATGTCAGGGGAAATCTGATTAACTTGATAGAAGGATATGTTTTGCTATTACGCCATTTTATAGTAAAAAAATTTGGTGGACCAAATGTAGCCGCCCTGCTCCGTGTAGCGGATGCAGGAGAGAACCACAATCGAATGCAAAATCCTAGAACGCGATATCGAAGTTTCTTACAATGTTTGGAATAAATACATGGGCCAAACAACGACTAGTGGCCCGGTGGGGCCGGAAGCGCTTCCCTTTTCACCAACCCCTCATTGGTGACCACTGAACTGGACATACGCAACCTTCAGTCTTCAGGAACTTCACCATCATCGCAGCACGCCAGTAGCCAGCAGTTTCATAAGAAGCCGCCATGACAGCTTCCTGGACCTGTTAGCAACGCACGCACGCATCGGCATCACGGAACAACATGTTCCCATTCCACGCGCAGACCAGAACACATCAGCCGCATTACGTTCCCAGTCGACTCACCGACCAGAAGGCATCTCGCCTGCACGCCCGTCGCAACACTTTCCGGTCGACTCACCGACCAGAAGGCATCTCGCCTGCACGCTCGTCGCAACACTTTCCGGTCGACTCACCGACCAGAAGGCATCTCGCCTGCACGCTCGTCGCAATCGTCGACTCACTGACCCGAATGCATACTTGTGAGAATACACGCTGGGTTTTGCCGAAGACATATCGACCTCCGGTCTGGAAGGGGAGTACATTACTCCGGAGCCATCTATCGGATGCAGGAGAGTACCACAATCGAATGCAAAATCCTAGAACGCGATATCGAAGTTTCTTACAATGTTTGGAATATATACATGGGCCAAACAACGACTAGTGGCCCGGTGGGGCCGGAAGCGCTGCCCTTTTCACCACCCCAACACTCCGCGCATCCTGCTCTATGTATTAGGGACGTGGCTGCGCCGCATCAGCCGTACCTACTTCACTATGATACGGGGCCTCTGGCCTAACACAAAATTCTTGTGTGAGAATAATAAAATATAATAGTAAAAATGCTATTTTTTACAAAGAAATAATCGAAGCTTTAATAGTAGAAAATGGCTAATAATTATCGTTCGCTTCACCTGCATCAGCATTACCATGATGCATTAGCGATCGTCACAAATTCTCGATAGAGCCTGCATTTTCGAGAAATAAAATATGGCAACAGTGTGCAAAATAACCCCTAAAAATATCGCGCTCGCTACGCTCGCGCTATAATATTTTCTTTGCTCATTTTTTACACATTCAGTGCCGGCGACTACTTATTACATTAAACTATTACACTATTTTAAAGGCGAAAATTTTTGAGTGTGTATGTTTCTTACTTCTTCACGTCTACAAACGGATGGAGCGATTTTAATAAAATTTTGTATGGAGTTAGCTGACACCCTGGATTTAACACATAGGCTGTTTTTTCTGCAGTTAAGTTTTTCAAGTGTACAATATAGAATAAATATTTTTGAGTACAGTACTTACGTACATTAATAAAATTCCTACTTTTTACTTGTATCTATTGTTATCAAAATTAAATTATAAGTTCTTGACTTGACCACGACTATGTGACCCCCTCCTGGCGCCAAAGCTGGATCCGCCCTTGGTGTCCAGTGTTTACACTAGTTTTATCATACACAAATATTAATTATTTGTCGTGAAAAAATCTTGCTACGCGCGTCTATGTGTATTTATTTAAACGCAGTCTATTTACTCAACTTCGGACCCTAATATCTTGGGAACCAGACACTTCTCAGGTATGCTTCCATGGAGAAAAATGATCGTGATGATAGGAGATTCCGTAGTTTTCGGGAACGTTGACGACCAAAAATCACCCTGTATACATGGTGTAACACAAAGGGTATGTTAAGCGAAAAGCTATTAAAATAGCCCACTATACAAAACCTATTCCCAAAATTCGAGAGTCGAAATCAAATGTTTATTTTTCTAGTTAGTATGGAGAATTCCTAAATAACTCAAGAATGTTTCAAACAATCTTAAAAAATAAACATGTGATTTCGAGTCTTAAATTTTGGGAATAGGTTCTTTACAATGGGCTATATTTATAGCTTTTCGCTTAACATACCCTTTTTGTTACACCCTGTATATGAAATTGCAAATATCTCCAGTTCGTTGATAACTGGTACGGTGCTGATTTTTTTGACGTGAAACGTCTTTAAAATCGCGCCGAAACATACGGGTACCAGGTTTAAAAACTGGACCGTAACGAAAAGGTCTATATCATCGTACCTTAATAATTAAAAAACTATTAGTCTTAGAAACAAAAATGTGGTGTAAATATTTCACTTATATAGTCAGCTCGCTGTTATGACATTGAGTTCGTGTCGGGGTCAAGCGGGGCGGCGGGGGAGGGATACTGCGATAACTGTGCGAAACCGGCGCTCACGCTTGTTTCTATTCAGTGTAACTCGTGACTCCGACTTTATAGCGTGGTGATTCTTTCGTGTGTTTGTCAAGTTTATTTGAACCGATTGATTTATACAGAAATAAGTGTAATTTGGACAGTATTTATATCTATACTATACTAATATTATAAAGCTGAAGAGTTTGTTTGTTTGTTTGTTTGAACGCGCTAATCTCAGGAACTACTGGTCTGATTTGAAAAATTCTTTCAGTGTTAGATAGCCCATTTACCAAGGAAGGCTACAGTCTATACAACAACCTGCCCGGCTTCGCACGGGTACAACGCCCCCTCACGCGGACGAAGTCGTGGGCGGCTGCTATTCTTTATATATTTTGATCGCATTCAAATAGTTATTTTTATAATAAAAAAATATTGCTATAGGTATATATACGGCTTTCCGAAATTATGTTTCGGCAAAAAAACCCCTAAATTCCCCCAACCCAATTCCCCCCCCCCAAGTGTCCCCCAAGAAATATTTTCCCTCTAATTGTCCCCCCACAACTTAAAAAAAAACCCCCAAATTTGGGGGGAATCCCCCCAATCTGGCAACAGTGTCTAGAGGTGCCGCTGGCGCTTACTTGCCCGATGTCGGCACCCTTAGCAAATCTGCTGACAGCGAATGTATCAGGACTTTAAAACTCAGGACGATGCTTAAAAACTATCCAGGACAGCCGAGGATACCCCAAAAAACAGGACATGTCGTGGGAAAACAGGATGGTTGGCAACCCTAATGTAATGTCTAGTCATCCTAAGTGTAGGTACTATACTTAGGTACGAATATCTACATAAGGCTGCCTGTCGACTGGAGCGGAGCGGAGAAACGGAGAAATATAATCGGCTGGAGCCGATATTATACCCAAATATTCCCATTGGTAGGTACTCCTCCGTTCCTACTTTACCTTCGTTTATGGTTACTCCCATAAACTAAGTACCTACTTACTTTTGTACTATAAGAACTTTCTGGTTTCTCCATCTCTGGTTCTCCCCTCTCCTCCTCGACAGCGTCGCTCCGCTCCAGTGGACCAAAGATCATGGAGCATCATGGAGATCATGGAACAGTGGACAGGCAGCCTTAGGTACCGCACCTATGTAGGCTCCCATAAAATTAGGTCATAATTATGTATTTCTTATATGTAGTGTACTTATTTTATGTAGGCTTCTGTAATAGTAGGTATGTACCGTTAGTATCATTGTAATTTATTATAGTTTGTCGATTTACCAAAGTTTTATAAATACCTAAGCTATGTAATAGGTGCATTTATGCATGCACACAGATTGGAGTTTTATAAGTATGTAGGTACACATTGATAATGAACACTGGTACAACTAATGCCATCTATTAGGCGCTCTGAAAATTACACACAGGAAACATAATAAATGCTGCCATGATAATAACCAGATGGTAGAAATAGTAGATTTTATAACTCATAGGTCGAAGGAGCCATTTTTACCTGACTGCGCGACGCAAAGGAGTGGTATTGTGTTTAACAGACTATGTATGTATGTATGTATGTTCCTTTGAAGCACTACACAGACCAAACGCCTCAGCCGATTTTTATGATTCATACGTCAATAGACTCCTCTTAGTCCGGCGAGTGTCAATAAAGACATGACGTCAGTGAAAATCCAATATGGCGACTACTGGACGCCATTTTGAGAAAATGAAAAAAATTTAAGTCGAAAAACTATATCGAGTGGGGTATCGTTGAATAGGGATTTAAAAATCAATCATTTTTAGGTTTTTCTCAACATGTTTCAATTCAACCAACCGTTTAGGATCTATATCGATTGAAAGTTGCGTAAAAAAAAACATAATTTAAAAAATCCAAAAACCGGATTGCTTAAAAAAGAACAAAACTATGTACATAATTCAACGATACCCCACTCTATATAGTTTGTCGACATATCGGATTTTCACTAACGTCATGTCTTTAGTGACAATCGCCGGACTAATGCTGATGTCGGAACCAACATTTTCTGTACGCATTAATACAGATAATGTAGTCATACATACAATAACTAGCGGGATCATTCAAAGGAATTATTTGGTGAAACGCACTTTAGTACTAGCTGACCCGAATTTTTTCACATTGTCAGACTTCATTTTTAGAGAAATAAGCAACTGTTGTACGGCACCGAGACCTACACAATACTGATCCTCGAATCTGACAGCTCATGATCACGATCACAGGTAACTACAGTCACAGAGGAATAAGACGGTCATAGAGTGCTACTACATAATGTACTACATTACTAATGTACTGTAACGTACAGTAAAGGACTCGAATTGTAATGAACCAAAAAGTCTAATGGTGCATCAAGGCAGTTAGTATGATATTAGCACTCTTTGACCACCTTATTCCTCTATTACTACAGTTAAGCAGAGAAACAATGGAAACCACCGTTTTTGTATGGCTGATCAAAACCTTTAGTGCGGCCGCTTTCATTAGTTTTCTTTACTCATAAAATCAGGCGGTTGAAAACCGCGGCAGTTTTGCCCAGGGCGGCCTTAGACAAGTTAACCGTACTGTTAAGAGGAAGCAGACGTTATTTAGCATCATTTTGATGTAATATGCTGAAGGGGGTGCATGTTTATTTAATGTGAGACTTTTACAGTATATTATTAGTACCCTTAACTATGTCGTGTAAAGCCAAAACCATGATTTAATGACTTCCGCTCGATAGTTTTGTTTTTTTAAAATCAACATGTTTTTTAGACATTTTTCCATTTATTTCGGCTATTACATGAGATAGGCGTTTAAAATAAATTCGGATGTCAAGATAATAATGATAGTGATCTTTTGTAAAGCCAAAATAAAAAACAATCATAATTGAACACACAATTAACAAAAATCTTTTTGAGACTTACGCCCTTTACTTCTGAGCTTAATCAGATGTTAAGTGCGCAAGCGATATTCTACTCTAACGCTCTCTGAATAGCATTAACTCTTTCTGTCACGATTTTAGATCAAGAATATTTTAAACATATAAATGTAAGTTTTAGCATTATTAACAATAAAAAAATCATAAAAAGTAGGAAAAAAATATTTATTAAGGTTTTCGAAAGATGAGGTGGTTAGTGCCACTAACCACCATGACTATTGATACAAACTATTAATGATGATTTATGCATTTCGATGTGAATAAACTGCAAAAAAACTTAAGAGTAATAGTACTTTCATGTAAATATATATATATAACAGATAAATGAGAATAAAGTTAATAAAAAAAATTGAAGATAAAAGCTTACTTACTTACCTGTTATTTTTTTTATAAAACATGCAATTAAAATTACGCAAGTGCAATATTCAATTCAACTATATTGAGTTGCCATTCCTTCATTTGGCGGTATATTCGGTCGTATCTTGTCAAGCATGAATTGAACTTTCATGATAGTTCAACCGATTATAAGTAGATGGCATAGATTTTAATTAAAAAATTCAGAAATAGGTGGTTAGTGACACTAACCACCAAGACTGAAAGAGTTAAATAGTAACTTCGTGCCCGCTGGCGCTCAGTACCGCGCTGTGCGCCGACGACGCAGGGTCTATGTCGCTTGCGCCCACGCCAGTAATATTTATTATTTTTGGTGTACTCGACCTAGTTCGAACTCATGGGAAATAAAATCGAAAAACATTCATATTTCCAATTCGATCAAATATAATGGTAGATGCACAGTCTCATACTACATCAAGCATTAATCGATGTCTCCGTATCAATACTTTATACTTACTTATAGAGATTTAACTGTTGGAGTTGCTTATAATTAAAAAGACTTAAGTTGGGTAACAAGTTTGTTAAGTTAAACCTTATATCTTAGTATTAAAGTTGTACACATTTGCACCCGATTCTGACATATAGCCATTTACGTTAAAGCAATAAATCAATCACACAGTTCAGTTTACTATACACACACACACACACACACACAACTAAAAAATATTTATTAAGAAAAATAACTCTAATGCTATTTAAATAAAGTATAAAATTGTAAGAATTACCTTTCCTTACCTTATCGCTGGCACTAGGAACATAGGAATAATAGGAGTCGCAATCGCATGTAAATATTTTTTATTCGCCGTGAAATTTTAGTCATTTTATTCCCATGTTTAGATCTGGAAATTGAACAAGTTTGTGGAATGAGCCTAGGTTAAAATATACAAAATAACACAAAATTCTAACGTTAAGAAATAAATAATAAATAGTTACTTATATGCATAAAAATATAAAGCTTTTTACAAGCTTCATTTTAGTCTGACTGACATTTCCCGTTGTCTGTAATCAAATCGTCCAAGTTAAATTTGATCCACTTCCTGGCTTCCGATTGAGCTAAAATTTTGCATGCATGTACTATAAATCGGATATCAATACAATATTATCACGACATAGAGCTGATCTGATGACAGAGCTGGAAGGTGGACATAGAAAGTCCGTTATTAAATGACACAACCCATCAAGTTTGGGCTCATTCGATTCGAATTGATGACTTCTTTTATACTATATGGTGATCAAGGTCTGATAATGGAGCTGGAAGGTTGCCATAGGAACTCCGTAATTTAACGACACAACCACATCGAGTTTGGACTCGTTTAATTCGTCTTGACGAGTACTTTGATACTAGTTGTTAACCATCATCTGATGATAGAGCTGGAATGTGGCCATAGAAACTCCGTAATTAAACGACGCAACGGGCGTTTTTCCATTACCCGGCCCGGCACCGGCACCGGCGCCGGCGCTAAAATGTATGAAAATGTATGACTCGCTTTTTTACTTACCGGCGCCGGCGCCGGTCCGGCATTGAGTCCTGCCGGCGCCGTCGCCGTCGCCGGGGTAGCAAGCTTCCCACCGGTGCCGGCCGGCAAAATTGCATGTGTATTGCATATTTATATGAATTGTAGCCGTGTGAGTGTGTAGTGTGTGTGCTGAAGTCCGTGTCAGTACTGTACCACTCACCGGGCGTAAACCGGCATCGACATCGGCGCAGTGGAAAAACTAAAGCCCGGCGCCGGTGCCGGTGCACGGCCATGCCGGTGTCGTGCCGGTGCCGGGCCGGCTAATAGAAAAACGCCCAACCCCATCGTAAAATTCCAGTTATAAAATTAAAAGAAAAAACTTTTATATTATAACTACATATTATAAAACAAAGTCGCTTGCCACTGTCTGTCCGTCCCTATGTATGCTTAGATCTTTCCAACTAGGGAACGAATATTGATGTCACAATATATTCCTGACAACTGCATCGAAATCGGTTCAACTGTTTCTGAGATTAGCGTGCATAAACGCACAGACACACAGACAAAAATTACAAACATAATTATTTTGGGTACTATTGCGTTGATAATGGTCTCCTATAATATTTTTTTCTCATATATCTTCCATGTACAGATAGCGATCCGTTACGTTTTTATTATATCTGTAGATTAGGTTAGGTTATAATAGTACTGTTAAAATAACAACGCACGAGCCGAGCGAGCGTAGCGAGCGTGTCGCGACAGCAGAAGGAATTTTTGGTAAACAATATTTTATAGATTTCCTAAATAATTTCCGAAACTCTTCTTTTATAGACATTACCGGCTGCTAATTCGGTATTGTATAGAATACCTAGGTAAAGTATAAATTAAGTAATATTTCATTCATTACCTACACGTTTTAGGTATTCTATACATTGCCTAGGTATTGTAAACAATACCGGATTATACAGATTGCCGGTAACATTTAGCGTAGTATATCCTAGCTAATATTAGAAATGCGAAAGGAAGTTTTTTTTACAATTAGATAGGCAGACATTTGACCGCCATCGTGCCTAATGTTAAGCAAGATGCGGCCCAAGGTGGTACATGTTTGCCTATGAAGTGCCTATTCACTCTAGCTTTGAAGAGACCAATGTTGTAGTGCTCGAAGTTAGTTTATTTATAATAATACATAATAATAATAAAAATTAAACTTATAACACCCCGTCGTTTTTTGCGTCGGGGGTTAAAAATAAAATCAACACTACTTTGAAATAAATTACTTATAATAATGACTCCGTGGTTTTTATGTTCTCTGCGCTTGACCTGGCATTGACCCGCCTGCTCGAAAGCGCGCGAATTTTGAATTATAACTTCGCCGATTTTACGCGTAAGGCGGGGTATGTGGGCGGAGCAACCGTGGGATTTTTATTTGACTGCCGAGTCTTAAGTGTGACATAATAAATGGTAGAAACCGGGTAGAATTAGTAGAATCAGTGTGAATAACAGGCAACATTCTTTAATTGTCCGCCACCCCGTGAGCGAAACGCGCTCGCTCGATCTCGCTCTGTCGGTTGAGTCCGGCTGTGGAAGCCATTTTCTATTCTTGTGAATGTGACGAAGGAAATTTTGAATTTTCGGTTGTTAAAATTGTGTAAATGTGTGCCTGCATTTTGTATTGTTTGTGAATTGTGGTTGTGTATTAGAATTGAAGAATGTACGTGCTAAAACTCGGTCTGTGTTGACCTGCCCTCTTTCTTACACTGTCACAGAACGGGCATCGATTAGTGCAATAAGGCAGCCTGTAATAACGGCGAATCGAGGATTTGGACTATTTTGTGGTGTTACTGAGCCATGGGCAACAATGCTGCCACCGCCAATAAGAAGGTGGACGCCGCCGAAAGCGTCAAGGAATTCCTCGATCAGGCTAAAGAGGATTTTGAAGAAAAATGGAAAAAGAATCCTACCAACACCGCCGGACTGAACGACTTCGAACGAATAAAAACTCTCGGGACCGGCTCCTTTGGGCGGGTCATGATAGTTCAACATAAACCCACGAAAGAATATTATGCTATGAAAATATTGGATAAGCAGAAAGTAGTAAAACTAAAGCAAGTAGAACATACATTAAATGAGAAACGAATTCTCCAAGCTATTAACTTTCCCTTTCTCGTGAGCTTAAAGTTCCACTTCAAGGATAACTCCAACCTTTACATGGTGTTGGAGTATGTTCCTGGAGGTGAGATGTTCTCGCATCTGCGCAAGGTCGGCCGCTTCTCTGAACCTCATTCGCGCTTCTATGCTGCGCAAATAGTACTAGCTTTCGAGTATTTGCATTACTTGGACTTAATTTATCGAGATTTAAAACCGGAAAACTTGCTAATTGACTCCCAAGGCTACCTTAAAGTTACTGATTTTGGCTTTGCAAAGAGGGTCAAAGGCCGTACGTGGACACTGTGCGGAACCCCAGAGTACCTTGCACCGGAGATCATCCTCTCCAAGGGTTACAACAAGGCCGTCGATTGGTGGGCTCTTGGAGTGCTGGTGTACGAAATGGCAGCCGGATACCCGCCATTCTTTGCCGACCAGCCGATTCAGATCTACGAGAAAATCGTGTCTGGCAAAGTCCGTTTCCCATCTCATTTCGGATCGGACCTAAAGGATCTCCTCCGTAATTTATTACAAGTAGATCTGACAAAACGTTACGGTAATTTGAAAGCGGGAGTAAACGACATTAAGGGACATAAATGGTTCGCGAGCACCGACTGGATTGCCGTCTTCCAGAAGAAGATCGAGGCGCCATTTATCCCGCGCTGCAAGGGCCCCGGCGACACCAGCAATTTCGACGACTACGAGGAGGAGGCATTGCGCATTTCTTCAACGGAGAAGTGTGCAAAGGAGTTCGCAGAGTTCTGAGCGCGTTCGTGGTGCCCGCGCGCGGACTTATCCGTGAGTAGGCGTTTTGTATTAGTGAATATTCCGTGACAGAGTGTCGTGGAAAGTGAGGAGTGCGTGTCTCCGCCTGCAGCCGGGCGACTTGGACCCTGTGGCAAGCCGCCGCCTTTATATTTGGGATGCAGGCGAGCCGTTTGTAGAAGTGATTCCGATTTTTCGGTGGCGTTCATTTGCTTAGTGCCCTTTCAATTTGACATATAGAGCAGTATAGGAGGCTAAATTCCCTATTCAGGTGATGGTGCCATGGACTGTAACATCTACCATATTGTTGTCACCTTGTTTACTTTCTGAGTAAGTTTTGCTGAGTTGCTGCTGTCACAGCATTATTGGTATTTGGTGAGCGAGCTCTGTTGTTTACCATGTTTTTATTAAATCATTACATTTTTAGATGTAAATTGATCAAATCTTGTTTTGCCTTATATACAATTAATTAATCTTATTCAGATTTCTCAATTTTGATATCTTAAGTACATCACTTAATGTCAACTTAGGAGCTTTTTAAATACACTAATCTTTAGTTCATTGTCCAATTGAAATACCTAGAATACTTGATTTTGATGGAGTTTTTTATAGAGTTTTTAATTAATTGACATATTCGTTAATGGTTTTATTTATAGAGATAGTTGTTGTATCAGTTGATATTTTATTTAAGGAACGGTAACTACATCAATATATTTGGAGAGATTAATTTATTGTATTTGTATGTAGTTGTGTTCTATTGTGCAATTTGAATTATGTGTTTGTGATCTGATGTGAGGTTTTCATTTGGATTTTAAGTGTAATTTGTATAGTTCCTTATTTTCATAGATTTATGTATTATTATTGTGTATTCCGAAGACAGTGTCATCATCAGCCGGACCTCTAACGCAACTCTAGGACTTATTGCTAGCATCAGTACATTTAAAGCAATAATTTTTTAAGATATTTGAACATATTCCCATTTATAATCATAAATCTTATCAGAAAATTCTTTTATAAATATTTTCAGTGTTTACGCACAGCACAAATTAAATCAAGTGAATACATGATCATTGTTAATAGGAATATGTTTAAATTTTATATTAGTAAAACACTAACAATGCCTCTACGGCTATATCTTGTCATTGAGACTGATGTTATCAATAAGCATTAGTGTAGTTAAAAGAATTAATTTGGAACATTTAAGAGGTATAAAATGTACTTGTTACTTAAATTCTCTAGGCGTGATGGATGCAGTGATTGGATGACAGTGTTTATGCAAAGTTTGTTAGCTATTAGACATAGGACTTTGAATTCAGGCTGTACAAAATATCTATAGTTATTTGTAGTGCATTATACATTGTGGGAAAATTGTGCGCGTCTGTGGTAATAGTCACTAGGTTCAAATTAATAATGAGAAGGGTTCTTGTCAGAATTTGCACATTTTGAAACCACTAGATGTAACTTGTTTACATGTCCTATAGTGAGACAGTTACATTCAAATACCAATTCATATCAAGTTCTTTATAACTATTGATGTTAAAGTAATCTTCTGCTACTTATTTAGAATTTATCATTAGAATCTGACCAATCATTATGCTGTATCTTGTAACCTTTTAGACTTAAAGTCCCACTTTTAAAGCACTTAATCCTAATATTAAAAACAATGTCTTAACTGGTGAACAGTCTATACCAAATTATATTATTAATTTTCTAATCATATCAAAATGGTGTTATTTAAAATATGTTTGTTATGTACTTTAATATTTAGTTATCTTCATAATTGGTGCCATAATCTAAAATCATAAAATGTTTGCTAGGTTTCTACCTAATTTAAAATATTTTTATCTTATCAATTGTTAATATGAATGTTATAATACTAATACTGGATGCTACATTTGTCTGACCTTTTGTTGCACTTGTGTCAGTATTAAAATTTCATATTTTAGGCTTAATTTTCGTCCAAGGCTCGAAAATAGATAAAAATGATCCTTATGTACCTAGTCACACAGATTTACTTCAGTGAAAACCTATTTAGAATGCTAACAACTTTGGTATCAAAAACACTAGAAAAGTGTAGTAAATACCATGTTATTAATTAGGTAAATGTATTTCGTTCTTAATTAGTATTGATAAGTAAATGCTTAAAGGTGGGTTATAAATTCCTACCAATTGTCAACATGAATAAGACCTCGTCAATTGTGGTGTCATTACAATTCTCAGATCACTTTCAAGCATTGTTTCAGTGCCTTGAAAGAGATCCCATACAATTGGTTGTTTTCTAAAAGATTGCTTTCACAGCATTCTAAGAAAACAACTGTTTGGTCAATCTGATTGATCTATGAACCTGACATTCACCATTTGGACATTGTTTAGAATGTACCTAATTGATGTTCTGTTCTTATCAAATTTTCCAATCAATGCTATCGTCAAATTATGTTTATATACTTATAATATCTAACCTGTGTTTCTGTCATTGTATATAACTAGAGTGAATGTGTTCCTGATAATTAGGATGATATCAGCTTCGATATTCGCAGAACCTCATTCCATTAGCTTCACAACTTGCTCATCGACACAATGTCAACATTCTAAAGTGAACATTTTAAATGAATTTTGGATATTATAGTACTTTAGTGTGACCGTATGTGTATCTGCGAGCAATCTTATTTTGTATCTGTGCGAAGTAATATTAAAATGTTCACCTCTAGATCTATTATATTGAGTGCCTATAGCATTGAAAGTTCAAGTGTAAAAATCAGTTGATTTCAGTAATTATTTGTCACCATGTATTGATCTTCCATAAAATTACGATGAAATTAAAAATATCGATGTAACAGTACAGGCTTGTTTACTTTCTCCAAAGATTCGGCGTTATAATTTGAGATTGTAAAAGCGGGATCAGCTGTTATATTTGCCTAAGACATTTGGCAACACCCGCCAGATGTAAATGTGTTGGCTTGAGTGTCGAGGAAGTGTAGAGTTAGATCGTTACGGGTGATCTACATTGGGACAGCAGCTGCCCCCCCCCCTTATTACGTTTCTTGCAAAATGCGATTGCAAAAATTATTACAAATTTATCGCCGAATGCTTATAAAATTCGTATTTAGGCACTTAAATCACACAGGAATTGGCCATGGTAACGCTATAATTTTAGAATTTTCTATATCGCATTGCTTTTGCAAGATCCATGATAAGTATACGGATCATATTATAGCTGTATAGGTACTATTTATATTGCCATCAGTATAAAAAAGTAGATGCACTCACTCATTCCACTCAGTATATTCGTAACTGGATCCGGAAAATGGCCCATTCTAAATGAACCATTGTATTGTAAAAGTACACGTACCGTGTACAGGCAGACATAAAAACATAGACACACGTTAGCACGGCAGACCACGTCTCTGGCACGTGGGGTGCGTTAATACGTGGCATCCTAATAAAGCGAAATGCCCGGCATCGTGTACTGTGCATTGCCAACAGACACGTTTATCTTTAACTTGTTTTATTTCATTTTACTCTTTGTGGATTTGATTTGTGTTGGCATGTGTGGTATGCAGAGGTTAAGCGCATAAGGACAAGTCTTTGTTAGAGTTGCCTTGTCAGGTCAACACGGGACAACTGAACTCATCAAAAACTATGTGCCGCTTAACTTTGTGTCTCCACAAAAGAATAATGGATAGGGCGAACAAGAGGAAAAACATTGCAAAGTTAATATATAAATACCCACATAAGAAATGAGTACGAAACTCCATTCATACTTAAGGGTGCTTCTGGATATTCACGGTTTCACATTACGATCTGGCGCGCGTGTTCATACAAAACTAAAAAAAACAAGACTTCTGTGCCGTCATCGGCAGAGACGCGGCGTGTGTAAAAATTCGTGAATGTCAACAAGGTACAATCGTTATTGCACATAACATGAGCTTGGCATCTTCGCCTTGACTGAATAAACTTTCCAACCGATCGGCTTTGCCCTAAATTTCCTTTGCACTAGTAATTTAGCCGTAATAAGCAAAAAACAGTGGTCTGATTTCCAGAAAGTAGAGCTCCTATATCCTAAAGAGTTACCTATCTAGATATATACAGGGTGTAACAAAACCACATAGTATGGAGAATTCCTAAACAACTTAGGAATGTTCATACAATCTTGAAAAATAAACATGTGATTTCGAGTCTCAAATTCTGGAAATAGGTTCTCTATAGTGGGCTGTTTACATAGCTTTTCGCTTAACATACCCTTTCTGTTACACCCTATAGGTATATACCTATAACGATAGTCCATTGCTGATGTGCCTAAACTACTAAAAGCCGATTTTTATAATGGTCAGATGGCCCATCTGAAGGATAAATTTTATGCTGTCTTTCTCTAAAACTTGAACTTTACAATCACATGGGCTGTTGGGCCATTGGAAAATTCCGGCCCTAAGTGTACCGACGCGACCAGTTGGTGTTTCTCTCTGCTGGGTTTGGGTTGGCTCTTTGGTTTCCAAGTAAACAGGAAAGTATTGCCTGTGAACTCTTTAATATTACGATACTTAAGCACTTAATATTGAACATATAAAATCTGAATTTTCTGTGCTAGCTCGTATTTTTGTAGTCATCTCTTTTTTTTCTCGTTTAGACCAAATAAGACATTCCGTGAATTTCCTTTCTGTAAGTACTTTTCTGTTCTTCAGAGTTTCAGACGCTCACATGGCGTAACTTATGTGTGTACCTACCTATCCTGTAATTCTTTAGTTACGCTAACGTGATTTATACAATCTCAGATTCTACGTGGGTGTTTGGTTGTATATAATTCGTATAAACACGTCTAGGCGGCTGAAATACGTTTTTAGTCATCTGGTTTTATTATGTATATTTTCTCGTTTCCTGCAGCCGTATAGTTTGAGAGTTCAGCTATTGCTAGTGTGGAGGCAGTTCAGCATTCCAGCTTATGCAGCCTTTTAGATCTCCTAAAGAACATTGATCGTGGGAGATCCAGTCTCTAGAAAACACATAATTCCCTCGGTGTAAATAACTTACATGGAATTCGAGGCTCATTACTAAGCGAGCACTGATAGAATTCTGTTTTGACACGCGATCATTGGCCGTGGAACGAAAGGGTCATTATAAATCAATACAATGGACGTTCAACGCGAACAGTCTTTGAAGCACGTGGTATCTGCTGTCAGTAACGATTTCCGACGATTTTTGCATATACTGTCAATGAGTAACCAAGCTAAAGCAGGATATTGAAATTGCCGTGACTCCGAACATAGAGTAACTTATAGTTATACTCCGAATTAGGAGCGGAGTTTTGTTGACTTATGTACCTATACAGTATGATATGTATACAATATAGTATGTGTATTGCTTGCTTGGTTTATTTAGGACGATAAGATAGAACATTCTTTCGTTTCTTTATTTTACTTTATAATAAATTCATTTCTTCTATGCTGCTATGGGTGTGAAAAAAAGTATAATATAACAGCTGCTTCTCTTCCCGGGCATACTGTACAAGTCAGTAGAGGGACAAGAGGGTCTTGGTATTTTGTAGGCGATGGGCTGACCACCTGTCACTACTAACCGAACTTGTACATCTTCTATCTACGAGTATATACAGATAATAAAATTGTAACGGATCGATGTTTGTGCACGCTAATATCAGAAGCGGTTGGACCGATTTCGATGCAGTTTCCAGGAATATATTGTGACAGGTCCCACTTAACATAGGCTACTTTTTATCCCGGGAAATGTTTTTATCCCGGATAATTTCGACATTTTGTTTTTTCTGCAGACCACGCGGACGGAGTCGCGGGCGTCCACTAGTCTCAACTATACCTTCAAAATTGGTCAGAAGTGGCACCATGTGGTCCTATCGACCCTTGGTGCTCTGCCTACCCCGTAAGGGATAAAGGCGTGATTATATGTATGTAATAAATTCACAATACTTTTATGAGGACAGTAGTAAACTTAGTAAATATTTCGAATCAAATGAATCAAGAACAAACATTAATTGAAATTCCAATTGATATTTTGATTACAGAGCGTGAAGTGGGTGTACATATGATTTTATAGTTGGTCTCGCATTCGTCTGATATAACCTTGAGACTGGAAAGTGGTTGTGTTACGTGTTCTGCCTCACTTGTATGCGTGCACACGTTTGTCAGCGTATCGAGTAATCTGAAGTAATGAAAGAGCTGTTGGCTAGCAATTAGGTTGCCTCTAAACTTGTTAACAAGCGCTCATTGTGCTAGGAGCAACGTTTCGTCTGTTGTAGAGTTCCCTTTGGGATACAACTTTAGTATCTATTGTACGTTTAATACTGTTTTATATCCAAATGTTCTGGTTGCCAGATGTATATTTTCCTTGTCGCCAGTAAGTGTAAACTTGTGTTAATTTTCATATTCAAACTTGCTAATAGTAGCCAAGGTAAAGTTCAGTCGTTCTAGTTTTCGTCGTGTAGTGGACGTCGTCGGTTTGTAAGTATTGAGTACTAATACTATGTATTGATTTCTATAAAAGACGCCAGTCCTCAATGTCACTCACTCCACTCCCCAGAAATTGCCTCATACGTTGAATGAAGCAGGTGTGGACTGGCGAGCGCAACGCTCTTTAACGCATATTTTCCATTCGTAATTTATGCTATTGGTAGTAAATGGATGGTTGGTACAGCCAGTAAGGTCGCCTGCCTCAAGGTTTTTAAGAAACGAACGCGCGGTCGCTGTTTGGGCTATCGTTTTTGTCGCACTTATAAAGGTTTGTTTCTTTTATCGATTTACTTTGGTAGGCTTCTTTTAGAAACGGTTTGGTAATAATACGAGTGTGTTATTGATTCAATGGCTGTTGTCCGGGACTCCGTGCTCGTAGACTACAGATTTATGTGCAAAAGGTTTTATCTTTTACCCACACTTTGACCTGAAAAGCTTTTTATTTTTGTCGCGATAAAAGATAATGTCTCTCTCTCAAGTCTTCTCTACCAAATGTCATTGCAATCGCGTCAGTTAGTTGTTAATGAGAGTGTATGAAGATTTGTGGCTGCACTGTGAACATCTGTGACTGCATTCTTGTACTTTGTTTAATTTAGTATTATGTAATACGAAGCCTCGATTTGGCGCACGTAAGTTTGTCGGCCATATTGGAGAAGATGTCGTCATGAAACGACATCTTAAAACTGCCCATTCAACTAAAACAGCACTCTACGCTGAATATAATATGCTTCATTTATGGAGCGTGGCTATAAAGTGTCGTTTTCATTTTCATAACCGTAATTACTATTGAAAATGTGTCCCATTTAATGGTAGGACGTAAATGTTGGAAGAAGGTTTTGGTTTCATGTTTCGATAAGGTTCTTATATATTTTAACGGTAATGGCCTATTTGTGTCTTTAAATCTAGTACCTAAGTACTCAGTACCCGACGTATTAGTCTAGTGTGTAGGTATTATTTAATAAGTATTCTGTGCTTGATTGCATTATATTATGTTAATATTCTACCTGAAACTAAGCACCTAAGTGGCTTGTTTTGCATATTATCTTATTTCATTAAGATATAAGACACTGAATAGTGCTTACCTTATAAATAAATAAACATGGGGTATGGTTAGAACTAATAATCTAGATATTTTATCATATTAGCATATGAATCTCTGACCTGATATTTTGTTTGTAGATCAAAAAAAAGTTTTTTTAAATTGAAATAATAGAAGGCTTAAATACTGCTGAAGACCACCATACGACAAGGGACCAGAAAGACTGTTCAACTGTTCATCATAGCAAATGTTATGTCGGACTTGTAATATTCTAAGAAAAAACAGAATGTAAGTAGGTACTTAAGTGCATAAGAAGGATCCAATCTAGACAAATGTTCAAGAGATTTAATAGAACACAGGTGCACTATCTATTCCTTCACTCTCATTCTCATTGTCTGATGGGACGGAAAGGCGACATGGCTGGAAAGAGATCAGGCGCATTACCTGATAGTTAGACAGCTATAAGGATCCAACAGGACAAGAGTTGGATGTAAGCTGTACATACTTAAGCCTATCTATCTGCCTTCATGGACCTACGCGACAATTCAGCTTTATATGCTATCGAAAATTTAAATTTTCAGGTTGAACGTACGAATTTCGTAGATAATACTTATCTATCGTTCTGTTGTCTAAAGAGTAAGTAATCTTATCACCAGGTGAAGATAATACCGAAGCAATGCGGAGGTTATAATGTGGCCAGTAATAATATTTTTTTTATAAATCAAGGGCTTGAATTCTCAATGGAAGGGTCAGTCAATTCTTTTGATTAGGGTTTCGCTTTCGTGTTTGCTCAGCCCTCATGCGGGCAGATTCGAGCTACACGACGACGGGAGTTTAGGGGACTTATTGCCTTCAAAACAGGACAAGCAATTTCGGGTCCGTAACTTAGATGAATTGTTTTGGAAATCGCGAAATGAATTTGAATGAAGAAATGGTTAAGTGCGACAGCGTAGGCAGGTGGAGCTTAGAGTTGTCATACTTTACTGATCTGTGTGTACGATAGCTTTAAACTCTACATTACACTTTCCTTATAATACTCTGGATGTGTAATATTCTACCCTTATAATACCTTATAATACTCTACCCTACGTACTCTGGACGTGAATAAGGCCAGTGGGCCTGATGGTATTCCTGCAATTGTACTGCGTAACTGCGCACCAGAGTTGTCTCCTGTATTAACACGTCTGTACCGACTGGGTACCGAAGAAGGGTTTCTTAGGCACGGGCTGTACGTTAGCAAGCTTCCAAGACTTAGGTACTTGTACAGTCTCCAGTGAGAGTCGGTACAGACGTGTTAATACAGGAGACAACTCTGGTGCGCAGTTACGCAGTACAATTGCAGTACAGTTGTGCCGACCCTACTAATTATAGACCTATCTCGGTCACCTCCATACTCTGCAAGATTATGGAGCGTGTACTGAATGCTCGCCTTTTGGCATATTTTGAAGACAACGACCTACTCAGCGACCAGCAATATGGTTTTCGGCGTGGTTGTTCAACTTGTGATCTTCTTGCATTTGCCAACCATATTTGGAGCGAAGCAATTGAGAGTCTCACTCGATATCTCCAAGGCATTTGATAGGGTATGGCACGACGGCCTTTTAAGCAAGCTCCCATCGTATGGTATCTCTGATAATCTTTGCATCTGGATTGCTGACTTTTTGAAGAAGCGCTCAATACGTGTGGTCCTTGACGGTCATTTGTCTGATCAAATCACTATTGACGCTGGAGTTCCGCAAGGGTCAGTACTATCTGCAACCCTTTTCCTATTACATATAAACAACCTGCTTGTGCCTGGTTCCTTTGGGTGTGCAGATGACACCACTGTTGCAGATAGATACTTCTCGGGTGCGAGGGCTTCCAGAGATCAAGTCCAGTCTTATCGAGAGTCAATGAGAGAGAGTTGATTTGGCACTACAGGCAGTCTCCGACTAGGGCGAAGCCAATTTAGTCCAATTTAATACCTCTAAAACACAGGCGTGTATATTTACCACAAAACGGAGTAAGTTCGACCTGACTCCTACTTTCCAGGGTGTGTCCTTGGCAACGACTGACCATCTTCAACTCTTAGGCCAGGACATATCAGCAACGTCGAATTTTGGTAAGTACATCGGGTCCATAGCAAAAATCTCAGCTAAAAAACTAGGCGTCCTATCCAAGGTTAGGCGGTATTTTACTCCACAGCAACTATTGGCGCTATATAAAGCGCAAGTTCGCCCTTGTATGGAATACTGCTGCCACCTTTGGGATGGATCTGCTAAATATCAGCTAGCCGCACTGGACTCGATGGAAAAACGGGCAATAAAACTTATTAGAGATGAAACCGTAGCAAATTAGAAACTCCAGGACCTGACACAGCGCCCTAAATTGCTGCCTTGTCAGTGTTTTACAGGATACACTTTGGAGAGTGTGCGTGGGAACTTCACAATACAGTTCCACCAGCCCCTTGTTACCATCGAGATACTAGACGCAGACTAGCGTATCACCTTTATGTTGTTGATATCCCACCCATCCGCACCACATGTTATGCTAACTCGTTTGTAATGCGAACGGCTAAGGAGTGGAATGCACTTCCTGCCGATGTATTTCCCGAGCACTACAACATTGGTCTCTTCAAAGCTAGAGTGAATAGGCACATTCTAGGCAAACATGTACTACCCTAGGCCGCATCTTGCTTAACATCAGGCACGATGGCGGTCAAATGTTTGCCTAGCTAATTGTAAAAAAAAACATAACAGTATAGGATAATGTGCCAGTACCTCAACGTAGAGTTTGGATTAATATCGAGATTCGGCGGGAAAAGCTTGAAGGGTGCAGATGTAATTTTCTTGTGAAAATAAAATAAAAATTGTAAATGGCTTGCATGTGTTCGTAAAGTTATGTTTTCTAGTAGATAAGTTATATTTTGATTACTTGTGATGTGAACCTAGTGCCTGTGCATGGTTTTATACGCAGGTAAGCTGAGTAAAACTTTAGCCGGAACACGATTTCTTCATGGGCGCATGTAAGTTGTTTCTGCAATAATTTTTCATTTTTACTAACTTTACACTTGTTCTTGAGGATTTTCCCGACGTTTCCATTCATCATCATCATTATCATCCATCATAAATTCAGAAATCATTTACTAAAGACAATGGCTGTATGGGCTTAGTTTCTCTTGCCTTTCCTTCGGGAATAAATAAAAAAAAATGGATTAATATCATAGATCACAAAAGGTAGTATACGGCAAATGTAAAAAAGTAGGTATGTATGTATATATTCTTTCATGAAAATTCATAAATCGTACATAAATTACCGATGATGAACGAGCATAAATTAGGTACTTTTCAGGTTTCACCCACTGAAAACTCCAGCGATAAAAAGGAGCGCTATCTACATGATTGTTGTATATTTTATCTATCTTTTATGCAAAGAATAAGGAAGCTCCAGAATGTGTCATCAAAGACAAATATATGACGGGCATTGAAGCAAAAATCGACTCGAATGCCCCACACTTTCCTCCCTTCCCCACCGAGGATTATTGCCAGCTTATGGAATACTGCAACTTTTTAGGGTTTCAATAAAAACAATAGGTAGTAAAAATACCAATAGTAGTCAGTGTGAATATTATAAAGAAAATGAATTGCAAATACATATTGCAATGAATGAAATTATTTATTTACAAACTAGTGGACGCCCGCGACTTCGTCCGCGTGGACTGCAGAAAAATCAAAATGTTGAAATTATCCGGGATAAAAATATTTTCCGGAATAAAAAGTAGCCTATGTGTTAATCCGTCCATCCATATTTACAAACTTTCGCGTTTATAATATTAGTAGGATGAACAAATAAAATCTCTATACCTATCCTATAGTTTATACAGATTAAAAAACATTGGAGTGTCATTTTAATATTAAAATTATACTCCTTTTCGTCTCCCAATATCGATCGTCTGAAAATCATAATCTCTAACACGTTTGCACAAACATCACTTTTTATAATGTTCGTGTATGTACATGAAATTGTATAATTATTGCCTAATCGTCTTTATTGTGATGAATACTTACAAAAAGCATATTTTTTTACCCTATTTTTATTTATTAACAAAAATAGGGAAATAATTTGTATGTGGCATCACTATAATTTTCTCTATGAGAATTGTAAACAAAATGTAAAATACAATATTTAAATACCAAGGCTAGTAATTATCAGTGCCGTAAGTATGGCGGTGCCACTGGCACAAGGTATAGACTCTGGGGGGCGCAAGAATGGCCAATTGGCCAGACCAGGCAGGACTAAATAGGGCGTAGTTATAGAATGTCGCACAGGGCGCAGAAAGGTCTAATTACGGCACTGGTAATTATGCAACTTATACGTGAAATGTGATCCCAAAGTGTTTACTTAGTGACCCGGTACAATTTTTTCAGGTAGGGACCACGCAATTTGGAATAATTAATATTATTAGTTTAATACTATCCCACTGACGTCTACAGCCCGACTGGATGAACTAGGTTGATTCAACCGACTTAAATTTGCTTCAAAAGTTTTTGTGATCATGGGTTCTGGACCCTCCTTATTAGCTCCTTATAGCTTTTATGTTACTAATGATAGACTTTTGGATTATTCACGTGGTAAGTAAGATTTGTGTTTATTACAAAAACGTTTACGAAAACCAATTGCCTAACCATGTAGGCAAGGGGAGGTACGTAGTGAGATAGAACTAACTTATGAGTCCTGAGTTCCCTCATAAAAAAGTTGGTACATTTTTAGAACACTGCTACTTCTGTCAACAGTAGGTGAACAGGAACAGTTGTTCCATTCCTATTTTTACTCTGTCCAAGGGCGCGTTTGAACCTTGGTCTGACCGTCGGAATCAGGGTTTCACCTTGACGGGGGCGTTTGCCCGTTATCTCGGATGAAATCTTTGAAAACTGTAACAGGTTAATTTCTACAAGTTGTTATAATTATATTTTGTTGT
The DNA here is from genome assembly GCA_014607495.2 of Carposina sasakii. Taxonomy (NCBI): domain Eukaryota; kingdom Metazoa; phylum Arthropoda; class Insecta; order Lepidoptera; family Carposinidae; genus Carposina; species Carposina sasakii. The sequence goes on from CP053161.1 coordinate 6,088,790, forward strand.
TCGGACGTGGCATTTTCTGTTAGCGTTTAGGTACATACATGGTCTTTTCAAAATTAGTGATTACCTTTTGACACGAGACTAGGTAGATAAAAAGAAACAACTTTCACTATGGGACCAACTCCGAAATAGTGAAAAAACGATTCCGATTTGGTACCAACTTACATTTTAGAATCTGTCTAACCAAGTGTTTTGACCGAGCAATAGGTATGTATTCGACTTATATGTTTGTAGATTTTATCTTTATTATTCACTTAATGCTAATTTAGCTTTAGAAACACTTTACTTACCTTAGATATAAAATTTTTAGGTCTCAGGACGAGCTGGAGAAATTTCTTATTGGAAACTGGACTCACTGAAGTTATTATAGCATATTCAAAACGCCTGTAGGTCTCGTCGCTTGTCCTCTTTGGTCACAGCTTCGCAACCATGGGTCTACGAGTAACATAACCGACAGCAAACGTGTTTTGAGCCCTACTCACTTTCCAAATTCAATGAAGTAGCTAATTTTTATGAAAAATAGCATGCATTTACTTAAATTACCAGCTCATCCAGTTGGTCATGCAACAAACACACTTTTTACTTAATCTAGGTACCTGAAAACAGACTAACCACCACCTGCCTGATGACGAGTCGGAGATGCAGATTCGAATATCGGTAACAACAATAGGTAAGTTTTTTTTACTAAAGGTTGGGAAATGTTGGGAAAACTGGACTGAGGTGAGGTGGCTGAGGCTGAGGTGAAGGGATTCGGAGTAAGAGTGAGTAAGTGAATAAAGAAGGAACGGTTTTCAAGACTAATAGAATATGCAAAAAAGGAAGGAAACATCGAGGGAAAGGAGAATGTTAAATGGTCTGCCAAATACATAACATTACTGTGGGACTAGGGGAAGGCCAAAAGGGGATTTGTTGCGTGTAAGTTGTATAGCATGATCTTGTTTCCCTCTTCCTCACAATGAGAGTCCCAGAGAAACTTTCTTACAATAAGGCAATTATTACCTAGGCTATTTATGTATTAAATCAATACATTTATTTGGAAGTTTGGCACTTTAAGTTCAACCTCCAGGACCCCAATTGATTTAGTCAATTTAGAGCAGGTTCACGAGTTATATTTGAATTGGGTAATATTGAATTATCTTTATAATATTTCGGTAAGTACATAAAAATTGTTTTTGAAGGGTAGATTTAGGTAAATAAATAAAATACCTAACGAACCTACCTACCGTGCCAAGCATACCTATATATACAATACACCTGTCTTGGTTCTCTCTTATACACGTGCCAGTATTTAATAATTATAATTGATATTTTTATGCCATCGTTACCTAAAGATTGATTGTTTTCTGTACCTACAGGAAAGTTATTTCTGAGTTAAAAATAAATGATTTTTTTGTATAATTTTCCTCCTTGTATTTGTAACATTTTAAAAACCATCTGTCAAACCTTGGCATCGTATTCGCCTATATTGAATAGGTATGCAGGTCGTAAGAGTCGACTGAGGAATCTAGGGGCGGTCTTTCAGGCGATGAGTTAGCAACTTGTCATAGATCTTCTACATCTGGCCCCTCTACGTTAATGTTGCTGACAGTTGCTGTTAATAATCTACTTCATAATCTTTCCCAGCTCCCTGCAAGAACTGAAACCTGAAAGTATGTAAATACTGATACTAATCTGAATCGGGCTTGCTGTCGATGGTTACTATAAAGCAGCTACGAGTATCTCTAATAGAAATAACTATAAAAGACCTAACTCTCATGTCGTTGTATCCGAAATTGCTAACGAATTTCCAAAAACGCTAAAACTCTAAATTTACCGCTAGAAAGCTCTGGGTAAACATAATAATATATTAGCGATATAACATGATATTGCTGGTATATTTTTGTCCGGCTGTCTGTTATAGTTCGGGTTTTGGCATATTATCAACATATTTTTTTTGTCTAATGCTACTGTACCTACTATTCCTGTACAGCATTGCTCTTGCGCCTGACCAAGGACGGTGTGGCCTTGAGAAGGTACATTATAGACAGATTGTAGACATCATGTCTGCATGGATGTATTATTATAATCTTCTTCGTCAGCCTATTGTAGACCACTGCTGGACGTAAGCCTCCCCCAGAGCATGCCACATGGCTCGTTCTCCCGTTTTTGCTATCCAGTCACTACTAGCCGCTCTCTAGCCCCCCATGGAAGTGCATTGGAGATAACCCAAAAACGGCTAGGATAGAGTTCAAAATATAGTCACAGTGCACACGTTCCAGACTTGTCATCCAAATCTCTAGGTTTAGACTCAGGTAACTGGCTTACAAATATACAATTACTCAGTTTTGAAACTATGTGCTTCTTATGTTATTCCTACGAAGCATGATCGCTAGAGCTATTACAAACACTTGGATAGACCGCAGTAGCGGTCATCACCAAGGTCGACCAATAACCCACAAATCGATTTATTTATGGCTCCCAGAGTTTACTGGGCACCAACTGTTACTATTAACACTAGTATTATTCTGAATTCAATTGACGTTAAAGCACATACTTAATATAATATTTATAAGTAAAGTCCGTTCTATAGAATAATTCCTGATTTCGTAACCAACATTTCATGTATGTAGTAACATAAATAATGTAACACACACTCACTGAACGCACATAGTAACTAGCGCTTTCATTAAAAAAAAACTATTTGGTAAAACATGAGTAAAACGCATGGATTTGGTATCTCCTCAACATTTCTATGGTAAAACGCACTTTAACTATCTGTAAACTACTGTCAAGCAAGCCAGATTTGACCGTGGCGACGACAGTACGAATATTGGAATGCCAAACGCTGATATTGTTACGTTTATTTGAAGGTCTGTATGACTGGACTGCCATGAGTTACGGAGCCAAGACGTGGAACCTGACGGTGGGACTGGCTCACCGATTGCATGTCACTCAGAGGGGTGTCTATTAGAATACAGATTTTTTTGATATCGAATTTCATTTTACCGAAAACTATTCCACAATTTTTAATATATATTTTTTTCGATTCATCGAAATCGCTGTTTCATATACTTAATCGAAAAACGTTTCTTGAAAAAAAATCTTTTAAAGTTGTTTTGATTACCAGAAAAACGGTATATCGAACTTAAATTTCATAAAAGTATTAAGTTATCGATGAAACTATTCGTAAAAAACACGTTACAATGTGTATCGAAACCCATAATACTTTTTCACATAACAACTTTTTAGTATTAATCAACTATGTAACATGCACGCAAGCATGCAGTATGCAAGCGAGCATGGAAGCAAGCATACAGCATGCAAGCAAACATACAGCATGCAGCAGGCATGGTTTCTGTCACGGCTCCGGCGCTACGGGGCCCAGGCGGTCTCACGCGAGCTTATCGTCGCAGATGAATGTAACGCTCACCACCGCACCTTCGGCTTGCATTTCACTCTAGGGGCAGGGCAGACGAGACTGCGTGGAGTCGGGGTAACTGAGTCGATTTTTTTGATATTTTTATATATTTTTTTATTCATCCTAATTTATGTTTTAAATAATGCCCTAGAAAGAAGAACTGATTAATTGCATGATATCGTATTTTGCCTTGTCCATTGATTTATTGAAGTAAAAATCGATGTTTCAATTATTTTGCAAATTGAAACTTACGATAAAACAAAAATACGAACAAAACTTCGATGTAACATAATTTCGATAAAATGTATAAAACATGAAAACAAATAATGATGAACTGTGTTTTTAGATAATGTATATTCGAGGAAATGAAATTGCGATGTAACCTAATTCTAGGATTTGTTAAATATTGTACTAAAAGTTCCCTTGGGGGTTCCAATCCAGGGTTTGTCTCGGTATGTGGTTTTCCTCCCTTCGAAGCGTGTGGGCGATCTAGTTCCACTTGCTGCGTTTAATCTGGCGGTCGATTCGGGTCGCAGCGTTCCCACAGCTCTAAGTTCGAAATTTCTCGGGCCAGTAAATACCGAGAATATGGCGAAGACAGCGGTTGACTACGACCTGGAGCCGGTGCGAGATGTCCTTGGTAACCTTCCACGTTTCACTCTTCGCTCTTGCTTTGGCGATCTTTGAAGTGACGTCCTCTTAATACCTAAATAATAAAGATAAAATAGTAATTTTCAATATACCTATTTCCCTACAGCTGTACCAACGTAGTATATTGTTAACTGGTTGTTTGAACTACGCAAACACATTCTGTATAGCTGAAGCGGATAGGAGATTTTCGCATGATAAAAGATCTCATTTTCATAAAAAACATGAAATTACCAGACAAGAAGGTTTTACATTGTTCCCGTGGTTTAATGACCTAAATAATGGGCGGCTATTTGGCGAAAACGCGTAATTACGTTGCGTAGGTTTATACGATATTATTTGGATCATGAAGTCTTAGTATCTATGCATTTAAATTTTTATCCGAGTAATGTTGTAGACATATAGACACGGATGTTTTCCCGAAATATGGGGTAGTTAGAATTAGAAGATCATAAAAGAGATCTCACAGCCACGTTTAGGATAGCGGGGTCAGATATAATTAGTGACAAGTTGCTAGCTTAACTCCTGAGAGATTGCCGGACATGCACGGAAGATGCAGCTGATGTAATGAGGAATGTACACATATTAACTCTTCTGTTTAAAATTTTATATAACACATCCTCTCCTCCAGTATACCTGCGAGAACGTTTCGACTATCTCTTTCCACGAGACCGCCCCTTGCGCTCACCAACTGCTACTCTACTTAGAACTCCCCAGCACAATTCTATCGCTTATATATAACTACTCATATACCGTGTATGCAGTCAAATTGTGGAACTCTCTGCCTCACACCGTGAGGGATTGCCAAACTATTGCTACATTTAAGAAAAGGTTAAAGAACCACTACCTCTCGCTTTAATAGATATATATTTAATTAACAGATATTTATGTATATTATTTTATTAATTTTATTTATTAGATTAGGGTATGTATTTATTTGTTAAATTCAAATTTTATTATAGATTCTGTGTACACGCATCTACCTTTTATATTTAATTATCAATTTCCCTAATGGTTTGCTGGAAGAAATCTCTCTCAGAGATAAGCACGCCTTTGTACATTTTATTTCATAATTTCTGTCTGTATATAATTGTATGTGTACAATAAAGAATAAGAATGTATTCTAGTGAGGACCTGCATCAGCACAGGATAGAAAATGTTGTGTAGGAAATTGATGATAGTATGCATATAATGTACTATCATTTATTTCGTTTGTACACTTGCTTATACATATAGTTTGAGTTTGTCTACCGGTCTTATGGTACCCATCAGCAGGCTTTACCTTAGGAAGATATGATAATACTATCTGAAGATGAGCCTAGCCACTTTTTGTTCGTATTGTAAGTGATCCTCATGTTCCAGAAAAAAATGCCTGTCCGAAAATTAAAGACAGACTTGACTGCAGGAACTGGAAGTCGATGACGAGAATGAGGTCTGGTGTGCGATTATAGTAAATGGAGGTCCGTGATATCTGCTTACCTCCCCGAAATAAAGGCGTGATGTAAAGTATTAAGTATATGTCACTACATAGCTATTATAAAACAAAGTCGCTTGCCGTGCCTGTCCGTCCATATGTATGCTTAGATTTTTCAAACTAGGGAACGGATTTTGATGCGGTGTTTTTTAATAGACTGATTCACGAGGAAGGTTTATAATGTATAACTAGGGACCCGCCCCGGCTTCGCACGGGAGTAATGCACTCTCTCGCGGGCGAAGCCGTGGGCGGCCGCTAGTATGTATATATTTAATCTATTTATAGGTTAGATAACACACACGGTTGTGTTCCCAAAATTGGGTAGCCAGCCCCCCTAGCATGACCACGCATCGTGGATATCGTATCGTACGATATTGTATCGTCTCTATACAAAATTCAACATGGCGGCTATATTTATCGTAATTTGACAGGCTAAATGTCGATAAATCGGTTTATCATATCGTGTTTCGCAGGTCATGCTACTTGGGCAGAACTACAGGATCATAAAGGAGATAGCGAGGTTTACAGAGAGGTTTTCAATAAAATTTCGCAATCTATAGGTAGGTATTTTCATATTTTAATGTAAAAGATATATGCGAATACATATTACGCAAGCAACGTGTTCATTATCTCTGAATATGACGTCTATTATGTGATGAGATAGCTGAAATAATATGAAGATAGTTATAGTAGAATACCTATTGAGTGTAGATAGTAGCAGAAAGTAGCCCGTGACTTTGTTAATCGTGGAGATTAACTTAATATTCGATGTTGGGGAATGGTGGAGCTAGCCTAACGTTAAATTAAGGGTAAATGTACTATACAGTACTGTCCTTCCTTACTAATATAAATGCGAAAGTAACCCTGTCTGCGCGCTTTCATACCGAAACTACTGAACTGATTTAAATGAAATTGAGTACCTACACAGGTAGGTAGTCTTGAGCCTAGATTATTTTCTGCAGGTTATGCGGATGGAGTAGGTACCTACACTAGTATACTTACTACTCGAATAGTTTTAAAAACACACTAATTATGTGCAATTTATGTATTGCACACAAAACTTCTATGCTGCTCTGGGAGGTAAAAAAACCTACCTATAATACTACAGCTGCTTCTCTTCCCGGGCATACTGTACAAGTCAGTAGAGGGACAAGAGGGTCTTGGTGTTTTGTAGGCGATGGGCTGACCACCTGTTACTACTAACCGAACTTGTACATATCAACTACATATACCCTCAAAATTGGTCAGAAGTAGCACCATGTGGTTCTATCGGCCTTTGGTGCTCTGCCTACCTCGTAAGAAATAAAGGCGTGATTATATGTATGTATGTATGTTACGTATTGGTAACAGCAAACAAATTAGCAAAGTGAAGACATCCTTTATACCTAATGGATTCTCCATTCCCAACTTCTTCCTGAAAGTTCAGCGATTTTAGCTATGTAAAACACACCCATTTTCACATCTTAGCAGCGTCTCTGTTTATTAATCGCTGTTTTTCTACCCTTAACTTAAGTTGCCACCCTTAACGAAGGGTACGTACTCTATACCTCAAATAAAGTAAGTTTAACTAAAATGCTGGGAAACGATGTAAATTTTTTTAGAATTTTTTTTTTGTTGTACTTGATCGGCCGTTTATAGTTTCCAGTATTTATGCTAGTTTTTTCATAGACAGATATTAATTATTTCCCATGAAAAAATCTTGCTACACGCTTCAATGTGCATTTATGCAGAAAAACGCAGTCTATTTACTCAACTTTGGAAACCAGGTATGCTTCCATGGAGAAAAATGATCGTGATAATGAGGAGATTCCGTAGTTTTCGGGAATTCTACTCCTGTTACCGGCAAGCTTGGCATGATCTGCGAAACACGATATGATAAACCGATTTATCGACATTTATCCTGTCGAAATACAATAAATAGGTATAGCCGCCATGTTGAATTTTGTATAGGGGCGTTACGATATTGTACGATACGATTTCCACGATGCGTGGTCATGCTAGGGGCCCCCCTTTCATTGTGAAAAACCATACGATTTTTATTGAACAAAAGTTTATGCTTATTTTACTACCTTGAATTCCCCTAATTGATTTTCCGTATTTATAGCGGTACTTGTTTTATTTATTTGCCATTTGATTGAATTAATATAGGTATTCCTTCCAATTAATTATTTTGAAGTGAAAATTATTAAAATAGAAGACGAATGTCAATGTGCTTAGCTTACATAGATATATGATGCTTTTTTTTTTATAAAGTCCATCAAATAAAGCCAATTAAGGTTTTCATTATCTATACTTAAACAATTAAAATCAGCAAAATCAAAAACAGTGCATAAGATGCGTGTGTTTAGCTCTAGGCCAGAAATACTACGTATAGATTATAATAATGATTCTTGTGTTGTGTGAGGGCTTATGTAATTGGATAAGTGTATGTGAGTGTGAGTGCGTCTGTAGGTTTATCACCATGGAATAAAAGAAAACAATAATCACTTGGGACCAGACCACTACCAACAAACAAATCTAGCAAGTTCAGGTGGTGTGATAGGGAAGGCCAACATGGAGCCTGTTAACAGTGGGATTTGTGGTAGTTATTTTGTTACTTCATTCTTGTCTTCACCTAAGCATAATAAGACCTTTTTCTTAAATGTGGGTTTACTTGAGTGAAATAGGTCTATGTCTGAGAAAAGAGCATTATATGTATGTATGTATGTTACGTATTGGTAACAGCAAACAAATTAGGCGCACTCCATAAGAGACTCTCCGTCCATAGGCATTTTTAAAAATAGGTTAAGAAACTATTACCTGTCTCTTCCTTAATTTTTTCACTGTGCTATTATCTGATATAGTTTGAATAGGTCACAATATAATGTTTGTATGTATTATATAGATAAATTAGTATGTAGTAGTATTATAGATATATATTTTATTATATATATGTATGTCCCTATTATGTATGTATCTAAGTAGATAATTAAGTATTGTTATTATTTAGTAAATATATTTAAAGTTTATTTATATTTTAATACGTGTGCACATATGATATTCCTTTTATATATTATAAAATTTTCTTTGTACTTAATGGTTTGCTGGAAGAAATCTCTTTTAGAGATAAGCTCGCCTTTGTACTATTTCTTTTACAACTTACTGTCTATGATAAAAATTTATGTGTACAATAAAGAATACTAAGAATACTAAGTGTTTGGTATCCTAATACATGGACAGTTAGATGCAAAATTGGTGCGAGAGAATGGAGTGGCAAAGAGCTTTGTATGTCTGGTTCGCCTAGACGGAACAGCCAGTTTCCAAATTTCGGACACTAAACGAGGACAGTCAAGGTCACCCGAGCATACGTCATGCAGAAGCGACATGTCGGCTACAACACGACACTGTTTTAGTGTCGTTAGGTTAAAATGTTTACAAGAATCCACATAACTTATGTTTGGCCTGTGTGTACGAAAGTTAAGGAATTTAAGGAACTTTTGTTGCATAGCTTCTAGTGCATTTTCGTGAGTAACGTATTGTGGATTCCAGATCGGGCTACAATACTCAAGTACACTACGAACATATGCAAAATAAATTATTTTTATACAAGTAGGATCAGTAAACTCTCTACATACACGTATCAAAAACCCTAAGTTTCTATAGGATTTCTTTTTTTCATCATCGTTTCAGCCATGAGAAGTCCACTCCTGAACCTAGGCCCCCTAATAATCTCCACTGCGACCTCATAGAAGCAGCCTGCATCTAGCAGATATACCGACAATCTTGACTAATCTGTCCATTCATCTCGGGAGTGGCCATCCCACTCTACTTTTTCCAGTACGTGCTCTCTACCCTGAAACCCTTCGGCTCCTTCAGTTCCTCTAGTGAACTGCATAAGTTAACAGGACCGTTGTGCTGTATCGGTGACCAATATCGGTGATCTATGACGGTCAGTATATGACGCTTACTCTTGCAAATTTATCAATGGCCCGGTGATAGTTATATAGCAAGTAAGATATATAGCTACTTGTTGGATTTGAGCCACATACTCCGACAAATTAAAATACCAAGTATTGTTAAATTGAACAATGCTGACGTAATTTGTTTATTTATAACATAACAATTTGGCAAGCGTCCCTGTATACTTAAAGATATATTTTGCGAATATCACTATGGACGTAGGTAGGTACTTAAACATGTTTTATAATGCAGATTAGTTGGTTGCCTGCGACTTGTGAATGAACCCTATGGCTATTGAGAAACTGGATTTAAAAAGGAACTCAGAACTGAATTTTCATTAGCGACACAATGTGCAGGTTTATATCAATTGGGAGTCGTCATTATCAGAAATTGACATTTTGTCAAAGTCGAAGTCGTCATTCTGAAGTTTAAGACATTTTTGAGAAGTCGACCTTATAAGCTGAAAGGAAAATATGTCGATACAATACGGCAATGACATAATGTAGAAAAGAAGTAATTTCTTTTTTAAAAATCGATTACTTCGCTTCGTAAGATTATACTGAAAGAGCTACTCTTTCTCTACTAGAAAATAGAAAATACGAGAATTAATGCCGACATTTTTTTATTATAAATCAGCAAAAATAAACAGAGATAACTCAATGACGCATCCCACATACGAGTACGCAAATATAAAATCGGTTTATTATGATATCTCACTATTTGGCCAAACCTGTCGGAAAAAATAAATGTGTAAATCTATCCAAAAATAAAGTTAATACTACCGCATCCATTTTTAGTCTAAATGTGTAAATAATCGTACTAAAAGTCTCAGTAGTCCGATGATCAGAAATCATCTGCATCATCGGACTACTGAGCCGAAAAAGTCTCAGTAGTTCGATCATCGGACTACATCATCGGACTACTGATACTAGGGGACATTGAAAAGGTCTAAAGTTGTTTGTACTAGGATTTTAACTTTAATAAAGATAGGGTAAGTATATTTTATTTACCTATCATAATATTTCCTATCCCACGGATGTACCAAAGTTATTGAGGTAAATTTTTATTTTTTTTCTATATAATCGGCGTAATTTGTTACAGATTCAATGAGGAAAAAGAATATAATATTGGTAGGTATAGGAAAATTAAAGGTAAAATAAAATTTATAGCCTTGGATCATGTGATGGGAGTCTACGAAATTCAATGAAATTAATTCTATTAGTTTAGTAAATGTTTCTTTTTCCAGAAAATATAGAGTACTAGTGGACGCCCGCGACTTCGTCCGCGTGGACTGCAGAAAAAACAAAATGTCTAAATTATCCGGGATAAAAAAAAAATCCCGGGATATAAAGTAGCCTATGTGTTAATCCAGGGTGTCAGCTAACTCTATACCAAATTTTATTAAAATCGCTCCAGCCGTTTTTACGTGAAAGAGTAACAAACATCCATCCATCCATACTTACAAACTTTCGCATTTATAATATATAACTTTCAACCCTTATTTCACCCCTTAGCTGGTCGAAATTTCAAAAATGCTAGAACAAATGTTTAATGATTTCTTATCAAGTGCTTAAATATAAAGTTTCATGGTTTTATCTTTTAAAATTAAGAAATCCCATACAAACTTTCAACCTCTATTTCAACCCCTTCATCCCTTTTTTTCGAAATAAAAAGTAGCCTATGTTCTGTCTCAGGGTCTAAAGATTGTCTGTACCAAATTTCATCAAAATCGGTTGCGAGGTTTAAGCGGGAAAGCGTAACAGACAGACAGACAGACAGAGTTACTTTCGCATTTATAATATTAGTTGGGATGGGATTCTAAAAAAAATACATTTGAGTCTCATGTTCTGTAAATAGGTTTATTTATTTAGGCTTACCAACTATGTATACATATTACTACATTTATAGTAACTTTAACATTTTTACTTATAATATAAGTAAGTCCTTTTGTTACACCCGTATAAAATTGTTCTGCTGGGGGTGAGGTTATCACAAATTATAAATTTTCTGTATATTCATTCACGCAATTGTCATTTTGATACGTGTGTAATAAACTTACATAGAGTCATCTAGAGTAGTAAAAGCAATTTATTTAATGGAATTGGCTTGGTGTGGGGTCATAGGTGTTTTGTTTATGGTTATTGCAGTCTCGAAGATCTAAATTTAGGCAAGAAATGTACAATTTAGATACAATCGCACTTATCTTGTGTCGTGTTGTAGCTTACCTATAAGCCTACATTATACTTACATATATACATATAGTCACGCCCATTATTCTCCAAAGAGCGTGGGCAGAAGTGTGCAAATCACACACCCACTTTTTACCAGTTAGCCTATTAAGTCCCACGTGGTAATGGGTGAGCCTAATGCCTCTTTTCGGGTACAAATTTATAAGTTATATTTTCCGAGCACTACAACATTGTTCTCTTCAAAGCTAGAGTGAATAGGCACTTTCTAGACAAACATGTACCACCTTAGGCCGCATCTTGCTTAACATGAGGCACGATGGCGCTCAAATGTTTGCCTATCTAATTGTAAAAAAATCAACAATCTTGCAATATAGAAATCGTATAACTTAAACGTGTACCTTCTTAGACCTTTAGCTTTCACACAGGGTGTTTACAGGCCTGAATTCAGCCATGTTTCACCGAGTGGCGACCGAGTTAATTAATCCGCCCTGATTGTTGCCAGCTGTTGGGGTTTCTCGTTAACTGTACTATTTGCATTTGTTGCTGACTGTACACTGTAAGTCCTACGACCTTGGATGAAATTATTACTAGAATAAGTTTATTCACCTATCTGTACCTACTTACAAATAATTTAAAAGTTTGTATCAAGTAGTACAGAATTATAGACATCAGAGATAGATTAAGTAACTAACAGATTATTAGGTAGGTGTTTTCTATGTACCTACTAATAATAATTTATTGGTACATGGAGAATACCCACCTAATAATCTGTTAGTTACTTAAATAACTAATGTTATTATCTATATACATATTATAAAATTGTAACGGATCGCTATCTGTACATGGAAGATATATGAGAAAAAATATTATAGACCTTTATCAACGCAATAGTATCCAAAAGAATGATTTTTGTCATTTTTTTCTGTTTGTTTGTGCACGCTAATCTCAGAAACGGCTGAGCCGATTTCGATGCAGTTTTCAGGAAAATATTTTGGCAGGTCCCACTTAACATATGGGCTATTTTTATCCCGGGAAAATGTTTTATCCCGGATAATTTCGACATTTAGTTTTTTCTGTAGTCCATGCGGACGGAGTCGCGTAGTCCACTAGTTTAAAATAGGTTTAGTGATAGTTCAAAATATGCACAACCAATAGCATGTTTGGCTAGGCGTTTATTATCATAATGATACATGAAAATTTAAGCCTTGGTATAATTATACAAAAGCTGATGTTTTACTTTTGTCAAAGTGTCACAATTGCATCCTGCTATGGAAACAGCGCGGGCGTGGGTGTCCGCCATTTTAAACAACTTTATGTCTTTGCATTGACCCTAATTTTCTCCTGATGGTAAGCTATGAGGTCATATTTGATATTGGAGTTCATTGACCTTGCAATTGATGCGTGTTATATAAAATGAGTTTTTGGTTTACAATTCTTTTTTTACTCACCAGATACTTTAGTAGGAGTTGTGCCCCATACAAAAGGGACCTAAATTGTTCCTTTTGAGGTAGAATTGTGTAATTTTTACCATGAATAGAATGTGTTTCTAGAGAAACACCAAATGAGTTGGACCCGATTACTAGGCAATTATTATTTATTTCAAATGTACTTATGTACAGGAAAATTATAGAAATTATTAAAAATATAAAATTATCTGCAAAATTAACACATCTTTTTCTTCTTCTTTCTTGTCAAAAAAAAAAAATATTTAAAAACTTCGAATAAGACGCTGTTGGCTTCAAGCGGCCAGTAAGGTCCGTGACCGCGGAGGTTGGTTGCTAGCAGCAACAGAATGTACTAAGACAATTATTTTCAGATGTGGAGGGAAGTTAGATTCGTCCCCTGGGCGCCAGGGGAGGGGGTTGAAGGGGTAAAAATAGGTACCTTGGTAATAATTTTTTTCTCACTAGATCATGCTGTTAGGGTGTGTTTGGTATCGTTCTCGAGTAAATGGGATACTGGGAATTCATTTTTGATACGTTTAAAGTACCTTTTCATACAAAATTTAAAATATTTTTGCAAAAATCTGAAAAAATAAGTAAAAAAATTGCAAATTTTTCAATTTAAATCAATATAATCTTCCAAAAACTAAATAAAATGGCAGTAATAAAAATACTATATTAAAGGCAATTTAACGTAGTTTTTTAAAATATACACATTTTGTAAACTTTTCATACAAAATCTATTAGCAAAAAAATGTTATATGGGTTGTACTATGACACTGCACCAAAGCTGGCTATAGTAAAACGAAATTGGAAAATGTTCTGTAGAGGTAAGAAGCGTTGATGTTTATTATTTGTTTTGTGTTTATTATATTGTTGTTTTTATAATATTATATTTATATAGTGTTTAAGGTTCTGTAGTTAGCAAAAACCCCTTCTTTACCATAAAAGTATATCCATAAAGTACCACGAAGGAGACCAAAATTATTATTCTAGTATAAAATATAGGATAATACAAATACTCTATAGTCTTCCCAAAAACCCTTATTTACTACAAAAGTATATACATAAAGTACCATTAAAGAGATCCCAAAACACGTTTAGCATAGTTGAACCACATGTAAAAGATCAGTGATTAGTTTCTAACTACCATATACCCAGTATCAGTTTTACTCGAAAACGATACCAAACACACCCTAACAGCATGATCTAGTGAGAAAAAAAATATTATCATGGAACTTATTTTTACCCCTTCAACCCCTCCCCTGGCGCTCAGGGGACGAATCTGACTTCCCTCCACATCTGAAAATAATTGTCTTAGTATATGCTACCTCAAATGGAACAATTCGACCACTTACAACTTCTACTACTTAAGTAAAGAATGCATAATAGTATCTTGCATAATTCGTTGGTGCATAATGCGGGTAGAGTTATTTCCTCAGCGAAAAACTGATCATGACGCTACTACGAGTACTTTTCGGTTTAGGTACTGATGTTTGACCAAAAAAATATTGACAAATGGTCATTCGACAAACAACGTTTCACCAAATGTTCATTTGGCAAATGAGACATTAGATAAAAGTATCATCTTACAAAAACTCACTTAGCAAATAATCCATTATCCAAACACTACTTGTTAAATATTAAAATGTAATTGACCTTTTTTCATTTCACCAAATAATATGTTTCGCAAATTAAGCTTTTGTCCAAGTGTCATTGTACTTATTTTTTCAAACATTACGATTTAGTCTGTTGGGTAATTTATTCCGCTACCCTCTGTTCGCCGTGAGAATGAATTTGTTGCACTGCGATTTGAGGATAAATGCAAGAGAAAGAGAAACGTCCTAAAGTCGCTTCTGGCACTCGACGGCCGCTGCCACGGTACGCTCGCTACGCTTGCTCGGCTCGTGCGCTGTATTAACATCAACCTAACCCGCTTCGTCGCTTCGCTCCTCGCTAACCTAAGCTGTATGGGTATGACCATAATATCAGTATACCTATGTTTTTTCCATTCTATCTAGATATAATATGTCAAGTGAATTTGACACATACCATAATTATCTATTATTAGATTTATTAATAAACGAAACACTTGTCAAATAATACATTTTATCAAACAAAAACGTTTGATAAAATGTATTATTTGACAAGTGTTTCGTTTATTAATTATTTATTGGTCTAAAAACAGACCAATAGTACTTTTTTCTGATAACTCAGTTGCTAGTTGATCATTTTGTTAAATAATTATTTATAAAATATAAATTTAAGTGTTGATCATTTGCCAAATGATTTTTGGTCAAACAGCAGGACCCCGTACTTTTCACTATCATCGTTTTAATCTAAGGTTTAAGTTTCTACCCTGTTTGCTTTGTTTCATTGTTGCTATTCCTATGTGTAAGCCTCAAATAAAAACCTATTTTATTCTACTTCCGCGCCATTTTGATTTCTTCCCGCCCTTTGCTGTTTGGCGCCTAAAGCGAAGGTTCCTCTTGCATTTCAGGGTCAGCAACATAGATCTTCTATTCAACATAAGAAATAATTAGCATTTGGCTATGTTCCAATATGTCTCGTCTATTAGTCACATCTTAGGAACATTGTTCTCAACTTTACACTCTCATTATAAAGTTCATTCATCAAAAAACTTTATACCCTTTAAAGTAACTTACGGGAAGGGCGCGAGATACAGCCAAGACGCTGGAAGTTAGCTGGGGGCGCTAGTAGGTATCAACTGTTTCTTGAAACAGGTAAAAATTCAATAAAAAATGAAGTTTACTCCACTACACGTATAAGTTGTTGGGTGTTAGGAAGATTGCTCATTAAGCGACACTTTTTATTACACTAAAATCCAGCTTCCGCTAATTGGCTAATGAAGTCGATCCTGTTCTGAATAGTTCTTTAGTCACACTCCGATTTTACTAGGTACATAATACGTTGTCAAGTCTTTATTAAAATAATTAATAATTAACGTATTAATAAAGAAAATGTAAAAAAAATCCTCACCTCACCCGGAATCGAAACCACGACCTCTGCATTCCGCGCCAGTGCTCTTACCACTGAGCTACCGGGTCAATAAGCCACAAAATGGGGTAGCCACAAATGCAGGATCACGAAAGTAATTCTACGGCCACGATAAACATGACAGGGCCAGATGTAATAGATTAGTGACAATCGTCTGAGAGAACGCCCTCGAGTTCCTAAGTCGACTCTTGGGACGAAGGAGAATCAGCTGATCTACCTATTCTAGCGAAGTCCATAGGGGATTATAGGAGATTCCTTTCTTCTAAGGGCCGATTTTTCCAAACGTCTACCTGGAGAATAAAGTTTGATGCTGTCTCTATCATGATCAAGTTTTAGAGGAAGAAAAATCCACCCTAAGTTAGGGTTGCCAACCGTCCTGTTTTCCCAGGACATGTACGGCTTTTTGGGGTGTCTTGGGCTGTCCTGGATAGTTTTTAAGCATCATCCTGGGTTTTACAGTCCTGACACATTCGCTATCGGCAGATTTTCTAAGGGCGCTGACATCAGGTCAACACCTATTGCGACGAGACGCAAATAAGTGTCAGCGCCACTGAATGCGTTAAATACATATGTTTTTGAATTCGCACGCCACTAACACTCTTCAATTGTATTGTCACTGGGCTCGCACATGTATAGTCCTGGCATTTTAATCGAAATGTCCTGGTATTTCTTCTTCAAATCCTGGTTTTCAAAGTTTTGAGATGGCAACCCTACTCTAAGTAAACAGAAATTATTGGCACAGTAGCGAAGGTACGTACACTATGTAATGAATGTCACGTAATATGTCTTATTAATAAGGTAAAATCTGTGTGTAAGAGATTTTACCTTATGCAATAAAGTAGGTACAAATCTACCATCAGGTGTCGTGCGCTCGTACTTCCAATGTCAGGCTATTTTAGTACCATTATCAAAACGTGCAAGTGTTACCTGTCTATTATTGTCTCTTACATAAGTTACTCACGGAATAAGTATAAATTTGTTTGAATGTTATGTATATGTATGAAACTTCGATGAACTTGCTTATTCTGTATATACAAATGTGTATATTTATATCAACAGTTTGCATCTCCTTCCGTGCATGTCGTAAGACTTTGGGGGTGTTCTCTTAGGTGATGAACTAGCAAATAGTCATTGATTACTTGAATCTTTCCCAGCTATGGTAAACGTGGCTGTGGGATCCGCTTTAGGATCCTGCACTTCAGGCCTCTATGCTTCAGG
Source organism: Carposina sasakii (assembly GCA_014607495.2). Lineage (NCBI taxonomy): Eukaryota > Metazoa > Arthropoda > Insecta > Lepidoptera > Carposinidae > Carposina > Carposina sasakii. The sequence continues at coordinate 6,106,112 of CP053161.1, forward strand.
CTACCCCATTTAGGGGACATAACCGTATGTGTATATGTGTGTATTTCTATATCATGGACTACATAAAATTGAGGTAAGTTATGATTTGCTTTTATCAACTAGTCATTCGTAGATTTGATTTGGTTATCGATCGATTTAATCAGCGATTAGCGATGTAGTTACGCAACGTGGGTTTCATACAATGTGTTTTTCAAACGTGTATTTCATACAATGTTATGATAAATCAGTGGGTAAACAATGAACAGAGCGGCTAAACTAAACCTTTTTATTAAGTTCCTGCACCATTAGGACTGACTTTTTAATGGTTAGATAGCTTATCTCAGGGATAAAGTTCTTGTCTCTAGAGATCTATCTTAATCAAGTTTTAGAGAAAGCTATCATCAAAATTATCCTTCAGATAGCCTATATGACTATTATACTATTATTATATTGGAAACATCTGCCCTTAGTTTAACAATGTTGTATAGGTACAGCGGTGATAGCCCAGTGGTTAAGACGTGACCTTCCAAGCGGGAGGCGTAAGTTCGATCCCAGTCACGGGCCTGTACTAATGAATTTATTTCATGTACAGATTTTAATGTTGCAAAATTGTCAGTTAGCTCGTGCTTCGGAAAGCACGTAAAACCGTTGGTCCTGCGCCTGATCTCGTGACGGAATCTATGTTTGCGCACACACTTGTGAACTATAATATCTCCTGCGTACCTGGCTAATCTCCGTAGAGATTGGTTGCCTTAGCCGAAATACGGTCGGGAGATTCTCATTTTCATTCATACATAGGTACGTACTATGAAAACTGTGGCTTGTAGACTAATGAAGGTTAGTTTAGTCGTATGATAGGGGATATATCTTATTCCTTTATGGTTGCATGTATGTCTTTTCTATTCGAAGGGTAAATTGTCCGGACAGTAGTTAAGTTTCGTAATAAATAGTCGAAATCAGTAAAAAAAGATATAGCTAGACTCTTGACATTAAGTTAAACTACTGATCAAGCAGTTAACGTTCGATTAAGCAAAATGTCCGATTAACGTTTTTGAAAGGGTGTTTATTGACGCTTTTTCATATGAATAATGTTAATAAATATTTATTATTTGTTAATAATTTTACATGTGTTTAATGTTAATAATCTTATACATTAGTTGTCATAAAACATCTTCAAAATCTGCTAACCGAGCGATTACGTTAATCGAAAGTTGATGAACACAGGCCTAAGGTATTGTTCCGTAAAGTATCCTGCTAATCCATCGAATGAATCCTAAATTAATTTGTCTTCTTCAAATTATGTTCTCTCTTTCCACGTTAGGGGTCATCCATAGATTACGTCACACGAATTTCATGATTTTTTTGCCCCTCCCCCCTCCTTGTCACAGCTGGTCACATTTGTGAGACCCCCCCCTCCCTAGTGTGACGTCACATTTAGCTTTTTTTTGCAAATTTATATTTAGAGATTATTGAATGAACATGTGACGTCACGAAATTTAGGACCCCTCCCACCCCCTTGTCACACAATGTCACAGTTTAACGACCCCCTCCCTCCCCCTTAACCTGTGACGTAATATATGGATGGCCCCTTAAGGACATGATAAGTCAGTGATTATGATTGTCAGCGCACACGCATTCGAATCACCGGTTAAGGTGGGTTCCCACGATGTGTGATTTCGCGGACGGACGCGGATGCACCGACGCGACGGCTACGGACGGACGCGCACCACGGACGCGTCTATATTACCACGGCTCCGTTTCTCACGATCCGTGGTGCGGGCTGGTGCGGGTCCGTCCGTAATATCACGCACCGTGGGAACCCACTGTTACATGCAGTGCGCACGGGCACGAGCACTGCCTAATTTATCTTGTATCAAGATAAGAATTTATCTGAATATATACATACCTATAAAAAAAGGAAATGTATTATAGGTTGGTTCGAGTGTACTAGAAAATGTATTGCCTTTTTATAGAAAATACGCGAGCTAGGTAAGTACGAGTATATGCGAAGTTTCTGACCGTGATATTTGACACAATTAAAGAATGCAAAGAAGTATATTATAAAGTATGTATATTTTTAAATAAAATCCTATAGAAATACATAGGTATTTACAGGGTGTTTTTACCCTATACATGAAATAAAGTAAGTTTATGCCAAAGAAAAATGCTGGGAAACGATGTAAATAAAAAAAAAATCTTTCATTACTTGATCGGGCGAAATCTATTAGTGTCCATTGTTTATACTAGTTTTTTTATAGACAAATATTAATTATTTCTCGTGAAAAAATCTTGCTATACGCGTCAATGTGCATTTATGCAGAGAAACGAATACCTTCCCAGGTATGCTTACATGGAGAAAAATGATCGTGATGATGAGATTCCGTAGTTTTCTGGAACGTTGACGACCAAAAATCATCCTGTATAGATACGGATGTTTTCCCAAAAATGGGATAGCCACAGAACTGCCGGATCGCGATTGAGATCCCACAGCTGCGCCTAGCATAACGGGGTCGTATATTAAAGATCAGTGACAAGTTGCTAGCCCATCGCCTGATAATACGCCCCTAGTAAATTCCTTAATCGACTCTTAGGACATGCACGAAAGGAGATGCAGCTGATACAAATATCTACATTAAATAAATTAACCCTAATATGGCCGTATTTCGACTACGAGGTTAGTGTTAAAAATAATAAAATAGTAATCCTTAAAAGATTTTATACAGGTACTTATAGTTTCTAATTGTAATTTTATTCCAAGGGGTAAATTGTGGAAGAAATAGTTTTAGTCCAATTTACCTGTGTAATTTACTAATAGCATCTACTCGTAACTGTGTTTTTTGGCAACACCCACCTTATTTTGCAAATTTAGCCGGAATGGGAAATTAACCAATTAATTACAAAGTTTGTAGAATAAAAGGAAGATTTCTAAGATTAAAGACGCCTCGAGCTTGTATTACTTATCGCTCTTCATTATACAACATTAGATTGTATCGATTCATTAACAATCGATAATCTGAGCCAAGGCGAACTACCGATATCAACAGTTAGTTACTATCTACGTTCGTCTATCAGTATTATTGCCGTTGACATTTGTGCCAAGTGGAAACAATCATCCACTTTTTACTTGACTCATAAGTCCAGCGCAAGGAGCAATGTGGTAAATTCATCTTACTTATGCTCAATTATGTAGTGAATGAATGATTTCCATGAACTATACGCATTTTTTAAAGAAATGAGATGGCATATAGTCGAACTGGGCTAGCGAAAAGTTGTGGCACCTACATACAATTTTATTTAGCCATATTCATATGCCCTTGAGTATTTCAAAGGAAAGGTAATGATTTTTAGCAGTCTATAAGACCATGACCTATGTCAAAGATTTGATGCAAACGTACAAGCATCGCTTAGAATAATTATGAGCATTGAAGCCAAATACAAACTGCACGAGTTTTGACTTCTTAATGGCGGAAATGTTTTATTTTAAACATTAACTTATAATAACTAAAAAAACTAAGACAGTATCGACTGATTCCTTCAAATTATCATCTCATTAATAATTATTAATTCGACCATGTGGATTACTTACAGACGTCTATTTTCGTTCATAGGAGTATATAAAGTAATAACGATATAAGTATAGAGCTTTTCTGGATATCTTGCTGCCCATCAATTTAAAACCCTGTATAACTCAGTACTTCCTAACTTTATATAGTTTAGTTGTGTTACCACCCACGGGTGCAGTGCATATGTGTCACATCACATACCAGAACAATATATCTGGCTTGCCTTAGAACTCCAAGATCTGTCTAACCGTTTTATCGTAAAGAAGTAGGTACCTAATCGTTAAAGTAAGCACGAAATTATCGCGATTTGTCCTGTTGCTGTTATTGTCATTTGAAGGTCGTGTCATAAGTTGGAGGCCTTTGCCCAGCAGTGGGACGATGCCTATCAAGGCAACGGCTTTATATCTAGTGCAAACTTAGTATATTAATATTTTTCCATTTACAGTTAGTTTTTTAAGGCATTTTCTAGATAAGTAACTAGCCGTGTCCTCTTTCTGAACACGCGCATCCAAGGTTCTGCATTAATTATTAAATATTTCATAATCGTACTACCTCTAGCTCCGTAGTTTCTTTCTCGGGGGATTTGGATCTTAGTACTTAAATAATTAGATTACCTACCTATCGTAACTTTATAGAGTGACATGATTATTTTTTAAGATTCTCCTTTTTAAGATTTAGGAAATTCTCCATGCTATCACTATCTGGAAAAATAAGCATGTGATTTCGAGTGTAAAATTTTAAAATAATATTGGTTCTTTACAGTCGGCTATATACTTAGCTTTTCGCCTTAACATACTCCTTTCATTATATCCTGTTCTGCGATGTCATGTTATGTGAGGTATAGTTTAAAATTTACTTTTCCCACTAAAAATACAAGAAAATATTATAAATATTTTGGTATTTTCGCGAATTGTAATCGTAAAAATTCGCGATCTTGACTTTATTGTTCCGTAATACACATCAAATCAACTTAACAGTGTAGAACAAATTCCCAAAGACTGACCTCTAAAGCGTTTACACACAGGTGGGACTTGTTACAGTGCGAAATGGGATTCTCTAAGCATGTTTTGTGTTTCCACTGACGTAAGATTTATCTTTGTTTATACTGTGGCCACAAAATATTTCTGTAGCAGTGTGTTGGAGAACTTGGAGACCATTCACTACATCATGAAATGGCGGAGGGAGACTGAACAGTATCTCAAAGACCTGGGGAGATGTGTTCAAATTACACACAGTTTTCACCAGTTGTAACTTAACGTGGTAAGGGGTGAGTCTACCGCCGTATTTAGATGCAAGAAAGACAACATCGAATCTAATGGAAAATGTCTTGGCCGTTTTGATAGTTATTATTAAACATTTAACTGTAACCTAACTATCATTAAATTCTAGAATATTAACGCATGATACAATTAAATATATTAATTAAAGTACAAAATGGTCATACTAGCAATTTGTCCCCGATATGCTGTACGTGCCCTGGGGGAGGCCTACGTTCAGCAGTGGACTGCAATAGGCTGAAGAAGAAGAAGAAGAATGCTGAACGTGGCTGTGGGATCCGTTTTATGATCCTGCAGCTACCCCATTTCGGGATCACGGCCGTGTCTATATCTATATGTTTCAACAGTGAGATCAGATCGTTGTACCTAACGGAAACCATAAATAGGTAGGTAAGTAGGTACCTGAATCCTTAAGGGTTGGACTCTTAATAGTCAGTGGGATGCAAGGTTTAAGTAAATCCTTCCGAAGCTCAGAACTAAGGTTCTGGATACTGAAAGTGTTTCCCAAACGCCTTGACGTTAATGAATTAGACGGGTCGTGTTATTTCAGAAAATGGTTGTGGGCTCCAGAACTACCAATTCTTAGTAAAACATTTTCCAATTAGCAAGTTTCATTCAAAGTAATTGGATCAGAAATAACACCCGATGAGAATGGACTCTGCTATACCTCCTAACTACGGGTATCTAAATTGCAATTCGCCGGAAAACATCGCGTCCTCTTTGGGAAGAAAGCTATCCAAGCGAATATTTTTTGGTACGAAACATTTCCTCTAATAGGAAGCCTTCATTTAATGCGTTTGTTAAAAGACGTTATGAAGTCTTGCTGCTATTAGTTGAAATGTTGCGATAACTATATGTAGTTCGCTGTCTCTCGTAAGGGGTAGAGTTAATACCCAATTTCAAATAAAATGCTTTTCTCCAATACTGGACGCTGTACCTTGTAGCTCGATCTAGTTTAGACCTGACCTGGATGGCAGAAGCTGAAATAGCCGACTGTAATGCAGTTATTTCTATAGAGCCTTAGGACGGGAGAGTAATAAAATATATACTGGCATTGGTTTATTGGTCTGCGGTTTATAATCTTCCATTGTTGTTAACGTAAAAGTTTGTTTGGATAGATGTTGAAATGGATTAGTACTTTTTTTTTTTACTACGGAGATCGTATCTATCTAACCTGAAAAAGTATAATTTCTTTGCTTTGTTATATAGACCACGTGGTGTGTAAAAATAATAACATAATTCGATTTTGAGTAGACTTTCATTGATTACGTTTATCTATTTGTTATATTATAAGATTTTTCTTGGGTTTTTCCGCAACCTTTTAATCTCTGTTTTCGTTGTTGCATTTGTCGGATAATCCGGCAGCTTAGCGATAAAAGTTGATATCTTAATTATTATCTTTTCAGATACAGATGAAGTGCTTGTGTCACGTACGCAAATTTTGAAGATTTCAGTTTAAGTGAATAAGAAAATAATAAATTTGTAAAAAAAACATTTATAGAATTGCACTCGAAATTGGATATGGAATAATCACAATTTCTGGTGCCATAGTGGGACAGTTTCTAAATTACCGAATTCTAATTTAGTAAAGTCTGTCCCATCAAATCTTGAAACATTGAAAGATTTTCTGAGATTCTTTCTAGAGATCTAAATCTAAAGTATTATTTCAATGCCATTAGTAGGACAGATTCCACTATAAATAAGGTGTTCTAAACTGCTCTACCCAGGCTCTACCAGTGCTGGATCACTTAGGGCAAAATGGTATCCATTGACAGAATAAAGCAAAACAGATGTCTTTGTAAATTAGGTTAGGCGTATAATCCTTTCGAAATTGGGTCACCAAAAGATTTGCAAAAAGACTCTGGTATCACCAAATCAAACAAAAGGCTAACAGCCAATTTTAATAACCGATCTTGAGAGATTTTATGCATATATCAGATTTTATCCGTCAATTTTTTTCATGTAACATTTCAAATATAAAATCCGAGATTCCTTTTGATCTCTAATATTTAAATGGCGGTAAATGTTCGCTTCGGCTTTTATTTCCCTACGATATCAGTATTTCGCACGATTATTCTACTTGCAGTTTACTTTAGAGCCATAAATGGTGTTTCTATGATCTAATAAAGGTTATAATTGCCTTAGCAACCGTTCCGAGAATTAATTAGAGTGTGTGTACATTTTTATGTCACAGCAGTTGGTCAGTATAAACGTTTATGTGTTACCCTTAGCGGTAGGTAGTCATTGATTTATTGGCGCATATGTAGGTTTATTACATCACGCCTTAGATTAACCACTTCGGAACTGGAAAAAACGCTCAGATTTATGAATACACTCACACTGTTCACTAATAATTACTACTATAGTATTTTTTTATATCTGTGCTTAATAATGATCTAGTAGATACATCTACTTATATCTATAGCCACAAAACTAGTAAGTACCTACTATAGATATAAATTTCCGAAAAAAAATAGTACCTAAGTACTTACAGAAATTTCGATTTCGCCAGAGTAGTAGTAGGTAAGTATATTCTTTGACTATTTCGTCTGTTTCTACTTTATTTTGATTATGATTAGGTACTTGGTCACCATGGTTTGGTCAATAATATAACCAAAAATCACACACATCCAATTAACTACTATTGTGTTTATTTCTCTTTCAATAAGCCTTGATTTTGATAATTTTAATTATGTTATAGAATAAATAAGCAAATTTTGCAATTTGTTTCGTAAATTGGTTTGCGTGTTAGTAAGGAAAAATCTAACAGGCGATGTATTACTAACAGTAAATATTACCTATATATTCCTGTTTATAATAAATCGCATTCCTACTAGGAAACTATTTGCATGGTAATTTTTCCTGAAAGATCTGAATAAATACAGACAACAACAGAATATCCCACAATAAAGTGTTATAGATTAATCCTAGCAGTCTTAATTCTAATTAATACGACCTTTTAACGAGGATCCTATTCTTACAACACAACTGGAATGAGCACTGATTCTGATTCCTTACGATTAGCCCAACATGTACTAAAGTTTAGTACACGGTGGACTCTCTTAATAATTTAGTAACTAAACCCTCGTAAAATTTCTTTGTAAAGTCTCTTGGATTTAATTGTTTTTTTTTAGGAAATAGAACTACTTTATTGCATTCACGTAGCACTGTAGTTAAAGATTTTCATTAATAATAATTTAAAAACAGATAGTTTTGACTCTGGTCGTCATTGTGGTAGGTGGATCGAAGTATTATTACAGTCGAGTTTCGAATATCGATAAATCTCTTTTTAGCGTACCGAAAACTTTGAGTTGGCAGTGCACAGTCCACTATTGTAACATCCTTGCCTTTTAGCAAATTGACCTAGTTTTAAGCGCTATTTTACTTTGGCGCCACGTTAGACGCATTCATGGAGCAAATATATAGAGGTCATGTTCTAAAACTAACATAGCTCTAAAAGATTGTGTTGGGAGGAACGAAGATGGTCGAGGTGACTATGTAGACTATGTAGGACCATATAGCAGAAGTCCACCAGTGTAATTTACTTGCATGATTGTTTCAGTTGTAGAATTAGATGTCGCTATAGGCAGTGAAGACCGAATTCTAGATTGTGTCATTCTCACAGTGTCACACTCACGACGTCTCTCACGAATCTAATGATACATCTTAAAATATTATCCTAAGCTCAAATGCGACAAGCTGTTTAGGATCTAGAGCATGCCAAACACGCGCCGAATAAATAAACAAAGAATACAAACTTACATCACTCGAAAAACATAACCCTCTTTCTACTATAGTTCAGTCGGGTAATAACCGAGCAGCTAGCATGCAATACTGAAAACAAATATAATATGTTTATATTTACATATTAACACAACTCCCCTATGTACCTACTTTATGGATGCATTCATGAATAACTTCTCGCATCGGCTTAACAAGATCACAGCAGCGAACGTAGAGACAACTGTGACTAGCGAAATAGCTTCTACACCAATGGCAGAAAACACATATTTGCTTGGAGTCACGTTGCGAGTTGCTATGTTTGTAGGTATGCATTTGGATAGTCAGTGGGTCCCTTCTGCGGTGAAAATGGATTCTTTTTGAAATTGAAAAAGCCCAAGCGGTTTCTACTTTTGTGTATACAGTTTTTAGTATTGAAGGTTTCTGTTTATGGGGTTGTTTCAATCAGAGCTAAATTTAAAAATTTAGCTATACCGTAGATATGTTATAGGACACCGCCCCCTTATCACAATTGCTTTAAAATTGGTGTTACATGTTACGAATTTTATAAACGATCACCGTATCCAACAGTTCTGGCACCCGGTGTATATGTATGTACCTATATATTAAGTTAAGAATGTAGGTACTAGCTGGATTTTGATTTTTATCGGACCCGAGATTATTGTTTCAGAGTTAGAAAGAGCGGCAATGGGCTCTAAAGAACGTGTCCACAAAAAATATACTTACTCGAAAAACACATATTTATTTTTCCAGATAGTATGGAGAATTTCTCGGATCGCTTAAAATACCCCGATTTTTTATCCCCTGTGTTATGTATAACAATTTTGACATATATCATTCTTTACTTCTCCTGCAAGTACCTATTTTAAGCTGTCTCTGCGCTTTAAAGTCGCTCACAAGCGAAGCTTACCCGAGATAATCCTTATGATATCCTTATGAAATGTGAATCTTGTACGCGAGCTTGACAATTTGTCATGGTCATGAGTTATTTATTCAGAGTGTGTAGGTACTGTTGAAGAGGTTTCCAGGATTTTGTATGAGTGAAATAGAAAATTTAGATATCTCTATTGTAGACATTTCATTATCCTTCTGGGTACTTATAACATTGTAGAGTTAATACTAAATACCCTCTGTTAAATCGGTACTCAAGTCTACCTACCTCTGTGTTAATTTCTATGATATAGATCAACTTCCATTTTCTATTTTGCGCATTTTCCATAGATAGTAAAGAATTTTGTGACACAGAACGCCAGCAGCCAATTTCAATAATGTTCAATTGTTTTCAAAATTTAAAAAATCCGACATTCTTTATGATCTATAGTATTGAAAATTGGCCGTAGAGTCGCCATAGTAAACACCATAGAGTAAGAGTAACCATCCAAAAGTAATAAGTCCTGTTAGAGGTTTGCTTTTCATTCCATTTTCTTTTAGCTGGTTCTGCAGATTTCCCTTTTGATGATAGGTAGGTATGTACCTACGAGTACTTTTGTATTCCGAAGTAATCGTATTCAGATAAGGTGAAGGTAGATTTTGAAGGGTTAAAAGGTATTCGCGTTTCTTTTAGCTTTGGGCGAAGTATGCGATGTTAGTATAAAAATTTCCTCGATGTCTGTAATAGGTAGATAAAATACGTGCCTAAGATACCAATGCACGAAAGAGATCGTGGAAAATTCTCATATTTGTGAATACTTACCATGTGAAAGTTTGCTTTTGTGATTTTTATCTTTTCAATCGATTTTTACGTCTTCATTTTAAACTGGGATAGAATAATAAACTAGTAACAGTTTATTTATTTTAGAATTCAAGAACTTTAATAGAATAAATGTACTAGCCTATGTTTTACTTCATCATACTTATTTTCTTTGTAGAACTTCTAGGTTTTTTTAAGCTACTCAGTCTCAACGTCTGACTGGGCATAGTATTATCTGACTGGGCATACTACTATACATACATACTGACAGGCTAATTTTCAAAAACCTACTGCGGCTTTTTGGGCTGAATTCATTGGGAAATGTTTCTAAATAATTGTCACTTGGGTGAAAAAAAAATTTCATTTCTTTATTAATAATTTTTATAATTCTATATAGGTAAAGTTATAATCAAAAATGACAATTAAATTTAAGTATGACTACAGTACAGGGGTCCCCCTGTACTGTAGTCATACTTAAATTTAATTGATAAAAAAGGTATCTTTGAATGATGTCCATGAAGAGCTATCATTCATATCTACCTGGTGTGATTTCATTTCTGAAAACTGAAGATAAATTAACTAAGAACAGATCGTGAGCAAAGGGCTACTAAAAAATTGCAGCAATAATAAGAAGAAGTAAGAATAATAATGAGTACTTATAATAAGTATGAAACTCTATTTTTCTCGTATGACCTATCCTAAAGGGTAGCTTTCCATTATTTTGTGACGTTTAGAAAAATTATAAATTTTACTAGCGACTGCGTAATTTGCGAATTTATCTAAAATCTAAATATTTCCACCAATAATGTTTAGATCTCATCACGTTATTAAAGAAACGCGATAATATTTTCTATTAACGTTTAATTAACTTTATTGCTATCGCTCACAAATTTTGTTTATTTTGTAAGCCCTGAACTACTGTTTATTTGAGACAGGAACAGTATTGAGTAATTTTAGTAATATCATATCATCAATCTACCATCCTACCAAAAAATAACTGGGAAATGGAAGGAACGGTTGCTAGAAAGTATTATAATTCATTAAATAGAAGTCGTTGCAGTAAAGTTTGAATTGACGAGGCAATTTACGGAACTGCTCATCAAACTTTAAAACGGTAAAACAGGAATGAAGGAAAACGTGGAAACTGCATTATTTTCTTAGGTACCTACCTACTCAGTCTTAGAAGACCGTTTCAAATAAAAATTTTGTACTATATTCGCATCAGCCTATTGCAGTCTACTGCTAGGCATAGGTCTCCCCAGGGGTACGTATTTGAATACCAAAATTTAAAATATCTAAAGTTAAAATCCCGATGTTCAAAATTCCTAAAATTACAACACCTATCCACAAAATTTGAGACTCGAAACCTTATGTGTATGTGTTATTTTCTATAGTTACCCAAGTAACTAATTATTATATAACAAACTAATTATTATGTTGGCGAAGCGCTCGCATCATTCTGTTCTAGATCTCATATTTTGACCCTCTATCTAGGATTGGAACTAATTAACAAGTACCTAGTGTCTACTTGAGCATGTGGAATATAGTATTGACACATGTGCTAAAGGATAGGTCAATGGACTAGAGTGCGTTTCACCAAATATGTAGTTCCTTTAAATGACGGCGCTAGTTACTATGTATATGATAGCATTATCCATGTCGCTGCATACAAAAAATGTTAGTTCCGAAATCAGGCACAAGTTATTCTATGGACCGGACTCTAGTTTCATCCCGATGCGGGTCGATGTTGGATGTAGGTAACTTATGGACGGAAAGTTTTGCATTTAATTATAGTCTATACCTATAGACTTGCATGAATTATCGGATGGATGGTGGGTGCAATATTTACAAGAGGTTAACTTTGTTTTGATGTACAAGGTAAAACGATAATATTAAGGCAAATAATCAAATTCAACTTTTGAAATAAAGTGTTTTCATCATCATCATTATGAGCCATGAGAAGTCCACTGTTGAACATAGGCTTCTCCTAACAACCTTTTGACTCCATCGGCCATCGGTTCTTCGAGCTATGTGCCTTATTACCTTAGTTTTATACTAAGGACCTTACTGATAAAAAGCGCTAAACTATCTTATACACAGTTTAATTTGACAGATATTGCGTATGTTTTTTTTTTTTGTCAAAAGTTAAGTATAACGAGGAAGTCAAGCATAGCTTTACGCGCGGTTTATAAATAGCACAAACTACTACATCTCTCATACGAGTGCCTTTAAGGGAAAAAAATCACAAATAATACGAGCATCATTTTGCAATATATTTTCACTCAGTCTATCTATCTATATCATATAAATTGGAACAATTACGAGGCGCCGCCGCTGATGCATTAATTGCAGTAATAACATTGTGTTGGTTATTAATTTGACACGTTTTGGAAATTCGTGTTGAATATTATGTGATAAAGTATCAAGAACTCGATAAATTACTGCATGTATTGTGTATACCATCCATCATATACCTACAGACAGCTGTGTAAATGTCCAAAATGTATCCTATCCTATTACAGTACCTACTTACCTAATGAACAGATAATTTTAAAATAATATCTCTAGAGAAATGCTTCGCCAGCGGAATTATTGTGCACGACACATGTTATGAGGCCATTAAAAAAAAAAAAAAAAAAAAAAAAAAAAAAAAAAAAAAAAAAAAAAAATGCTTCGCCAACCACCGTCCATACCTTTCTCCCCTGTGTGACTACACACTCATCTATTTATTCAACCTTTTATAAACAATTTCGAGTGAGGCTTTTTCAGTAAAATGCACAGAACGAGGATGATTTCTTAGAATAAGGAGGGTCCAGAACCCATGATCACGAAAACTTTTGAAGCAAATTTAAGTCGGTTGAATCAACCTAGTTCATCCAGTCGGGCTGTAGACGTCAGTGGGATAACATTAAACTAATAATAGTAGTACTAGACTTGGTATTTAAATATTGTATTTTACATTTTGTTTACAATTTTATTGTCATAGAGAAAATTATAGTGATGCCACATACAAATTATTTCCCTATTATTGTTAATAAATAAAAATAGGGTAAAAAAATTATGCTTTTTGTAATTATTCATCACAATAAAGACGATTAGGCAATAATTATACAATTTCATGTACCTACATACACGAACATTATGAAAAGTGATGTTTGTGCAAACGTGTTAGGGTTTATGATTTTCGGACGATCGATACTGGGAGAAGAAAAGGACTACAATTTTAATATAAAAATTGACACTCCAATGTTTTTTTATCTGTATAAACTATAGGATAGGTATAGAGATTTTATTTGTTCATCCTATTTTTTTTTTATTTTATTTATTTAACATTTTCATTAGTACATTAATACTACAATTTGCCACTCACGTAGTCCTTATTGGTCTGTCTGGAGTGGCGAGATCGTTCCGTTTACATAATACTTTTTCATTAAATGTAAGTTTTTTCTAGGCGACTGCACAAAGTCTCTAATTAGTTCGGCAGGCATTTCGTTAATTATATCCGGTAGCATATACTCCCATGTGCGTGTACCATATACATTGTTATATTTTGGCAGGCTAAATGTTTTTGTATAGGTCAGCGTTCTCATACACGTTGGTCAATTTAAATTAGAATATTCCTCACTTAAAATTGCAAATTTGATTTTATTGGAGATATTCATAACGTTGCAATGGGAGAATAGTCCCTCATAATTTTCATTTTTAAATTTATCTCTATATTTTTTTTGCGCAATAATTTTAAGTAAACTAATTTGTAGTTTTCGAATATCTTCAAAATACGTTTTGTAAGTTCTACCATAACTACTTATACCATAGCTGATGACAGAATCAGCCAGTGCTAGGTACAACAGTCTTAGAATTTTAGGTGGTACTTTATATTTAAGTATATGAAATTGACTTATTAATGATCTTAATTTGTTACTAATATGTTGTATGTGTGCACACCAGTTGAATCTGTCGTCCAAGATAAGGCCAAGGTATTTATGTGTCTTAACTAGTTCTAATGGTGAGCATTTACATGGTTTGTTGTTTAAATGCAGGCATTGGTGTTCATGGGCTATGATTCTGGGGACTGTTGCTGCTTTAATATGTGCTGAGTGTACATGCATTATTTTTGTTTTTTGTGGATTAATAGTCAGACCAGCATCATGCGCCCATTTACACATCAAGTCGTAGCTCACTTGCATAGTATTTGTAGCCTGCTGTAAGTCGTGGTGGGCTACTAGTATACATGTATCATCGGCAAATTGATATACAGAGCCCTCTACAAGTACATTACACATGTCATTTACATATAATAGATATTCCAGGGGCGCGATAATCGATCCCTGTGCTGTCCCTTCTTCCGTTCTAATGAGGTTACTTAGCGTATCTTTTATTTTTACTGTTGTATATCGATTAAAATGATAGTTTTGGAATAAACTTAATAGTGGGCCCTGTATACCATTTTGTTTCAGTTTATGAAATAGCATATTAAAATTAAGTGTGTCGAATGCCTTACTAAAATCTATAAATACACATAGTACATGCTTTTTTGAGTTTAGGTGATGGTTAATTTCATTAGTAAATTTAGACAACAGCTGAGGCGCACTTTTGTTTTTTTGGAAACCAAATTGTTTCTCATTTATAATTTTATGTGTATGAATGAATAAATTGATTTCGTCACCAAAGTATCTTTCAATGATTTTATCTATAGATGATAGAATAGTTATAGGTCTATAATTATTTATTTGTGATTTATTGCCACTTTTATATATGGGTCGAATAATTCCTATTTTGATTTTATCTGGGAATATTTTATTTATTAGACATCTGTTGATTAGGTGGGTCATTACGGGGGCGAGTTCGTGGCTTATATATTTTATATCTGTGACTCTTATTCCGTCTATTCCAGGACTTTTATTATCATTTAGATGTTTAATTATATTAGATATAACGTTTTCAGATGCCTTTTTTATTCTCATGCACTTTTCAGGAGTTATTTCGTATGAAGTTTTATTGAGTAGTGGTGTGTCGCAGTTTAGACATATTTTTTTCACATTAACCTGAAACCTTCAGCGAAATCGTCAGTTAGTTGTTTAATATTAGTCTTAAAAGCCTTAACTATGGTATCATCTATAGATTTTACAATTTTGCCTGTTACTTTATTTATTACATCCCATATTTTCTTTCTGTTTTTAAAATTTTTACATATTTCGTTTTTTGTATAGTTGTTTCTTACTAAGTTAATGTAGTTAATTGTTTTATTTCTATATTTATTATACAGCAATCTTTTTTTACAGTTACTTTGATCTTTTTTCCATATATAATATAATTCATCCCTTTTTTTACACATAGCAATTATAGATTTATTTATCCATTCACATTTACTTCTTTTGCTATTGTTGCTTTTACATTAATATCTGCTTTGTTTATATACAGTATTAAACTTGTCTAAAATGTAGTCTAGAATGTCGTTTGGGTCCTCGTATTAATATTATAAACGCGAAAGTTTGTAAATATGGATGGATGGATGGATGGATGTTTGTTACTCTTTCACGTAAAAACGGCTGGAGCTATTTTAATAAAATTTCGTATGGAGTAAGCTAACACTCTGGATTAACACATAGGCTATTTTTATTCCGGAAAATATTTTTATCCCGGATAATTTCAACATTTTGATTTTTTGCAGTCCACGTGGACCGCGTCGCGGGCGTCCACTAGTTTGTAAATAAATAATTTCATTCATTGCAATATTTGCAATTCGTTTTCTTTATAATATTCACACTGACCTTATACTTTTGGTATTTTTACTACCTATTGTTTTTATTGAAACCCTAAAAAGGTGCAGTATTCCATAAGCTGGCAATAATCCTCGGTGGGAATAGGAGGAAAGTGCGGGGCATTCGAGTCGATTTTTGCTTCAATACCCGTCATATATTTGTCTTTGATGACACATTCTGGAGCTTCCTTATTCTATGGATGATTTGTACGCCAGAGAACCGAAGACAAAATTTCAACACTTACATTAAAACAATTTTGATGTGTCGAAAATCTTACATTTTGTAGGCATATAATTTTAATATTACTACTTATTAATCATATAAATAACGCTGATTACCTTCTATGTACTTATAAGGAGTTAGTACTCGTAGTATGGACTCTAACACCTCTGGCAGGAAGGAAGTCGTGTATATTTATGGACTGAATGAGTGTCACTTACATAGACACGTGGGCTGGTTACTGACCGGCATTGCATCCAGTGACTTTGAAATTGAATGAGACAACGATGACAAATGGCTTGCAATGATGCTACTATTCTTAGCCTATTTAATAAAGATATAGCAATGTAAAACTAGCGCGTGGATCCCAAAAAGATCTGCCCCCTAATTACCTAACTAACAAAAACAAAGCGATAGCGAAAATTGTACAAAAATCGCTGATCACTTGTCAAATTCGTATTACTTACGCCTTTGTATGCATTCCTTTTGTAAATTTCTTTCTATTGATTGTTATGTTTTGTGTACAATAAAGAATAAATTAAATTAAAAATTAAATTAAATTACTTACGTAAAATGAATTTCAAAGGAACTTTGACATTTCAAGGCGAATATTGTACAATTTTTGTACAAAACCGGGGAAAATTGACGCGGTAGTGAAAGTGGGTATACAAAGTTTTAAAGTCGTGGGCGGCCGCGATTATCGCCAATAATTACAGTAAAATTAACGGTCAACGGATGGTTAGGTTTTGGGAAACTAGTGTACTTATAGTGGGACTGATTTACGGATACATCTTACACATTGTATATTACTCGTATTATGGAACGGATGCTATGATAAACGGCTCTACAGTTTATCTTTTGACTAATAGAGTTTGACGTCAGATCTGCCTATGACAGCTGTGAACACGTTTCATACCTACGAATATGTCTAATCGCGGTATCGTCATAAAAAAGTAAATAAATCGTATTTATCTATAGTACGATATAACATACCTATACATACAGTTGCATTTCCGAAAAGAGTGTACATATTTTGGATAAAGATGCCCATTTGCACAAACTGTTCTAGAATATCCCAAACTCATAGCATAGACGGGCATACTACTTAACAAACTAGTTTATTCGGTTGAAGTTGATATACTTATTTAATCTCTAAATTTTCTAATGGGTTTGCATTCTAACAATAACTATAATAATAAGTCTTGGAAAAAAAATAAAACGATTCAACAAGTCCACCCCAGCCACACCTGTGAAACCCACCAATTTACACATTCAGTACACAGCGTCGCTACTGAACATAGTTTAAACAGATTTTCCACTGTAGTTTTACTGAGTTCTCTACTTCAACGTTAGACGAAATAAGTTGGTATCATTGTATTTATGTGGTGACGTCATCCGCCCTACGGCGCAGTCTTTAAGGTGTGTTTAATTAATGTTAGCTTAGACCCGAATAGATCTCTTGATGGCTCTAGATTAAGGGCATTGGGGGCAGAGTAGGGTTCAAGTTTCTAACCGTAACTTAATGTAGTAGGCAGGTACCTTTTCGCGGGTTTAACTGCTATTTTTATGATATGACTTCTATACATGCATACAGGGTGATTTTTGGTCGTCAACGTTCCCGAAAACTACGGAATCTCCTCATCATCACGATCATTTTTCTCCATGGAAGCATACCTGGGAAGTGTCTGGTTTCCAAAATATTAGGGTCCAAAGTTGAGTAAATAGACTGCGTTTTTCTGCATAAATGCACATAGACGCGGGTAGCAGGATTTTTTCACGAAAATTAATTAATATCTGTCTATAAAAAAACTAACATAAACACTAGACACTATAAATTTCGCACGATCAAAGAATTTAAAATTAAAAAAAAAAAAAAAAACCCAGCATTTTTTTGGCATAAACTTACTTTATTTCATGTATAGAATACGTACCCTTTGTTAAAGGTGGCCACAAAAAAACACCCTGTATAGATATGCGGCTGTATTCCTAAATTGAGGTAGCCGGAACTACAGTGCAGGATTATATAGAAGATCTCACAGACACGCTTATCGGATAAGAGAATGCCCGAGTTCCTTCGACGTCTATAGGTACCTAAGTAGGTAGGTAGGTACTACTACTATAATGTAGAGAGAAAAAAAAACACGTTTGTATGTAACGATGCAAAATCACAATGCGATCACCATCCCGCCTGCCCAGCGTGGTGACAATGGGCAAAAACCCTTTATAGCAGTCCGTGGAGTAGTGGACTATTACAATTTAGTGTTATTCTCGATAAAACTACATAAGGGAAAGGCACATAAAGGTTTATTTGATGTGTAGAGAGCTTATACTTCCCACACATACTATTTTGTCAAAGGTTTGACTTTTTTTTATTAACTTTCAGGAGACAACTTTTTTCAATATTCATGACACTAGAATATTCTTTATATCATAGAGTCTGGGAGTAGGATGACTATGATTGACTTTTTCTCGTGGATAACGTACAGATGAACGTAATTAGAATCTATTTGCGTCAGTGCTATTGTAAGTCCCACTTACACTGCAATTAATTTGACAATTGAGTATCTGCTAACTTTTTTAATAATAACTTGACTACTGATAATGCCTTTCCCAGGCTATCGTTGTTTATATAAAATAGATTGACGCGTCAAATATTTAGATCCTAGTTCTTAACTGATTAAGATAATGCTTGTAATAATGATAACATGCATTTGTATTCTTAATATAATATCAATTTACAATCGAATAAAACCCTAATTTGCAAAAAAAAAAAACAGATCAAGAAACATGAGTCGGTGACATCGAATTGAAAGTTCATCGTATAAATTTTAATAATAATTTTGTCATAGCTTTTTATAGATCGGTAATGTTATTTAAGGAAACGTGAGTTAATTTCATCCGCAAATTCACTGAATAGGGTGACCATGATATTGAACTGTGTATTTCGATTACAATAACTTAAATTCCTACACGAAATCTTAAAGAATTGCTATTATAAAAAGCATGAAAAGAACCGTAGTTATGGAGAAACGTATCATCAAAATAATAAAATCGTATAACGTATCTACAAAAGAATTTTACTTTTCAAGACCGATATTTAAATATGTTCTATCATTACACAATAATATAGCTAAAATAACTAATAATGGCATAATATACTTATGTTTTTTACAGTATGTCAAAGGAGTCGTACGTATATAGTTTTTATTTGAGTTTGAGTTACACAGGCAAATGCACATACACAGATAGCAGCATTAAGCAAACAAGACAAATATGACAAAATAAACAACTATAGATAAAAAACAGAGAAATAAATCAGGTAAACAATTTAGAAGACACAAAAGAAAAGAAAGAAGCTATGCATTCTATTTTAAAAACGCTATCTTTCTGGCAACTTTTTATCCACACTTTTCCCTATTCTATAGCCACCCTATCTCGGGTATTGGTTCGCCCCCAGCGCCTCCGGTTACACGTCTCTGTTATTGTTCTTTTGCATACTGCTGAGTTATTTTTATCTCACCCCTAGTGGTATGGAGAGTTTAAAATATAATAGAGTTTAATATATTAGTAAGCTTATTCCCATTTCTATAGTTTTCCCATTGGATTGATTACCGGTTGTTTGCTTTTTGTATTACATACCTGAAAAGCATCGGTAGGCTTACCGCGTGACTTGTAAAATGAGGATCTGCAATTTTCTCTGCTCTGGGGTTATTAGGCATGTTTGTACGAGTATGTAGATATCACCTGTGGTAGATATCAACTGCTTTAATAAACATGAAAATACCTATAGCTGTGTGAGCAGCTATTTAGGTATCTTATTTTTCATATTCAAAAGCCTAAAGAATATGTTTCAGGCTGCTATTTTTACAATTAACGTAATTTCTTCTTACGAATTTTCACCTCCTTATTCAACCCTTTATAGCCATTTTTCGCATTAAATGGTATCCCTGTACCAAATTTATTTTAAAATGGGGCCTTTAGTTTTGGTATATAAGCGCGACAGACAGATGAGTTTTTTTTCGCATTTATATAATTAGGAAGTAAGTTTCTAAACGTGGTAATTATATTTTTACGATCTGACGTTCTTATCATTAGGAAACATCGATTTATTTATATCGACAATAGAGTATCTATAGGCAGAAGAAAGATAATGATAGGTACGTACGCACAGCCTGGGAAAAGGGTCCTCTATCCATTGCCAATAATTAAAGTAGTAAATACGGGTAAATAATATAAAGGTTCATGACCCCAATGTAGATGAATACAAACCATACAATAAAATAAATCATCCACAAATCAGCGTATTCATAAGGCATAAAGTAGAACAGGGTTTTTCACGTTGTCGCTCGACATATTTCCTATACTCGACATGAATGTTCATATAAATATCTGAAAAACAAAATGGCGGTTGTTTGGACAGCTGACATCAATAGTAATTTTGCGTCCGCGTGAACTTTATTGCATTTGTGTTGTTATTTTGATGTATAAGCTAACCTGATAAGTTTCATCTAAATCCGGTCGTAATTTTGCGTGAAAGAGTAATAAACAAACACACAAACATCCATCTTTGTAAACTTTCGCATTTATAATATTAGTAGATAATGAAAAGATAATGTCGAGGAAAGTGAGAATCGGGACCCAGTTCATAAACTAAACTTCAGTAATGCCAATGGCACAGAATCGAGGGAAAAACGGTAAATAACATAGCGTTACCAAAATATCCCATTTGCAATACAAATATCAATCGTACGGTGGACCTTATTGGGGCTATATCAATAATTCATTTGCTTTTGTTGTATCGCTATTATGCTGGACAAGTGGGGATAAAACATCCATTATATAATGTACTACTACATATTCCTTGCAATCTTCCATGTGAGTTCCAAGTTCGGCGACTTAGAAAATATTACAATTTTACGAGATTTAGCGAATATCGCAAAGTTATCGAAACATTTCCACCAATAGCTTTAATTAAGTAAGTCCAACAACTTCGACAACTTGTCTTAGACCCCCCCCCTGCACGCGTATTATTAATTTGGTGAGAGCGAGATGTCTCACTTTTAAACGTCAAATCCACAGAGCTAGTGTTTCTACTTAGTGTGTAAAAAGGGATTGCAAACCACTTCTATCAGCCCTAATTCACTCAGACTTTACACCCCCTAACAAACATACACACCAAATTTCATCTGTGTACGTTAAACGGTTTATTTTTATACTTATTGAATATGCTTGTGTTACGGTACAGTGGAAATTTCGGTAAAAATTTGGAATTCCTGTCTGCCCCGTTCCCATGGGAATTTTGGGAAATCCGTTCTTAGTACTCTCTTACACCCCCTTAAGAACCCAAACACCAAGGGAGTGGGTGGAATTTACTTGTGAAATTTAAAATTTATTTGTACGTATGTGTCCGTTTCTTCGTGGGGTCATGTAGGTATGTTGTTTTCGCAAGTCTTTTTAATATTAACTAATTTTACACTCGTTTTTGAGGATTTTCCCGACGTTTCCATTCATTATCGTTATCATCCATCATAAATTCAGAAATCATCAGTACTAAAAACAATGGCTGTATGGATGCTGTATTCCTCATGCTCTTTCTTCGAGATAAACCAAACAAAAAAAAAAACAAATTTCATCTGTCATAT
Source organism: Carposina sasakii (assembly GCA_014607495.2). Lineage (NCBI taxonomy): Eukaryota > Metazoa > Arthropoda > Insecta > Lepidoptera > Carposinidae > Carposina > Carposina sasakii. The sequence continues at coordinate 6,127,985 of CP053161.1, forward strand.
TGTGTCATGTCATATGTACGTCACAGAATAATAAATTCCCAGAACCCGTGATTACGCACACTTTTGAAGCAACTTTTTAGTATGTAAAATTTTTACAACCTATTTACTGTATCTAAAAAACTGATAATATTTTTCGATTTGGTAACAATCGGCGAGTAAGAAGAGCGGAAGATGCGGGATTTTTGACTCGTTTTTGCTTCACAAAATAATTTCATAATAATTTAAATAATTAATTTAATAATTTCTTAGTTTTCTGATTAATTCAATTGCAATAATAACGAAGACAAAGAAATCAGAGAAGTTTAACAAGCTCTGTCTGAAGGAAAAACTCAACATTGTTTTAAAAGGTTTTCTTTCAGAACATGGAAAGTGAGACAGAATTGATACCGGTTTCAAAAGCAAGCATTTGCATGCACTAAGAACCACGTCTCTGGGACTAACAATTCAATGAAATAAATTTATTTTACATTGGAGGTGTGTGTCTACCTGTTTTGTTTGAATTTATGTCATGTACTTACGGATTTTAATTTTCTTAAATTAAAACTTAGCTATACCCGAGGGAGGTTGGCGTTAGGCAGCAGCCGGCTGTAAATCAAACGCCAAATCCTTGAAACATGACATTCATCAATATAAGCAAGTCCTTTCACCGTGACAAACTCCGTGAGTATTTCCAGCTCCCGGAGATTTTATATAACTTCAGATTAATTAAGTTATTGTAAAAATTCTTTGTCCTACGCAGACGGATCACGAGTTTGACCTTTGGGGTGGTTCATTAAAAAAGTTACCTTAAACTTGTAAAGAGGACAAAATTTAATATCATTTTGAGAATATTAATGGTGGCCCTCTGTAATGAAGGTAACTTTTATTTTTGTGTTCCCGAAAGGAGGTAGCCAAAACTGCAGGATCATGAAGGAAATCTTACAGCGACGTTTAGAATAGCGGGTACAACTGTAAATGATCAGTGAAAAGTCGCTAGCTCATCGCCTGAGAGAATGCCCGAGTTCCTTAGTCGACTCTTACAACATGCACAGAAGGAGATACAGTTGATATATTTTAGTGAAATACAATGTTGGGTCTGTGTAATGATGAGGTTATGGTTTGAAAAAAAGCATGAAATAAAAATTCATATTAATCGCCGGCAAGAAAATGATGATTGATGATCACAGACTTACATGTACCTACTTCGTAAGATGATGAAGAGTTTTTCTTTTTTCCAGCACTTTTAAATCATAGTATTAAGATATAATAATAAAAGAGGTTTTACTATTCATTTAAAATTAGAATCATGACGCAGAATTAAGTGGCTACATTAGCCTTCTACAGGGAATTGTTATTATACTTTTTATGAATTTAGAACATTTTGGTATTTTATTTGTGACTAGTGACCCGCCCTCGCTTCGCTTCGGTACATTTCTCCTTCAGCCTTTTGCAGTCCACTGCTGGACGTAGGCCTGTCCCAGGGCACGCCACAAGGCTACTGCCACAGGGGGGTTTTGCCCATAGTCACCACGCTGGGCAGGCGGGTTGGTGACCGCAGTGTGATTTTCGGACTATGTTGTCAGCACGGGAGGCGCTGCTGCCCACCTCCCGGTGCTTCCTTACACTCCCTACCGAATATATCTGTCATATTTCATCATTATGTGTCAAGTGGTTTGCGTAAAAATTGGCAATTCCCGTTTGTCCCGTTCCCGTGGGAATTTCGGGAAATCCGTTCTTAGTGCTTCCTCGCACTCCCTAACGAATAGACATGCCCGATTTCTGCTTTATATTTATAGCGGTTTTCGTAAAAAATGGAATTCCCGTTTGTCCCGTTCAGGTGGAAATTTCGAGAAATACGTTCTCAGTGTCTCCTCACACTCCCTACCAAATTTCATCATTGTATTCTACTCTCTTATACCTCCTAACGAACATAAACACCAAAAGGGAGTGGGTGTAATTTACTTGTGAAATTAAAAAATTATCTGTATAAATGTGTCCGTTTCTTCGTGGGGTCATGTAGATATGTTGTTTTCGCAATTCTTTTTGATTTTCACAAATTTTACACTCGTTTTGAGTTGGAACGAAGCCGAAACGGAACCGTTGTAGACGCTCAGAACAAAGTAATAATTACTTTATGGCGGTGACGTAATTAGACACATTTCAGCACGAGAATGATATTTGTTTTTATTCTGTCATACTCGCGACCGATGCGTGCTAAAATATACATTATTTATTACTCAGGCGGTAAGTATAAATTGCTTCGCACCGCGTTTCGTTAACGGTTCGTTAGTGGTTGCGTTTCGGCTCAAAATTTTTCAAGAATTGCCCCCATGTATGTCATCACATCACACATCATCTTCCTGCCCTTATATTATACCATTATTTATGGAGTCGACGTGATATAGTTCCTTTCGAAACTCACATTATAAGATCATGATGATTATAATCATCGTACCTACTGTACATTTAAATAATTTTTTAAAAAGTCTATATAGTACTAAGAATACTCTTTCGGTGCTACGACATTCATAGATACATACATACAGGATGATTTTTGGTCGTCAACGTTTCCGAAAACTACGGAATCACGATCATTTTTCTCCATGGAAGCATACCTGGGAAGTGTCTGGTTTCCAAAATATTAGGGTCCAAAGTTGAGTAAATAGACTGCGTTTTTCTGCATAAATGCACATAGACGCGCGTAGCAGGATTTTTTCACGAAAAATAATTAATATCTGTCTATAAAAAAACTAACATAAACACTAGACACTATAAATTTCGCACGATCAAGGAATTTAATTAAAAAAAAAAAAAAAAAAAATTTTTTCTTAGCATTTTTTTTGGCATAAACTTACTTTATTTCATGTATAGAATACGTACCCTTCGTTAAAGGTGGCCACAAAAAAACACCCTGTATAATCACTCCTTTATCCCTTCCGGGGTAGGCAGAACACCAAGGGCCGATAGAACCACACGGATAGATAGTAAGTTACAGTCATTTGATATAAAAGAGATCGAGATCAAATTCGCAGATCGTCGATCAAACATTCTGTAGATTTCATACAATTTTTTCTAATTTGGATTCAAATAATCTGCACCACCTAATACCACCACCACATAACTCCTAGACAAAATTGTGCAAAACAAAGAATAAAATATTAGTTACTTAACCTAACCTAACTGAATTGTGGTTAGGTTTTTAAATAAATTTTGATTCAATTAAAATATTTTATATAATTTTTCATCAGCTGAGTCTCAAATTTTCAGAAAAAAAAAATGGTGGGTCATTATGACCTTCCCACTTGTCGGTTACTCATTCATTTAATTGTCCACCCCAAAACGTATTGTGGATAAATAAATAAGTAGGTTAGATTGGGGCAGGTGAGGGACTTCACACAAAAATACCTGTGTAAAAATATCTGTACAGGTAAAGCTATGGAGGTTAGAAATTAGAATTTTGTTTTGCAAAGCTAGCCTTTTCAATTTCCGCACATATATGTACCCTCTTTGTACATAGCAGGATGCATGACGGATGGGTTCTTAGTGGAATTATTATTGGTATTATTTTAGTGGAACCCATATAGTTTTAAGTTCCATACTTACCTATTTTGTTTAGCGGGGCAGCGATAGCGGGCCGGGCAGCCGGACGGTTGAAGACGGGGCAAAATCTCTCCGCCACCAACCGAACGGCGGGTTCTACCCGGTCTAGTCTATCTGCGGTCCTGCGAAAGTAGCATGACCTGAGATACACGATATGATACCGATTTATCGACATTTATCCTGTCAAAATACGATAAATATAGCCGCCATGTTGAATTTTGTATAGAGACGATACGATATCGTACGATACGATATCCACGATGCGTGGTCATGCTAGGGGGGCTGCTGACTTAAACATACCAATTTTGTACATATTACGTCTTACTCTTTTTATCACCCATTTTTGTGTCTTGTTCCGCATTAAATTAGTTTGTGCTCGTCGCTCGATGGGACAGCGGTGGCGGGCCGGGGTGCCGGACGGTTGAGGGCGGAGCAAAATCTCTCCGCCAGCAACCGACCGGCGGATCTACCCAGCCATGTCCACCTACTGCCCCATCGAGAAAATTTGTGTCGATTAGTTTTAGGGGTGCATGGGTTTTCCCCCATGCACCTAATATTGTAAATATATATTTACCTTCGCGGTCTCGGCGACCAAGTCGATATATGACAACCGCAATATATGACCGGCGCGCTGTCGCGCGCCGAGCATTGCCCGGGTACAGGGGTTACCCCTCAGGCCCGTAGCAGGGAGCGCGCTTCGCGCGCTCTCGATGACCCCCTGATGATTAGTGGAACCCACCACTAGATCTATAAATAACACAATATGAGTATTTTGTGGCATTACCTTCGATAAAAGCTTGTTTCCACCTCATCTATAATTCAGCAAGTACTTTTACCAAAAATGTTGCCATGAATCAAGTCAAATCAAATCAAAATATTTATTTGCCAACCAGGGTATACAATAGTTCTTATAAATAAATAATATCTCCGCCTAGTCACCTTTTTCAGGTGAAGAAATTGTAGTGAGCGTACTTTTTAAGCTGAGCGAAAGAAAGTAACGCTATGGTGTTGTATGAAAGCGTTGCCGTTATGTGGCGGCCTCGCAGGAACTTTTCACATGACGGAAACGTAATGTGGAAGTGCGTTCATAAGCCCGCTTTGTGACAGCACTGTCATCATAGGAATTCTTTTACTTCAACTTTTTAAAATATATCTCTCCGTCTACTATCGACGATTCTGCCAACGTCAGGGTTAAACAAGACACAGTGCGGTAAAAGCATGTCGTAAGAGTCGACTAAAGAACTCAGGGGCGTTCTCTCAGGCGATGACAACGACCTAGCTATGCTAAGTTCGTGATCCTGCAGTTCTGGCTTCCTCGTTTTGGACGATAGCCGTGTGTATATGTACTCGTATATTGAAAACCATATGTATAACTGAACATAACACTTCATTTACTTGCGGAACAAACTTATGTAAGTTTTCGCATGTTTTTCCGTTCCTTAACGAAATTAACCTTGCTATGTGAAACACAGAGGAAGTAGAAACCACATCTTTAATATTGTATCTTTACGTACGAGAATATTCTGTACTACCTTTTACAAAACAACTTTGTGAAGACACTAGCGACACGACTGAATACAAAATCAAAGGCATTAACAACAAACATTAAAATACAGGTGGGGAATGTTAGAACTTGAGATTTTATTGGAAAAAATCTTCCAGCAACATAGACACTACTGACTCTGTGATTGCTTAAAGTAAACTAGTTATCCTCTCCTACATTACCTAATTTAGAATTTAAAACACGTCCGCCATTTTGGTCACGGATTCAAGTCACGGTTGTCACTTTACAATAATTTGACTCTCAACACTATAAATTAAGTCGGACATGATGGTAATATCTAATTTCGAAAGAAAATCCATATCATAATAATGCTTAGATATGTAAAAATTTCCATCAGGGCCACTATAGCGATGGGTCCGGTTTGGACACCTTTGTCCATCAGTGGGACTTAGTGTAAGCTATATTTTTTTATCTAGTATGTAATCTAAATAAATTTTATTGAATAATGTTCCACCGCCACAGTCTCGCGTGTCTCGGAACCAAAACTGTCTCAATTTACAAGAATTGAAAACCAACTTGTTAGTGCTCTTGGGAAAATCGAGAGTATATCTTATGTCGTGGGGTTTATATAGGTATATGTTACAGTTATGCTTGAATGAGTTCAGTTAGTGGTAATATGGATGCTTGTGTTACAATTAGAGCGTTACTTTAGCAGGTGTTGTAGTAAAACTAAGAATATGATTTTTTGTAAAATTTTCTGGTTTAATTTCCCATTATTACAGTTAATCTGAAGACGAGTTCGAATGAAGACACTAAGAACTACTTTATGTATATCTACTGTCTTTCATAATGCTGGGATACAGCCAATTCATTGTTCAATCAATGTCAATCAATGTCAATCTAGTATTGAATTTGGCGTTTTTTCTCAAAATGTGTTAATTCTGATAAGCAAGCAATTGGCCTATGCTGCGGAGATATGAGTATACTAAATAAGGGCACACGTCGTTGAGTTCTCTAAATAGCGATTTTTTCGATACTTCGTCGTCTGACGCGAAACTTATAAAGTATAAATAACTCGTTCTTTTTTACCCGACTGCGCGCCGCAAAGGAGTGGTATTGTCTTTAAAGCCTATGTATGTATGTATGTTTGTATGTTCTTGAAGCACTACACGGACTCATACGTCAATCGGGTACTGAAGACATGACGTTAGTTAACGACTTATCTGACTGGGGTATCCTCTCAACATTTTTCGATTCGACTAACCAGGATCTCGATTGAGTATGGACAGCAGCATGACGAAACGCTGAACCAAGGATGCCTATTAGTAGCTATATTAACCATCTGACAATTAGATGTCCAGTGGTCTTTCTACTAATGATGTAATATAACAACTGAACGTAAGTAACCGACAGCCAAGCTTATTTCAATGGATCCTAATATTACGCGGTGGACGTGCTTAGTTTTTTATGACGCAGAAATTGTTATCGAATGTATTGAATTTGGCCATCCAGTTATAAAAAAGTACTTGCACATTAACATAATCAATGTCCAAATGTAGACGATCAGAACAAAGCAATAATTACTTTACGTTGACGTAATTAGACTAATTACGCGGTCGCGAGTATGACAGAATATAAACAAATGTCCAGTTATAAAATTATTCATGTCCATTTGTTTATATTCTGTCATACTCGCGACCGATGCGTGCTAAAATATACCTTATTACTCAAGACTGCGTTTCGTTAACGGTTCGATAGTGTTGTGTTTCGGCTCAAAAATTTCAACAATTTGTCCCCCTGATGTTCAAAGATTTGCCATAGCTTCGATATGTCTGTAACACATGTTCACGTGACCCGCTTTTTTACGGTTGACGCAACACCAAGTATAAACAGAAACATGTACAGTCACACACAGGTCTTAGTCCACGATTTGTACTGACTTTGAGGTACACGAGTATATATGGGGGAGTAGACGTGGGTACATAGTAGCAAATGTTTTCAAAGTTTTTGAAATAATTTGCAAGAGATCTTTTCTATATAACTTGTTTGTACGATAGCAAATTGAATTAGATTGTAGAGTAGCAGTGCCGTAAATAGGGCGGTGCCACCGGTGCCCAGGCACAGGGCGTAGGCTCTGGGGGGCGCAAGAATTTAACACATGCAGTGCAGCTGACTACGTATTTGCTTTTTTTAGGCTTTCTAGAGGTACCGCTGACGCTTATTTGCCCGATGTCGGCACCCTTAGAAAATCTGCCGACAGCGAATGTGTCAGGACTTTAAAACTCAGGACGATGCTTGAAAACTATCCAGGACAGCCGAGGATACCCCAAAAAGCAGGACATGTCCTGGGAAAACAGGACGGTTGGCAACCCTAGGTTTAACAGATAGCGATACTTTTTGTATGAAAACTGATCCTTACTCACTTGACTTATGTTCCTGTGTCCCTTAGAATGGGCAGAGAAGGTCCTCCAGTTGAGGTCAACAGTTCTCCGCTGACTAAGTTTTAACGTAGTAAGTATAGAGTACCTGCTCATATGAGGCAGCACAAATTATGTCATATCGTTAAATCTCATAGGTTAGAGCTCTCGTTTGAGTCAGTGAGTAAATTCTTGGGGCTAACGTAAAAAGATACTAGCAAGTCGAAATTAGAAAAATAGCATAATTCAGTTAATTTCAGCATATTTTACATTGTACAAATATTGACACAAATGAATTAATAAGCTAGCTAGTGCAGAGTGCAGAATAAGAATGACATACAGTATATTTATACCAGGCTAACTTGCATTATCAAAGATTTCGCACATGTAAATAGTTATGACAAATTTAGGCGAGAGCTAGCAACTTGTGACTGATAATTTACATCTGTTCCTGCTGTGCTAAACGTAGTTGTGGGATGTCCTTTATGATCTGGCTACCCCATAACGGGAACACAGCCATATGTATATGTATGTATGTAAGAAAAATTATTAAACCAACGATTTCAAGGATCGAAGTGGCAGACTTATCGCCCATCTACTATAGTATTTTTAGATCTTGCATAAACTATAAATAGTGCACATCTGTTTTCCTGTAAACAATAATATTATTACTATACATAACTTCACATTAAAATATTATGCTTCAAAGTATAATTAGATATTCTGTTTGCACCTAAAATAACGTCAGGTTAGTGATGTGTATAGCGGAAATACTGGCACAATAGACCACATTTTTGGTAGTAGAAACTTCTAGTATCTGGCATACATAAAGCTAAACTCTGCATTTATTTTAATTTATGTTGTCTTGTAAAGATATTTACATACATACATACATACATATAATCACGCCTTTATCCCTTACGGGGTAGGCAGAGCACCAAGGGCCGATAGAAGCACATGGTGCCACTTCTGACCAATTTTGAGAGTATAGTTGAGATGTACAAGTTCGGTTAGTAGTGACAGGTGGTCAGCCCATCGCCTACAAAACACCAAAACCCTCTTGTCCCTCTACTGACTTGTACAGTATGTCCCAGGAAGAGAAGCAGCTGTAGTATTATACGTTTTTTTTTCACTCCCAGAGCAGCATATAAGATATTTAACAGTCATTTATGTATGTTACTTTATAGAAAGATTTTTTTGTCGATTTTACTGTAGCTTTAACCATTTTAACGTACTTAATTAAATGTTTATTGATGAAATCTGAACCCGTTATGCTAAACGCGGCTGTAGGATTTCGTTTGTGGTGCTGCAGTTCAGGTCACCCTATTTTTGGGAACATCGTGTAACCGTATGTATATGTATGTATCTAGGTAATAGTAACTTAACAATACTCATGGGTAAAAAAGTATAAAAAAATATCATGTTTGGTTTTTGGTCGACGAACGTTGCCCGTCACTATAGTTTCACACGCTGAAATCACCGCCTGAAATGCGTGTAACAATATTTGACGACACGTTATCATGCAAAGTGAGGATAGCATAGTGACGTCACACGTTATTTTTAAGGCTTTTACGGTATATAATGTTAATGAATTAGTTGTTTGGGGATGGGTAAAATATTTAGTTTCTGTCCCTTATTTAAAGACGTGTAAGCCATAGTAGAGTTTTTAATTTTTGAAATCTACGATCATTGGTGGGCTTACTTTGTTTTTAAGGTTTATATTAGATAGAATATTCTTTTTCTTAGATTATCTCGCCAGAGCGAAGAGCAATCATTAAACTAAGGTTTATTTCGATATTTTACTTGGATATTGGTGACCGGATCCGGCAGAAGACCAAAGTGACAGACATAGTCTCGAAATGTAGCAGACTGAAGTGGCAGTGGGCCGGCCACATCTGTCGTAGAACCGATGGACGGTGGATCTCGAATGGAGACCGCGCCTCGGCAAGCGTAGCGTTGGGCGCCCTCCGGCCAGATGGACCGATGACTTAAAGAGGACGGCTGGTAGTGACTGGATGGCAAAAACGGGAGATTGAGCCATGTGGCGTACACTGGAGGAGGCCTACGTCCAGCAGTGGACTGCAATAGGCTGACGACGACGACGACGACGACTTGGGACCTATGTATGTAGATTTATCCTATCTCCTCCATCTATCTATCAAGCCTTGGGATTTTCTATACCTACTTTATTTGCCGGAAGGACTAGAGCGAATTCAAATGCGAGGCTCAAGCAAGACTGACCGGGATAGCGAAGCACTGTGGAAGCTCTCCACCCCATCCAGGGGATAAGTACTCGTAGTATTTGCATTTGTCTGGGCTCCTCTGTTGATCCTGGCTTACAGGAGTTGCAGTGACGGGAGTAAGTGGTTGGAGCCATTCCTCGTGCCTTTATATTGATTACCCATTGGAGTATTGATTACTTATAGAATAATTCATCATCGTCAAAAATAATTACAGACATGAGAAGTTTCCTACTACGTGTAGCCTTTAGAAAAATTACTTTGTTAATTGTTTTTTTGTCAATTTGCCAACCTGTAACTAGACGATAACTTAACTCCGCAGTGCATAATTGCTAATTTTACTGAAATATTGTATTAGGAATTGAAAATAAAGAGAATTGAAAATTTCGGAAGTAATTTCCTTAATAACCCACCTACGTACCCACATATTTTTATTGCGTAGGTAAGAATTTTAGGATAATGCTTAATGCTTATAAAGGTCACATCGCAGGGAAAGTTTATTCGAATTACTGTCAAAGCAAATAGGGATATTTACTATGGTTGAATTTTAATGACATTATATGCTTATCAGAATAAATCATCAAAATCATACCTATCTGTAAAATTACAATTTGATTAAGTGTCCAAATAAGGTAGTAATAAGCCTTCAAAGTTAAGTGGGCAAGTCTATTTTTCTAATGTGAAATTAATTGAAAATTACAACATCACATGTCCACATGCATCATTTACAGCAACTTTTGCTTCGTGACTATATTTTAAAACGCAATATTTAAAATAGCTGCAAAACAAAAGTTCTTTTACGCGCAACAAGCTACTGAAAGAGTGACGTCATAATTGTGGTAGCCGTTTGTATGGAGCGTTTTTTGACAAGTCTAAAATTGTGATTTTGAAATCGTTATATCCCGGAATGTTTTCACGCTAGCGAAGTTTTACATTCGCAAATGTTTCTTTTATGATCTTTCGATATACTTAAATACAAAAAAAACCGTGAACGACCCTATTGCGCTGTTACCAAAATCTATGTTTTATTAATCACTAGCTGATGCCTGCGATGCGACATGAGCCCAAAGCTTCAAATAAAATTACGACTAACATTTTGATGCATTGGAGTAAAAATAACTTAATAAGAGCCATCTGGTGCAGACCAGAGTTCATATAAAAAACAGCATAGGAAATTGGTAGGTACTTCCGTTTCGGACATGAAGCTGGTTCGCTGCTTCATGGTTTCGGAGCTTCGTATGATGTCACAGAAAAAAATTGATATGATGGTACGACATCTTATTTTTTTATATAATATACCAACAAGTTAATTAATTGCTACCACACAGCCCGCTTCATACGTTTTTCTTAGATGATAGATGATAAAAAATATATATTTATAACCAGAATACAATTTATATGTAATACAATTATTTGACCTTTAGTTAGGTTAACCATTGTTCGTTAACTATTCAAAGTTAGAAACTTACTAAAAAAAATCGGCAATAAATTAATGGATTTAAAACGAGATAACCTGCAAATTTTATCATAAAGATTATCGGACTCTTAACTCGTGAGAACGATAAACATCTTTTTTCATCTGTATCTATGACCCTTATAATGGTTAACTGCAAGCTGCCAAGTGGGTCAGACACTAACATTATTATTGAAATTTCAACACACCATTTGGATTAATTCTAAGAACTTCTTAAACTAGCAGAATAATCTTTAAATGACCTCATTTAACATAAAAAAAACTTTGTGTGCGTAAAATTTTCACCCAGTGCAGCTGAGTGTCAATCTCACGATAGACGAATCTTATGATACCTTTCAAGCTCAAATGCGTCGAGCCATTTAGGCATAGAGGAATAAGATTTAGACATAGAGTGCTAATGTCATACTAACAGTTTCGATGCACCATTACACTTTTCGGTGCCTCACAATTCCAGGCCTTGACACTTAGATTGCATTAATATACGTTACAATACATTAGTAATGTAGCACATTACTATACATTGCACTAATAGAATCTAAGTGTCAAGGACTGGAATTGTGAGACACCGAAAAGTCTAATAGTGCATCGAGACAGTTAGTATGACATTAGCACTCTATGATATCTTATTCCTCTATGATTTAGTTAGGCTCTAGCTCTAGAGCGAGCCAAAGAAATATACATACATATAAACCTAAATACATACATACTCGTACCTACACTCGCAAAAAACATAACCCTCGTTCAAGCGCAGTCGGATAAAATATATCTTTGTTTAATTTTACTCGTAAATGAAGTCTGTACTTAAAAACTTGTAAAAGGAATCTGTAACTTGCATTATATCGTAGAACAATTTTATAGGAAGTCTGCTTAAACCTTAATCAAAATAAACGTTTTTGAACCCACCTTTAGGACCAAAGCTAATAAAATATACAATGAAACACGAGAAAAGACTTAGGTGGCAAAGTTTATCAGCAAAACTCTGATTGGGAAGGTAAACGGCAGGAACTTTTCCCGCCCTTGTCAGTTTCTTTCCATTTGAAACAATTATAATTTCCAACAATTTTGCAAAGAATCGCCGACGATACAATTTTATTATTCTGAATAAATTTGGCCGCGACTGTCGCTGAGTTTTTGACAAAAAAGTAATTTCCACCAAGTATTTTGCTAGGGTAGTAAACTTTTAAAATTTCGCTTAAAAGTGCGATGGTAAGCCGCAGTTGAGATAGGTATTGTAATTTCTTTATTTTTTTGTTTAGCTGCTTCAAGTTTTTTGTTGGCGGATAAAAAATTGAAATACCTACTACTGTTTTCATCTTCAGAAGTTGTAATATCGTATTATAAATTCAAAGATTTCAAAAACCGTTGACAAGATTCACCAATAAAGTTTACCAATAAAAACTCTTGATTTACAGCCCTTTTTAACTGAATTTTCAGTTCATTTCATGAAAAACATTGTCTGTCTATTAAAAATAGGTGACCCCGCCATTTTGCAAGCCATGTGTTTGTGATGGCGACCTGTCAGTAAAGTTAATTGGGCATAGCGAGCTGCCATGCGTTATTATTCGACGGGCGACGGCTATTGCTACACATTTAGCGTAGGCGTTGTGTCCCTTTTGTAATTGACATTACAGATTTGCGTAGGTATTGTTTGTTACCCGCTGTTCTAAATCCATACTTTACTGATATTATTAACCTAATTGTATTATATTTATTTAAAATAAGATACATTCTATGTCAAGTAACTTTTATTAGTTATGCTACAAACTTCTTTAAGAGATAAGCTCGCCTTTGTGCCATAATTTATAAAATAATTGCGTTTATTATTATGTATTTCTTTGTGTGTACAATGAAGAATACAGGGTATTTATGACAGCCAGGCAAATAATGACTTCAGACCATGATTTTAAGGCGGTAAACATTGAAAATTTTCGCAAGAAAATTTCAAAATTTTCCGAAATTTTCTTCATATTTTCAACAAAAAAAAACTTAATAAAATATATACTTAATGATTTAAAAATAAAATTTTAATCAAAAGATGATTTTTAAAAAAGTTGCTCTCAAAAAAGTTCAATAACTGATCAACTTTAATGGAGTCACAAGTGATCAAAAAAACAGCAGTGTCACACAATAACCAATAAGCTAATTTAATTGGTCACAGGTTCGCCCAATACAATTGGCGCGGAGAATAAAGATTATTGATAAATCAATAAAAAATACATTTTCTGTGAGTAATAACACTGTCGTATAACTCAACACAACGGTACTTGTTCAGCATTTCAGTATTTGCCTGGCTGTCACCAGAACCCTATATAATATGAATAAGAACTTCTAACTACTTACGAGGAAATAATGGGTTCGGTTATGCTGACTGATGGCTTTGAATGGCAAGACTAAATTCTTTGGCCGCATTTTGACAGGAATCTGAGTAGCTTATTTAGGCCCGATTTTCCAACTATCATAGCCTATCTAAACGATAAGAGCCATAATATAAGAGCTGTCTTTCTCTAAAAGATCAAGATTCAAGATCATCAACTTTATCCTTCAGCTAGACTATCTGAACTTTAGTAAAATCAGCCCTAAATTGAATGGGTCGATTCCGGCAGTCACACTGAAACCTAAACCTAATCTTAGTCAGGTCTATCTCTCTCCGTTCTTAACATAAATGGCTGGGAGTACCTGGGAGAGAAAAGGACAGGTACGAGTAGGATAAATGTTATGTTTCGGTTTAAGTGTGACTGCCGGAATCGACCATGTCTCTGGTAATTTTTGTTTAGGATAGTCCACATACCGAGAAAAGCCATAGGCTATTTTTATCCAGGCGTAGTATTTTTTTTGAAATATTACTCTTTTTTTTTCATGTTGTCTACGTGGAAGAAGTAGCGTGTAGCAGCTAGCAGGTAAAATATAAGAGCAATAAGATGAATGGCAATAGGCAGGGCACATAGCTCGAAGAACTGATGGCCGATAGAGTCGGAAAGTTCTAGAGTGGATACCACGTATCGGCAAACGTAGCGTGGGAAGGCCACCCGCGAGGTGGACGGACGACCTGGCCAAGGTCGCGGGCGTCAGTTGGATGCAGGCTGCTTCCGACCGGTCGGAGTGGAGGTTGTTGGAGGAGGCCTATGTCCAACAGTGGACTTCTCAGGGCTGTAAATGATGATGATGAAGATGAATATTCATGGAAAATATTCAGGCGACAAGGGTGCTTTGTTTAGACAGTGTCATAAGTTTACAAGCGATAGCGACGATCGCTAATTATAAATGAGCTACATCATATCTAAATACGCTATTTTGTTTTCAGAGATTTGGACATGGAGAAATAAATCGAGTGAGAACGTGTTCAGTCCTCTAGAAATAAAAACATGTTGGATGTTTATTGCTCTCAAGTAAAGTTTTTCGGTGAAAAAGGTTACATAACTCGTTGAACTTTACAACCTTCAGGTTATTTTATTGGTTTCCTGAAACAGATGTATAGACTCGTGACGTGTGTACTGTTTTACCAATGTTGGTAACATTTTCTGTTTAAAATAGATTAAAAATATTGGTCATGTTTCCAGGCTATTTAATAAGACTAGACAAACCCAACATGTATTTGTCATTAAATAATGTTTTCTTATTCATTCGTGTTCCCTTAAAAAAAATTGGTTATTAAAATACCTACCACATTAACAAATACCTTTGTATTTGTTATTCCTTTGGAAAGGAATATAACGTATATATTAAAGTCAACGAAAGAAAACCCCAAAGAAATAGTTAACCTCTAACCACTGGCGGCTCGTCCTAAGGAGCACTGGTGCAGTGCACTCCCACCCACGAAGATTACATAGGCAATCTATATTCTCTATATTTATAATTATCTTTCAATTCTACTCTGTTAATACAATAGTGTCTACGCGTTCGTCTCAAGTAAGTTGTAATCTTATGTATCGGGTGGAGCGCTAGCGATCGCGCTCCAATGAAACGAAATTTGGTACGATTCTTAGTACTGTATTCAATGAGTGCGAAAGAGACAAACCGATATAGGCCTGTAAAAAAGTGA
This sequence comes from Carposina sasakii, assembly GCA_014607495.2. Lineage (NCBI taxonomy): Eukaryota > Metazoa > Arthropoda > Insecta > Lepidoptera > Carposinidae > Carposina > Carposina sasakii. The sequence goes on from CP053161.1 coordinate 6,143,238, forward strand.
ACCCCATCAAAAAATATCAGGAGCCGCCACTGCCTCTAACATCGCAGTAAATATTGTTAGAACATAATTCTTGTAGGTAGTTGGTACTGAAAACTACTTATTATTCATGAATGAGATCGATTCACATGAGGGTCCTATGCCCTTTGATTACACGCAACTGGGCGTAGACCAAGAGCCCTTATAGATAGTCACTGGCTCGGATAATACGTACGTTGTCGGTGGTTAAGGTAAAATTACCGTGGAGGACATAAAACAGGCTTAGATAAAGTAAAATTATTTCTCGATCGACAGAGGTTCGTCATCGACACGTTTGCTCCAATAAGAAGCCTTCATTTTCACGTATTCGTTGTAAAATCACGTGATGAAAACTAACTACAATTGGTGGAAATTTGCAACAACGAATGTCAATGCGAAACGAAACGATGTTGCGATTGTAGTTGCCTATAATCGCAACCATGAGTCGCCAGGCTAGTAGAGCCCGATGGTGTGGGTGAACAGCAGTTCTTTTGAATTTCCAAATAATAATTTCAACCATAGGAAATCCAGTACTGAACATAGGCCTCCATCAAAAACTAAATTAACCTTCTAATAGTAACGAAAAATAAAATACAATGCAACATAAGTAAATTTTTTAAAAGATTGATAGAATTCTACGGATTGGTAATTTAATAAAACTAATCCATGATCGGAGTTTTCATAAGTTTACAGGAGATCGGCAGATGGCGGCTACATGACTGAAAATTGATTAGATTACTACGATACGAAAATTCAATTTCGTGCGCCTTTGAACGTAGTTTAGTATAACACCCCGTCGTTTTTGCGTCGGGGGTTAAAAATCAATATCATTTAAAACAATCTAAGGTCCATTCTTACTAACATATACAGAGTGATTTTTGGTCGTCAACGTTCCCGAAAACTACGGAATCTCCTGATTATCACGATCATTTTTCTCCATGGAAGCATACCTGGGAAGTGTCTGGTTTCCAAAATATTAGGGTCCAAACTTGAGTAAATAGACTGCGTTTTTCTGCATAAATGCACAAAGACGAACGATTTTTTCACTAGCAAAAATTAATTATGTCTATGAAAAAACTAGCATAAACACTGGACACTATAGTTTTCGCCCGATCAAGTAATTGGAAAAAAAAAATCAAAAAAATTTACATCGTTTCCCAGCATTTTTGTTACATAAACTTACTTTTTTATGTATAGAGTACGTACCCTTCGTTAAGGGTGACTACGAAAAAACACCCTGTATTCTGTACATACCTAATAACATTACACACTTTTTATTGACTTGTCACGCAGTTGCGTAAAAAAAGAGATAAGAAACAAATAACAATAATTGACTTCTTTGTCATATTTTATTTTTATTACAAAAGGGCATTGGAATGTGAAAGGCGTGTTGAATGATAAGCAAACCACCCCCAAAACGTGCGAAGGGATGAGGGTGGAAGGGGTGCAAATAAATCAACCCCATAGGGAGGTTACACTCGTATATCACTCACAAGTTACCTGAATAACAGAGTAATGTATAACATCTGTGGGTGCCTTAACTCAAAGGGATATAGTTCTAAATGTAATGAACGAGTGCTATGGAGAATTGTAATTTGTTTAGATCGAAACACTTATTGGGGTAATTTTTAAAATGTAATTATTACGAGTGATTTATCTAGGAGGAACTCTGTTGGAGAGGTTTTTGGATGCGACGATTTTGTCCATTTACGATTTTTTTCCCCGCTACGATACTTACGTTTTGTGAATGAAGACCTGTATGCTGATTTTGTTAAAAGAACTGGCTACAAACAAACAGATGGATAGTAGACAAATGGAAAACTGAGTTTTCGGGCTATATTTTACCGAGCCACCATGACACCATTCGCATACTCACCATACATACAAAATTTCAAATTTGGGGTCATCCATAAATTACGTCACACGAATTTCATGATATTTTGCCCCTCCCCCCTTCTTGTCTCAGCTGGTCACATTTGTGAGACCCCCCTCCCTAGTGTGACGTCACATTTAAGCTTTTTTTGCAAATTTATATTGAGAGATTATTGAATGAAAATGTGACGTCACGAAATTTAGGACCCCCCCACCTTATCACACAATGTCACAGTTTGACGACCCCCTCCTTACTAACCTGTGACGTAACATATGGATGGCCCCTTTGGAATAAAAAAATCCGAGATTCTTTATGATCTGTAGTATTGAAATTGGCCGTTAGATAATAGGTACGAATTATATGTTTGACAATGACTATTTCGACCACAAAATCAGCCAGCGCTTGAGTGGTTTCAAACACAGTGGTAGAACGTAGAGCTCATTTGAACTGAAATGAAGCGCCTCACTGCCTCCAGTACCGCATTTACTAAGCTTTCTCTCTCTACCCTTGTATAGTGTAATATAAAATTAGTACATATATGATAAACTAGCGATCCGCCCTGGCTTTGCACGGGTGTAATGCTCTTTCACATGGACAAGTCGTGGGCCGCCGCTATAGAAAAGTAGAAAAGGCCATTTTAAATTTTTTCTCTCCGTAAGAACCATTAATGAAAGAAGAAATGAGAAGAACAAAGAATGAATAAAATCATTAATGGGGTAAAATTTAGTTTTTAAGTCATTAACTCAGGCCTACTAAAACGTACTACACAATTTTTTTCCCAAAAAAATTAATTTAATGTCGGAAATTTTTGGAATTTTCCTGCGAATACTTTCATTGGTTTTCACCTCATAATGGTCTGAAGTCGCCATATCAATATTTGCCTGGCTGTCACAAACACCCTGTATTTAGCGCGTAATTCTATAACCGATCCGTTTTAATTAGGTTTCATAAGTATAATTAGGGAACCTTTTAATCATTTACCGTAGCAAAGTTTAGAATCCCAATTGGAATAAGTAACCTTTTTTTACTAATGAAGACTTGGTTTGCGACCTTAACGACAACTTGTAATTTATATCGGTAGCAGGTACAATTAGTTTTCACCAAGAGTGTAAGTAAATTATGCAAACTAAGTAATTTAATCACTTGCCGTAGGTAGGTTCAGATATATTATGATCTTTTTGGTAATCCACACGGCGCTGCGTGGGGGGACTCCGTCGGGGAGAAATGCAGGGGTTGGGGGGATGACGTCATCGTCCAAGATCAAGGGTGTCTTTACAACCCGTGAAAGTTACTTTTTTTCATAATATGAGCAAAGAGTTGGTTATATGACAAGAGTGATTTGGATTCTGCTGTATATTTCATGTAAATCGTCGCGTAGTGTGATACTTGTGTATTGTTGATGGAATTTCCTTATTCGCTGTCACTCTCATTGTTCATGAAAATTAGTAAGAAAGTAAGTAAGAAAAAAGTAAGGATGAAAAAAAAGCAAATTCTTAGAGCGAGATGCGAGCTTTTTGATTTGATTAAAGGCCGATTTTTCTTGGGTAGCCTATATGAAAGATAAATTTGAAATACTCTTTCTATAAAACTTGACTAGATAAATAGAGACAGCACCAACTATATGTATAGGCTATCTTTTGGAAAAATCGGCCCTAACAGAAATATTACCCTATACTGAGGGACATTTTATATTTGAAAAATAACGTTGCCAATCATGAAGGTAATAAAAAATACCGCTGATAGTCCTATTAAACAAAAAGTGTGACATCCCTATTATGACAGTTTTTCAAAGTGTGACAGTTATGTTGCCAATAATGTAAAAAATTAAGGGTGTAAAGAGATGGTCAAATTCGTCATCCGAGTTAATTGACCCGGTAGCTCAGTTGGTTAGAGCGAAGCACGGAATGCGAGAGGTCGTGAGTTCAAGTCTCACTCGGGTGAAAAAAATTTTCATTCCTTAATATTATATTTAATATTTTATATTTCCTGCTAATCGTTTTGACCTTTCATGTTTACCATTAAATTGTAGATAATTTTGTGAAATAAAATAGTTATTTGTGATAAACTAGCTTCTCTGTGATACGCCTATTTGGCATACAAATTGTTATGGAATGTCATGTTAGTAAGTTAGTAGTTTGTTCCTAGATAAGTTATCTGTCATATAGTCTTACAGATTTTCTGTTACCTACGAATAGGTAGGATTTAACGTTTAAGTATGGTCAATTGGGCCCATAATTAACAGTATCGTCTTCTGCCTATTTACAGCCCACTGCTGGACGTAGGCCTGCCCTAGGGCACGCCACAAGGCTCGTACGAAACCCACGAGCAGGCATAGGGTGGTACAAACTCTACTATGCCGGCGGCACCACGCGGCTAATTAACAGTATTCTTATTCTTCAGCCTATTGCTGTCCACTGCTGGACGTAGGCCTCCCCCAGGGCACGCCACAAGGCTACTGCCACAGGGGGGTTTTGCCCATAGTCACCACGCTGGGCAGGCGGGTTGGTGACCGGGAAGACGGGTTAGTGAATTAACAGTATAGTACATCCCAATACAGGAATTCACTAACTGAACTAATATTTATTTACACATACATACATACATACATATAATCACGCCTTTATCCCTTACGGGGTAGGCAGAGCACCAAAGGCCGATAGAACCACATGGTGCCACTTCTGACCAATTTTGAGGGTATAGTTGAGATGTACAAGTTCGGTTAGTACTGACAGGTGGTCAGCCCATCGCCTACAAAACACCAAGACCCTCTTGTCCCCTCTACTGACTTGTACAGTATGCCCGGGAGGAGAAGCAGCTGTCGTATTATACGTTTTTTTTTCACTCCCAGAGCAGCATAGAAGAATATTTATTTATTTATGTCCATGTCTCTGTCAACATACTATGTACCTACACTATTCAATACGTCTCTGAGTGGTTTCAGCAATAAATATAATATACATGACTGTACCTTTAGATATAACTGGATTGCTATTATTTGATAAGATGTTTTTATTTGCGCCCATATTTTCGGAGATGTTTTGTACAGTCGCGGAATATTCGGGTAAATATACGCAGTTTCGGCAAATATGGTCGTATTTTATTTAATTCACCTGAGTGAGATTTGAACTCACGATCTCTCGCAAACCGTGTTTTCGCTCTTACCTGAGCTATAGGGGTCACTTAATTTTTAACTACATGGACGAAATTGCGGGCAACAGCTAATGTTTAATGTACCAAGATTCTCTTTGTTAATTACGTTATTTACCAAGACGTAACCTCAAAGAAGTTAATGCGGTTCTTGATTGGCTACGATGCTTTATTTATTACGGTTCTGTGCTTGATTTCTTTTTTTGTTTTGTTGCGATCAGCTATATTTGAGCTTGCAGCTCTATTTATTTCCCATATTAATAATATTCTATACCTATTATTTATTGTTGATACACAAATGTACAAAAGCATTGTCCTTTTTTAAAATTGAATTGTAATATTATATGTGTCATTACAATAAAGTAAATTATTAATAAAGAAAATGGAAAAAATCTTCACCTGAGTGGGAATCGAACCCACGACCACTGCAAACCGTGCCAGCCGCTATAACCACCATAAGCCACCGGGTCAATTACTCGGATGACGAATTTTACCATCTCTTTTCTAAATTACATATTGGCAACGTTATTCTTCATCCCGATAGCTATACACTAGCCAAATCTCGGCAAACAAAGCTGAATCCCTCAGCACAATGTTAAAAGATGAAACGATCAACCATATCCTAACAGATTATATTAACGGAGAAGTGTTTTTATAAATTTATCTTAGTCAAGATATTATATATTATAAAATTATTAATAAAGAAAATGGAAAAAATTCTTCACCCGAGTGGGAATCGAACCCACGACCACTGCAAACCGTGCCAGCCGCTATAACCACTAAGCCACCGGGTCAATTACTCGGATGACGAATTTTACCATCTCCTTTCTAAATTACATATTGGCAACGTTATTCTTCATCCCGATAGCTATACACTAGCCAAATCTCGGCAAACAAAGCTGAATCCCTCAGCACAATGTTTAAAGATGAAACGATCAACCATATCCTAACGGATTATATTAATGGAGAAGTGTTTTTATAAATTTAAATGTAAGTTTATGCGATTATCTTAGGCCCATTACATGGACAGTTAGAATAAGCTACTTAATAAACGATAAGTATAATAAGAAAGAAGATCGCATTATAAAGAATTCTCGTAATGAGCTTACACGAAATTTTATTTAAGAGTCCAAAAGAGATTTAATTCCCTCGGGATATTCAAACCTTATGCATAAAATAAAATAACGTTGAACGACAAAAACGTTGGAGTCTCAGCAATCTATTTCAACACATAAAACTGCCGGTTTAATTATATGTCGTCGGATGAGGGAAATAAGATTTAAATTGGCTTGAGTTCAGCGACAAATATTGACCTGAACGACTCTTGGAAATAGGTCATGTGTTTCTTCTTCGTTGAGTATTTATAATTGGTTATTTAAACGCGTTTAAAGGAAGCCTGTTTAAATTTTAATTATGTGCTTACCGTGCAGTACGTCTTTTCAAGAGATTAAATGTTGACGTGAGATTACTGCTTATAACAGCCAATTTCGATACTTACTAGAGATCATAAAGAATCTCAGATTTTTCAAATTCCAAATTTGAAATTAGATTTAATCTGAAATATGCAAAAAAAATCTCGAAATCGATTATTGAAATTGGCATCCTGTCGTTTTTACATACTTTCTAATATTATAATGAGAAAGTAAGTTTGTATATTTCTAAAATAAACCATTCTTCTGTAGTCCACGCGGAACGAATATTGTAGATTAGATATTTTAAAGGTTTTTTAAACAATATATCTCAGTATATAGACTTTTCCAGACATATTATGCCTAACTAGCTGTTGCTTGTGACTTTGCGTGAATTTAGCATTATGTTCTTCTTGGTAACTCCAAACTATTTGAGTTTAGTAAATAAAATAAAATATAATATATTTACTTTCGAATTTATAATATTACTTGGGATGCGATAAATATGAAAAATTAGTATCATCTGGAGCAATTATTGAACTGACTTCGTTGTACTCGTATGACCTATCAGAGTAGTGTCGATGAAATTCCATTCAACGTGCACTCTTCACAACGAGGTCTCCAAGATTTTCCTATATTTAGACACCGCAAGAGTGCGAGTTCAGTGGCAATTACGTAACAGTTTCATCTGAGTGATTGTATTGTTTCAGCATTCGGCAGGAGCGGCTAGAGAACTCGACCTTGAGAGGACGCTCGTGAGAGGAGGTAGAGCGCTGGATGTGACTCGGCTGCTAGAAAAACTGAAGTTGATATAAAATGTCTATAATTGAGTTTCACTAGACTACATCAGCTGCATCTCCTGTCATATAAGATATAAGAGCCGAATAAGGAACAGGGGATTTTTTCAAGCGAGAAGCTAGCTCACTGATCATCTAACATCTGTCCCGAGATTCGAGAACCTTTATTACTCCACCATCCTTCGGCTCTATGACAGATGTGACCACGTCTGTTACTTTGGTCTTCTGCCAGATAATCTTGCTTCAAACTTTGACCACTAGCGAGATCCCACACATACCTTTCCATAGCTCTCTAGCAATCGGTGGGCCAGGCCCACCATCAGGTTCCACATCTCGGCTCCGTAGGTCATGACTGGTAGGACACATTAGATTTACCTTACTTTGAATTACTTTACGTGATAAATTTATGCAAAAAAACACTAAGGGCTGAAACACATAACCGCGTTGCGGCGCCGCAAAAAAACAGCGTTTTACTGTTGTACGGTAGGGTAACCATGATTTTCGAGTGTGGATAGACATCTCTCTGCCTTTGTAAAGATAATTATTTGATGATTGATTATTATTATAAATCATTTCACAAATGCTTTTCCGCGCCTGTTGTTTTATAAATTTCTCTTTACCTATTAGTTTCGTCACTAGAATCCCACAAACAAGCGTTCTTGAATCTAATATATTAATATATCAACATCAACGTCATTATTGATTTTAAAATTACTTCCGGGTTGACGCGTGAGGTTTGCAAGAGTACCTAATCTCTTTGAATTGAACATCAAAATTAAATATCTTACATATACAACTCTCGTTAGATATTCTTTGATATACATACACAAAGCCAATGGGTTTCCAACATTTTCTTTAAATTAAAAGTTCTTTTAGATTTAGTGAATCATTGTCACCAAGTATGGCGTCACAACGCTGGAATATGCGTCGCGTTGCGGCGCCTCAACGCGGTTTTGTGAGCGTCTCTTCCTCTGTCACCTGAGAGTAAACCTGCGAAGTGCATTGTGTATACACGTCAATTTCTATATACATACAGCTAGAAGTCTTTGTTTTTTTTATTATTTTCTATATCCTTGCCAAATTCTTCCAGTAGCGTACAAGCCCATGTAAATGCGTGACGTAACGCCGTGTAGGCAGGGCGGGGCAGATGGGAAGTTTCGCCCCCTCCGCCCCCCACCCTTGGTACAGCTGGAGCCAATACCTTAATGTCCTTATTTTTAGGTAAGCCCTAAATTGTCATGATATCTAAGGTAAGATTTTCTGGAAAAGGGTTGGTTTCATTTTTTTTTATAATTTTTTTTTTTGTTAGATTAGACTACCTAGACTGACTATTTAATATAGCTCTGTGTTATTAGCAAAAGGTTAATCTTAAAAGTAAAGATAGATAAATTTATATATCAAGGCCAAAAGTCCTGTGCCGATGCGGGCCATCAATCGTGCATGTCGTAAGGGTTGACGAAGAAAATCAGGTGCGTTCTCACAGGCGATGAGCTAGCAACTTGTCACTGATCTTTAATACTCGCTATGCTAAACGTGGCTGTGGGATCTTCCTCCCCATTTTGGGAACACAACTGTGTCTAAAAAGTGTCAGAAGGTGCATGTTGATACATACATATAATCATGCCTTTATCCCTTACGGAGTAGGCAGAGCACCAACCACAGAACCACATGGTGCCACTTCTGACCAATTTTGAGGGTATAGTTAAGATGTATAAGTTCGGTTAGGTTAGGTTAGTGACAGGTCCTCCCCGATGGTTGCCCGCCTTGTCGTGGCGGGGGGGCTTAGTAACCGCAGACTGGTCACGCACGGTGAAGCTAAGAGGCAACCAGGGCCGGCCTCTTTGGGCCGCCGGCTGGCCCATGGAGGGCGCTCCCGGCGGGCTGAACAAGTCCTCTGCGTTACCATATGTAAATAGAGGGGTGCCTGAAATGCCTGATTTTTCAGAAAAATGCCTATCTAAATCAAAACGCTGTAGGTAATAAGTAAAAGACAATAGATAATAATAAAGAAGGATATTTATTACTGATATTTTTTCAGAAGACATAATATTTTTTTTATAGTTCTTTCATTTGTAATACATAAACGTAAAACGTGTCGCATAATTTGAAAATGCCTGTCTCAGACCAATGCCGGCCGCACGCATATCATATGGTAACCCTAGGGACCGCAGAAGAAGAGGAGTGCCGGTATTACGGTGCGCCGTTCTCCCTATCTTCTGCGGCCGTGGAGGGATCGCAGGGGGAGAGGCGTGTTGGTATTACGGTGCGCCACTCTCCTACCCGCTGCGAGCCGGCGGGGCCGTTCCGTCGAAACGGCAGTGGTGGGGCCGCAGAGGAAGAGGCATGTCGGTATTGCGGTGCGCCGCTTGCCCTATCCTCTGCGGCCGAGGTGTGGTCGGTGGCAGAACTACAAACCTGATCTGCCACCGGGTACCAGTTATCTGGTATCCATGGCCTTTTAGTAGCAGACTCGGGGAAGTCTGCTACAATACTAGTGGAGGCCGAAGAGGGAAGCGCACCTTACCACCTGGTGCGCGCATCGTGGAGGGCCTTCGGGTTTTCGCGATGGAGCCGCATGCGGGCGGCTGCCGCCGGCGGGGTCGCGGATATGTGCGAAAGCGTTCCCGTAACCCCATCACAGGCGGCGAGGAGGAAGATGGGGGTGTTTTTTATTGGGTATACCGTGGGTCTCACTAGCCTATACGGGAGTCCCACATAACCACTCGGGTACCCCCTGCGCCAGGGTGGTATGCGTAATGCATTTTCCCCCCGAAACAAAAAAAAACAAAAAAAAAAGGTTAGTGATAGGCGGTCTCCTACAAAACACCAAGACCCTCTTGTCCCTCTACTGATTTGTATAGTATGCCCGGGAAGAAAATCATGTTGATAATTTATAATAATTTATATTTTCTATTTATCTATCAATATCAATCTCCTATACAATCTGAACCAGAGATTTTTTATATATTCTAAAGGAAATCCGATAAAAAACATCTAAAAGCCCTGAACTAAACTTATAAAGCGGTTCTCTGAAGAGTTTTTTTCATTACTAGAATTCTCCGTAGTAGGTACTCGTAAAGTTTTTTAAGTAGCTTTACGGATAGTTTGGCTTATGGGAAGGTAGAAGGATGTTTTATTATTTGGGTGGCTAAGGAAGAAGGATATTTTATTTCTCGGGGGTTATTTATAGAAGCATGAAGTAGGTAACACTGTAATGTAGTACGTAGGTATCTAAAGTAGTACCCAGTAACGGTGTAGTCATGTAACCATTGCGTCAATGAAGCCAATACAATATTAAGAGTTCATTTAATATAGTAAAAAATACAGTTATCGCTTATAAATATGACATTACAGAAATCACAAAGGCAATTGCGACGTGATAGTGGTACAATTTATGTTATAATTCGTGATTGCGTACAGTCATGAGCAATAAGATGTATGCATAAAAAATATTATACATACAGACGAATTGAGAACCTCCTCCTTTTTTTGAAGTCGGTTAAAAATGATCTTGCGTTGAGGTTCAAAGTCCAACAACTATGTCTAAGTACATCTAATTATTCATGACCGTACAGTGTATGTAACATACATAGTCTTTTTTGTGGAAAAAAGACTATGGAGTCTGGTCCGTGTTTTGATATCGATGACATTTGTGAGAACCTCCTTTTCATGGTTGGCAGCCTAATATCCCATGTTAATATGAAAAAATGCAAATAATTCTGTCTACGGACCTTAATATTTAGTATAACGATCTAGTGGACGCCCGCGACTCCGTCCGCGTGGACTACAAAAAAAAACAAAATATCGAAATTATCCGGGATAAAAACATTTTCCCGGGATAAGAAATAGCCTATATGTTAAGTGGGACCTGTCACAATATATTCCTGAAAACTGCATCGAAATCGGTTCAGCCATTTCTGAGATTAGCGTGCACAAACGCACAGACAAACCGACAAACAGACAAAAAATCCAAAAATCATTGTTTTTGGTACTATTGCGTTGATAAAGGTATTTATATTTTTTCAGATAGTATGGAGAATTCCTACATAAATCAGGAATGTTCATACAATCTTAAAAAATAAACATGTGATTTTGAGTCAGAAATTTTGTGGGTAGGTTCCTTTTAATGGGCTATTTACATAGCTTTTCGCTTAACGTACCCGTTTTGTTACACCCTGTATATCTTCCATGTACAGACAGCGATCCGTTACATTTTTATTATATGTATAGATTTCATTACTTTGTTGATTTTCCAAGCACGGAGTAATGAGATTGCAAACATTTTCGATGTATCAAAAATATTCCCGGCTGTTATCTATCAACCGCCTACATAATATGCTATATTTAACGGAAATATGTTAGTTGAATAAAAAATCCACTAGATATTTACTAATTGTTAATTTGTTCAATTGGTAATTATCGCTTTTCGATTTGATGTTGATTCTGAAATAATAAGCCATAAATATGCCAAGTTTCATTATAATCTGTTGGTTAGTTTTCAACTAACAATCACTTAGCTTACATAGCTTATACATCAGAATAAGGCTGCCTACTCGTATCCACTATGCAGTGTACTGTACAGAATAAATTTCTTTATCTATCTTATCTATGCTATGTTACCATGGATGCGTTTGATATCCACCAATTAAATTTATTGACTTCATGGACCAATGAATATGATAGGTGAATATACATACCCGAAGCAACATATATCTCGTAGAAAAGAAGCTTTACACAGCCTATACAGTTCTCGTGGAAGAAGTCGCTGACGTCAGCCCTATATCTTCCGAATAAAGGAGATACCGATACTTAGGTACCTACTGAAGTTATTCCACGATTCGTTTATCGAGTTATATCCGTCGTAAAGTAACTTTTGCTCGGATTCCAACTATTTTTGCCGGTTTACGATGATCCCGGCAAGGTCAAGGGCGTAGGATCGATAAGGGATAGGGCATAGCAACAAAAGGGAAGTAAGTACCTCCCTTAAGGGAAAAGGAAGTGGGGAGATAGTTACTAGTCATTTGAATTTTTGTTATTTGCAAACATTACTAGCGGCCGTGAGGCGTGGGTGGGTATTATGGAATGATATAAAAAACTGTAAAAGTTTATTTTTATTCTATTGTCATATATTACATACATACAATCACGCCTTCGAAGTTCGGTTAGTAGTGACAGGTGGTCAGCCCATCGCCTACAAAACACTGAGCCCCTCTTGTCCCTCTACTGACTTGTACAGTATGCCCTGGAAGAGAAGCAGCTGTAGTATTATAATTTTTTTTTCACTCCTAGAGCAGCATAGAAGATATTTCTGCTATTATTTATACCCATTATTGTTCTATGTTTATAACAAAGTAACTTTGCACGGAATCCATGGATTCACCGGATTAATAATTGTCGTATCAACCGAGATTACTAAAATATTTCGCCACTTGCGGAATAAAACGCGCACATATAATTTTATATATTTGTATCTGGAAGCCAGATTCTTCGAACCAGCTATTGACTACTTTAACCTTCCTTGAAAATGGGTAAATGATATTATTTACTTATACAATATTTGTTGTCTAGTCAATACTACACAAAGTACGTAAGAACTTACATTTTCGTACAGAATGTTCATTATTGTTTTTGTGTAAAATAAAGTTATAATTTCAATAGTGAATATTTTTCCACCACGTTTTCTTATTTAGATATTAGCTTTACGATTTTTTGTTATGTCACTCTCTACTTAATAACAGCTAGTATTTTTCTCTTTATCCCTTACAATTTCCCTGATTTATGTGTACAAAGTTTCCCGCCGTCCATTTTCCCTGAAAGGTCGCCAACATTTTTTATTACGGTTACTTCTGAAGTTTTAACGCTTTGTTCGTTAAACCGTGATGTGGCGTTTTTGGACACGGGTTCTGGAGGGGTTCTATTTTAGATATATTGGATTATTAGAGTTGGAATGGCTATTCTTGTGGCTAAAAAGTGGCTAGGTATGTCTACCTCTTAGGTAGGCTTACACCTACTTTGTTGAACATAAAATTCTTAATGGTGAATTTCTGTCTGAAGGATATGGGCGTGACTGCATTTAATGACTCATATTTTTTGTAAACCTTATTTCCTAATCGAATTGAGGCTCTGCTCATATCATGAAACAATGACTCAAACATAAATCACACTCAACCATAGAATAATAATAAAAGGAATAAAATAACAAAGGAAACAAAGTACTATTGCTTATCCGAGTGCCCTAAAAGAAAATTCTTTTTTCAGACAATCGAGTAGTCAGTCACTGATTTTAATTAACCTTGTACTAAACGTCCTCGTCTCTCCTCCTCCGTCCTCTTAGTTCTAATCTACCTATATTATAAGGAATAATAAATTGTCTTGAGAAACCCTAAAATCCTCTGCCTTTATAAGCCAACCTTGATCTTGGGTAGTGACGTCATGGAAACCCCTAAACATTATCTCCTTTAATGCGATTGTGGAATGTTTTTAAACAGTCGGCTGGAGACTTTCTTACCACACGTAAAATATAGAAAAAAATCTTCATAGATTCCTTATTTACAGCTTATAGCAATACTAGAAGAAGCAGATGTTTTGATAATCCTGTTATTTCATGTAAAGTCCACTTGCGGCAAATGTAAAAACTTAAAGTTGAATTTGAAATTTAACATTTGAATCGGATCATATAGGTACAATTGAATTTGGCCTCGATATACATTGGCCGTTAGTAGTGATAGAAAAAAAAACAAATCTTTGTAATCGTTAAATAATCACGGTTTTCAGACCTGACTTTAACCGGCCCGGTATGGGCAACTAGAGATCCAAAGTAATTACCAAAGTTTTAGCACTCTCACCGCTTGAAACGGTAAATGAGTTTTGAAAAAAGGGAAGGAAAGCCGAGCCAAAGCTAGCCGGGCATAAAAACCTGTTGTACCTTTTTACATAGACGGTCGCTCCCAGCTTCTAGTCCAGTGGTCAACCGCGGGGTGCAGGGTGGGTCGAGGGTGGTAGGGCATGAACCATCGACTAAGGCTCAGGTTAGAGGAAATTAAATATTTGTCACACCACACCAAAATCTTATTTCAACTTGATTTAAAGTTATGTAATTCATCATAAATTAATTGTTTTCCACAAAAAGGTAGGTAACCTACACAACTATAAATACATTGAAATTAGACATTGAAATTATTAAAAAGAAAAATTATTTATTTGGGTTTTAACTGAAACTTTGTGTGCAACTTTAATTATTTATTCCGGTATAAGTAGGTTTGATGATATCATAAATATTAATTATAAAGCTTTTATAGTAAAAGATTCTAGAATTAGCAGATGGTGTAGCGCTCGGTGGTAAACACCAGTGGAAAATAATATAATATATGTCGCATTTTTAATTTTTAATAATATTGACATTCTATATTGCATTTATGTCTATGTTATAAAAGCTTTCCAGAACACCGAGCACGGGACAACTTGCTGTTTATAGAATCTATTTGCATACTAGGTCGTTGAAACGAACCTACATAAACATAATTATATAGTAGTGTCGTAATACTCACTAATGCCATTTTAAATGTATTATTATCTTCTATTGTCGTGCCTTAAGTTTATTCTTTAGAAACTATCATCATTAACGCCTTATATTGTCCGTTCATGTAAAAGAATAAAAGTATAAGTTTAAAATCAAGGTTGGTGACCATAAACTCTCATATCAAGATTTTTTTTCACAGTGAAAGCCAGTTGGCCCTCTATAATTTAATAACCAACAAAAACCTAACTACAATAAACCACTCGACAGTAATTTCTTTAAATAAAGAAGAAATAGCTAATATTAATATCTACCGCTAGTAAAATTATGTGATGCTGTGAATAAATCTCTTTATTATTTCTATAATATAACCAAAGTAGATAAAATATTTCATAACACAGCGAAAACCAACCAATGGATTTCTTAATGAGGATAAGGTAATGGATCAGGCAAAGCACTTTGGACAATTAAAGAAGCTGCTGTTCTTTTTTCCAAGTCCTTGTCAGTCAGTGACAGGAGTCGTAAGAAGTTTTTGTTAACTCTTGGAATGGCATTTACCATGAGCCCAGCCAAATTGTCCGCTATTCTCTGCCTGTGCGCATCTGATGTGACAACTTTGTTATAAAAGTCACTGGCTGGTTGCAGATCGACTGCATTACTCTGTAATACTCTGACTCGTCTGGTTGGTCTGCCCTCATCAACAATAGGTTCTGGTCCGTTGAAGGAGTTAGGTTCGTAATTGGGAGCATCTTTATTATTTTCTTTTACCGGCATAGCTCCGTCACGATTATAGTTTCTCGGTCGCCGTAAAGGTGCATTTACATCGGTTCGCATATTATTGATTCCTAAGCGATAATTTTGAGCATCTAAGTAAGTAAACTGACGTAATGCAAACAGATCGTCTATTGGTCCGCGTATGCCTGGTACAACATTTGCAGGATTAAAGGCTACTAGCTCTGAGAAACGGAACATATTATCTGGATTTTCATTCAGCACAATGCGTCCTATATTTATCGTTTTATAATCGCCCTCTTCCCATAGTCTGGTAACATCAAATGGATCGTAATTTACATTTCGTACTTGTTTTTCATCCATCACATACATTTCTACAGTCCAAGCAGGATAGTTTTTGCGAGCAATAGCGTTGTACAAATCACGGATGAAGTAGTCCATATCTCTGCCTTGAACAAATTGAGCCTCAGCAGTAGTTAAATTTTGCAATCCTTGTTCGCTTCTAAAATTAAACTTAACGTAGAATACCTCTCCTTTAGCATTATATATTTCATACGTATGAACAGCAAACCCATCCGCGGTTCTATACCCATTAGGGATTCCATAATCTGATATGAGATAGAGGAAGCTGTGTAAAATAGTAGGCTTTTGAGTTATAAAATCTATGCGTGATGTAGGGTCAAAAAGATTAGTTCTAGGGTTTCTTCTAAATGCATGCAGCAAATTCCTGAAGATAGAAGGATCACGGTATGTATAAACTGGAAAAGATGATCCTACTAGGTCGAAGTTCCCTTCTTGGGTATAAAATTTAATAGCCATACCACCGGGATCTCTCGATAAATCACTTCCAGCATTGCCCTGTAATGACTTAGCAAACCTGGCAGTAATAGGGGTCTTCTTACCTCTTCCTCTAAAGAGATCAGCAGAAGTATATTCAGATATATCTCGATGGAGTTCAAAATACCCTAACCCAACTGTTCCTTTGCCAAATACCTCTCTTTCTGGGAGTCTTTCGGATACTTGATGGGATGTTGAATCTAATAGAACAATATTTCTCATGACATCGGTATTCATGGTAATAGTATCTCTCACGTCAACTGGAGCTCCAGATTCTATGGAATACACATCTGGAATCTAGAAAAAATCAAGTTATAATTTTTTTATCGAACAATTTTCTAAAAACGGAATATCAAATCGTCCTGTAAATTGTAGACAATGTACATTAACATTTTTATAAGATTTATGAAATTGCAAATATAGTTAAATGTAAAAAGAAAAATTACATACAGACGATTTGATAACCTGTCTTTTTCGAAAAGAAGTCGACGTCGGTTAATAAAATACTAGTTCATGTAATTCTCGGTGACATTTCTATACGGAATTATTAGATCAGGTAGAAACTGGCCTCTGAGCTGCGGCCCACATTGCATGCAATGAGAACACTAGTGGAAAACTTAGCCGAATGCGTGGACCAGAATACCACGGGGAAATAATCTCCTGAAGGTAATGTGTGTACACTCTTATTATAAAAGAAATTCCTTACGAAGAACATAATTAAGCACTTACAATATTTCGTAGCTTGTATTCCAATAGCTGTGTATTTGCAGGTTGGAGAGTAGAAAGGTTTCCATAGTATTTGTAACTACTCACAAAATGTACAAATAAGAAAATTAATACCAAATATTTCATTTTAGCATTCGTGTCGAACCAGTAATTTTACGGTATTTATTTAAATTGTGTACGCGCGACGCTTGCATATAGGTTTTATGGAACACTGATTCCACAACTAATTTACTAGTCGTAATTTTTTTTCACAATTTTACCAATTTAATAGCAGCAATATTATTTCTAAAGGTTTTGTGTTCCTAATAATATAGTTTGATGTTTGTAATTTATGAATTAAATATAATTATGACTTAATTATTTAAATTGAAGTTAAACGGATGTGATTTTATGCTATACATCGGCTGCTTAGATCAATAAGTTTCATTAGTATGTTTCGTTTGGACAGTCTTAATGCCTTAGTAGTATGTCATAGAATAAAATATATATTTATTTATTTGAAATGTGTCCATACTAATAGGAGTAAAATTTGGAAAGCACGATTACCTTAAGTTTCACATTTTTCTACTGTGCAACTTTTACGCTATCGCAAGATAAATGTGTGTGAAATTATCTGCATTTAGTTCAAAATAATCACTTGGGACCAACATTAACTGTAAAACTACAGTGAACTAGTCTGTTTCAACTGAGCCAAAGGTGCAATGCAAGGTCTTTGATTTTCAGGGTATTAAATAAGATAAAATGTGAAATAGAGTCAGAATATCAAAGACGACTAGGTAAAACGAAGTAAGTAATGGGGTTTCTTTCCGGTATTGTTTTTCTTTCTACAATGCCTTTCACCAAATAGTGGTGCTTGTTGGTCAGTGTATGACAGCATATAAAAATGTTATAACATCTGACCTGTGGGGTAAGCACGAACCTTTTTACGCAGCGTAAGCGTAACGCTAGCGACACGCTAGCAAAATCTATGAGAATTGACAGTTTGACGATAGCGTTACCATAGAGGAATAAGATTATTCCTCTATGGCGTTACGGACTATCGAGAGGTTTGTGCTTACCCCTGTAATTTAAACGTGTGAAATAATCAACACAGGACAAATAGTAAAATTTAGGAATAAACAAAGTTTTAGAGTCTGATCTCTACGTCAGCTTATCCAAAGCATAGAGGAATAAGATGTAGACATAGAGTGCTAATGTCATACTAACAGTTTCGATGCACCATTAGACTTTTCGGTGCCTCACAATTCCAGTCCTTGACACTTAGATTGAATTACTATACGTTACAATACATTAGTAATGTAGTACATTACTATACATTACACTAATAGAATCTAAGTGTCAAGAACTGGAATTGTGAGGCACCGAAAAGTCTAATGGTGCATCGAAACAGTTAGTATGACATTAGCACTCTATGAAATCTTATTCCTCTATGTCCAAAGTAATACTACTATTACTACGATTGAACATGTGGTTACAATAGAATATAGTAATCGATGTCAAATCCTCCTCCTCCTTCTTCTTCTTCTTCAGCCTATTGCAGTCCACTGCTGGACGTAGGCCTCCCCCAGGGCACGCCATAAGACTGCCATGGGGGGTATTTGCCCATAGACACCACGCTGGGCAGGCGGGTTGGTAGCCGCAGTGTGATTTTCAGACTATGTTGGCAGTACGGGAGGCGCTGCTGCCCATCTCCCGGAAACCCTTAATCGCCTCGTACGATACCCATGGGCAGGCAGGGGTGGTACAAACTCTACTCTGCCGGCACCACGCGGTTAGAATATAATCGATGTCAAATCCTCCTTAGATAAAGTATATTACGGAAAACGCTGAAAAGCACTAATAGTATTCATAATAAAATTTAGGTAAAAACCTTTTTAAAAACAAGCTTTTATTTAAATGCGCTAAAAAGAAAAAATAAACTTTTACACTAAAACTTTTACTGTTAATTTATAACGTCATTTCAAATTTAACACATTTGACACAATTTATATGTTATAAAAGCTTGTCGCGACATTTAAGTACTCGTATTTACGTTCTTACTTTTAAATGTTTATTAGGCAGCATCTTTGTGTTGATGTTTCAGATTTTCCCATATTGTTCCCACGCATATCGAAGAAATATCCGTCGACCCTTCCAGAGCTTCGTGTAGAAGAGTAAGAGAGTAATATACAACAGGGTTCGCTCCGGTGCCCCGAGGTGGTATGTTCACGACATCATGTCATCATGCCACTCAGTCCTCGGCACGGCCTCACCTTGACTTATTAAAAATTTAAAACTAAGAAAGTAAATACGAGTACTTAAATGTCGCGACAAGCTTTTATAACATATAAATTGTGTCAAATGTGTTAAATTTGAAATGACGTTATAA
Source organism: Carposina sasakii (assembly GCA_014607495.2). Classification (NCBI taxonomy): domain Eukaryota; kingdom Metazoa; phylum Arthropoda; class Insecta; order Lepidoptera; family Carposinidae; genus Carposina; species Carposina sasakii. The sequence continues at coordinate 6,162,658 of CP053161.1, forward strand.
ATTAACAGTAAAAGTTTTAGTGTAAAAGTTTATTTTTTCTTTTTAGCGCATTTAAATAAAAGCTTGTTTTTAAAAAGGTTTTTTTACCTAAATTTTATTTTATACTTTTTAGTTTTCACCTGGTAAGTTCCTAAGTCTGTTCATCTCATTCAACGCATCATTATTGCAAGGTCGTTTGCCAGTTAATTTTGAACAGTCCAGCTCTTCAATGAGGAGCCCTTAAAATTTCAACTCAATTGCTTAAAAATATCTGTTTCAAAATAGATTTTCAAGTTTTAGAAGTCCGCCATATTGGATTAAGAGTGACGCCACATTTTTTTCGAGTTACTCTCAGCTAGCCCTTTAATTTGATACCCATATTGTAGGAATGCATTAAAAATAATTGGTCCGCCATTGTGGGTATGCCGCCATGTTGGATTTAGAATGACGTCACACTGTTAATCATGCATTGTCATCCGAACTGAACGTGCTCACCAAATTTTAGCCCAATCGGTTGAGGGCAAGTGCCTTAAAATTGAGTTGTAAGATTTCACCCGAACAAATATACATTGTAAGTTAAATAAAAGCTTGTAAAAATAGATTCCTTTCGAATACCATTCGTGGACATACATTTTATTGTTTTATTAAAAGTATTAACCTACTTATGCTGTAATATTACCAATAGCAAAGTCATAGTAGGCTCATAGCATTTTATTTTCATTATGTTGTTACAAAAACATTTTTTGGCGGAATATAATGTAAATTAGTATAGGGGAAGAACGATCAAAGTCATCCTAACTATTTTTTGAGTACGCCATCTTGTTCGCAATACGCTAGCTAACAAGATGGCGTTCCATCTTGTTAGCTAGCGTATTGCGAACAAGATGGCGTACTCTTCAATTGGAATGGAATCTTTACCATTATGTATTTTACATGGCAAAAGCTAATTGAAATAAAATGAAAATACATTTTTTTTTATATCTAATTATGGTGTCACAATGTTAGGTAGGTAGCATTCACGTGTCATGCTTGGGAATTACTTATGCAGGTACAGCTACGGTTTTAGTCCTAATAAGACACGTCGGTATAGATCTGCATCAATAAGACCAAACAGCCGCAGCAGTTTCTTTATAGTTTCAGGGTAAACATTTGTGAGGAATAGTACTATATTATCAGCAAGTCGTTGCTTTGGTCCTTCAAATCTGAGTATATTGTTATACAAATCGGCAGACTGAGCCAAATCAACAGAATTTTTGTGATAAATCTCTAGCCTGTCTTTTGGTCTACTTACGCCTACGTAAGGCAAAGGTCCATTAAATGAGTTGGGGTAATAGTTTGGTATATCTCTCATGTTTTCACATACAGGAGGCGCTCCATCTCGGATGTACGTTTTTACTTTTGTTATTGGCAAATTTACTAAAATCTTGTTATGGTTTACGCCAATTCGGTAATTCTGAGTATCTCTATATGCTAACAGCCGTGATTGATATATATTATCAACAGGTCCTTCGACACCCCGGACTATGTGACCGGGAAAGTAAGCGCTACTTTCTACAGCTGCAAAATGATTATCTACATTTCTATCTAAAACCACGCGACCTATTGTTTCAGTTTTATAAGTGCCTCGTTTCCATCTTACTGTAGGATCAAAAGGATCATAATCTACACTTTTTATATCTTCTAGAGTCATTATCAGTCGCGCGTACGCAACCCTACGTGACGGATGTATTGCGAGCGTATCCTGTGCGCGTGTATACAGGATAGTAAAATGTCGACAGTAAAGTGTAATTCGTGCAACATAGTGATTGATGAGCTACTATCTTACATTCAAAACAAGATTTCAATAGTAGACGAAGAAACATTAGTGCGAATTTGTACGACATCATTTTCTAGTGATGAGATTAAAAAGTCCAAATCATTATTGTTTGAATCGATTCCAACAGCCGCGAATAAGATCAAGATTAATCGCAAAAATAAAGGAAAGGAAGAAAGAGACTTGAGCGATATATTAAACCTATTCAAATCGACAGAGACGGACGTTATTCCATTATTTGTTGCACACCGGTTGGAAAAGCTACCTCCAATTTTGTTTGATCACATCGACTGTACTAAGTTATTGAAGGATATTCTCAAACTGCAAAGTGAAGTGAACGTGATTAAATCTAATTATGCTACGCAGGAGCAGCTAGAGGAAAGTAGAATTGAATTACTGAAGATGAAGAATGACTCATTACTTTCAGCCACTGTGCATAATGTTAATTATAAGCGAGGTGCAGGGCTGTATGACAGCGGCCCGATGGGTCTTACGCACATTAACAACTCATCAATAACATTGGAAAATATGTTGGATAGTAGTGCGAATGACACGGAAGATAGACCAAGCGGCCGTAGACATTTACCAGAATTTCGAGACATTTCGAAGGTAGATAGACAAATTGTTATTGAGTCAGATGATGCGGGGCAACGGTCGTCTGTACCTACAAGCGACCTTGGCGGCGGCACCACGGACGGCAGCGTCCGAACAGAGCCGAGTGGCTCCGGCACGAGCACCGATATACCTACGGAGTTGACATCGCGACCACCTTTTGTATCACATGAACGGCGATCGAGCCATGTTGAACGCCACAGTACAACAAATACAGTGGATGAAGGTTGGACAACAGTCTCGAGATATAAAAAACCTCACTACAGATATAGGGGTATATCGGGAATCTCGAGGGATATGGAGGGTAACTTTAAAGCCGCCGAAAAAAGAATTCCGATATTTATTTCTAAAATTCACAAGGATACTACAGACAAAGACATCGTGGACTACATATTGAAAAAGACGAATGAAACTATTAGCCTAGAGAAAATCTCATTTAGACAAGAACGAGATTATAAAGCGTTTAAGTTCTTTATATCAGAGCATAAAATCTCAATGTTTTTGAATAACGAGTTATGGCCAGACGGCGTCATATTTCGAAGATTCTTTAATTTTAGGGAGAAAAATGCGAACGGGACATCGTCGTATCGACCAACCATAATGCACAATGATGGCCAATGATGACTTATATAATTTTGTCAGCTTCAACTGCAAGAATGTGAAACGCTCAGTTGAAGATATAAGACGGCTGTGCTTGTCATCTCACATAATCGCACTACAGGAGCATTGGCTACTGCCGCAAGAAATAGATTTTCTGAGCTGTATAGATAGTGATTTTGCGTACACTGGTGTTTCAGCTATGGACCCTTCCAAGGGAATGATGGCAGGCCGCCCTTACGGCGGAGTGGCGTTGATGTGGAATAAGAAGATTTTTCAAAACGTGTCAGTGGTGAATTGTGAGAATACAAGAATCAGTGCTATAAAAATATCTGATGGGCAAAGGTCATACTTAGTGTTCAGTGTATACATGCCGACGGATGATAAGGGAAAAAACTTAGTGGAGTTTACGCACTGTCTGGGAACGTTAAGTGCCATTATTACAAGCGAAAATGTCGAGTCTGTCTATATGCTAGGCGACTTTAACTCCCACCCGGGTAAGCAGTTTTATTATGAACTTGATAATTTTTGTAACGATTTAGAGTGGACTTGTGCAGATGTAAAAAGAATAGGTATATCGTCTGACACTTATAGTTTTATTAGTGACGCTAATGGGAAACGAAGTTGGTTGGACCACTGTATTGTTACTAAGTCAGCGTGGCCAAGTGTGGTAAATGTGTATGTTGAATATGACACAGTGTGGTCTGATCATTTACCTCTCGTAATCCAGTGTAAGCTAAACGTAACTGCGCCAAAATTTTTATTTAATGATGCGAATGTTAGTTGTAATAAAGTACGATGGGGTGAAAGAACCCCAGAACAAATTAAATTGTATAATAAATTATGTAATGAACAGTTAAGACTAATAGATTTCTCATCTGAGTTTAGGAATTGCGGTGACAAACAATGTAATGTGTTAGATCACAAACACCTGATTGATATTATGTACCATAAAATTGTTAATGCCCTATCTAACGCAGCCTCGGATAGTCACTCTTTTACTCAGCGGAGAAAAAATAAAAAGTATGTAATCGGGTGGAATAGTCATGTTCGTGAGGCTCACAGGGTAGCCAGAGGCAAATTTGAACAATGGGTACTGTATGGTAAACCCAATAAGGGTCGTGTTTGGGAGGAGATGCGAGAGAGTCGTAAAATTTTTAAATCAAGGTTAAAATGGTGTCAAAATAATAGTGAACAAATAAGGATGGACATTCTCGCATCCCAACATTCTAAACATGACTTTCACAGTTTTTGGAAAACTACTAGTAAGTACAATAGCAAGCCGGGCTTGCCTGTGAGCATCAATGGCACAAACGAAGTAAGAGAGATAGCAGAGATATTTAGGGAGCACTTCACTGTAAAGTCACCATTGGGGCCACCGCGGTCTACGAGTATTAGAGTACTCCATGGGCAGGAGATCAATACTAGATTCGCAGCGAAAGATATAAGACACGTAATTGAGTTGATGAAGCGAGGTAAGTCTCCAGGACATGACTGCCTAAGTATAGAACACCTGAAGTATGCTGGTGTCCACATCTTTAGAGTTCTTGCAATGTTCTATACACTATGCATGGGACACTCATATCTACCAGCTGATATGATGAGGACCGTCGTGGTACCAATTGTGAAGAATAAGACAGGTGATCTATGTGATAAGCATAACTATAGACCAATCTCACTGGCTACTGTACTCGCGAAGGTTCTTGACAGTTTGCTTGGCTCCAAGCTTGACGAGTATTTAAAAATTAGCGACAACCAATTTGGTTTCAAAACCGGACTATCTACTGAGTCTGCGATACTGAGCTTAAAGCAAACTGTTAGGTACTACACTGATAGACGCACACATGTTTATGCTAGTTTTCTCGACCTTTCGAGGGCTTTTGATCTGGTTTCTTATGACATACTATGGCAGAAATTAAATGATATACATATGCCTAAGGAACTTATAAATATGTTTAAGTACTGGTATTTAAACCAGGTCAACTTTGTTCGGTGGTCGGGCGAGTTATCGGAGCCGTATAGGTTGGAGTGCGGGGTGAGGCAGGGCGGGTTGACCTCCCCAAAGCTATTTAACCTGTACGTGAACGCGCTTGTGGAGGAGCTCAGCGGTACACGTGTTGGATGCCACATTGATGGGGTTTGTATTAATAATATCAGCTATGCAGACGACATGGTACTGCTGAGCGCCTCGGCTTGTGGTTTGTCGAGATTGTTGAAGATCTGTGAGCGCTATGCAAGTTGTCACGGTTTACTATATAATGCAAAAAAGAGTGAATACATGGTCTTTAAGGCCGGTGGTGTCAAGGGTCCAGATATCATACCAGCCATTACTTTGAACGATATAAAACTTAAGAGGGTTTAACAGTTCAAATATCTCGGTCACTTCCTGACATCTGACCTTAAGGACCATGCTGATATGGAGAGGGAGCGAAGGGCGTTGTCTGTGAGGGCTAATATGATAGCACGCAGGTTCGCGCGTTGTTCGAGTGGCGTCAAAATAACTCTGTTTAGAGCATTTTGTACGTCATTTTATACGAGCAGTCTGTGGTTGACATATGCGCAGACACAGTACAATGCTCTTCGTGTGCAATATAATAATGCTTTTAGGGTGTTGATGCGGTTGCCGCGACACTGTAGCGCGTCGGGGATGTTTGCCGAGGCGCGGGTCGATTGTTTTTATTCGACAATGCGAAAGCGGTGCACATCCTTGCTGCGCAGGGTCCGGGCCAGCTCCAACAGCATACTAAAAGCATTATCGGACAGGTTTGACTGTCAGTACATCAATCACTGCTGTATGGTTCATGTACTGACTAACAAACAAATGGTGAGGTGCTCCCTAAATGTTTAATCTTAATTTTAATGTTTAATTTAAATTTTTTAATTATTTATTCTGATTTTGATTATTTGGTTATTATTATTATTATTATCACTATTATTCATTATTATTATTAATCTGTATATGTATTAAATGTGTTATGGAATTATTTTTCTGAAATAAATTATTATTATTATTATTATTATTATTATATCCATTTCTAATCTCCACGCTGGAAAATTCCTCGATTCTATGCTATTATAGACATCACGAGTGAAGAAATCTGGGTCTGTTCCGGCTATGACTGCAGCTTCAGCAGTTGTCAAATTAGCTAGACCTTGTTCAGTTCTATAATTAAATTTGACATAGTTTCGTTCTCCATGTATATTGGTAATTTCATACGTATGAATCGGAAAGGCATCCATTTTACGGTACCCATTTGGTATTCCATAATCGGATAACAGCCAGAGTAGAGCTTCTAATAAAATTGGTTTCCTGACGGCTACATCCCAAAACATGTTTAAGGGGGGAAACCAGTTTAGACCGATCAAAAAATCGACTTTTTTTTTATTGCATAAATCGTTAGTATAACTCGTCAAGAATATGTGGTCAAAATTTGAAAGCAAAATTCGCATTATTTTCAATGCTATGAGGACTTGAGTGACCGCCCGTCGGTCCGGAGTCGAAGCGCGCGGTAGTTAGAACGGAGCGGTCGCTCAGTGACCCTTTTTCGGTTACCTGCCTCAATTATTCCTTAGTACCGCTGTACTAAGGAATAATAGAGAGGGGGGGCATCTCGGCAGATGTTGTTTGACCTGGGGTAGAACTTTCTCGAACGTTTACGATATTTCGACAGAATCTCGTTTTCGCTACATTTTATTTCAAACGCGTTTTTCTCGAAACGACTTTTTTTCCACTTGTGGGCATTCTAGCTTGAAAAGTTATTGACCAATCGTTCTGAAATTTGGTGTGAACATTCTTTATTCAATTCAAATCTAGATGAACCTAATTCTGGAATTATATGATTATTAAAAATATGTTTTTTTATGCGAAAAAGGTGAAAAAAATATGGTATAAAAACATAACATTGTCTTCAAACACCTCAAAAAAATTCAATTTTCAATTTTTTTTTACACAATCAGGTTCATATTCTTAGGAAATATGTTGTTAACGAAAAAAAAAAATTGTGATGATTACAGATGAAAATTGCTACCACAGGAATGCCCACCAGCAAAATACTCCGATGGTAATCGTCCATGGACAGCACGATCTAGCGACACTGTTTCCGGCGGAAATCGCTTGAAAAAATTCTCAAGTCTATTTCAAACCATGAATAAAATATTCTCAAATTCAAAAAAAAAATCTGTTTATATTATCCATATGTAAAAAATTCACGAAAAACAACAAAATTTCGGCCTCCTAAACTGGTTTCCCCCCTTAAATCCACTAAGTTAGTACGAGGATTTCTCTTAAAAGCATGACTGACATGTGCGAAGTCAGTTGGATCGTTATAGAAGTATAGTGGAACACTTAAACTTAATAAGTCTAAGTTACCTTCTTTGGTATAGAATTTGAGTGCTAGTCCTTTGATTTCCCTGGCAAGGTCATTTCCACCCAAATTTTGGAAACTAGAAGAAAATCTAACAACCAACGGTGTCCTTTTACCGATACCATTGAAGACATCACTTCGGATATATTTTGATACGTCATTTGTAACTTCGAAATATCCCAATGCTCCGGAACCCTCAGCATGTACCACTCTCTCGGGAATCCTTTCAGCATCGAATTGTAGTATGGTATCAAAGAAATATTCATTAGAAGCCAAATTTTTGTTTAAATTCAATGTACTTAGGACACCGACTGGTGCTCCTCCTGATGTGGTTAAAAGTCCAGGTGCATTCTGTAAAGAAATAAAAGTTTGATTATATAGGATTTATATATTTATATGTATATTATTTATAGGATCGTTGACGCAATAGTTAATTTTGAATATTGTACCTAGGTAATATTTAATTTCGTTTTATGGCTGGCTGCCTGTCTGACGCTTGCCTTCCTTAGTGAATTAAACTTTCCTCTTGTTTATTATCAATTTTAACTAATTTTGTTCTTTAGAAGTACTTAATAGGTATTTTATAATATACTTGAGTACGTTTTCCGTCCACTCTAGTAATAACTAAGTACTTACGGGATTTCTCAGTTTATAGTCCAATAGCTGTGCCTCAGCTGGTGGTACATTAGATATATTTCCATAATACTCATAACAATTAACCAAATGTATTAGCAATAAAAATAATACAATAAATTTCATCTTATTATACTGTGTGTACTGAGATACGGGATACTTGCAAATGAGCGATATTGCGCTGTAGTTTAATCCTTGTAACAACTCAAACGTTAAGAAAGTTTTGTGTTCCTAAAATATTTATTAATTACGCGTTTAGTCAATAACTTATTATTAATTATTATCTTAAGAATAAACGGAGACGGCTTAAATGCTTGAATAACACGAAAATTATTAAATGACACGAAATCCTGTTTTAGTCAGTATAGAATACAAAACTTTATCAGATTCATATATGTTTTGATGTAAAATAGAACCTGATGCGGAAACTGTAGGTGATACAATATACAGGGTATGTGTGACAGCCAGGCCAATACTAAAATACTGAACAAGTACCATTGTTTTACTCGCAGGAAATGTTATTATTCGCAGGAAATGCATTTTTAATTTGATTTTCCGCAATGTTTGCTTTCCGCGCTAATTGTATCAGGCGATCCTGTGACTAGTGAAATTGGCTTATTGGTTATTGTGTGATACATTACTATTTTTTGGACCACTTGTGACTGCATTGGGGTTGATCAGTATTTTGAACTTTTTTGTGACCAACTTTTTTTTTTGAAAATCATCCATAGGTTAAAATTTTATTTTTAAGTCATTATCTAAGGCCTACTTAAACGAACTGCACAATTTTTTCTTGAAAAAATGAAAAAAAAAAGGTCTGAAGATATCAATATTTTCCTGGCTGTCACTTCCACCCTGTATAATGCACCAATACCAATAAGAGCACTTGCGAATAATGTCCCATATCCAAATCTGAGTTGTGACTTGTAAATAAGTGAACTTAGGCCAGACTTATTTTCTTTATTTGCCACCGGAACTGATTTAATCTTAGAAAAAGTGCAACATGATATTCGTGTTGGAATTGGATGATTATGTAATTTGCAAAAAAAGGCATCACACTCGCTCCGCGCACTCACACGCTCACATTTTTCGATGTCGCATTGCTACTTTGCTTTTGCCACTGGCCATCAGTCTACCGAAGAATTAAATAAGACGGATTGTTTGAATCAGTTTAGTTAATTTTTGACGTTGACTCCTGAGCGGTCGTAAGTTACAAAATCAGCCGCAACTTTCCAGGGATATTTACTTATTTAGTTACAACGTATGGAGATTTATTGTCATGTCTCGAACCCATTAGGACCTCTACTCAAGCTACCCTTGATCTCAGTAGAATTCAACCAACGGTTTTGCTACTCGTATTTTGCAGCGCCGGCGGTATGCTACGGGTTTTAGATCTAAATTACATACACAGGTAAAACAAAGGATTAAAATAAAATAATATATATTTAATTTTTTATTTCAATAAATCTCGTATCAGAATAGTAATTACTTAGCTGCAGCTCGTAGTCCTATTATGACACGTCTGTATAGATCTGCATCAATTAGACTGAACAGTCTAAGTATTTTCTTTATAGTTTCAGTGTACACATTCGTGAAAAAAAGAATTATATTGTCAACAAGTCTTTGCTTTGGTCCTTCGAATCTGAGTATATTATTATAAAAATCAGCACTCAATGCTAAATCAACAGAGTTTTTATGATAAATCACTATTCTGTCTTTTGGTACTCTTTCGTCTACATAAGGCAAAGGTCCATTAAATGAGTTTGGGTAATAGTTTGGTACATCATTCATATTTTCACGTACAGGAGGCGTTCCATCTCGGATGTACGTTTTTACTTTTGTTATTGGCAGATTAACCAGAATTTTGTTGTGATTTATGCCAATCCGATGATTTTGAGTATCTCTGTATGATAGAAGCCGTGCTTGATATAAATTATCTAATGGTCCTTCAATACCCGGAACAATATGACCGGGAAAGTAAGCGCTACTTTCTACAGAAGCGAAATGATTATCTACATTTCTATCTAAGACTACTCGACCAATTGTTTCTGTTCGGAAAGTTCCCGATTTCCATCTCACAGAAGGATCAAAGGGGTCATAATCCACACTTTTTATATCTTCTGGAGTCATAATATCTATTTCTAATCTCCACGCTGGGAAATTTCCTGATTCTATGGCATTATACAAATCACGAGTAAAGAAATCTGGGTCAGTTCCGGCTATAACTGCTGCTTGTGCAGTTGTCAAATTGGCTAGACCTTGTTCTGTTCTTAAGTTGAATTTGACATAATTTCTATCTCCATGAATGTTCGTTATTTCATATGTATGAATCGGGAACGCGTCCATTCTCCGATACCCATTTGGTATTCCATAATCAGATAGCAGCCAGAGCACGGTTTCCAATATAATTGGTCTCCTGGAAGCTATATCCCAAATCGCGTTTAAATCTACGAGATTAGTACGAGGATTCCTTTTAAAAGCATGTACGACGACTGAAATATCACTGGGATCATTATAGAAATAAGTTGGGAAACTTAAGCCTAATAAATCGAAGTTACCTTCTTTGGTATAGAATTTTATGGCTAGTCCTTTTAATTCCCTGGCAAGGTCGTTTCCACCCAAGTTTTGTAAAGCAGAGGATAACCGAGTAACTATCGGTGTTCTCTTACCGATGCCATTGAAGACATCACTTCGGATATATTTTGATACGTCATTTGTTATTTCGAAATAGCCTAAAGCTCCAGTACCCTTAGCACAAACGACTCTCTCGGGAATCCTTTCAGCGTTAAATTGCAGTAATGTGTCAAGGAAATATTCATTGGATGCCATGTTCTTGTTCAGATTTAGTGTACTTATAACATCAACCGGCGCTCCCACTGACGTGGTTAGAACTCCAACAGGTGTCTGTAAAGAGAATATTAATTTAAGCATAAATCATTAGATATCTTAACAAAATTACTTACTCGTACATGTAATGTAAGTTTTCAAGTAGTAAAAGCATAGCTTGACATTGATAAAAAAATGTTTCTTGAAATACTACTATGTTACAGTTTACAGTCAGCACCACATCATACATATGAATATATAGCGTACCTTATAATATTAATTATTATTATTATATAAAGTCAATTGATTAAAGGCTATATTTTATAAAAGTAGCTATTATGACTCCTGCAATATTGTTCTGGGAGGTTGCGATGGTTGTATAAATAGCAGGGTAGAAACTAAATGGTGGCACTTTATTCTTGACTGTTGAGTTTGTAAGACGTTACTCTGCTCGATCTCTGTTCTATTTAAAACATTGCAACGATATAATCTATTTACGGCGAATCGGGTTTCTTGCTGCTTCTTTCCCCGAATGTTATATCGCCTGAAGCAGCTTTAACTGTATAAGTGATAAATAAATAGTTCTACATAGCAACTGCGATGTTTGACTCCGCATCCTGAATATACTGCTGCGCCAACGAGTAATCATCGGTGACACTTCAGAAGTGGGATGCCGGAAAATAAACCCGCCCTGTCCACGGGTGACGACTGCAAGAAAAGATTTGCGAAACATGGCAAAATCGGTGAAGAATGTACACAAAAGGATGGAGATTTTTTTTTTATGGACAACTGGAATATATTCAACATGAAACAACAAGAAACTGGAGAAACAAGAAGATGAAGACAATGTCATTACTAGAACCCAATCAATGATGCTGCTGTACTACCTAAATTCCATGCTGTTGCTGTTGCTGTTAAGAGCGCCAGTATCAAGATCTTTTAATGTCCATCTGCAGTGGGAGCCGATTCCGCATCACAACTTAAAGGTTAGATATATTTGTTTGTTAGCTCTGCTTATGTGGATACTTATACCAAAATCCTTGCTTCATACCGTACCGTTGGTACGTGATTTTTGTTTTAGTGTAGTTTACGGTTAGCGTAGGTTACCGTACGTAAATGTCGTACCTACCAGAAAGAAAAACTATGTTAGTTGCACAAACAGTACGTAAAGAATATTCGTATCAATTTTTACAAAAATCTCAGTGCACAAAATGTATCTATTATGCGTTTGATTTTATTGGGGTACCTAAGTATTTCAAATAATGTTCCGTTATTAAGTTTTAATTACCACTGCAGGTATGTTTGACTAGCAAGATTTATTTAGTTAAATTTAAACAATAATGTCAGTCCATAATCGGGAATATTGTTATACTAAAATATGTAAACTATAAATGCATAAGTAGATTGTATTGGTGGTTTGTCCTGTTGGAAAATGAAGATTTTTGTCAGCAAACCAGCAAACATGTTTTTATTACGTGGAGTTTTGTAGTAATTTACTTACATGCTATTTAAAATATAGGTACTTTGAAATCTACCCACACTAGGGTAATTATCGTTAAGATAATTTGGTTCTAAATTATGTTCTCTTGTTTCATGATCTAACATGCATCGGTGTTCATGGTTATTTTTCCGGAGACCGTCGCCACCGCTTGGGGCCGTACGGGGGTAATCTGTGGGCCGTACAGAAGAGCACCTGGCTGTTGTGGCGTATCAGGAGCTGCTTATTCTGGGTAAGATCGAAACATGTAATTTGTTTAATATGCTGTGTGAATTTTGCAACTTTAATCTAATAGTTTATGACAGATTTTCAAGATACGGCTTTCGTGTATCCATGTCGTTATCATAATAAGTTACGACCCGTTTTATTATATTATGTGTAGATATGATACGAATAATATTCACCTTACAATAGATTCAAACCATGGGGTGTAGTAGCATAAATGCGAGACTTTTGTCTGGGCTTTATGTTTCTGGGCTTGATTGTTGGCATCTTCTTGCTACGCCATGCTTAGTATTTGGGAAGGTGATAAGAGACTTTTGAGAAACAATATGATATTGAGTATGTGTACTGACACACGAAAGTATTATTTAGTATTCATTGCAACTACAATATAATTATTTGATCCTTATATATTTAGCGGGTATGCCGTTATTAGCAATCGTGATAAATAGGAAATGGAAGGTAATTGCGGCATAGCAATACGATACCTTAGTTTCTATAGTAGGTATATAGATAAATTAGGTAGTACACTCGTAATAATGCCATGCATCTTGGTAATACAGTTTGCTAGTGCAATTTTAGGATACAATTTAACGATGCAGTTTCATAATGCACTTTAACAATGCGTTAAAACATTGGAGTTTCTGAAGTTCACAACAGTGTTGGTTAGAAATTATTAGTTTAGATATGCAGTTTTCCTATTAAATTTTTGAGTGCAGTTTAACAATGCAAATAGCAGTGTAGTTAGCTATGCAATTGAGCAATGCGGTTATAATACGGTATAAAGTTTGGTAAAACTATCTAGAGATGCAGTTCACTCTTTAGGTTAGAAATGCAGTTGACTAAACAATATACCTATAGAGATACAGTTAGAAGGACAATTAACTATAGTTAGAGGTGCGGTTAACTACGATTAGAAGTGCAGTTAACTAATATAGTAAAAGTTTTAGTTAACTATACAGTTAAGAGTTATACTAACAATACAGTTTAGAGTTGCAGTTAACTATACAGCTTAGAGTTACAGCTAACTATACAGCTTAGAGTTGCAGTTAACTATACAGCTTAGAGTTGCAGTTAACTATACATTTTAGAGTTGCAGTTAACTATACATTTTAGAGTTGCAGCTAACTATACATTTTAGAGTTGCAGTTAACTATATAGGTACAGCTTAGAGTTACAGCTAACTATACCTATACAGCTTAGAGTTGCAGTTAACTATACATTTTAGAGTTACAGTTAACTATACATTTTAGAGTTGCAGTTAACTATACATTTTAGAGTTGCAGTTAACTATACATTTTAGAGTTGCAGTTAACTATACATTTTAGAGTTGCAGTTAACCAAACAGTTTAGAGTTGAAGTTAACTATACAATTTAGGGTTGTAGTAACTATACAGTTTGGAGTTGCAGTTAACTTTACAGTTTAGAGATGCAGTTATCTACACAGTTTAGAATTGCAGTTATCTACACAGTTTAGACTTGCAGTTAATTATAGAGTTCAAAGTTGCAGTTATTTATATAGTTTAGAGATACAGTTAACTACACAGTTAACTATACAGTTCAGAGATGCAAGTAACTATACCGTTTAGAGATGCACTTAACTATACAGTTTAGACATACAATTAATTATAATTTAGAGTTGCAGTTAACTATACAAGTTAGAGATGCTTTAACCATAGTTTGAAAATGCAGTTAACTATACAGTTTAAGGATGCAATTAAGTACATAGTTTGAGGATACAGTTAACAATACAGTCTAGAGATGCAGGTGAACTTAACTATACAGTATAAGATGCAGATAACTGTACAGTTTAAACAATTGAGTTTGGAGAATAAATCAATAAATAAATAAATTAAAAATAAATTTAAATAAATAAATAATTTAAAATAAATTTAAGTCAATAAATAATTTAAAATAAATTTAAGTCAATAAATAATTTAAAATAAATTTAAATAAATAAATAAATTTAAATAAATGAATTAAAATAAATGAATTTAAATAAATGAATTTAAATGAATTTAAATAAATGAATTTAAATAAATTTAAAAAAATATATTTAAATAAATATATTTAAATAAATAAATTTTAATAATATTATTTTAATAAATAAATAACTTAAAATAAATTATTTAAAATAAATTTAAACATATAAATAAATTTAAACAGATGAACTTTAAAACATGGTTAAAATTTAAGTAAATAAATAAATTTATAATAAACTTAAATAAATAAATAAATTTAAATAAAATAAATATAAAATAAATAATTTTAAAATAAAAAGATATAAAATAAATAAAATAAAGTTTAGAACGGTAACTTAGTGGTGCAGTTCAGAAATACAATTAAGCGATGTCCCTTAGAAATACAAAGTAGTTAGCAATGCTGTTAAACAATGCAATGCATTTAAAGTTTACAGATTAGGAATACTGTTTAGAAAAGCAACCTAGCAACCTATAGACAGGTTAGCAATACTAATAAAACCCAGCAATGTATAGAAAGTTTATGAATATATGCATATAACATACATATAATCACGCCTTTATCCCTTATGGGATAGGCATAGCACCAAGGGCCGTTAGAACCACATGGTGCCACTTCTGACCAATTTTGAATACAAGTTCACAAAATCAGTTTAACAATCCAGATGAGCCAGGCAGTTTAAGAATATGTTTGAATCACAACGGTTAGCAATAAATACAGTTTAGTAATATGGTTTAATAATCCAATTTTACAATGAAATGTAACAGTGTAGACCTGAACTGTAACTTAGTAGTTAAATTAATATTCATATTACAGTATAGAAATACTTTGCGATGATAGATATAATACAACAGGAAGTTAACATAATAATGCTAACATAATAGCATAATAAATATAAATAAAACATCGTGAAAATATTTAGCAAATTTAATGTGCCTCTGCAAAAGTCTGGTGCAGTTTCAATAAAATAAACCAGTTCGACTAATGTAGATCACTTAGAATAATATCGTACCATATGAGAAGTAGGTACCTACGGTTCATGGTGTTAACAAGTCGTAGATACTGCTAGTAAGAAATTTTTTATTAAGGTTATTCAATTGAGTTCTAGATTTCTAATATTAGTTCAATGTGAAGCTAGTAAAATTTATAGAATAATTAGGAAAAAGTACGGGGAATGTTAAAACTTACTGGTTTAAGGCTATGTTTGAGGAAAGTATATTACACAATGATATGAATAGTGCCTAGAACTAAGTAAAGTCTATCACTGAGCTTTAACTGAAACCTGTAGAACTTGTCTTGATGTTGTATATGTAACTTAGTCTCTGTGACATAACCCACATTGTGATGTATTCAATCTATGTCTCCTAAACAAGAATCTACTCCTACTTAAGAAATGGAAACACCTTAGAGTTTTCGACCTTGTTCCAGCTATTCTCCTCTATGCTTGTACCGAAAATAATAATATTAAGTGTCTTTGTGACGTATGATCTATATGACGATGTTGTGTCTGAATTATCCATAGAAAAAAAGGAATGAATTATCTACCTATTTATTGCAATTATTATACTTCTAGTTAGGTACAAAAAGGGGGAATCGTCATCGTTTTCAGCCAATTGCAGTCCACTGCGGGATGTACGCCTCCACCAGAGCACGTCACACTACTTGATCTCCCATTTTGTCGTCAAATCACTGCCAGCCCCATTCTTTAAGTCATCAGTCTATCTGGCTGGAGCGCGTGCAACGCTACGCTTACCGATGATATTTAAAAAAAATAAGGGGAAATAGAATAAACTAAACAATAAAATAATTTCAGTGTAGGATAATAACTTAAATATTATACATAGGTACTTTTACAAGCTTCAGAAAGTTAATTACAATGAACTTATAAGCCCCAAATAGTTAGCCAACTTCTGTCCAAAAAAAAAATGTACTATGTGAACCCTCCAAACTTAAGCGATTCGTTCGCCCACTATAATTGATCAGCTACTACTTCTCTACTTGGAATGCATGATTATAATAATTGACTCTACAAATAAGTAGATAAATAAATACTTTAAGTACACACAGTTAAAAATGAAATAAGACTTAAGTACCCGAATCAAAACGAAAGAATCGCATACCTACCCGTTTGCAAAAGATGAAGACAAAGAATAATGCAGTTTACTGTCAGGTCTGCCATTATAACAACAGTGTGCTTCCATAATTATTATAACGTTGTCTATGTGACGCTGTCTATGTGACCCTGTCTATGTGACGCTCGCTGTCTATGTGACGCTGTCTATGTGACGCTGTCTATGTGACGCTGTCTATGTGACGCTGTCTATGTGACCCTGTCTAGGTGACGCTGTCTATGTGACCCTGTCTATGTGACGCTGTCTATGTGACACTGTCTATGTGACGCTGTCTATTTGACGCTGTCTATGTGACACTGTCCATATGACACTGTCTATGTGATTTAATGTTCTTTTTTTGTGTGATATTATACTTATTGGGAACAGCTGAAATCTGCGTGAATTTTATTTTACAGATCCTCGTCCAACCCACTAAGAGTGAGCGCCGTGGGACACGGCTTATGCAGGATGGCCGAGTGTTACAGTTTACAGTC
Organism: Carposina sasakii; assembly: GCA_014607495.2. Lineage (NCBI taxonomy): Eukaryota > Metazoa > Arthropoda > Insecta > Lepidoptera > Carposinidae > Carposina > Carposina sasakii. The sequence goes on from CP053161.1 coordinate 6,179,787, forward strand.
AGCACCACATCATACATATGAATATATAGCGTACCTTATAATATTAATTATTATTATTATATAAAGTCAATTGATTAAAGGCTATATTTTATAAAAGTAGCTATTATGACTCCTGCAATATTGTTCTGGGAGGTTGCGATGGTTGTATAAATAGCAGGGTAGAAACTAAATGGTGGCACTTTATTCTTGACTGTTGAGTTTGTAAGACGTTACTCTGCTCGATCTCTGTTCTATTTAAAACATTGCAACGATATAATCTATTTACGGCGAATCGGGTTTCTTGCTGCTTCTTTCCCCGAATGTTATATCGCCTGAAGCAGCTTTAACTGTATAAGTGATAAATAAATAGTTCTACATAGCAACTGCGATGTTTGACTCCGCATCCTGAATATACTGCTGCGCCAACGAGTAATCATCGGTGACAACTACTACTAAACTTACAGGGTTATTCAATCTGAAATTCAGCAGCTGCTGAGAAGCAGGGTCCAGCGTCTGGTTCATCCATTTTGGTGAATAGTTAGCCTTACATATACTGAGAAATATAAACCAAATTGTCCGCTTCATGGCAAATCACGGTGTACGTATAAGGGTGCATTAGACTGTAATCGATTATATACCTATTATAATAACTATTGGGCCTATATAAATATTATTAAGGATGTCCCTAATTGCTGTATTAAATTGGTATATAATAAACTTCGCAACTGAACGTTTGTTTTTTAAAATTAATTGTTAATTAGTCATACAAGGTGTTGGTAACATTGTAACTGAAATAGCGTCAACAGTAATAATAGAATCATACGGTCTTTCAAACATAATTTGACATAAAGGAGAACTGCTAAAGTGCTAAACTGTACTTTTCAAAACATTTATGTTCTAGACTGTAGTTTTCTACCCACGGTCCTGTACCACTGAATTTGTTTTACGTCTGGATTTTCATATCTTAACTGACTTGTACAGTATGCCCGGGAAGAGAAGCAGCTGTAGTATTATACGTTTTTTTTTCACTTCCAGAGCAGCATTTTTATGCTATCTATGAGAAGTAAGTGGATTTTCATAAACCTACATAAATGGGTTGGCGCCAGATAGGCAGCCTGACTTAAACCCAACGCCAAATCTTTGACAATATGAGTTTCGGAAGAGACCATATTGCGCCAACCTCTAATAATAATAATAATAAAATTCTTTATTGTACACACAAAAAAAAATTTTTTTTGGTACATGGGCGAACTTAATCTATAATATTCTAATAATTATAATAATCTAAGGCGAAGTACTAGTGGACAAGCGGTAATGGGATAAGGGCAGGAAGATAATGACTGCAGTTTTTGGACAATTGATTAAGTAGAGGGATAGAAATATATGATTTTTGCAGTTAATAGGTATTTATGTTAATTTTAGAGAAGAGGATAAAAATATAATATACAATTTGTTTTATTAATAATTTTGTTTATTTCAATGATTTCACAGTGATAAATCACGTATTAGAAAAATACCAAATTACTTAGCTGCAGCTCTTAGTCCTATTACGACACGTCTGTACAGATCTGCATCGATAAGACTAAACAGTCTGAGTATTTTCTTTACAGTTTCAGGATACACATTCGTGAAAAATAGAACTATATTTTCAACAAGTCGTTGCTTTGGTCCTTCAAATCTGAGTATATTATTATAAAAATCAGAACTCAATGCTAAATCAATAGAGTTTTTATGATATATCACTATTCTGTCTTTTGGTCTCCTTTCATCTACATAAGGCAAAGGTCCATTAAATGAGTTGGGATAATAGTTTGGTACATCTCTCATATTTTCACTCACGGGAGGCGCTCCATCTCGGATGTATGTTTTTACTTTTGTTATTGGCAAATTTACTAGAATCCTGTTGTGATTTATTCCAATTCGATGATTTTGGGTGTCTCTGTATGATAGTAGCCGAGCTTGATATAATTTGTCCAATGGTCCTTCAATACCCGGAACTATATGACCGGGAAAGTAAGCACTACTTTCTACTGAAGCGAAATGATTATCTACATTTCTATCTAAGACTATACGACCAATTGTTTCTGTTCGAAATGTTCCCGGCTTCCATCTCACAGAAGGATCGAAGGGATCATAATCAACACTTTTTATATCTTCTGGAGTCATTATATCCATTTCTAATCTCCACGCTGGGAAATTCTCTGATTCTATGGAATTATACAAGTCACGAGTAAAGAAATCTGGGTCAGTTCCGGCTATAACTGCTGCTTGTGCAGTTGTCAAATTGGCTAGACCTTGTTCAGTTCTAAAGTTGAATTTGACATAATTTCTATCTCCATTAATATTTGTTATTTCATATGTATGAATCGGGAACGCATCCATTCTGCGATACCCATTTGGTATGCCATAATCAGATAGCTGCCAGAGAACAGTTTCCAAAATAATTGGTCTCCTGGAAACTATATCCCAAATCGCATTTAAATCTACAAGATTAGTACGAGGATTTCTTTTAAAGGCATGTACAACTACTGAAAAATCAATGGGATCATTGTAGAAATAAGCCGGGAAACTCAAGCTTAGTAAATCTAAGTTACCTTCTTTGGTATAGAATTTAACGGCTAGGCCTTTTAATTCCCTGGCAAGGTCGCTACCTCCCAAGTTTTGCAAACTGGATGATAACCGAGTAACTATTGCTGTCCTTTTACCAATGCCATTGAAGACATCACTTCGAATATACTTTGATACGTCATTTGTAACTTCGAAATATCCCAGAGCTCCTGACCCTTTAGCATGTACTACTCTCTCAGGAATCCGTTCAGCGTCGAATTGAAGTAATGTATCAAGGAAATATTCATTGGATGCCAAGTTTTTGTTTAAATTTAGTGTACTTAGAATATCGACCGGCGCTCCGCCTGACGTGGTTAAAACTCCAATTGGTTTCTGTAAGGTTAAATTGAATAATCTTGTATTAACTTTGTTATACCGACACCGTAACAAATATAGAAACTAACGTATAAAATATGACAATCGACAAATAAGTTATAAATGTTTCGTCAAATGAAGAGTTTGAATTTTGACACATATTATTAAATGAAAATGTCTATGGCTAAAATCAGCAAAAATTACGTTACCTATATAAAACTTACAGGGTTATCCAATTTGAAATTTTGCAGCTGCTGAGAAGCAGGGTCCATCGTCTGGTTCATCCATTTTGGTGAATAATTAGCCTTACATATACTAAGAAATATAAACCAAATTGTTCGTTTCATGGCTAATCACGGAATAACGTGTTTGGATTGTAATCGGCTATATTTTATATTAAAACTATTATAATTCTTTTATATTTATGGTCGTAAAAAATATTTAGGATATCCTTAATTGTTGTAGTTATAGTACCTAGCGGCTGAACGTTGTTTTTTGAAATTTATATTCACGTTAATTATACAAGGTAGTTGTAACCTCGTGATGGAGTCTTTGAAGTTTGACTCAGCTCTTAAAGTTCTTAGTTAGAATTACAAAAATAGCCATTTAGGAAGAATGAAATAAATAACACAAAAGCGTGGTATTTATTTTACCAGTAGTCTTCTAACGACATGAATATCTCGTCATTTGTGGAGGAGATGCAGTTTACTCTACAAATGACGCCAGCTTTTTGTTGAATTTTGCTGATATAGGGACAATAACTCTTAGAGATATAGAACTTGGTGGGAATAAAATAACACGATATGTTTTTATTATTTATTTCAATAATGACTTTAGAATGATAAGTAAGTGTATTACTTATCAGAATAGTATTTACTTAGCTGCAGCTCTTAGTCCTATTACGACACGTCTGTACAGATCTGCATCAATGAGACTGAACAGTCTAAGTATTTTCTTTATAGTTTCAGGATACACATTCGTAAAGAATAAAATTATATTGTCAACAAGTCGTTGCTTTGGTCCTTCGAATCTGAGTATATTATTATAAAAATCAGTATTCAATGCTAAATCAATAGAGTTTTTATGATAAATCACTATTCTGTCTTTTGGTCTTCTTTCGTCTACATAAGGCAAAGGTCCATTAAATGAGTTGGGGTAATAGTTTGGTACATCTCTCATGTTTTCACGTACAGGAGGCGCTCCATCTCGAATGTACGTTTTTACTTTTGTAATTGGCAGATTTACCAGAATTTTGTTATGATTTATACCAATTCGGTGATTTTGAGTGTCTCTATATGATAAAAGCCGTGCTTGATATAAATTGTCCAACGGTCCTTCAATACCTGGAACTATATGACCGGGAAAGTAAGCGCTACTTTCTACAGCAGCGAAATGATTATCTACATTTCTATCTAAGACTACTCGACCAATTGTTTCCGTTCGGAATGTTCCTAGTTTCCATCTCACAGAAGGATCGAAGGGGTCATAATCCACACTTTTTATATCTTCTGGGGTCATTATATCTATTTCTAATCTCCACGCTGGGAAATTCCCCGATTCTATGGCATTATACAAATCACGAGTGAAGTAATCTGGGTCAGTTCCGGCTATAACTGCTGCTTGTGCAGTTGTCAAATTAGCTAGACCTTGTTCAGTTCTTAAGTTGAATTTGACGTAATTTCTGTATCCATGTATATTAGTTATTTCATAAGTATGAATCGGAAATGCATCCATTGTGCGATACCCATTTGGTATACCATAATCAGATAACTGCCAGAGTAAAGTTTCTAATATAATAGGTCTTCTGGCAACTATATCCCAAATCGCGTTTAAATCTATGAGATTACTACGAGGATTCCTTCTAAAAGCATGATTTACGACAGGAAAGTCAATGGGATCATTGTAGAAGTAAGCTGGGAAACTCAAGCCTAATAAATCCAAGTTACCTTCTTTGGTATAGAATTTTACGGCTAGGCCTTTTAATTCCCTGGCAAGGTCGCTACCTCCCAAGTTTTGTAAACTGGAGGATAATCGAGCAACTATCGGTGTTCTCTTACCGATGCCGTTAAAAACATCACTTCGGATATATTTTGATACGTCATTTGTAACTTCGAAATATCCTAGAGCCCCTGACCCTTTTGCATGTACTACTCTCTCAGGAATCCTTTCAGCGTCGAATTGAAGTATGGTATCGAAGAAATATTCATTGGATGCCAAGTTTTTGTTTAAATTTAGTGTACTTAGGATATCGACTGGCGCTCCCCCTGATGTGGTTATAACTCCAACTGGTTTCTGTATAGAAAATAAAAAATAACGATTAGATCATGAAACATCTAAAGTAGCACAGGTTGTAGTGGTAACATTAGGTAACATTTCTTACACGTAAAGTCACAGGTACCTAAGGCATAGTATGGTATTGAAATAACAATTTTAAAACCTACAAAAATTGTCTTTAAACTTACAGGGTTATTCAATTTAAAATTCAGCAGCTGCTGAGAAGCAGGGTCCAACGTCTGGTTCACCCATCTTGGTGAATAGTTAGCCTTACATATACTAAGAAATAGAAACCAAATCGTTCGCTTCATGGCTAATCACAAAATAAGGAGGCACATTGGATGTAATTGACTATATATTAACAACTTCGTCGATATTTATAAACGTTTATAATTAGGGCTTCCTAATTGGCTATCTTAAATACTTTGTAATTAACTTGAAGCAGAATGTAGTTGTCGGTATGTTTGTTTAGGTTATTTTATAAAAAGGAGTAACATGACGTGGAGGGCAATCACGCTAAAAACTAAATCTAGGAGAACTTACTGCTAAACATTAGGTTAGTTACACAGAATGATTCTTCTACTCGTATAATTGTTACTCTTTCACGCACATTTCTTAAACACTAGCTTCACCAAGATTTTCAAAGTCCTTATAGGCAGTAGGTGGGACCGGGGGAAGCCAGAATTAGATACTTATAATACATTGCGACCCTTAATATTAACTTTGGTGTAATCCTATCCTATCCGACCAATATTATAAAGGCGAAAGTTTGTGACCGTGTGAGTGTGTATGTTTGTTACTTCTTCACGCAATAACTACAGAATGGATTTTGATGAAACTTCACAATCATATAGCTTACATATCAGAATAACACACAGACTACTTTTTACTCGGGAAAATAAGTTTATCCCGGATAATTTCGACATTTTGTTTTTTTTCTGCAGACCACGCGGACGGAATCCCGGGCGTCCACTAGTTATTTATAAATATTTGATGATTTCCACGTTGTATCAGGGGCTATTTTTTTCTAATATCACTTACACCCTGTATGTTACAGTTAAAAGCCGTTGAAACTTGTAATTAGCGAATAGTGTTTTTATTCAGAGCGTCGGTCGTCGGAGTTTCGTGATAGGGTTACCTTTTCAGTTATACCTAATCTAGGTTTATTTTTACATTTTATGTAAGAAAATAATGATTCAGTAAATAAAAAAATCATCTGCTCCTATTTAATTAATTTATAGTTTAATAACTTAATACAAGGCATGAAAGTATAAAGAACAACGGCCGTAATGCTGTCAATGCACAGATTGAAGCACCGTAATGGCGGCGCGTTACGCATGTATGCGTATTTTCTAGTAGGCGCCTAGCTTACTATGGTTTGTATGTGTGGGTGGATAACGCGTCAATACACATTCCTACTCCATGAAATATCGTTACCGAGCTTACTATGAATGCTTCACTCTGTGTATTGACAACATTCTGTACGTTATTCTTTATACGTTCATGATACAAGGTAGGTACTTGACTTACTTAATAATCGTTTAATATCTAACTATATGAATTCCTCGAAACACAAAATAAGTATGTTACAAGATCCGGTTATTAAATATTTTATTAGTATTTAAGTATTATTATCAGCAGAAACAATCATAAAATCTAACTTCTATATAAAACGACAGAGTGTCATACATAAGCTAAGGTTTCCGTAGCAACCGTGAAGGAACATTTCTCATTACGGGACCAGATGGCTTTCGTTTTGCTTTTGTACAATTGTCATTTGTAATTTATGATGACACCTCTATCCAGCGTTGCCAGATGCACGATAATTATCGTGGATCCACGATAATTTTGAGTGTCATACATAAATTCCATCTCGTGAGCGGGGGGTAGGATTGCATCCGTTTCATATTATTATATTCTGTCTCTTTTATTCGACATACGCAAATTTAGTAACAAATATGAGATAATTTTGCAATGTATGATCTGACAACACTGCCTCTATCCTAAGTTGCTCAAATGATATCAAACCTATTTACATTGAAAAGCATCGACGTCACTCACTGTCGCATTACGGCAGCAAAATGACGGCACCGTTTCACTATGTAACTATGGCTTAACTGGTACTAAAATAAATAGAATTGATTTATACAGTAAAAATTTTCCCGTACCGGGAATCGAACCCGAGCCTCCTGGGTGAAAGCCAGGTATCCTAGCCACTAGACCATACGGGAGTTATTTTAGTTGTTGAAAATTAGGTATAAAGCTTAAGCCAACGTAACAGTTTTGGTTTTAATGCCATCTTGAATCTTTTCTTTGTCTTCTGGCATTTTATGGCAATTTTATTAAAACATTTTCATCGATGTTTTCAATCAATGGAATGTCAGTATAAATAAAAATATGTGATTCCATCTATTAAAATTTCTAGACATTACAGTTTAATGTCGTGGTTGTTCATATGCCATTGTACTAGATAGTACTAAGCTAATAACATAGATGTCGCCGTGTAACACTTGTGTTATTCTTTATGAAATAAATGGATAGATGGCGCTGCAGGATGATAAGCATCTGCAAAAAGTAACCTTGTCGGTCCAAAGGGGATGAAATGGTGGTAAATCTTTGAGGTAACGTTTCGTTTAAGACTAAAAATGAAAGAATGTATCTAAAGTCTTGCTACCTAAATAATCAATAATCCTCACCGGGTATTACGTATTTAACTTCTTTGTTATTTCTGCTTCACCCGTCAGTACCTAGACCTCACCACCACGTCCTTAAAATTTCTTTAGGCCACAACCACTACCAGCGTTAGTATGATATGTGCTGCCACAGTAGTAAAAAATAAAAAAACATAATAGAATTCTAGACCACCGGACATCTAAGTACTTGTTTTTTTTCTTTTCAGTTTTTTTATTATGTACATTATTTGGTTCTTTTTTAAGCAGTCGGGTTTTTGGAATTTTTTAATTATGTTTTTTTATTTTATACTTTTTTGTTATGAGTACCTAGCTATTAATAGGTACGCTTCAAGAAACATGCTCAACATGCTCGGCAGCAAGAAGTTTTCGTCTCGCTGCTGTCTAAAAACTTATATGTGAGAATGGTTGTTACGCAACTTTCAATCGATATAGATCCTAAACGGTTAGTCGAATCTAAAAATGTTAAGAAAATCCTAAAAATGATTTTTAAATACCTATTCAACGATGCCCCACTCGATATAGTTTGTCGACTTTAATTTTTTTTCATTTTCACAAAATGGCGTCCACTAGTCGCCATATTGGATTTTCACTGACGACATGTCTTTAGTGACACTCGCCGGACTAAGAGGAATCGATTGACGTATGAATCATAAAAATCGGCCGAGGCGTCTGGTCTGTGTATACATACATACATAGGCTGTTAAACACAATACCACTCCTTTGCGTCGCGCAGTCGGGTAAAAAACAAATAGTTTACCGTGACGAAGTTACCTACCTATAAGTACATACATACGCAATAGGTACCTACACACGATATGATCCCGAAATGGGTTAGTCAAAACTGAACTACGTAGCCTACTTATAAGTACCTATATTTTTTCAAATGTTGACCTATGCCTATCAAGTACGCTGTGTGTAGGTATATAAGAATTCAAATTGGTGGATCTCATAAACTTCACTAGCAGCCAGTTTGATCCATTCCGGTCCGATCCCCTTTTTAAGTACATACTTTAAATCCACAACAAATTCTTGTCTGATGCCAAAACAATTTTTAGATTCCTGTCTGATCCCGTGGAGTTCTTTTTTAATGTGTAAGGTCAGAAAATAAAATAGGAAATAAAAGAATGAAAATTTTACAAGTTGTTTTATTGAAGAACGGCAAAGTTAAGAAAAATAAAATAAGAATTAGTAAAATAGTCTCGATCTCTTCGTAAAAATCAACAATCATTCGAAAAACAATATTGTATGTGTCTACTGTTTTACTTGCTAGCAGTACTAAAAATCATTGAGAAGACACACGGGATCAGAACGGAATATAAAATAAATGAAATATTCATCTGATATCGCGACGGGACCGGATAGGAATAAAATTATAAAATTAAATAAAACGGATCCTTTGTGGGATCACTTGCTGGGATCGGAACGGAATAGATCGCCAATTTCAATAACCGATCTCGAGAATTTTTTGCATAGGTAGGTACTCGTACTTCAGATTAAAATGTTCTATTGATTTCATATAAAATTTCAAATTTGAAATTTAAAACTCCCCGAGATTCTTTATGATCTTTAGTAGGTATTGAAATTGGCCGTAGAATATTCCAGAGCGTGATATTGGTTTTTAGCTTCACCTCAGACTAAGTACTAACACCTAGATAAGGCCGTATCAAGGATAGGACATTAAAAAAGAACTTGCTAGTAATATGAATATCTCTTTTATTTTAACAATAAACTCTAGACAGGAGGTATCTTATCTCTTACATTATTTAGGTATTTTCTTTATTTTCCATTAATAGGAATTTATAAGTACTAAAACCACTATTACAGACATTTATGTACTAAAGCTGATTTTTAGAGAAACATCTGAAATTCAAGCACTACGAGGTTTTATTACTTATTTATTATAATTATTTAATTACATTGAAAATAAATAATTTTAACGATAGGAAAATTATGGCAAAATTCTTTTCAAGAAAATGTCACAGTGACTAGTACAAAATCAGACTTACTTACAAATGACTAGAAAACTCAGTCTATAAAATCTAAGTTAGGCGAATCCTCTAGGTAATTAATGCAAGTGTGATGGTAAATGTTAGTAATTTATGGCTGCTATGTTTCCCCCTAATAAAGATCCTAAGCCCTCTTGTAATACTGTAAACTTAGAAATAAAATTGCTAAGTGCAAAAATTATATGACAGATAAATATTTAGCCTCTTACAATACACCTACTAAACATTTATTTGACATTTACAGTGATTTTAGCATAGATAACATTAGGAATGTTTATATTTTGTTACCTCCATACTGTCTGGACTAGAATGACTGAGGATAGATATAGCTTAGCTTTTTTCGATGAATATTTTACTACTTGTAAATAATTAAATTTTTATCTCATATTTGTAGCCAGCCATTAAGAAGCAGGTGACGGAGACGACTAGATTTCATTATTTTGTATTTTTATAATTAAATAAGTACCTCAAAATTTCATCATTGTTGTGGATTGCCTTTATCATACAAAAAAAAAATTATCTTATATATTCACACTTTACTGCAACATAGAATAAAAATGTATACTTATAGTGAATTACATAACCATAATTTAATTCGAGATCGATATTTATTACATACTGTAGTGAAATTTAAAAGTGAAAGATATAATATTCAAATGAAATAAATTCTACTTGTTATCCATAAATAGCAACATGTATGATTTTACAGAATATAAATAAACGTAAGTATACAAATAGATCTATGTTATACGTATATAGATCAATTTATAAAATTAACGTGTATGTAAAAATGAAGCCGTATATAGATTAAGTAGATACCCATAATCTGATCAAACATATTTTTTTTATAATGTTTTCAAAGATTATGCAATTTGACGAAAAGGCATCTCCACACCAACGAAGCGAAGCGATCGAAGCTATTTAGTTGGCATCACGACGCTTCCTTCCGGGGCCGTTCCTCAAAGCGTTCATGCCCAGAAGGTGCTGGGCTTGCAGGGCGCCGGAGAAGCCGCGGCTCAAACCCATGTCTAGGGCACGTTTCTCGCTGAAAAGACATTCGTTTTATATCAGATTTACTATGGAAACGGTGGAAGAAAGCTGGTTAATAGTACTGGTTAGTGCAATATTTATAAGATCTAATAAAATACAACAGTATGTAATGCAAGTGCTATTATTAATTCGTAATGCAACAAGTAGTTGTAGGTTTAAGTTATAGTATTTTTGAAATTAATAAATGAGTTGAGGGGAATGTCATGCATTTTATAAGTATTTGACAAAGAAAAATATTTGTAACTTCTAAAATGACCATTAACTTTTTGATATAGGGTAAGACAAAAGACTGTAAGCACTTTACGACACTAAATAATGTATAACATAACATGATGCATAGGTATAAATAAAAACTGATATAAAACACAGTTAAGTTAATTTTGAGGAAGAAATAAAATTCAGTAAGTTCATGCTCATGCTGCAACATGCAACTTATAACATTTGCTACGAAAATATCAATATTAAAACAGCCCAAAGTTCGACACAGTCTAAATAACCACCTTTGAAACATTTTGACATTTCAACACGTAAATTACTGTCACATTTTGAAACAAAAGGATAAGTGTACGTAACGTAAAAGTGTAACGTAAATAAGTTTCGTGCACTGTGTTCTTAAAAAGGCTAATCTTGAGTTTAAAACATAGGTATAGTTGTTGTCATGAACCTAACCAGGAAAATAAAAAACTTCGCCATGTTGAGGAAAACTATAAAACTAATTTTGTCCAATGGTAACAGATGGTAACAGTGGCCCTCAAATCAGGTTTTTTATTTCCCTGGTCAGGCTTTACTTCAAAATTTATTCGATCATAAAAGCAGCTCTCAAGAAAATTCAAAGTAGGTATTTTGATGTCAAATGTTTGTGTCATTTAAAAACTAGTGTCGAGCTGTGCTTGATGTAGGAAGAGGTTCAAGTATGACATTGCAAACGTACCTAGTAATGTCATCTTTATAGCTGAAATGAGACAAAAAAACACATTTAGAAGTACAAAATACACACATAAGATAGAGATTGAAGATATATTATAATATTCATAAACACCGAAGTCATGTTCTTTAGTAATAAGCATGGCTATCGTTTATTTGATCGTGTGGACATATTTATTAATACTTTTTAAGTAAAATTAAATCTCACGGTATTTAATTAAATATCTTGGACAACGGAAGGAAAACCTCATAACAACTTTCCAGCAGTTTTGTCATCAAATAAAAACAAGATCCAAGCTTATTAATAAGGGATGTTGCAAAACATTTGAGCTCTATAGAAAAATATAATTATATCCGTTTATTCCTTAGAAGTATTAATGTTATTTTTAACTAGACTCGACTTAAATTGTATATTACAGTGTTGTACATTTTATGTATTAGCTGTTTATTATATATATTATTTTATAAAAAAATACTCTAGTTATTTTATAAATAAGAAAGGATAGACAGAGTTTCACATGTTAGATTACAAGAAGACAAAGAGAAGAAACTCATGCATAATAATTAATTAAAATGAACAATATATTTTACACTATTTTAAGAAAGCTGTAACGAAAAGTTCAATCAAGTTTTCCTAAACGAGAAAATGCCTAAAATTAGAGACAACTGAAGACTGTAGTAAAAGTTTATAGTTCCTTTTAGTTTAGGTATATTAGGAAATTCTCAATAAAGCCCTTTAATGTTTCCTATGATATATTAAAATTCCAAATCCCTAGTTATTTCTAAAAGCGATGTCATTTAAGTGGTACACCAAAGTTATGAAGAATTTGGTTTAAACTTTAAGAAGCAAATAGATTTGTGCCTTCAAAATCGGCGTACCATAAATTATGACTAATAGTCAATACATTTGACTAATCTCGGAGTAAACTTATGCCATCTCTACTCCAAGTCTAACCATCACTAGCTGCTGCCATGACTTCGTCCACGTCCTCATCATCATCATTTTTCCCATGCCCGTGGTAATTTCGGTGGTAATCCTTTCACACATTCATTTTCTAAGGTAAATATACCAAATTTCAGCTTTCTACGCTCAGTGTTTTTGCCCGTGCGTTGTCTGTCAGTTACTAACGAAAAAGTTTAAACATAATTGATTGGAAAATGAAGAGTGTAATGCAAACTCACGTTTCCATCTTGCGCTCGATTTGGATGAGGTTGCTGAGGCGGTTCAGCATGTCCATGATCTCCTCGGGTTCGTACTGGCCCTCCTCGCGGAAGTAGTTGCTTGGGCTGAAATATTACATGCAAATGTTTAGCAGAAGCAGTAGGCTCACCCCGTGCCACGTGGTTCTTAATAGGCTAACTGGTGAAAAGTGGTTGCGTAATTTGCAAATTTCTGCCAAACCTCTTTGGGGATGGTGGGCATGATTGTATTCATGTCTGTTAATGCTTAGAGTAGGTATATAGATTTATTTTGTACTAGTTATCACACAGCAGTTTTGCCGGAATCCATTTGCAGCGCCATTTACTGCGCCCAATCATGTTTTTAAAATGAAGTAGTGAGACTAAAGATTCAGCACAGATTTTTCCTAAATTTTAGAAGATAATAGATCACAATTTAAATCGAGTTCTACAATAGATTAGCTATTATACCACTACCTGGGATAAGCAGAAGCCGGCATGATGATGAGCAGGGCCGCCAGCGCGCAGCATGCCAGGAGAGAAGTAGCTCGGACCATCCTGAAACAAAAATAATGGGAAATAAAGACCTTTGTTTAAAAGCTGTGGCCATTTGACAGTTCATAGTGATGATCATCCGGTGAAACTCTACCTACGGAAGCATAATGACTTTCCTAAAAAAAGATAGTAGATAGAATTCCTAAACAACTCAGGAATGTACATATAATCATGTAAATAAATAAGTGATGTCAAGTCTCAAAGTTGTCTACATTTTTATTTAATTTCGCATTTAAAGCGATATGCGTCTTCTGTTACACCCCGTATACATGCTGAATGCCACTACCACTATACAATAGCTGAGCCTTATGTTCAGTTTGGTTACAGTTGAGTAGGCATAATAGACTTTTTTAATAGTTAGAAAACTAGGGGATGCACAAACTACCTATGTAACTACGTAATTTTATCCTTTCGGTGCGTGGCATACCCTTGGGAGCAACTTTAAGCTTGGAGTAAAAAGTGACTTGTACTTAATGAACCTTGTCTAATCAAAGGCGGTTCATTTTGTTTTTATTTTATTTACAGCTGATTAGGGTGTTTTTAATTTAATGCGAAATATCAAAAAATTTAGATTACTGAACCTTAAACCTAATAAAAATTAATGTTAGCTGGTTAGTGCGCCCACGGGAGACTTTTGTATTAAAACAGCGATTATTAGGAGATGAGATATTTGGTTTAACTAAATCCCTATGTTATTATTTTTTTATTTAACTGTAAGTATGAAAAAAGACGTTCGCGACGAATTGGGGTCCGGAGAGAACTATTGAAAAGTAGCATACGGGACTTTATCGAACCACTAGTTGCTGAAATGGACCTGTTCCTACGTCAAATAGTGATAAAATTTTCCTCATTATACCTAACGTATAATTATTTTTCATTGTGATAGAATTAAACTACATATAAATTTTCTTGGACATTCAAGAGCAATTTTGTAATTGAATGCAATTATTAATATGCCATTAATTATTATAACTCCTCTCCGACGCTGTCCTGTCAAGCTCTAGCTAGAAATAGAGAGCGAATAACAACTTATACCTGAAGACAATCTTCTCATTTAGGTACACGCGCCATTCCAATTAACCTCAAACATTCTTGAAACATTCAAAATAACATGTTAACCGTGTCGCACTGTGAACCGCATTTCGAGCGAATTTGCCAAAACCACCGTGTACGTTCCTGGTAATGGTAAAATAATTGGTCGTTTGAAATGGGTAGACATTTTATTTACGCGGGATTTTATATCAATCTACCGCCGCGCCGGTAAGTTTTAGGGTGGTAGTCTACTGAGCCATTAAAAAACAATGTATATACGTGGATTACTTTGGTTTAGGTAAACGTTTAGGTAGGTATACAAATACATATGTATAATTTAAAATTTAATTAAACAGATAAATTAGATATATTAGCTTGTCAATCATGTTCTGACAAAAGTCTACTATTCTACATTGTCAAAAATATTTTCTTTTCTTATTTTTTGACTGCTACGTCCACCATGTATTAACGTATGAAAACAGTTAAGCAACATAATGTTAAAATATGAACTTATACTTACAATCATATTTTGACGGAAAAGGATTGGGTGAATTTCAGGGGACCTTAAAAGCCGGATAGGTGAAATTGGTTTAATGTCAAAATAAAGACAAGACTCCAGCAATATTAAGGATTCGAACATTTCCTTCCTTCTTCATATGTATGTATAAACCTTACAATACCTAACTTTTAAAATATCTATAAAAAATGGTGGCCGATTTTCGCAATTGGTAGTGCAGCACCTACGCCATAGGTCCTGGATTTGAATCCCGGTAGGTGAAAACATTGATATGATAAATATACATGTTTGTTTACCTAATGTGTTGCTAAGAGTGTGTGAAAGAAATATTTTAGATTACATTAACATAAATCAGTTAATCTATAATAGTTATTCATGCTGTGGACATACACCTTTATTTTATGCTATGCATTTTTTAAGTGTATGGCACGGTTAAGTATATATCAAAGGAAGGTAGGATATCTGAAATGCCTCATGCTTAATTTTAACAATGACATAAGAGATAAATCTGTTATACCTACAAGTTATTTTTGTCACCACAATTTGATTGAAAGTTTTATGAAGAATTTTTATGTTTTATGCTTATTATAATTATACTTACCACTTATTAGTAAAACAGTTAGTATCTAGTCACTATGAACTTATAGATACCTTCAAGGTTTTTAGCTAGGGGGTAATAGGACAGATACAGATATAGTCCATACCAGGCAGCTCTTCTGTCACCCGTCATTTCAGAGACCCCTTACTCCTGATCTACCAAATTATGTATTGTATTTTTATATGCATGGGATGGTTATCATCAGTGCATCTCTTAGTCTATCAGCATGCATTCACAATATGCACCACTTAGCACAACTAAGCACCCACTCTACTATAATTATAGACCGCGCAAGTGTGTATTGTCAATTATAATTGGATTATTAATAGGTAATTTTGCAGATTAATTGTTGAGGACCACGTTTAAGTCCTATATCTATCAATTAACGGAATGTTGTGCTAGATTTTTCGTGTTTTGGCATCCTATTACTTTCTTTCTTCGGCTATACATTCATTGAAAAGGATAAAAAAATCCCGTTTCTAGTAAAATACACACCAACGCGTGCTGTTTATATATACTAATAGGCAATAGGCGCGTCTATGTTGCAGAAAGCAGTCTCTCAACTGCAAGGGAATCTGCATGGCGGATTGTACACGTTTGTGTATATTATGTTATGCTCCGAAAGGGGTGAAAACCACTCTAATCGACTTCGAAAAAAGAAAGGGTATCAATTCGTCTTTTAGTCACTAGCTCAGTCAAGTTGTCTCGTTGCTCTGATAAGCCAATGATCATTCGACACAGAAGTTAGTATTTTAATTTCAAGATAAGAGCTTCCTCCATTTTTGTTTCTCTTAATGTATTTAGATTTTAAAATTATGTTAAAAAAATTCCATTAATTTAAAAAAATGAACTCAGCATGGCTACAATAAAATTGTATAGAGTTGCCCAGTGTATTGGACGTTTTAGTATCGATATCGACATCTACAATCGAATAAAGGAAATGCCTTCTTTGAGTCTCAAAGTACCTACCTACTTTGCTGTCAGAAAACTGTTCTTAAATGTGCACAAAAAAGAAACTCTCTTGCGTCAACGCTTCAAAGCTTAGGAAAAACAAAAGTCTTGTTTCGTAACAAACATTAACAGAACTATATTCGTATTGTGTAGAAAGTTGAGGTACCTACCTATGCTAAAATAAAAACGCTTTTTTATTCTAGGCTAGGCTATAGATTTTATTATGATAAATAAATAGTATTCTATTTATAAGTATACTAACGATATCTGCTGATTCACAAAAATATGCGCATATCGGAAGATGAAATGAAGTGATGAATAACGAAATCGCAATCATTCTTTAGGTCATGAGCTAGCAACTAATTAAATCTTGTCTTAAGACCACGTTCTATCAAACGTGGCTGTAAGATCTCTTTTATTATTCTTCAGTTTTACCCATCATGTAATGGGAATATTATTAATATGCCGCGTGGTGCTGGCAGAGTATAGTTTGTACCACCTCTGCCTGCCCGTGGGTATCGTACGAGGCGATTAAGGGTTTCTGGGAGGTGGGCAGCAGCGCCTCCCGTACTGACA
Organism: Carposina sasakii; assembly: GCA_014607495.2. Classification (NCBI taxonomy): domain Eukaryota; kingdom Metazoa; phylum Arthropoda; class Insecta; order Lepidoptera; family Carposinidae; genus Carposina; species Carposina sasakii. The sequence goes on from CP053161.1 coordinate 6,197,043, forward strand.
ACATAGTCTGAAAATCACACTGCGGTCACCAACCCACCTTCCCAGCGTGGTGACTATGAGCAAAACCCCCCTATGGCAGTAGCCTTGTGGCGTGCCCTGTGGGAGGCCTACGTCCAGCAGTGGACTGCAATAGGCTGAAGAAGAATAGGAATATAGTTGTAAGTAGGAAGGTGTATGTATATGTAAGTATTATATAACATTATTTTTATAAATCCATCAGTTAACGTATCGACCTTATCAAAGGCAATCGAGCGTGCTATTGACGCTACCCGCCCGATGTGCTAATTAGAAAAAGATTTATCGATTGCCGAGTTAACACTAATCGATAGATATCGGTTGGTGCTGTTACGTTACTAAATTGGCTTACGATAACTGATTTCCGTGTTGATTAGATATTTTCATTCATAATTTTTGAGAGGTAGTATAAGGTACTCAATAACAAATATTTGGCACGTGTATGCTAAATACACTACAGTACATAATATAACCTGTTTCAGAAGTCGCTTATAGTTTTGACTTGTGAATACACCTAATAGAAACAATGCCATTATATACCTTATAGAAACGATATTAAAGTCATTATGTATATTAATTATAGAACTTAATTAAAGTAAGGTGATATCATCCCTAGGATTTCGCCACTTCTGAAACTGAACTGAAACTGAAACAAACAGGACTTAACCAAATCAAAATAATATAATATCGCAGAAAGCATAATCGCAAATAGCTTACGTTTTGAAAGCCACGTATAAGGTATGTGTGACAAAATGGTATTTTGACGTCACAAAAGGAATCGTGAACATACCATTACAGAATGCAGAGTTGCGAGTAGGTTCACCATATTTTAGAATTCGTCACAATTTCAGATTTTTAGATCAAAATACGCATTGGGTTGATGCTTCTAGTATAGAAGTATTATATTGAATTATTGGTGTTTATCTAGCAGCACCATTCTGATTTTCTTCAAATTAACTGTGTTCTACTACCATATTCAATGTATAATATAATGTATAACAGTAGAGCATACCGTCTGACCTTAAATTCATTGACTGAAGATTTTTCATGCAAAATGTCATTACACCTGGCAGTAAAGTTCTCTGTCTCTATTTCACGTTTATTATAATATAGGTAGTATAAGTTTGCAATGAAATCTGGACGAATCTAGATATTTTTTAATTTTCTTTTTAATCTTTTAACCATGATAATGTCTTTCGAGACTAATTTCAATATTTAAAAACCCAGGCTTGAAGTACAGTAAATATATAAAATTTAAAATGGTTGTCAAGCGGTTTCTCCTGAATTTTTATTTGTATGATGGTAAACCTAGTCGGGACTCTAGAATATTCATGTGCGTTAGCGATTTAAATGTTATGCAAGACAAAGTCTTTATATTTGTAAAAAATCGTCTTTTGTGGTTGGTTAGTAGCGTTTCGTATAACGAAAAGAAAAATACATACAGATTCGCAATTACACTATTTAAATTTATTCACCTTTTAACACAAAATTACGTGGGTAGCAAGGGGTTTATTAAGGAAAAAAATCCGACAAGTTTGAAGAATAATCAAAGTAAATTATATTTTTTATTTCATTTTTAGAGGTAAGAATTTTTTAAACGTACTAATTTTTTAAGCAATAAAAAAGAATCTAGGCGTATCTTCTATCTTCCTAGGCCTGTGCTGATAAGTAAAATATTTTTATAACCACCTAACATATCTAACTGTGGTTTTTCCGGTAATAATTCCTAGTTAGGGGGTGTTAGCATATCCTAACCAAAACTAAGGTAAAACCGAAAAGTTCGACACACACCGTGACAACTTACATAATCATGCTCGTATTGCACTTCGGTAGTTACGACGTAGTTACTCACACCCGCTTTGAATGTTAGTTTGCACAAAATTATAACGAACCGTGATTGCTAACTTTACCTCGCACTGTCGCTTCGTGCAACTGCTTCATTTGAATATTGTTACAGCCAATTGTAGGTTGGAACACGGATGGCTTTGTACCTACTTATTTATGTACTATGTGACTTTCTAACTAGCTGTCATACGTTATATCCAATTGTACAAGTATCCGAAAGTTGAAGCAACTAGGATTCGCTTATTACCGGGCTCTACGGTCTCTGCTGCTTTAAAATATAACTGTCATTCAAACAGCGCAGGTTCATAAGATGGAAGGAGTGACATCTTACTCTCCAGAGTGCCTTAGTTAGAAGATATCCTAGAATTAAGATCCTGCGAATCTAAACGAAACTGGGAAGGCTCAGCGGGGCAAGCACGAAGCTCTCGACAGTCCGTAACGCTATCGTCAAACTGTCAAATCTCATAGATTACATAGGTATAGGTAAACAAAGTATTACTTTTACTTGCTTGCTAATTTGCTTTTCATAGAGCTTTTCTCTATTCTTCCTCCATGCGTCAAAGGCAAAGCAACCCTGGTTCAGTATCTATTCTCTACTGGCCTTGTGTATTGAAAAAAAAAGAAAAATGATACGACACCCGTTTGCATTGTTCTGTGCTAAGATTATCCACTACAATACCTGTAAGCTACCTACATAAGACTAGATAATGTTCAAAGAATGTGGACAACAATGCTATCTTCATCCTACTAATATTATGAATGTAATGTTGTAAAAGTCACTTAGCTCGTGCCTCGGAAAGCACGTAAAACCGTTGGTCCTGCGCCTGATCTTTCTCCGGTTGTGTCGGCTTTCCGTCCCATTGGACTATGAGAGTGAGGGAATAGAGAGTGCATCTGTGTTTGCACACACACTTGTGCACTATAATATCTCCTGCGTACCTGGCCAATCTCCGTAGAGATTGGTCGCCTTGGCCGAAATGCGGTCGGAGATCCTCATCATCATCATGAATGTAAAAGTTTGTGACCTAGAATAGAACAAATTCTATAATAATTTAGGGGCACGTGAACACGTGTGTAGTAAAAAAAAAGTACAAGGATTTTTTTCTTAATTAGTACTGTATCGCATCTTATATTATACCTCAAAGCGTCAAACTAATCTAACCAAAATACCAATAAATATAATACATAATCTAGTTTCACAATATGTTCCTCGACAATAATAGCTATAGACGTGTTTGATATACACTAATCAAATACATTGACATAATGGACCAATGCATATGATTGGTGAATGTCGCATAGCCATCTCTCTCGTCGAAAGGCATCCTAAATGTCTACAGCAATAAAACCCAGAATAACAGTAAAAATAATCAAGCTGTAACAATTAACTTGAGCTACCTCGGGACAATATTTTGCCATGAAGTTATAACCTGCCCTCGCGTAAAACAATAAGTTGGGCGCCTCCCTAGACAGTACTGGATATGTGTACCTAAGGGTTTCCGAGTATTATGACCGGTCCTCATGTATCAAAAGAAATGCAATTGCAAAAATTGTACCTACAATACTCACTAATCGCTTATAAAATTCGTATTGTGTAATAGCAGCCTCAAAGGAATGTGATATTCAGTGCGATTTTTTTTTTTATTTTTGCTGTCACTACTGATTTGCTTTTACAAGACATGTAATCGGTCTAGGTACTTTACTTGCAGGAGTGTTGAACACTATGCGGCACCGATATGCATCTATATAGGTATTTCAACAATTTAGCTAAGTGTATTTATTATTTTTCAACCTTTTTTGGACATGATATCACGGTTTAGTCTAACAGCCAATTTCAGTAACCGATGATCCGATGGGTTTTGGGGCATTTTGGTCAGCTCGTGTTTCGGTCCGCGGACCGAAACGCCTAACAGTGCCTTCTGAATGGGTCTATTCGTTTCACGGGACGAATCACATTATTAGGCGATTCGTCCCAATATGATTTTTTTAAACTGTACTTAAATCTTTTAAAACAGGTATTCATATTCAAATATGGGGTGATTTGTCCTTCGGGACGAATAGACCCATTCAGAAGGCATTGTTAGGCGTTTCGGTCCGCGGAAAAAACCGGTTTGACTACCTAGCTTCAATGTGCGTCGACCTTTTTTCATTATGTTGTACCTTAGATGAAAACAAAATAGTGTTGTACAGTCGATCGAGTACGAGAGAGAAGATATATGTATTTAAATTACATTTGTTTCGAAAATAATTATTTTATTTGAAGTTTGGATGGGCCTGTATTGTATTTGTTAACTTAGAAATTCTATTATACTGAAAGACAGTTTCTGCAATCGACATTTAAGTAAATGTAATACAAATTCTTAGACATTACATCTTCCCTATACTACAAATATAAAGAATGTTTTGAAAAACATTTTTTATGTGATATTTTGAAATGTCAACCTTCTAATCACTACATAATATTATAAAACAAAGTCGCTTACCGCTGTCTGTCCGTCCCTATGTATGCTTAGATCTTTCAAACCAGGGAACGGATTTTGATGCGGTTTTTTTAACAGATAGAGTGATTCACGAGGAAAGTTTATAATGTATAACTAGGAACCCGCCCCGGCTTCGCACGGGAGTAATGCACTCTCACGCGGGCTAAGCCGTGGGCGGCCGCTAGTATGGAATATTTGATGGATGCTCTTCCGTTCACCAATCACTAATTGATGAAAGTTAATAATAATATTTTGTTACTTTTCCTCAGTGTTTTTGTAAATACACATTATCTTGAGTGTAATAATATATCAATGTCAATAGAATCACAATGTTTAAGGAAAAACGACCACAAAACAATAATGGCACATATAAAACAAAGAAATCCAATATTGTAGGCCATATTTAGGAAAAAATAGGCCAAATACCACAATACGTATATTTTCTGTATTAGAAAGAATAGTATTTTCAAATTGAGAATCTCCTACACCAATCAGATTATATAGGTATGTTATGAATTACCTTACTTTCACGTCTTTTAGGTTAATGTTGTTATTATTCATCGCCATGTAGTTAATTTGCTCTTCAACTATACTAATAATAAGTATATTGGCAACAGACGCATAAATAGGTATAACGAAAGCCAGGAAAACAAATCAAGAAAGTATATTTAATTTTTTATTATAGCTATCGCTCATTCGGAAAGCCAGTCCCATGGGCTACAGTAGATTGATCTTTTATTTGCTTTATTTACTTACCAAGAATATAAAAACAGAGATAAAAAAATTATGAAATATTTTCATAGTAGTATAATTGTGTTAAAAAAGTCGCGTCGATCGAATCGATAGAATCAAGATTTATGTGGTTCCATTTATTTAAATTTAATCCCCGTGGTTTTTGTAATAATTTTTACTCTGAGTTTCCCTCAAAGAAGATCACTCGGGTATTCGATAAAGAGATAGTAGTAGGTACCTATCACAGATTACATAATAGTTAGGTACTACTTACCTACTTTTTCCTCCGTGATGACTACTTCATCATCATCATCAGCCTATTGCAGTCCACTGCTGGATGGGGGGTATTTGGCCATAGTCACCACGCTAGGCAGGCGGGTTGGTGACCGCAGTTTGTATTTTGGACTATGTTGTCAACACGGGAGGCGCTGCTGCCACCCTCCCGGAAACCCTTAATCGCCTCGAACCATACCCACGGGCAGACATGGGATTATACGAATTCTACTCTGCCAGCACCACGCGGCCAGATTGCGGCCAGACATCCTGATGACTACTTATTTAAGTAATATTTTCTGCCGTCAAGTGTGATTTTGCTATTATTGATTATGACTGTAAGTTTTCTCATATACAAGTCCATAACATGTTTGACTGCAAAGGTTTCAGATATCAGCCGCAGCGCTGCGATAGCTTTACTTAACATAAAATCCAGATTCGGATTTTATTGAACACAAAAGGGATTTGTTTATATTTTATTTACGGCAACTTTACGGTTTTTGCTTTCAAAATTGCGTGACTATAAAAGAAGGTAAGTACAAGTATTTCATAGGCTGCTAAAACTAATCGATGCTTTTGAGTTTTTTATAGTACTTACCTACTTAACATGGTTAAGTTTGAGCTTTTTTTATTTCGCATTAATTAGGTTCCCTAAAGCTATTTAGTAACTTATTTATTAATTTTCTCAATTTATTTACACACAAAAATAATAATTAACGTGTGGTTCACAGTCTGGCCTCTATTACTTTTTGGTATTGGTATTGATATTGGTATATTTATATTGGTACCACAAAATTAATACCTGTAAGTTGGTACTTTTATATTAGGGTGCCACAGTACCAAAATCCGAAAGTAGGTAAGTCGTGAAGTTAACAAATCTATCAAATTGACCCGGTAGCTCAGTGGTTAGAGCGGCTGGCACGGTTTGCAGTGGTCGTGGGTTCGATTCCCACTCGGATGAAGATTTTTTTCCATTTCTTTATTAATAATTTTATAAATCTATCAAGAGTGAAATGTTTCAAAAGCTTTACGAATTTAAGGTTAAACATCTCTTTAGTGAATTCAAACAATTCTCGTTTTAATGTAATTCGGCTAAAGTTGGGAAGTTTAATTCCTTAAAAACAATAAGGTCGGGTCCTTTAAGACATTTAAGAGTAATGAATTAATAAAGAACGGTTGTGGCGTGTTTAAGTAATTTTAGGACAGAATGTAAGCTAGTCAACGCTTAGTTTACTAACAACCAGTTAGATCCAAGTGAGATCAATAAATATCTGCAAATTTTTTGATCCCATATTATTATTATTTTTCAGAACATGATCGAAATTTTAATCTATATGACATATTCCACTTGGTCGTAATAGCGAAACCAAAGGATGATTATGATAGCCTTATAGCTATCTAAACAAAATAAATTAAAAAATTGGCGCTCATATTAATGTATACGTAAGTACATAGAAACAATTTATATATTCTCTTTTTTTTTGTTAAAATTGGGCCGATAAGGACGCTCGAGGAGACAATATAAATTCATATTTTAAATATTTCATATTGACCAACATTAAACCGCAAATTAAATGACATTTGCTAAAGGTTGAACGTGAATATATTTTTTAACCTCTATGATCATTTCAATAAGAGGGAAAGAACACTGCCTCTGACAGGACAATTGTTATAACACGCCATATTTTTTTCATTTACTAAAAAGTTGGAATGGAGCTCTACAATAATAATTATAAGCACCTGCTACGAAAAGGAACGAAAATGGTAGATTATATTATTATTATAAGCTGTCCAAAATACAGACATGAATCCACGTTCTAAAAGAACTTCCAATGCGCGTAGTACTCATAAAATGTTAAAATGTAGCTTAAATTTTTCCTGATAAAAAAGATATGACAAAAGATTAAAATATTATAGTGCCCACTAGCGACTAGATACTCATAACTTCGATCGAGTGACTACGTACCTACTATAAGTATAAAATTGTAGAGTTCATTCGTTAAATTGTTCAAACAAATGGGTGCAAGTATTTATAATAGAAAATCAGTTTACAATGATAATGTGAAGGCGATTTTTAAACTTTTGGAGAGTATTTTTTCCTATCTCCGTTCACGCGGACGATGCCGCGGTAGTCCACTAGAGAGTAATAATAAAATTACTTCTATTTAGTAATAATAAAGATACTCTCACAAGAACTGTCTTATATTATTGCAGTCACTTCAAAGCCGAAACGTCTCACGCACCCGTAACTTGGGCACATGAATAGAAACTTCGCTAACTTCCATCCACGGAGGATAGCCCGCGCTAATTACATACACTAGTTGTAATTTAATAACGATATAGGAGATCGGTGTTACATACGTATAACTTGGATTAATATGTACCTATAGAATATGAATGGGCAAATTCCCCCCATGGCAGTCAGGGAGAAGAACCTTGTGGCCTCTAAATGTGCCCTGGGAAAGGCCTGCGTCCACGCACCCGTAACTTGCAGTGGAATTACATACACTAGTTGTAATTTAATAACTGCGGTAGGCTGATGATGATGATGATGATGACAGAATATGAAAGCTAACTTAAGTTTCTGTTTCGCAGTTCTGGAAATCTATACATATAAAGGTGTTTTCAAAATTAGTGATTATCTTTTGACACGAAACTAGGTAAAAAGAAACAACTTTCACTATAGGACCAACTCCGAAATACTGAAGTAAAATCACCTGTTCCATACAATCTCGAATAATTACTGTACTGAAATGTATGGAACAGCCGATTATTTTTTCACTATTTCGGAGTTGGTTCCAAAGTGAAAGTTGTTTCTTTTTATCTACCTAGTTTCGTGTCAAAAGATAATCACAAATTTTGAAAACACCTTATCAGGGCCGGCCCGACCATACGGCGAACGGAGCAGTCGCTCCAGGCGCCTAATCCTAAAGGCGCCTAAATGGTAAAGATATAGGTATATATTATTAGGAGCAAACAGGAGAGGTGCCATAATTGGATCTCGCTCCATTCTAAAATTTCCTTCGGGTCGGCGCTGCACCTTATATACATTAAATGCAACGAATAGCCTAAACTGCTGATTGTAGAGACCTGCAACTTGGAGGTGTGTTCTTTGTATGGTTTAGGCATCCAATCTTTCAAAATTCCCACGGGAACAGGAAAGACGTGAGTTCTAAAGTTTTAGCGGGTGAAGTCGCTGGTGTAAAGTTAGTCTTAAATAAATACGAAGTTGCTACAAATTTAGTGAAAACAATTTTAGGGTTAAAATGTAATCAGCATTACTCTTAGACGTGCGAAGGGCAAACACTTTATGTAACTACAGCTCCATACCTAGGTACAGTTACTATTTCTATAACTTGCGGTAAAAAGATTTTACACGAAGAGAAAACTTAGCATAAATTGGCATACATAATTAATGTTTGTATAAAAAAGAATCAAGTACTACATAGTATACACATTTGATTTCAGATAAAAATACATTAATTAGTTACTTTTAAAACTATAGACATATGCAGAAGAAACTGCATCGTTAAGTGTCTAGTACTAATTAAACTATGCTAAACGTGGCTGTAAGATCTCGTTAATGATCCTGCAGTTCTGGCAACTTCATTTCGGGAAAACAACCGTATGAAAATGTATCTATGTGCAAATTAAAACGACTTCTAGTCAGTTCAGTTTCCAGTGCGTTGTCATTTTGAGAGGTCTAACAAACGATTGTAATAAAAACTCTTCTGCCATAAATTAATAAATAGAATCGGTCCGATCGGCTTTCCTAACCCCTAATTTAGCTAGAAATAGTGATACCAATTGTTTCAGCTACTCTATCTTAATATAGATAACTTTAGTTTGAGACCAAAATACTGTATTCTATTAACTCAATGTTGCAAACAAGTCTTGTCAAAGCAAATAGTTGAAATAATTAGGTGCAAAGGGAATGCTTTAGATGTACAGGAACAATGGGACATAAATGTCGGGGCTCTGACCGATGTACCTGCAACCTTTGTATATTTTGTATGTATGAACGGACGTAGGTTATACGTATGTCATGCCGATTAACCCCACAGAGAGTCGGTAGAGTTATACAAACCAACTATGGATAAATTATATACCCACTTTTTACTAGTGAGCCTAATAAAACCCACGTGATTAGGGTTGAGCCTACACTGCTAAATGTGATACCTAATCATGTGATTATACTATTTTATTTTAAATGTTATTATGATAAATTTGTTCTGTCTTTCTCTAAAACTTGATCAACACAGAGACAGCATATAATTTATATTTTAGGTCAGATGGTTACCATTAGAAACATCGGCATTAACATCTTATTTTACTAATATTATAAACGCGAAAGTTAGTAAGTATGGATGGGTGGGTGGACGTTTGTTACTCTTTCACGTAAAAACGGCTGGAGCGATTTTAATAAAATTTGGTATGGAGTTAGCTGACATCCTGGATTAACATATAGGCTACTTTTCATCTCGGGAAAATATTTTTATCCCGGATAATTTTGATATTTTGTTTTTCTGCAGTCCACGGGGACGAAGTCGCGGGCGTCCACTAGTTATCAATATAACATGAATCATTCCTCTTAGATTTTTCGTTTGTCTCTGTGGGATCTATTTGTATCAAGTACATATTCCTAGAATTAATATATATTAATATATACCCGTATTTTGATATACAAAGATTATTTAGTTTGACCGGGCATTGTCGGCACTTTAGCCATTGTACGTATTTCACCTTACCTTCTACTCCAACCAAACCAGACTTTCCCAAAAGGTCAGCAGCCTTCTAGGCTTGCTGCAGACTTCCGAGAGTGATGCTAATCTATAAAGGTGCATACCCATATTATAGCTAACTTGCATATGGAAATGCAAGGTCATTGGACAAAACTTATTCGTCCCGCGTATGAGGAAATTTGTTCTAATTCGCTACCATATAAGGTAATCTTGTCGCCAAAAGACAGAATCTGGTAAGAGTTGGCTACGCCAAAAACGTTTTCGTGTTTATAACGGTGGAACCATTTCGCGGGTAAATACGAAAATTGACCAACCTGGAATGGGATAGTACTGTAGGATCTTAAATTATCTGTATGTGAACGTGACTGACAACGTTTAGAAAAGCAGGGATAGAGGTAAATGATCAGTTACAAATTGCTAGCTCATCGCCTAAGTTCCTTGGTCGACTCTTACGACATGCATGGAAGAAGATGCTGATGTGTTCTAGTGAAGCTCCGCATCATAATAGAATAAATAATATTTTGTCCGTGCAAATGGATTTTAACTTATAACCAACGTTATTTTATAGAAAACAATTTCACAGGCAACTGCGTATAATGAATTGCTTCCTGAATAAATTAAATCGGCACTGGGATTGAAATGGCAATTACTTTATGATATTGCAGGAAAATAAACGTATGTGATTTTTGAAACAATTTATTTGAAAAAGTTTTATCATTTGCTTTTTTGACTTGAACGAACATCCAGGTGTCAACAAGGAGGAACAAGTGGTGTCTTATAATAATGTGTAGTGTATCTCTCCGACCATATTTCGGCCAATGCGACCAATCTCTACGGAGATTAGCCAGGTATGCAGGAGATATTATAGTGCACAAGCGTGTGCGCAAACACAGATACATTCTCTATTCCATTACTCTCATAGTCCGATGGGACGGAAAGCCGACACGACCGAGGAGAGATCAGGCGCAGGACCTACATACAGTACAGGCTCGTGACTGGGATCGAACTAACGCCTCCCGTTTGTCAGGCGCACGTCTATCACAGCCATAATAATCCATAAAATATCACATACATAATAATGTATTACTATTTACTAATAAATCTAAATTTAATAATTTTCAAAGACTTATATGAACACCAGGTAGGTACTACAGGGTGATGTTTGGTCGTCAACGTTCCTGAAAACTACGGAATCTTCTCATCATCACGATCATTTTTCTCCATGGAAGCATACCTGGGAAGTGTCTAGTTTCGAAATATTAGGAACCAAAGTTTAGTAAATAGACTGCGTTTTTCTGCATGAATGCACATTGACGCGTGTAGCAAGATTTTTTCACGAGAAATAATTAATATCTGTCTATGAAAAAACTAGCATAAACACTGGACACTATAAATTTCGCCCAATCAAGTAATTAATTGTCTTTTTCTTAAAAAAAAAATGGCATTTTTTTTTGGCAGAAACTTACTTTATTTGATGTATAGAGTACGTACCCTTCGTTAAGGGTGGCAACGAAAAAACACCCTGTATATACACGACTGTGTTCCCGAAATGGCGTAGCCAGAATTGCAGGATCATAGGAGAGATCCCGCAGCCACGTTTAGCATAGCGGGGGAGATGTTAATGATTTAACCAGTAGTACCTACCTACTAAAAAAATGACTGCTTTAGTCTTTGATATATCTAGCGACCCTCAAATTCCTTTAGCTACATAGGTAAAGTCACGGGTCCTTTGTATCATAGTGTGCCAATTAAATGATGCCTTATTTTCAAATAAATCATAGAATCTTCATAACCCTTTTTAGGAAATCCAGTACAATTTATACTACTCCGCAGTTATCTCCGAAATTAGGTCTCCACACAATAGCTATGTCGTTATGTGGCGGTTTCACGCATGGCACCTTCCAATTTAATCGCCAGCTAAATCGGCAGCTAAAAGCCTTTCACGGGGTGACCTAATCCGACCTATTTCACGGTCAGTAGATACAAATGATATTTTTAATGTATTTTATCTAGACAGCAATGAATTTACGCACTTTCTGAGTGGGAGACTTTGTAAGTGATAGATAAGCAAAATTTAGTTAAGTTTTTGCTGGATATTTTATTGCACTTATTAAATTAAAGCTAATAAATATTCACATAATAAACTTCACATTAGTTTTCACAGCATGTGTAATATATTAGGTATATTAATATATTCGACATTGCAGCCATAATACGAGTATAGTTATATTTTCTTCTACCTCTGTTATATTTTCTCTGCAACACTTTGGCTTTATTAAAACCATTTATCTTTTAATGTTTGGTATTATTACACCCTGTTTAGGTGAGCTTAAACGAAAATTATTCATACATTTGCACAATTTGAAACTTAGCAACAATTCTACAAAGGAATTTAATAGAAGTTTGGGAAGAAAATGGTGCGGTGTGATGAATTTTGGTTGTTTAATTTTTTTAAGAAACTCAGGAGAAGATGTAGCTTGTTCTAAATAACTTTGTACAGTAATATAAGCGTATATAGTAATATATAGCCATATTTTTTATTATCATTACATAATTTCACAAAGAAAAAAAATACAGTGTCTCATAAACTTATGCTGAATTTATATGATGAATATTGATGTTTGTTTCCGAGTCATGGATGTTTCTATACTTATCTATGTATTATACCGTTGATTAGTACCCACGACACAAGACCTTAGGGATCTTAATCTGGGACTAAGTTAATGTCTTGTGAAGTGTGTGAATAATTATTTATTATGCAACTTTTTCCGTACCCAGACTTAGTCATCTATTGTATATTTTTAAAAGATACACGATTCCAATGATAATTTAGGATGCAAATCTTAAGAGTTTTTTAAACTAATCTAAGAATGATTAGTGTATTTTGTTTTCAAATGTTTTGTAACTGAAACTTATCTAGAAAACCCAATTCTTAAAAACATTCCTTATAAAATTACATTGAATGTTCCTGGCTAAGGAACTATTTTAAGGGAGCGGTAGCAAATACTTCACTAGGACGTGCTTAATGGGGGAAACCCAAGCCGAGGCTATGATCATTCGTAAAAGTCAATTTGCGGACGTAATATGGATTGGGCTTTTTCGCCATGTACTTTATATACAAAACAATATAAAAATAAGTATGTATTAAATTTGTCTAAATCGTTGATAACTTTTAGTTCCTTAGGTATTGAACTAATCCTGCTTTATACATTTATTAAGGCTAGGAACACATTGACTAGATATAAAAAATATAGCACCAGTTACGAAAAGTTGATGTGTCTGTAGTTAAATCGGGAGTTCTTAATACATAATGAATCTTTTCCTTTAAGGGCCAGTCAGTCATGTATTTTGTTCTTACACAATGTAGTTAAAGGTTCCAAGAATATACTATTTTATAGTATTTCACATTTAACATTGACTCTTCCTTGGCATAACTATTAATCGCATCTATTACTTATAATATGATGATATATTTCATATAACTTTACTGCGACTTAAACAGTCTTAATACTTTAGTTTATTATGAAGATATAATTACAATATTTTATTTATATATAGATAGGTATGTAGACAGTAGAGTTGTCAAGGCATGCCGCCAGTTTAATTATAGGACCGCCTGGACCCCAAGAACTTTTTCTCGATCCACTGAACATTGCAAGAGAAGGGCGATATTACCTTCGACACTTCATTATACGTCACGAAAAATGTGACAAGGGCATGTTCTTTAGGTTCATCTTACTAGAGTTATTTTCTTGAGCTGTCATTGATGGGAATAAAAGAGTTATAACTGAGACAGGTGAAATTTGGGATATTGTTAGAATTATTAGTATCAGCTGTTGATTTTTGATATCGTGAATAACTTTTGAGGCCCTCTGTCCTACCCATCCAAGAAACATAGAAACTTAAGTCAAGCAAATCAAAATTTGTGATATAGTCCGTGCGTATAAATTGTAAGTTAACTGATATTATTATGTTTAGTATTGACATTACACTTTTAGTAAAAAGTATACTATCATTATAATTCCTATAATAGTTTAAATAAAAAAGTTACCATCTATTATTGGAATATGATAATAATTTAATTAAAATGTCATGATCCCATTCGAAAAGCAAAATGTCGCTCACGTTTAACTTTAGTATCAATATTGAATAGGCAATTTATCATAGTTAATTATCGAATGCGTTATTGTTATTTATTTTATACTATCAACCCGTCACCAACACAAGTTTTCCTCGTTCAATTAATCTAATATTTTTTAACGCGAAAAAAACATAATCTTTAAGGTTGGTAAAGTAAATATTGTTCGTATACCATCATTCATATAAAATAACAGTAAAGTTGAAATTACTATTCCATAAGAAAAAATCTATCTAATTAACATAAAAATCCAAATTTTACGATGCTCTTACCAAGAATTTGAAGCTGACAGAGTCTTAACTGAACCAATATTTTTTATTACGATCTCTTCAAATCTAGTAATCAATATTATAAGTAGGTACATGAGAAAGTTTGGGAGTTTATCTTAGTTCATTAATTTAATATCTTTCATAAAAATCTGTAAAAAAATTAAAAGGAGAAACATAAAACTCAATTCTTTTTTCGGGCATGAAATCATCAGACTCTCAGAGGAGGTATAAAAAACCATGCATCTATGTGAAAAAATGGCCTAAAAGAAAGTTTCATTTTAAAATTAAACGCTTTAATTTTCGCATCTATGTTATTATTTATATCTGAGAAAACAAAATTATTGGAACCGCATCTTTTTTGCTCACTCAACTAAACATCATTTATGTACTTCGGCTCCATTCAGCAGATGAATTGAATCTATGGAGACGGTGACAATCATACGACACGCTGACCTAGAAGAGGCTTATTCAAGTTACATCCTGTTTAATAGAATGCCTTTTCACGCTACACCACAACACCGAGATGGTGCGATAATCACTGCAACCATCAATATAGGTTACGCAGCTTATGAGCCAATCACTAATGGACATTAATTGCTTGTACCTGATGCCCACTACTAGTGCAATGGCGAGATTTCTGTGAATAATTATTGTTGTTCCGTCTTCTCCTCTTTGACGCTTAGGACTCTGTTTTTTTTTGTCTTCTTCGTGCAT
This sequence comes from Carposina sasakii, assembly GCA_014607495.2. Taxonomy (NCBI): domain Eukaryota; kingdom Metazoa; phylum Arthropoda; class Insecta; order Lepidoptera; family Carposinidae; genus Carposina; species Carposina sasakii. The sequence continues at coordinate 6,212,251 of CP053161.1, forward strand.
TGCACTAAATCCGACTGGTATCCGATCATCTGTTGTGCTAATGTACTTGAAGGGAGGTTGGTATCTATTAAATAAATACGTTAAGCGAAAACTTTGTATCCCTTTTTAAGGAACTTGCGCCAACGGATGAATGTGAAATTTGGCACAAGTTAATATGGAGAAAAAGTACATAAAGGTGTTTTTATACATAACTCAATAGAAACACAGTAAATTATCTACAATACAAAATACTTGTCCATACTTCGTTCGACCACGAAGCAACTACTGGTATAACATAATAATAACACATTCGTGTAAAGATTGAGATGAGAATGTCCGAGTTTTTAGGGACTCGGTTGCACAAGCCAAAAAATCTAAACTGTTGCAAGTAGTCATAAACTTTATGTGCGTTGTAGAAAGAAATAAAAGGTGATCCCTTTTAGCGATAAAGGGCGGAAGGGCCAGGCTTATCTCTCGGACAGTTTTCAATTTAATTTGTTTCATAAAACTTACTTGCAAAATGACAGTGATTTATAGCCATTGTATATAAACGCTCCGTTGGTTGTGATCATGTAATCTCCATTTTTTAAAATCCTACTCTGAAGGTAGTATAAATCACTCTAAGAAAAAAACCTATTTACTAAGTAACAGCTAAGCGTTATAATTTCACGAAAATGTAAAGAAATTTCTTAAATATACAACTAAGCCTGTAAGTTAAATTGAAAAAAAAAACAATTGGAAAGCATCAATCAAACTGCGATAAGGTTTAAATTGACGCCACCGCGTTGTATTTATTTAGCACCCCTTTGTGCTATATGTGTCACACCCTTCACCCCGTCTCGAAGGGGTAAAATCAGACCCAAGTCGCTCTTTATAGTGGCATACTCGCTTTAAATATTGACGTTTATTTTGTTGCATGCAAACACTTAATTTTTTAAATTTAAATCCTCTTATGAATCAAAAGAGTCTTTCAGAATTAAACGATTGCTTCGGTCATTTCAAAGAAGATAGATATCGAATTTTAAGTTTTCTTATTTGATGTTTATATTTAATCTAGTTGAGAATATAAGGATGAAGATCGTCGGGAAAAAATGATACAATCATAACAAACTTGCGTAACGGTAATTACTTCTTTTTAATTGCTCACTTTTTAACTTTGTTTTATAATGATGAGCTGATAAATGGAAAAAATATTTCTTCATTTTGAACGTTACAATTTTGGTAAAGGATGACTCAGTTCGGGTCAATTTATTAGTGTTTTTTTTAAATATATTTATTCACAAAAATCTATGTTACGAGGCATGCCTTTTAAGTTTTGTCGTTTGAAGAAAAAAACACAACTAGAATCTTATAGTACTTTTTATTGTTTTTCAAAGTATTCACCACGTAGCTTAATACACTTTTCCATTCGCTCAAACCAGTTATTATAACATTTATTCTACTTAAAGGGGGGTGTTCAAAACGCTGACTTGAAAGCGTCGACTGCTTCTTCACTGGACTGGAACCTTTGACCACGAAGACTTTTCTTAATTTTAGGAAATGTAAACAAATCGTTAGGGCTTAGGTCAGGACTGTATGGAGGATGGTCAAGATATTCTACCTTTTCCTGCTTCAAATACTCAATCGTTTGACGAGCGCTGTGTGAGCTTGCGTTATCGTGGTGCAGGATGATGCGTCGCTTTGAGTTAGATTTTCGAAGTTCGGCGATGACTTGTGGTAAACAAACTGTAGTATACCACTCTGCGTTAACCGTTCTACGATCTTCAAGTACAATAGTCGCAACATGGCCGGTTTTTCAAACGAACATGGCCACCATCTTCTTTGAAGTGCTTCGAGAACGAACAACTTTAGTCGGCTTTGGCTCGTCTTGAAAGACCCAGATTGTAGATTGTTGTTTAGAATCCGGATCGTAGGCATAGATTCATGATTCGTCACCACTGATGATATCGTAAACGTGATTTGACTCTCCTCGCTTGAACCTTTGCAGAGTTTTCTTACACCATCTGACGTGGGCCGCCTTGTGATCGTCGGAAAGCAGATGCGGTATCCAACGGTAAACTAGCTTTCTCACACCAAGCGCTTCATGCAAGATCTTCTGAATGGTTGTCCCTGAGATGCCTAATAGAGCCTCTATCTCTCGATACGTCACATGATGATCTTCGAGAATTAGTTGTCTCACAGCAATGACGATATCTTCAGTGAATGCGGATTTTGGGCGTCCTTCGCGAGATTTCTCACTAACACTAGTACGAGTATGTCCACGCTGGAATTCTAAATACCAGCGTTCGACAGTCCGCAGACATGGGGCTTTATCGCTGAACATAAATGTTAGCTCTTCAAAACACTGAAGCTTGAAAATTATTGCACAAATATTTTCCTTTGATTCATTTTCGTGCGTAACGTGACAGATTCCACGTCGATTGTGACTAAACAATAGCAATAATCCTAATACTTTCAACTGTTTCGAGATTCAAAATTTAAACACATTCGAATATAGAACAGTTCCAAATTCAAAATTGCCGGGAAATATGGAAACGACAGAACTTAAAAGGCATGCTTATAATGTTATGCTTAAAGACAGAAAAAGACATTGAGAGGAAAGATATCTCACAACGCGTTATGATTAATATCGTGTTATGGCTCTGATGTAAATGCTCACGATGCGTTACTTACAAAAAATACACATTTTAGCTAGCACTTCTAATATAGAAGGAGTTAAATGTTATTTAGACTATCAATAGTTTTGAATTAGGCAATCACTGTGAAGCCCAACATTAACTTCCCTTAAATTAAGCTCGACTTAAGATTTTCCACTTGGATTAATGTTTACTAACATCATGATCTTTGTTTATTTGAATTGTGGTTGGATCTAGAATTAATTTGCGAAATTCAGATTGGTCCAACATATAAATGCGAATGACCACAAGAATATGATGCCAACAGAAAATACTAGTAGGTATTCTACTAGAATAGGTATAAGATTTATAACTAGACTCCGATTTCGTATGCCTGATTTCAGAACTAACATGTTTGGATTCCATAACTAAGATAATATACTCATGTATATACTAACTAGCGCCATCATTCATTGGAACTATTCAGTGAAACGCAATTTTTTTTTGGAGTGGTATGTACGGACAAATTATTTCCACATTCTGGGCAAAGAGCCAATTTATCAACCCTAACACCTAAACTAAATAATTTAGTGCACCAAAAAAATGTTTGGCCCAAACAACACAATGTCCCTAAGTTGAAAAACTTTCTTCTTAAAATTAGCTTACTGGCCTTTACGGATGCTTTCAAATTGGATAATTATAACTTAAAGTAGCCAGCACTGTAATTACATAAAAAGAAACAAGATCATTCTAGTGAAACTTTAGTAGCTAAATGCTGTTATTTGAAACTGAGTTTGTACCAAAAACTGAAAATATACCTACATTCTTTAGAATTACTTTCATCCTTGACAAATTGTATCATTATAAACCGCTTTTTACTAAAAACTGAACTAACTGCATTCTTTAGAAGTATCTACTTTTCATCCTTGAAAAATAATTTATTGTATCATTTAAGTTGTCCTTTTCGCAATTATCTCCGGGTTCATTCAATTAAATGTAGTGCTTATTAATGAAGCTAATTGCTGCTATAATGGGCTGTTCTTAGAGGCATTCTTCACCCCCTTCCCTTCCACTCTCACCCTCATTAACAGGAAGTCTCACAACGATACTTCCTGTTAATGAGCGTTTTAGTAAAGCGGACATAAATGGCGTATTCCTACTAGTTTTTTATATATACATACATACATATAGTCACGTCCGCATTATCCCGCAATGAGGTTGGGTAGAAGTGTGCAAATTGCATACCCACTTTTCACCGTTTAGCCTACTAAGACCCACGTGGTAAGGGGTGAGCTTACCGCCGCTTTTCGGGCACAAATGCAACCATCTAGCACGAATATAACCATCTTTACTTACCGTACTTTATATATCTAAAATTACTACAAAGTATCTAAACATTAATTTCCAAAATATACTATCTACATATCCTATATGTTATTATATTTTGTTGATCCGGAATATTGCGTTGTAATATTTAAATTATTGTTATTTTAGCACATCTAAATCCTTTATTCAATTTGCATATCATTTTGAATAGGACTCGGATTACACTAAATGTATGTGGGATATACTCACATTATCTTTTTGTGGATATCATGACTACTTCATTAATGAAAATATTGTTTTGTAATCTAGAAAGAATTCATACTTTTTACATCAAACCTCTTTTCAAAATTCAAATAGACCACGAAGTCACAACGCCTCTGACGGGCGAAAAATAATAGAAAAAAATAATAACAAACTTTGATTTAAAAAATGAATTATTGAAATAAAAAATGATAAAAATAACACATGGGGGATATTAACTTTACATCAGTAGCAGAAAATGCATGCATCTTACTAAACCGAAATCTCGAAAGGGCAGTATCGTTCAAAAACAATTTAAATCCAACTTAAATACATACCTACAACAGGTACTTAACTACTTTGAAGTAACATAACCTTTTTGATAATGGCGACATTTCCTTTATTCTCCAATTTAATTTAAAGCGTGTTTTTGACAGCAAAAAACAACATAATTACAGGATAATTTTTTAAGGTTGTCTCTCGACTTATGATTTTAGATTTGAATAGACATGGTTTTCAAATTATGAAGAATTTTTTCCAAGCAATATGCTGCTATAGCCCATGTAGAGCGGTACGAGTATGGCTTCAATTCTCCTTTTGGAGTTCATTACTAGAATAAAGCATAAAAAACCCGTGAAGAGCTTTAGCATAATATCATCAACCACAAGTCCATAACAGCTTGAAACCTAGACTTAATATAAGTTAATGTTTCCCATTTCCTTTCCAGATTATGCTTCGTGTTTCGACCACTATTCTAATGGGGGGATAAATGGTTTTCTCTCGTCGGTACCTGTTTATTATAGACATTTCTACACCTAGTTATTATTCAGTACCCATCGTTAACTTGGTTAGTTTAGGTAGTTGAGATAAAAGAATTGGAATATTCAAAAGATACTGTTGGAAATAGAATAGACAAACTCATTAACTCTAATAATACATAACATTACACATACGGCTATACGGTGACCTTGCAGTGGATTAAAGGACACGGCGACTCACTCGGAAACGACGCAGCTGACGAATCCATGGCAAGCGTATATGGCCCTGAACCACTATTGCCGATACCCCAGGCCCAAATACGAATGTGGCTGCGTACGCAAACCAAAGAAACCCATCACGCAGAGTGGAAAAACAGTGCAGGATGCAGGCATCGCTGTTCCGGAAGCATCAAAATGGCTCGCCCACTATACCCGTGGCAAACGTGAATACTTTAGGGCAAGTAGGAGCTTTTTGGCGGTTATTAATCAACTCATCATATGTCAAATCCCATAGATTTTACTATCTCACTCAACTATACCCTCAAAATTGGTCAGAAGTGGCACCATGTGGTTCTATCGGCCCTTGGTGCTCTGCCTACCCTGTAAGGGATAAAGGCATGATTATATGTATGTATGTATGTATATTTACTATAGTGACGGCGGCGTTAAGGAACGTAGCGTAATAACGTTCATGATTGCGTGGGGCAAGTACGAACCTCTCGAGAATCCATAATGTAGAACATTGTAGCGTCATAGAGCTAAAAAAGTTCTTGATTATCCTCCGATCTATTTTCTCCCTCCAGTCAATTTTCGCGAAGCTCAACACTCTTTCACATCTAATCATAATACAAAACAATATCAAAAAATATGAAAAAACAATAGCAAACTTGCTAACATTTCCGAACTAAGCTGTAAGCAACATGTTGCCGCAAGTCAATCCATCACAAACATTGATTGATTGGATTGATTGAGCCATTTTCTGAGACTTGTATAACATACAAGTGTAATACTTACGTTAAGTACAAGATCATTTAAGATGTGCATTTGTGCCATCCGTACAATATACTTGTCTAATCTCTATTTTTAATTTGTATTTACCTGCAGTTATCTTTCAAAATGCAGGAAATTCAACTAATAAAGTGAGTATGCATTCTTAAAAGCGGTCTGCAATTTTATTGGTAATGTTGGTAGATATATGCTTCTGAGGAGTTTTTATAGCTAAATTTAGCTTTTAATCATCTTAATTAAGTATCGTTCTTTAAAGTTATCCAAAGTAAGTCTATTTTTCGATGCATTTGACAAGCACTCTATTCTAGCTACCCTTGAGGGCGCTCGAGTAAGTTGTTAGCACTCTGTTTTCTTAGAGATAAGTAATATTTTTCAATAGTTGAGTGTAATTGAAGTTTAAATCAACGATTCATGAAAGACTGCACGATCATTAAGTTGCAAGTGATTTAACGGTCATACTGAATTTCCTCATTTCAGCTTTCATGTTCATACTGATATATTGGGCGTTTTTCCACTAGACGACACGACCACGACACGGCCCCTCGATGGCGAAATGTCGTGTCGTGGTTTTTAGCATATGTGGGTACGAGTAATAACATAATTTAAAAAATCCAAATACCCGACTGCTTAAAAAAGAACAAAATAATGTACATATAAAAAATCTGAAAAGAAAGAACAAGCACTTAATGTCCGGTGGTCTAGAATTCTATAATATTATTATGAAATGAATACTATTTGAAGAACATTAAAATATTTTCTAATGATCGTAACATAACAAATATAGAATTCTAGACCACCGGACATCTGATTGTTTTTTCTTTTCAGTTTTTTTTTTATTATGTACATTATTTAGTTCTTTTTTAAGCAGTTGGGTTTTTGGATTTTTTAAAATATGTTTTTTTATTTTATACTTTTTTATTATAAGTACCTAGCTACTAATATGGACGCTTGAAGAAACATGCTCTACTTGCTCAGTAGCAAAAAGTTATCGTCTTGCTGCTGTCTAAAAACTTATATGTGAGAATGGTTGTTACGCAACTTTCAATCGATATAGATCCTAAACGATTGGTCGAATCGAAAAAAGTTGAGAGAAATCTAAAAAATATTTTTAAATACCTATTCAACGATACCCAACTCGATATAGTTTATCGACTTAAATTTTTTTCATTTTCACAAAATGGCGTCCAGTAGACGCCATATTGGATTTTCACTAACGACATGTCTTTGGTGACACTCGCCGGACTAAGAGGAATCGATTGACGTATGAATCATAAAAATCGGCCGAGGCGTTTGGTCTGTGTAGTGCTTCAAAGGAACATACAAACATACATACATAAATAGGCTGTTAAACACAATACCACTCCTTTGCGTCGCGCAGTCGGGTAAAAATGGGGCATTCTCGCAGGCACAAATACGTCTTTACAATTCGAAGTTCAGATTTGAAATCGAATGTGGCCGCAAATTCCGCTGCTAACCGCCAAACCACGGGATTTGGGAGGTGTAGGATGATAGGATCCGCATGCACAATAGCCGATCTACGTACGTTTACCTTTTCACATATTAAACTTCGTATTTATAGATAGCATTATCTATATACATATTAAAGTTTTAACAGTCTGTTGTAACCTACTTTAGGTTCTGTATGGTATTGGTTAATAATATCTTCTTCTTCTTCGGCCTATTGCAGTCCACTTCTGGACGTAGGCCTCCCCCAAGGCACGCTACAAGGCTACTGCCACATGGGGGGTTTTGCCCATAGTCACCACGCTGGGCAGGCGGGTTGGTTTCCGCAGTGTGATTTTCGGACTATGTTGTCAGTACGGGAGGCGCTGCTGCCCACCTCCCGGAAACCCTTAATCGCCTCGTACGATACCCACGGGCAGGCAGGGGTGGTACAAACTCTACTCTGCCGGCACCACGCGGCTAGTAATATACTGACATTTTATTTAAAGTAATTTTATATTTTTTTTTGTTAAAAATCAGTTTCTTTTACTACCCTTTCATTGAACTTCTCGTTTGCTCTCAAGTATAAAGTTTCTTGTCTCAATAAAAAACTAAAAATTCTGAAAGCGCGTTATACACCTGGGATAGGGATAAATCAAAATCTTTATAGGCCTCGGTATATCTAAGCTTATTCTATTGGTAGTTACTCACACAGATATGTAGATATTCGGTATATTAGAAATATTGTTCCAATTTGTTCCTACACATAATATTATCTCAATATTAAAAGGGCGAAACCTTGGTGTATTGTCTCATTTGCATACAAAGAAAGAAATCAGGCTTATATTTTACCCAGATATTGATGTCCCATCGTTTATTTAGTCTCGTATTCGGGGAAAAGTGTTGATTTTTGACGTGAATCTGTTATTTGCTGTTGAAAAATCTCCTTATCGGTAAAAAGGGGAATGCTACGTAACAACACCTCTTTGCCCCGGCCCCTTTTATGTAATAAAATATAAATTGTATTTTTTTATTGTGAACTTTAGGAAAAGGAATGGTGTTGGTACTTACTTATTAATTTTTATATCGTCACGAGGAAGTATGTTCAATAAACATAACATAACTTTATTTGTTTTTGTAAATTTTCTCGTGTTAATTAATGTGTTAATTATTCTAAAAATGATATTTTTAGCAATTGAATCTTAATATTGCGATCATACTGACTTGATAAAAAAACGAAAAACCGACTAGAGCTTATAAAGTAAAATCCGCGTTAAACGAAATTTACCTTTATATCTTTTATTCATCTTTTCGGTCATGGCGAGGTACACGCTCTAACGTTAGTGCGCCATTATTTATTATAGCTCCATCACGTTTAGCGTTTTGACGCTGCTCCTCGAACTCGTAATCACTACTGGTCGTTGTGCTGAGACCATATGTGTTTAGTATCTGTTGCACCTTCCAATGGGAGCGTAGATTCAATGTAAATAATCACATTTTATGATGGATTAGGTTCGATCCTAAACATGCAACGAAATCAGCTGTACAGCAAACCGATTGGGATAGCTCTTTACGGATTTAATTTAATTGTTTTCATAATATATCTGTCTAGTTGTAGATATTACTCAGAATTTTAAATATCAACGTCTTAAATATGTTCACACCTACTTTTCTAATTAAATATTTATTTGTAGAAATGTGTAATTGGCATAGTATAGTATACATAGTCTTAGGTACATACCAGCTAAATAATCGTTTCCTAAAAAAATAATCACATTTTAAATCATTTCCTAAAAAATAAATCCTTCAGCAAACCGATTGGGATAGCTCTTTACGGATTTAATTTAATTGTTTTTATAATATATAATATATGTTCACACCTACTTTTCTAATTAAATATTTATTTGTAGATATGTGTAATTGGCATAGTATAGTATACATAGTCTTAAAATAATAATACAGCAGTAAATCTTCCTTAAGAGTAAATAAATAAATAAATGCACTTTAAAGATTTCATGGGATTTTGACTACTAGGTACTCCTATAGTAAGCCTTTTGCGTTTTAGTGCACCATAAATAGCAGGCGAAGCTAATGGTAACCCAGTGGTATAATAAAAGTCATATAAGCATTGCAATGCCGTACTTAGAACGGAATTGCCATCTAAATACCTGGGAATATGAGTTGAATAAAGATGACTTAATATAATATAGACAGTGGAAAGGCAAAAACGCCACCAGGTCGATATATAAAATTAATATTAGATTTGGCTATTGTATAGTTATCGGGATAAAAACGTAATATGAGAATAAAAGTTTAAAAGAGATGACCAAATTCCGAGTTAATTGACCCGGTAGCTCAGTTGGTTAGAGTTCCGTGCACAGCACGGAATGCGTGAGGTCGTGGGTTCGAGGCCCACTCGAGTGAAAAATATTTTAATTTCTTAAAAATATTTATAATATAAATTAATTCACTAAAGGCAAATTTTTTATCAGTAGTTATTTGAAAAAAAAAAGTAAAAATACTATACAGTGTGTAAATGATAGCCAGGCAAATACGGAAATGCTGAACAAGTTCCATTATGCTGACACAGCCAATCTCGAGAGATTTTTTGCATATTAGAGTTTAAATAGTTTTCATACAAAATTTAAAATTTCGAATTAAAAAAAAACGAGATTCTTTATGATCAGTACTGAAATTAAGTTATACGAAATATGTAAGTATTAAAATTGGCCGTTATACGAAAGTATTTTACTCGCTGAAAATGTATTTTTAATTTGATTAATCCGCAATGTCCGCTTTCCGCGCCAAATGTATCGGGCGATCCTGTGACTTGCCAAATCGGCGTCTCGGTTATTGGTAATTTTTGGATCACTTGTGACTCTCCATAAAGTTATTTGAACTTCAGCGCTGTTTTTTTTTAAATCATGTACTATTAATGTACCTAATTATGTATTGTAATATCTTGTTTTTAAGGCATTATCAGAGGCTTAATTAAACAACTAATTTGGTCCTAAAAAAATAATAAATTAGTCGGAAAATATTCACTTCAGAATCCTGGTTGGAAACCAGCATATCGATAGGTTAGTCTTAGGTCAGATTGAACTTTTACCCTTGGATCAAACACGTTGCAGAATAGCTCTCAGAGAACAAAGCTGAAATCGAATCGTCCGATTGTATTCATCGAGCATTAGTTGTATCGAGAACGATTGTATTCGGTATCGATTATGAACATATCGGTTTATAGCCATAAAGGGGACGCTGGCGTGAAATTGAATGCGTCTAGCCAACGTCTCCCGTCCATTAATGCATTTGTTCTTTTTGTATGGAACTGTGTGAGTGCGATGACGCCTTTATGGTTGTACCAGATTTAAAGGTATTCCACATTATGTGGAATACCTGTCAATTGATGATAGGGTTGAACACCAACGACTTTTATTATTTCGTTATATAGTTACAGATGAAGAAGACTTAAGAAGTATTGAATGGGCTGTGTGAGAGAGGATATGCATGTAATAAGAGTAAGCAAGAAGCAAGATGACGGATAGTAGGGATGAATGGAAATTAAGTATATCTATACGATATACCCGTTGATCGCGAAAAACGTATTATCACGGTTTAGAAGTTTGTACATCCATAAATCCTTATCATTACAATTACGCGATATATTAACGTATAGAATACACAACACAATGTAAACCTTAGCAACCCTATAACATAAATCAATATTAAGAGCTCCATAGACTTGGCAGAGTGCGGTAAACCGCGTATCAACTGTTTACACCTTTTCACTTGTACATGATTAATGTTATGTACTTAAGAAAGATTTTAGAGAAATTTGTTTAACGGCCAATTTCAGTACGAGAGATCAATAAGAATCTCGGATTTTTTTATTCCGAATTTGAAATTTTGTATGAAAACAATAGAAGATAGAAGATAGAAGATTAAATCTGAGATATGCCAAAAATATCTCAAGATCAATTATAGAAATTGGCTGTAAGTGTTGGTACATCTTAACCCTACGGTTAAGATGTACGCCTTCCAGTCGAACCGCGTAGGTTCGATCCCATTCACTGGTTTGTACTGCTGAAATTATTTCATTTGAAGATGGAATTATCTCTAGTAAAAATTCAATCATTTAAAATCTTAGACATGACATTAAATAAAATTATGCTCTCTTTCAACAATCGGACAATATTGTCGGACGATTTCGTATAAAATAATCAAAAAGCTATTTCAACTATTATTAGGTTTCCTTTGATTTATTTTGAGGAAAATCCAGATCGTGACTTAGATCGTGAGAATATAATTTTATCAATCTTCATTAATACAATTAGTAATATAATTAGTTATCAATACAATTTGTATCTGACCTAAAACATAATTTATTTGTTAATAAAATACACGTGTAGAAAATAAATTGGTAAAATGAAATTATTGAAATGTAATGTTTAGGGGAGGCTTATGTTCAGCAGTGGATTTGTCATGGCTAAAAAAATATGATGGTGATGAATATTAATTCATAATCTTATATCTTATATAGGGTGTAACAGAAAGGGTATGTTAAGCGAAAAGCTATGTAATTAGCCCACTATAGAGATCCTATTTCCAAAATTTGAGACTCGAAATCATATTTTTATTTTTCAAGATTGTATGGACATTCCTGAGTTGTTTCGGAATTCTTCATACTAATTGGAAAAATATAAATGTGAATTTGAGTCTGAAATATTGGAAATAGGTTCTCTATAGTGGGCTATTTACATAGCTTTTCGCTTAACATATATCTTTCTGATACATCACTGTATATAAAATTCTCGTGTCACAGTGTTAATTACCATACTCCTCCGAAACGGCTTGACGAATTCTTATGAAATTTAATATATATATTCAGTAGGTCTGAGAATCTAATACTATCTATCTTTCATAACCCTTCTACGAAATAAGCGACATCCACGCGAGCGGAGCCGCTGGCAACAGCTAGTATAATATAATATTATTTCACTCGGGTGAATTTTTTTTGTTCATTTTCCTATTAATATTTTATTAACTCATTAGTTTATGATCTGTTAATTACAGTCCAAAAATATATGTAAGTAAACATGTAAACGCATCATATCCAAAAATATATGTAAGTAAACATGTAAACGCATCATATCCAAAAATATATGTAAGTAAACATGTAAACGCATCATATCCAAAAATATATGTAAGTAAACATGTAAACGCATCATATCTTTGGCGTTTATATCTTATTTTCCTTTACTTTCCTCTTTTTTAATATGGTCCAAGATACAATTCTGAATAGACAAAAACAACAAAATGAGATCCAATAGTTCCAGTACCAGTTCCTATTACATAAATAGCTCTCGGGAACGCGAAAGCAGTGTTTGTCCACTTGATTGGGTACCTGTTGATTAGCTCCGCCGAAAAGTGCTTGTTGATTTAGGATGGAATAACTCGATTGTGATAGACCACCAGCTAGAGTTTTGTGGGCTAGTTAGTGTAAAGTTCTGCTAATTGTGTGGCAGGTTAATCAAATTACGTTTTCTCTTTTTAAATCTTCGGTAAAATTAATAATATGTTTATATTTTGTATTTTTAGCTCAGTTTAAGAAATATAGTAGGGAGTAACGTGATATGTTTTTATTTTATATGCAAACAAATACATTCATAACTTTTTTTATATATCCTTATAGTTTGCTGCTAGAGAAGTATTTTACAGATAAAATACCCTTTGACTTTTTAATTTCTCCAATATACTTGCTACGCTTACTGTTTACTGTAGGTATTGTACTGCACAAATTGAAGCACCGAAATAGCGGCGCGTTGGGCATGTGTGCGTATTTTCCAGTAGTCGCCGAGCTTACCATGGTTTGTATGTGTGTATGAATAACGCGTCAATACACATCCCTACTCCATGGAATATCGTTGCCGAGCTTACTATGAATTCTTCACTCAGTGTAGTCACAACACTCTGTCCGTTATTATACGTTCATGGTATAGGTAAATTGCCCCCTTTCCTTTTCTACACTATCTGCTCTCTAAAATTCAAATTCAAAATTCAAATTCAAAATCATTTATTCAACATGAAAGCATTAACACTTGTTTGTTGATTGTCTAATTATATGTTACTTTCTATGTTCGCATCCCAAAAATGAAACCGCTACCAAACAAAAAAGGAGGTGAATTTAAACAACCCAAAAATAAATAAATCGCAAAGCTTTTGCTTTGGCAACGGTCACCATCCCAAGGTGCGATTTGTTACGGTCTGTCAGGCATAAGTTAGCGATTCGGGGCTAATAGCCACCAACGTGGAGAATAAGAGTTAAGGTCGCCTAAAGATGAAATCCAGAAGAGCTGCTACACAGTTCTCCTTTATGGCAAAACCAACATTAGGTCTGACACACCGCATGATTCTACTATTACTGTTACACTATCTCAGTGAAGTGTCACTGCTTGGAAGAAGAAATAGCAAGAAAACTCCCAGCGACACAGTCAAAACTAAGTAACATATTAACAAAAGAATCTTACATTGGATAAGATATCAGATAGTAACACTTAACTCATTTAGTGTGTATAAAAATTCAATTATCATAACATAATTAATTTAAATTCATATAAATTACATACCCACTTACACAAAGTAAGTACAGGTCCATGTCAAATTTAAATTGTATAAATAAAAATAAAATGTGTACACAGAGTACAAGTCAATGTCAAATAAGTATCTACTAAACTATAAAATATAAAAAAGATATATATTTGTGTACAATAGTACAAGTCGACGGTAAAATGTGAATAGAAGAGCTAACGTGTCATTCAGAACTTAAATATATAATACCTATAGCTGGTAATAACATTAGAATGAAGAAGTCACGCATGATACACTATAGCGCTTCTGGTCACATTCACCAACACATATTAACTATACCTACTAAGCTAAATATAAAAGTAAAACATAGATTGCGTAACTTGGGGATGCTAGAACAATTCACTTCCATGGCTCGCTATCATTTAAATATTCTAATACTGTATAATATTCTTTCATGCAAAGTTTTTTCTTCACAATATTTTTAAATTTACAGATAGGTAGCCCTTTGAGTGTATCTGGAAGCTTGTTGTAGAAAAGTATACATTGACCCATGAATGATTTACTGACTTTGCGGAGACGGGACACATGAGCAACAAGTCTGTTCTTACCTCTTGTATTTATTTTGTGCACATCAGACATTTTATTAAATTTATCTAAATTCTTATGAACGTATAATAAATTTTCATAAATATAATTCGAAGCTAAAGTCATTATATTCAATTCTTTAAATTTCTCACGTAATGTGACCCTGGACCCTAAGTTTAGAATTGCACGGACAGCTCTTTTTTGTAAGATAAATATTGACTCCCAATCAGCTGCGCTTCCCCATAATAAAATACCGTATGTCATTATACTATGGAAATAGCTAAAATAAACAATTATAGCAGTCTCGACATCTGTCAGTAGACGAATTCTCTTAACTGCATAGGCTGCAGAACTGAGTTTCTTACTTAGTTTTTCAATGTGAGGACCTCATTGTAATTTGGCATCCAAAGTTATGCCCAAGAATACAGTCGAATCCACTTGATCCAGTCTCTCGTCGCCTATGTAAACATCAGATCTAACTTGTTTCACGTTGGGAGTAGAAAATTTTATTAATTTCGTTTTCCTACTATTAAGAACAAGATTATTATTACTAAACCAATATAACACTTTAGAGAGAGCACTGTTCACCACGTCATATACGATGAGCTGCCTCTTTACTTTAAAAAGTAAGGAGGTGTCATCTGCAAACAATACTATTTCATGCTCATTACCTACAAAGTATGGCAAATCATTTATATAAATACGGAAAAGAAACGGACCAAGGATTGAACCTTGTGGGACACCTATTGTGACGCGCGATCCCGGTGATCGTTTTCCGTTCACATCTACCTTCTGAATCCTATCGTTCAAATAGGACATCAGAAGATAGAGGGCCCCACCCCGTATACCATAATGTTCTAATTTTCGAATTAAAATTTCATGGTGGACACAATCAAACGCTTTTGACAAGTCACAGAACACTCCCAGTGCGTCATGTGACTCCTCCCAAGCGTCGACAATGTGTCTTAACAACTCAACTCCCGCGTCGATAGTAGACCGCCCCTTGGTGAAGCCATACTGCTTATTGCTAAAAAGGTTGTTATTATCGAAGTGCCTGGACAATTGTTCTAAAATTAGTTTTTCAAAGATTTTACTGATTGTTGGGAGTACTGATATCGGGCGAAAATTACCTGGATCAGAAGATTCTCCTGACTTGAACAACGGAATAACTTTACTATGTTTCATTAAATCAGGAAAAACTCCTTTGTCTATACAATTATTAAAAACGCTTGCTAGCGGAGTACTTATTACATCTATTATTGAACCTAACGTTTTCACCGATAGGCCCCATAGGTCAGCGGTTTTTTTGGAGTAGATGGATTTAAAAGTTTTAATTATATCTTTGTAGTTAACATAGGAAAATGCAAAATCCCTCTCACATGCTGTTACACTGTTTTTGAGCAAAGATGCAGCGACCTCAGGGGACGAGTTAAGGTCTTTTGTTGCTGAATGAGGTATACTGTCAAAGAAGTTTTGGAAAGCTGCGGCTACCTCAGAGTGAGATTTTATGTTAACTCCATCAATCACTAAGCTAAAGCTGGAATCTCGAACGGCATTTCTTCCGGTCTCACTGTTAATTATATTCCAAGTGGTTTTAATCTTATCGGTAGATTGTTTAATTTTATTTTTTACAAAATTTGATTTTGCGTTGTTACAAACACGTTTAAATAACTTAGAATACTGTTTGACATACTCCTTGAAGGCTGAGCTGTGGTTAAACGTTTTTTCGCTATAAAGATTATATAAACGTTCTCTGCTCTTATATATGCCAGGTGTGGCCCACTCGCTAAAACTAAACGATTACTTATAGTAATAGATTTTGTTAAAAATACTTTATTAAACTCAGTTAATATGAGACTAAATATCGAGCTATACAATATGTTGGGATTTTCATTGTAGTGCAAGTCTTGTAATCTTCCCGTAACCTTGCCCCTAAATGATTCCATTCGATTAGATGTAATTGGCACATAAGTTATCTTTTGTTTTGTTACCTTATGTGACTTGACTGGAAAAGAGGCTAACTGTCCCCTGTGATCTGAGTCAAAATTGTCTATTAATTTACTGTATTCGGGTTTTATATTTGTAAAAATATTATCTAAACATGTAGCAGTAGTGTCCGTAATTCTTGTTGGTTCACAAAACAAATTACATAAGTTAAAAGATTGAAATAAATTTAAAAATCTCAAGCTGGCAGAAGACCCTACTAATATGTCCGTATTGAAGTCTCCGCATATGATAATTTCTTTGCCAGAATTTATGACTTTAGATATATACATAAATCCTATGGAACTGGCTTATTTGAAGAAGTATGACCTTAATAATATTGCCAAACATTCTGTCACGGGGGTATGGCGCCGTCGTAACTTGCTGACATCACGTACGTACTTGCCTTATTGGCCAAATTACTTCTAGGCTATAAATTACAGGGCCATCGTGATGATAATATCTCTAATATTAACCCTTTTTATAGCAAGGGTATTTAGAATCTAGAACCCCGGTCTCTAATCACGGGATTCTCTAAAGGATACCAGAAACAACCAAATAATCGTGTAATTTAATGATAATTTATAAAGAATTTCGGATTTTGTTAGTAAACTTCTTAAATAGAATAGATAACATTTTAATAATATCCATGCAGCAGTGGACTATAAACTAATATTTAAACATTGCACCCGGGGCTTACCATGAACTTAAAAGCAGTGGGGTAATCACGAACCTTTTTACGCGGCGTAACGCTAGCGACTCGCTAGCAAAATCTATTTGATTTGACAGTTGGACCATAGCGTTACGGACTATCGAGAGGTTCGTGCTTATCCCTCAGGTTTGTTTCAATTGTCGAAGCGAAACAACGCGTTACAGGCAACATGTAGACCGACATTTCGTTTCCATAACAGTTTACACAGTGGCTCAGTGGTGAGAGCGCTGACACGCGGAATGCAGAGGTCGTGGGTTCGATTCCCACCCGGGTAAGGAATTTTTTCCATTTCTTTATTAATAATTTTATAACATATAATACGAGTATCTTGACTAAGATAAATTTATAAAAAAAAACACTTCTCCATTTATATAATCCGTTAGGATATGGTTGATCGTTTCATCTTTAAACATTGTGCTGAGGAATTCAGCTTTGTTTGTCGAGTTTGGCTAGTGTATAGCACGGGATGAAAAATAACGTTGCCATATGTAATTTAGAAAAGAGATGGTAACCGTCATCCGAGTATCGGTGGCTCAGTGGTGAGAGCGCTGACACGCGGAATGCAGAGGTCGTGGGTTCGATTCCCACCCGGGTGAGGAATTTTTTCCATTAATAATTTTATAATAACAGTTTATGGTAAACCATCTCTACCCCTCAGGTTCTTCTACGTTTGAGATAAGTTTTGTAATAAGTTTTCACTGAAGATATGCCTTATATCGAATCCTGACACTAGACTAAACCAAAACTTCAGAGCTTACTGTTTTAGGAACACTTTTTGTATGTTTATTATAAAATTATTAATAAAGATATTATTATGTATATCTATTTACATTTTTTATTAAAATATTATTTTAATAAATTAAAATACCCGCAAAGCACGCTTCATTCATATAAGTACTTAATTTTCATAAAAGTAGTGAATACGGACTGAGTAAATTCAGTAATGGATCAGCACACACCCCACTAAACCAAACAAATGTAGATGCATACCCTATAAGGGAACAATTTTTGTCTAACTAGAGGGTAAGTAATAGCTTTTTAATGAATGGGTGATAGTGATAGTTTAATTAATGTTTTACAAGTGAATTTATAAATTACCCAAATGTGTTCTCATAATTTAGTCATATACCTACCTAGGTATCTTAGGAGGTGTTTAGATTATCATCCAAGTTCGTAGGTACAAATATAGGTTCTTCATTTGTTACTTATCTTAGCATGTATAACATATATTTCTTTAAACTTGTGTAAAGTCTAAAAACGTTTTAGCATATTTCGTCCAATGGCTGGTCATCGTCAACTACTTCAGACTTTTGTAAAAAATTCTGGCCAACGACATTAAGCCAGCCGAGACAAAAGAGAAACAATGGCCAATATTAATGGTCTAACTATGCAAAATAATAACGCTTATTAGCAAACCAGCAGCGCGTTTCGAACAGCCTTAACTAAAATGGCGGTCGCGAAATATTTATTCTGTGAGCATCGTTCTCAAAGTTAATTGCCTTTACAAACACTTTCCGAGAAGCCTATACATTCACCCTTGTAGATAAACGTAAATCATTTCACATAGACGTTTTATGTGGAAAATGTACTCTAATAAAGTAATACTATGCCTAATACTTTTCAAGCATAAATAAAACACATATGCCTAATTAAAAATGAAATGGGGTGCTCGTAGCCATAGCCACTGCCGGATCTATTTAATTTAGAATCAAAATTTAGAAGAAGAAGGCAGTTGTTTATAGTTATCAATTCTGGATTATCTGCGTCTACTAATAATACCTGCGCAAGATTCGTCTGAGGAACTCGAGGGCGTTCTCTGGTGATGAGCTAAAATCGTCATTGACCTTTTATTTTTAAATTATAATGAAATTATTTTAAATTCAGATAAAATTTTGGTAAAGCTTAGAATTTTCATCGATGACAATATAAAAGAAGTTTTATTTTTACACATAAATTAAAGGTCTCCAAGTCGCAGAAGACCGGAGAGTTCTTTAAGTAAAAATGTAATCACAGATTAATTACATTTAGGCCAAATTAAATGTAAGTACGTAAATTACAACATCAATCTTCCAATTCCCTATATGCTTTTAAGGCAAATAAATTATGCACGAAGTTAATTTAATGGACTACTGAATGCTGATCAACTATCCTGAACTTAATTAACTTTAAGATATACATAATGTATTATACTCAATATCAATCATATATGCCGTCAACATCATCTTAACTAGAATGCATTAGCTGCATCTCCTTCCACGCATATAGTAAGAGGAGTTTAGGACGTTCTCTCAGACGATGAGCTAGTAACTCGTCACAGATTTTAAATAGCTGACTATACTGATAGTATAGTAATAGTATTCTACTGGGGTGTATGGGGTCCCATATAACTTCTAATGGGACCCAAGCCATCCTCACCTGCTCGCGGTGCACCCTGCAGAACAACGAACGAGGCTCTGGCTACCCGCCAACACGCATTGGACCAGCGTGGCGGGTTACGGTCCAAACCCCCCCCCCCATGAGTTGTAATCTAGGAAGGCCCCAAGTGCCCGGCGGCTCCGGAGGCGACACTGGCGTGTCCGACAGGCGCCGGTCAAGTGCCGGAGCCAGGGGTGCTATGAATCCCCGGGCGGGTTCCAACTGTACGACGACTAATGCTATAAATGTTGGGGGAGGCCTATGTCCAACAGTGGACTTCTCAGGGCTGTAAATGATGATGATGATTCTACTGTATTAAAAAGGATGCCATACTTATAAAGGAGTCATGATTTCACAAAATGAGGTGGCACGTGGGTGTCACAAATGTTAAGTTCATAAAGTCCCAGAAAGGTAATATATGTAAGAGATAATTTACCTAGTACTGAATAAGATATTTACATGAAACACTTACCAGAGCTAATATATTTTTATTCAACGTAGACTTATATATGCTTGCAATCGAATTCGGGTATGTAAATAACACATTTCCTTAATTGAGGCAACATTTATAGAATTTGTCATAAAATGTCGACGCTGACCTAGAATTTTAAACACGAAATCTTCGAACTACGCCGAACCGTAGCAATTTCGTAGCAGATTCGTAGCAGTGTGATTTTAGTTCTACTACGAGATTTCTTTGTCACCCTACGAGTAATACATAAGCAGATGTAGAGATGATGTTATTTGGTCGTATATGCTAGATATTTGACATCTTTCTAAACAGAGAGCTTATTTAGACAGGGTAACATTATTTTTCAAACGTATCGATAAATGTTCGTCATTAAAACGTGTGCTCTAATAGAAAGCCTTCATATTCGCGCGTTCGTTAAATCAGGAAGGTTACGACAACGAACATTATTACTAAACCATGTTACATTATCTAAGGACCTGTTATCAATGTTTAAATTTGCAAAAAAATGCATAAATAAAATAGGTATACTTAAAGTGGCTCACTACAAATTTTAATGCGGAAAAGGCAGGTAGTTATAATAATGTTGCTAGATTTCAATCACAAGGTAAGTATAACCGTATAAAGTTAATCTGAGCTCAGTTATCTAATAACGGGAATTGGCGCGCAGATTGAGCGAGCCCTCATTTGCCGCCATCTTAAAAATATAATTGAAAATCATCCGCCATATTCAGTTACATCGTTAAAAATATAGTTAGGCTATAACACGGAATTACTAGTTATACTGCCAATTAGTGCTGACCAAGTAACTTAGTATGTGTAATTATAAAGTTATGGTACGTATATACACAGGGCCGGATTTAGAGTTCCGGAGGCCTCGGGGCAACAAAGGAGCGAAAGCACCCTTGCCCCTAATTATTTTCCAAATAAAATAAAATAAAAAATCTGTCGAGTTTTTCAATAAATAATTTATTATAAAATTATTAATAAAGAAAATGGAAAAAAATCTTCACCCGAGTGGGAATCGAACCCACGACCACTGCAAACCGTGCCAGCCGCTCTAACCACTGAGCTACCGGGTCAATTACTCGGATGACGAATTTTACCATCTCTTTTCTAAATTACATATTGGCAACGTTATTCTTCATCCCGATAGCTATAGCTATACACTAGCCATAATAATAAATTAGATAGAGATAGAAAACCAAGTAGATTCTCTTAGTATTTAACAAACAGATGTTTACGAGTACCAATATCTATTATCGGTGCCCCCCGTTTGTGGACGCCCCGGGGCTTTCGCCCCGTTTGCCCTCCCCTAAATCCGGCCTTTATATACATACATATACATTCACGACTGTGTGGGGAAGTCGGAACTACAGGATCAAGAATGAGATCTTACGGACACTTTTAGCATAGCGGGGCCAGATGCAAAAGATCAGTGACAAGTTGCTAGCTTATCGCCTGTTTCATAGACGACACGATTTACGATTACGTGATTTCTTAATACGCAACACAAATACTCGCAGTACCTATTTGAGTTCAAAAAACGACCACGGATTTTTTACGTAAAAAAATAATGTTTACTCTTTGCTTGTACTCGTACAAGTACTGTAAAAGCCTCTTACAAAATCCACGTAACGCTATTACCTAAACGTGGTTACACGGTGGAGCCTCAATCAGTTTTCTACTTAAACATTTTTCTAGACTAATAAGTTATTTTCTTTTTTATCTCATAAATTCGCTTGTGGACTTTCAATTTTAGTCACTTACTTGAACATTAGTAGGTTGTAAAAATAATAAATGACCGAGTTACTTTGATGTTTAAGATATGCTTACACGATGCTATAAAGCCCCGGTTACCATACTAGCAAAGGCAATGTGATAGCCAATATCGTAGAATATGATCGCTAATTGCTTATAAAATTTGTAAAACTTAACAGCAATCTCTAGGGGATTTGACATTTCAATGCGAATATTGCACAGTTTCCGCTGACGCATTTCTACTGCTTTACAGACATCTGCTGCGTTGTTTCAAACATCCAACATAAGTCCTCCCTAATATTCTAAAGGCGAAAATTTTGTGAGTTTGTGAGTGTGTATGTTTGTTACTTCTTTCACGTCTAAACGGCTGAAGCATTTTATAATATTTCGACGTTTTGTTTTTTTTTCTTATTATTCGACGAATTATTGACGAAGATTGAGAAGGATACGTTGAGTTGGTTTGGGCATGTGGAGAGGATGAGTGAAAGTAGACTGACAAAGAAAGTGTACAAAGGAAGAGTGGATGGAAGGGTTGGAAGGGGAAGACCTCGCCGGACCTTCACCGATCAAATTGGTGAAATTCTAAAGAAAGATCAGGTCAAGAGTACCCTAAACCGACGAGCGCGCATGGAGAATATCATGAAAGTATATGAAGCGAAAGAGGTGTGTCAGGATCGTAGCAAATGGAGATCCGGGAAAGAGGCGTGATATTTATGTATGTATGTTTTTTTCTGCATTCAACGCGGATGAAGTTGCGGGCAACAGCTAGTCAGAGATATGCCAACTAAATATTAGCGAGGATTTCATAAGATATTTGTAAAACATTATCAGCAGACTCGGTTAAAACATTTGGGTAAATATTATGAAGTTAGCCAGTCCCATTTCTTAGATGGTAAATGATCTAATGTTATCCAATTTTTTAAAATATAATAGTTAATACTAAGACAATACATACTATCGTATACTCGTATTAGTTTGACTGGATATTATAAACTTGAGGAACTTTGTGCGCAGTATGATGAGATCAAATTACCTTACTATATGGGCAACCCTAAGAGATTGAACTACCTGCTCGTAATTCGGGAATGAGGCAAGTTTCACTGGAATGTCCAATAAATGCGTGGTTTTGTTTTCATTCCACCTATATCAATAGCCATTGTTTTTGATATTAATTAAAGAGAGAATGAGTAAGTACATTTATCATTCTGCTTGCTTTAGTATTCGTTCATCCTACTTACTTATAGTAGACAAGGTACTAGGTAAGGTAGAGTTTGGATTTTGACACACCATGACATCACAACCTAGCTAAGCACGTCACCTCTTTATAAGAACAACGTGACATCTCATAAAGTAACGGTTTATCAAATACTAGCATGACGTTGTGTGCGAAGCAATAGACTGTAGCCTTCCTTGGTAAATGGGCTATCTAACACTGAAATAATTTTTCAAATCAGACCAGTAGTTCCTGAGATTAGCGCGTTCAGATAAGCGTTTGAAGCAATATCTATAAAAAAATATTACGTAGGCAGATAAGCCACTAGTCTATATGTCTCCAAGTGCGATTCCTTGTTTTCTTGTACTATGTTGTTAGCGTAGGTTCGGTGACGTAGTTGTTTTTCCGTCACTTCAATATCTGATAAGGCTTAAGGTACTTCTAAACAAAACAACAATGCGTTGAAATATGCCTCCTCTATATGCATACATACATATAGAAATGGCCGTGTTCCCGAACTGGGGAAGCCAGAAATCTCACAGTCACATTGAGAATACTCGTAGAGGGGACAGATGTAAATCATCCGATATACAGGGTGTTTTTGGTCGTCAACGTTTCCGAAAACTACGTAATCTCCTCATTATCACAATCATTTTTCTCCATGGAAGCATACCTGGGAAGTGTTTGGTTCCCAAGATATTAGGGTCCAAAGTTGCATTAGCACTCTATGTCTACATCTTTTTCCTCTATAGTATAGACGAGAGAAACAAATATTTGTGTGAGAAATATAAGAATGTTCTCGGCTCTTGGATATCATGTTTGTTGTTTGTGTTGTGTCTGTACCACCTGTGACACATTATCTTAGTACTTAGTATGCTGAGTATAAATTTGCAATTCGGACTCTTTCGCGTGAACGTAAAGCACCCAACCAATCATATTAAGGTGATGATGAGAAGCAAGAACACCAAGCAGCAACTACGTGATTGGTTGAATAGTAACGCGAACAGGATCGAATTGAAAATTCATACTAAGCCCTCAAGACACTGAATGGGTCTCAATTGGAACTCGATTGCATTTGCGTTTAGTAACAAAATCATTGCGATGACATGATTTAAGGTGACTCCGTGCTCAATAATAATTCCAAAACGCATGTACCTACTGAGTTTATTGAAGTTTCGAGAAAGTTTTACGCAATTGGCGGGTCCCACGGGTTTCTTGAAATCTACATAGATCGTGAACAATGTATCAAAGCTTCAACGTAACAGTCATTCCAAATTCAAATTAGATAGTTCATCGTTCACACTTTGCCTATACTCGTATATTTGACACTAGTGGACGCCTGCAACTCCGTCCGCGCCCGATCGTACATACTGCAGAACAAATAAAATGTCGAAATTATCCGGGATAAAAATGTTAACCCGGGAGTGACCTGGGATAATGCCCATGTGTTATTTTTTTACACTTAAGCACATTACATTTTTATTTACAAAATGAAATATTACAGGATGTTGGACTAAAATTTAATCCTAGCAAAGTTCACTGTTATTCTTATATGTTAGCTATATTATTGTGAAGTTTCATTAAAATCTATTCAGTAGTTTTTGCGCAAAAGAGCAACAAACATACATACATCCTCACAAACTTTCGCGTTTATAATATTAGTCGGATTATTATAAGTGATTGAAATGTGTGCGTTTTTGCATGTTTTTTGCGTAACAGAAAAAGGAACTACAGTCACCACGTTGAAATATCATTTCGTTCGGTAACACACGGCGACATCTTCAGTTTACTAATAAGTTGGTAAATCGACTAAAGAAATGTGACACACATACGAGTAACTAAGGGTTTCCACACATGCTGCGTCGTCGATTCACGATGCGACGTCGTCGCTTCGTGGAAATCTACTCGTATCTACTTATTTTTTTAGTTAATAAAAAACGTTATAATTCATCCTGCATTGTATCGACGACACGGGTGGGTAAATAAATATCTTATCAATATTCTTTGCTCGAAAACACACTATTCAATTATTACGATGGGCCCGACGGCGGCGGAATATTTTATAAAATAAACATTCATAGGTAGTATTAAGTAAATATAGAATAACAGTATAAGTTCGCTATGATACTGTTGTAGTACATAGGTACATATATGAATGGGGTAGACAAAGCATTCGCTAAAACTTATGCAGAACTTCCTACCCAAATCGGCCATCTGTTGCTCCCAATCATTGACTATGCTGATGTCTGCTACCCAGATATTACAGAGGAACTCTTAGATAAATTGGACCGCCTTTTCAATATGTGTATTCGATATCATTTTGGGATTACGTAAATATGGCCACATATCCCAATATCGTGCACAGCTAAACTGGCTCAATATTAGACATCGACGTAATCTTAACCTATTTTCCTTCTTGTTCAAAACCATGAACCATTCTCTTGCTCCCCAATACATTTCCGAACGCTTCGAGTTTTTCTCCTCCTGCGATAGACCACTTCGGTCTAGCCGCAACAAAACCCTACGTGAGCTCGAGCGCAATGCTGCTTTGTATTCTGACTCTTTTACTGCCACTGCTATTCGCTTATGGAACGATCTACCAGTAACGATTCGGGAGTCTTCTAATGTGGAGGTATTTAAGTCGAGAGTAACTAAGCACTACAGGAGAGAACCTGGTCCATGTCTAATGTCGTATTATGTGTAAGTATGTACTAATTATAGAATTAAATGTTATAAAATTATTAATAAATAAGTGTGCTTAGCTACTAGTGTTTGTTATTTAATATTTATTTTCATGTATAGCCTATCTTTCAAATTGTTTTGTCCATTGCGCCATTGTACAAACCTTTAGACGTGCAATAAAGAATTTAAAAAAAAACGTCATCTGGTTTATTCCAGTAATGCCCCGCATCAATACAGGTAAAATATTGCCATAACAATTTTATTGTCTCAAGTACTCGTAACTGCCTAAGACATCGATGCCTAAGATTCAATGATTGCCACGTTTGATCTTGCGTACCGCGATTTCCTAATACTTTCCTAGACTTACTTAATACAGTACAGTAAATAGTCAGTTAAAATTTGACAGAGAAAAATAATAGCGCGGGTAAACGACTGACATAGACCAGCATCGATCAAGGCCGGAGGCCGACTGAGGGAGGGTGGAGGGACGTTTATTTCCATACAAATATGAGCGGGGGCTAGCTTAAACTAAAAGAGCGTAAGCGACAAAACATATTTTCGTGTTTTAATTAAAAACTACACAATATGTTTAAAGTGTGCAATCATACGTTTTTAGAGTATGTTTAGACAAGTCTATTGATATAAAAATTGAGGCTTTAATCGATGTGGTTTGCCTGTAAAGTGAACAAATTTGATAAAATAGAGGTATCTTTAACACAATTTTTTATCGTAATAAAGTTTATGAATCGTGTTTCTGCAACCATAGAAAGTGAGATAATATAGTGTATTCGATTATTAAATATCATTTTCCTATATATTGCAATGGGTGAGAAAAATCAACTTAGCTAACGCCAATTTTAGCGATTCGTCATCTTAATAAACGTGACAACAACATCACTACATAATTGGTTGACAACTTGACATAAACGCGATCGGATTCGTATTGAAAACTCGCACGCTAAGCGCAGTGATATGACTGTGCAATAGTGTGCAATGTGTACTATCCACGCAAAAACCGTTAGCAAAACCTGATGGATACGAGTAGATGCGGAAATAAATTGCGCCGATGTTCACTAATTTCTCAATACCTTTGAAATATCACCCGTTACACGCGCTAGGAATATCTCTCCTATTGCGTTAACAGTAACATCAATTTATATTTGCATGCGTAGATATACATAATCATTTTGCGGGTCATCCATCATTTTTTCACCCTTTCGTTCAGGTTAGTAACCTGCGATAAATAAATCTGTTACTACCGACATTTTGGATGTAAATACTTTTTTGTGCGATGGCGGAATAATTAATGGAAAGGTTGGTGACATGAAATCTGTTATTACATATGATAATCTTCTAATCTTTAGGTAATCCACGGTTTTCACACAACTGACGAATATTAAAAAAATTGCATCCTTTAATCATTACACCGTTCCACACAGACCGTGTCTTTATTATATTTAAGAAATTAGAAAGGAATGAAGATCTCCTTGATACTACGGAATTTGGTCATATTGGGGCTAAAGAATATACATACATACATACATATAATCACGCCTTTATCCCTTACGGGGTAGGCAGAGCACCAAGGGCCGATAGAACCACATGGTGCTACTTCTGATTAATTTTATAAGAATATTTTGTATAAAAATAGTTTTTTCTGCTGCACTTCTTCATAATTAATTATCATTTTATTTTACGTTGATGCGATAAAAAACTTTCCTTAAAAGACAGTACAAAGTTTTCGCGTCAGTAATTTTATTGATATTTTTCACATCTCGCCCCGTGATGTGACCCTAAGAAAGTCTTGTACGTTATCTGCGCGGGTATTACCAACCATAGAAACATTGTACCTGCCTAACTCTACTCGCGGGTATCGTAAAACCCTTTAAATATATTACTTAACCACGGCGCCATTTTATTTTACTCGTAGTTGTGTTACTGTTAATTTTTACACGACCGACCGGAATAAAAACATCAGGATTGTTCTTCTTCTTCAGCCTATTGCCGTCCACTGCTGGCCGTAGGCCTCCTCCAGGGCACGCCACAAGGCTACTGCCACAGGGGGGTTTTGCCCATAGTCACCACGCTGGGCAAGCGGGTTGGTGACCCCAGTGTGATTTTCGGACTATGTTGTCAGTAAGGGAGGCGCTGCTGCCCGCCTCTCGGAAACCCTTAATCGCCTCGTATGATACCCACGGGCAGGCAGGGGTGGTACAAACTGCCAGCACCACGCGGCTATCAGGATAGTTACACATACATAATTCACATGGCTGCATTCCTAAACTTGGGAAGCTAGAGGTTCAGGATCACCAAGGAGATTCTTACAGGCACGTTTAACATAGCGGGAGCAGGTGGTAATAATCAGTTGCTAGCTCATCGCCTGAGGAATTTTAGATCAGGATTGTTTCCAATGAGGAAGCAAGACAACGCTATAAGCAGTGTAGAGCGACATTCTCCTTCCACTACGGAAATCCTCCTTCCACTGCGTAATTTTTTTTAATACATCCATAACAGCTGCCATTTTGCTACAAACTCTCAGCATATCATCTTTCACGGAATATATCCATGTCTATTTTGGTATTTCTTTCCACTATGTAGCCATTATGATAAACGATAATACCATTGATAGAATAGTTTGCAGCAGATGAATAAATTTTCTGTGCAAGGCTTCGCAAAAATACATCACCTGCACCTCCTTCCATGCAAGTCGTAATAGTCTACTAAGGAACTTAGAGGTTACACGGGCGATAAGCTAACAGCTTGCCTCTAATCAACAATACTATAAACATGGCCACAGGATGTCCTTAATGATCCTTTAGTTCTGTTAACACCATTTTGAGAGCTGTGTGTAGATAGACTTTTGATTAAATTAAAGCTTAATTTACTTAATAGACCTGTGCAGTCTTTATTGTATTTTCTAAACAAGTATCTTTTTATTATGAAAGGTGAGAACAAGGGTTAAACCTAAATTGAGACTGATGAGGGTCCACTATATTACGAAGCATTGTGAGCAACATGAAAAATTGGTTCTGTATCAAAGATCTCATAAGTCAAAGAAGTAAATGACGTGCAGAACCTAACTTAAGGGCTTATCTGAATTTCACTATTTATTCTGTAGCTTTTTTTGAAAAAGGTAGTAGGTATTATTTAACGTAAATATTATCTATACTTTTTTAAAATTTCAACATGCGAAACAGGTGTGTCAGGATCGTAGCAAATGGAGATTCGTGATCTCTGCCTACCACTCCGAGGCGTGATTTTATGTATGTATTGAAGAAGAAAAGTCAGAATGGTCAGAAGTAGCACCATGTGGTTCTATCGGTCCTTGGTGCTCTGCCTACCCCATAAGGGATTAAGGCGTGATTATATGTATGTATGTATGTATATTTCGACGGGAACGGGAAACATGGCAATACTAAAGTTCACGTGTACTGCGTCGTACACGGCCGCCATAAATTATATAAACCTAATCTTATTCCAAATAAAAACCTAAATCAGGGGAAATGTCTTTGTCAATTACATACATATTTATTTTTTTAAGTCACTCCACATCTAAATAACCTACGAACTAAAATTATTTGTAATAATAACTAAACCTACGTAAAAAAAAACTAGGCCTACAAAATAAAATAAAATTTAGGTACAAATAGAAGACTCCTTGCAAGTCCTCCACCGCTGGCAATATGCCCAAAAGGCTGGCAGCGTTGCCCCGCTGGATAGCGATGCTTACTCGCTGTCCAAAAAATGAGCCAGCCCTCTGGTCATGAGATGCCTCGACCTAAACCTAAATCTAATTCAAAACAATTTGCACCATTTTCTCTGAAAATGTTGACAACCATTTTTTCGTTTTAATTTTCGAAGCACAGGTATACCTAAATTTGAAAGGAAATTACTTGGCGGTTGTAACAAATATTAGTTGGCGCCCCAAAGGACCCGCAAAGATTAAACAAGACTTACACAATACAGGAACAACAATGTTTACCCGATTATACGAGTATTGTATACAAACTCGGAGTTTCGTGTCAAAGGTGATACGAATATCTTACTCTGCCTCTGCTTTCTGTCACTTTTGCTTGATAAAATTTCTTAGATAAGCTCGCCATTGTACATTTCTTCTGGATATTGATTTTGATACAATAAATAATAAAGAATAAGAAAGAAATTGTAAATATACTTGATTCGAATACTTTATATATCGTTACTAACTTGGTACGATATGATAAAAATACAAATAAGTACAGAATTAGAATATCCTTCTGTGCGCCAACCCCTTTGAAAAATTATATCTATTTACACGTTAATATTAATATACCTAGTTTTGAATCACGTGAAAATATAATTTAATAGTTACATAATGTTGAATTCAGACTCTGAAGAATTTTCTGTCTATTAAGAAAACTTACTTGAAGATGATAACAGAAAATACTGATTTACTGCTCCATTGTCCTGCAAAATTTCTATTTACAACTGAAAAGCTTCATCACAGAGTTATTTGTCATTTTCTAAAATATTCCAAAATTAATAATTTCAAGTTTTCTATTAAGAATGAAAGAATTGAAAATACTGTATAGAAATCAATTTCATATCAACTGCAGGGTCACATTGTCTGATGTTAGTAGAAACTGTTCAATCGAAATATTGAATCAAGAGATATTAATAGAGTTGGCTCTTGGCCTTGTCAACCTTTGCAAATGCAGCAAGCGTGTAGTTAATATATGAAAGCTCTATGATAAAAAATAGTCAATAAATTTCGTGCAGTGCAGTTAGATCAGAGTTAAATATAAAAAGCAAAAGTATGTAAAAAAAATAACATTTATATACGAGTACATGACTTATAAGTATACCGGGCTAGTGACAGTTTGGAATAGAACTTTCATCTAAGTGGTTTAACAAAAAATTCTTTGCGATATAATAATTAAATTCACCAGCGCGGTAAAATTGCACTGAGATTTTTTCTTTAACATTTTCTTTTAGGTTTTTCCTTTTCACTTTCGAATGAAAAATCTTATATGGAAATTTAATGCAAAAAAGCCGTCAAACTTACCCTGTTCCGTCCTTCCCTTTTGCTAACGGTGTTAAAATGGGAATAATTGGACAGCGGTTTAATTTTATTTTAAGTTATGTATAGTAATGTACATACTTATTGAGCATTTACCGTGTATTACGAAACCACGTCTAAAATTAGATACTGTTTAAAAATTACATTTCACAGCAAAATGTTTAAAATATCTGTCAAAATTAGGCTACGTTTAGCTTAAACATTGTTTAAAAATCATTTCAAATTCTATTCCATTTCCAGGGAGTGTATCTAGCATAGAGAATGGTATCTAGGGATGAGTAAATTCAAAAAGTATTTACTATTTTCACACTACATATTGTAAGTCTACCTAATGTTTATCTAAAGTCTTAAAATAACCAAAAGTTATATTATTTGAGGTAGAACTATCTATATTAGAGCCTAAAAATACCGAAAACTAATATTATATGAGACAGTTACCCATCTTTTTTAATTACTTAAAAAGAAGTTCTCTCCTTTCCAAAAGGATTTCTCGCTAACTTCATAAAATGGTTATCGTAAAAGTCGCTTATTCCAATCTTAAGTCGTTTGATTCAAGAGGCAGTGTCACTAACCGTGCCAATGGAAACCTACGTATAGGTTATTGTTGATAAGTAAATATGAAATAAATATATTTTCTCAGCAATTCGAAAAACTTCCGGTTTACCTATATTTACCGCAATACCCCGCTGGGGTTGAGGAAATATTTACCTCGAGATTTATAACAATTTTTTTTTCTTTATTGAGCTTAGATTATGCTTTAGATAGCACATAAATTGTGATTATGCATAAAGTTCAAATTTGTCGAGTTTTCCTTAAAGACGCAATATTTGTTTGACGACCATATTGAGATTTTTAATTTTTCTAAATTTAGATGTTAAGGGTGAACTGGATGATCATATATTTATTTTTTCATTTAAAAGTTGGTAACTACTATTAATAAGAACGATTCGGGTTTAGATAATAACTTAAAATGGCAATAACTTGCCAAATTCTCATTAATATATAAGTGGGTAATTAAAAAATAACAGTGGCTTTACTTACCTAAAATATTGATGTAGAATCAAATTACCTAACTAACTCCTGACCAATTCTCACGTCCCTCGACATTTCTCTATACTCGTCTCATT
Source organism: Carposina sasakii (assembly GCA_014607495.2). Lineage (NCBI taxonomy): Eukaryota > Metazoa > Arthropoda > Insecta > Lepidoptera > Carposinidae > Carposina > Carposina sasakii. The sequence goes on from CP053161.1 coordinate 6,244,214, forward strand.
CGTCCGATAAAATATTTTTTTTAAATGGCCGATTTATCATAATTTTCATAGTGTCTAGTAGGTACAAAATCACCAGCCCGGCTAGCACGGCCAACGATACACGATATGATAAGTCAAGTTATCGATACCTAGCTGTCAAAATACGATAAATATAGCCGCCATGTTGAATTTTATCGATACAGCGAACATAACCATGATTTTCCGGTAACGTCTTGACACGGCTCGATACGATATGATAGATAAAATGCGAGCATGTCAATAGGTTACTATCGATAGCGCCGAACATGACCGTATTTTGATGTTAAAAATATCGAATTTTGACATCAATTCAAGATATTGTTATCGATGAACATTGTAATGCGCGATAAGCATAGATAGTTAGAGAAATCGAAAATACCTATTATATTCTTTGGTTCGATAGGTTTTCAGTGATATGCTCCAAACTTAATATTTTTAATTTAGTGTTTTAATTTACTCGTTTTTAGTTTACATAGGTAGGTCAAAGGTAAAATTAAATGATTAGAAATTGGTATCGATAACATTCAACATGGCGGCTAATATCTATCGTATTTTGACAGCTAGTCGATAAATAGGTTTATCGTATCGTATTTCGCTGGTCATGTTAGAGCAGTTAACATGACATCTGATGTCAAAAAGGAAAAAAAGAAAAAAAAAATGAACGACAATTGAAAAAAAATAAAAAAATATTTTTTACTCTAGAAACATTTGTTTAACTTATCTCACGCCTTATCGTATCATAACACGGGATAAATCTTAACGTAACGTATCGTTCCATTGGTCATGTTCGTGAAATCGATAATTATGGTGGTATAAATACGATACGAAATCCTTTATCGTATATCTACTTATCGTGGTCGTGCTAGTCCGGCTGCACTCGATCTTTCACTTTAATGCATCCCACCACTCGAGATTCTGTCCAGCGAGTGCTAGCAGTTGAGACCTAAGTAAAAGTATTGTTGAATCAGCTGTTCAAATGTTACCCAATGTAATACTATTGTATCAGAAAATGTACTTTTGGTAAGAATATAACAAAATTAAATGAATAAAAAATATATATTTTGATATTTGTATGGACAAATAAGTCGAGTGTAGACATATGGCGAGGGAGAGAATTGGGCCCTAAACATAATGTGCAACCGACAGACGCAGGTTGTCATTATCATACGTGTTGTGATTTAAATGCTACTTGTTTACGCAAAATATAGTTTTAGGTAGGTTAATAAAGTGAATTTTAGCCGAAATACATTTCGCCTCTTTGCAAGAACAACGTGATACCTATTTTGTAAACCACTACTTTTTAACATGTCACGTTGTTCTTATAAAGCGGCGATTTGTATTAAAAATCAACCGTATATTTATATAGCATTTTTTGAGTAGGTTTAAAGCATGGGATTGCCTGTGCTGATGCGGGCTATACTAGAATACATCAGCTGCATCTCCTTCTGTGCATGTCGTAGGAGACTAATAAGGAATTTAGGGATGTCTCTGGGGCGATGAGCTAGCAACTGATTTTTAACATCAGGCCCCGCTACGCTAAACTTGGTAGTGGATACTCCTTCACGATACGATTATGGAATCACTCTTTCACACTTTGGTTGGGTTGGTACAACGTTGATTTTACTCTGTTTGGCTGAATTGTAATAAGGCTGAATTAACATGAAATCTCAGGCTTTGTCACAAGTATCTAATATCAATACCTTTGATACATCAGACTTCAGGAAATGCTGTAACTGTGTTTATCAAAATAACAGAGGTACTTAATATTAGGGAATATATTGTGTGCAGGTTGAAAATACAGTAAGCAACTCTACCAATTACTTTGGTTTCATTTCCTTTTGAACAATATTGTCGCGTTAAACTTGGGTACAGAGTTGCCATACGTAATGCCAAATAATTTCAATTTTAATGTTTGCTTTCAAAATTTCTCACAGAGTGACTTTGATTTTGTTAAAAGATATGTCTTTTGTTTTGATTTTCTCACCATATTCGAGTACTTTCCAAAATATATTCAGCATTAGAATTTTGTCTGTTTCCATGAGGTTGGAATTGATTATACAGGATGTATACAAGGGGCATGTTACGTGAAATGCTATGGAACTCATCCACTATACAGAACGAAAATAGGTAGGTTCCCTTGCTGTTCACTCATTTCGTCCTGGCAGAGGCACTGCCATGCCCGTAGATAGGTTATCCTTACGAATATTATAGTATTTGCATTTAGAAATGCAAATATATGTTTGTTACCTCTCCACGCCTTTTTAATCAAACACCTTATTTAGTTTTTCATTATATATAAATTGGGAGCACGAAGAATGATAGGTAGGCTTCATTCTGAAGTTCACGCGGGCGAACTTACGCGCAACAGCTAGTATGCAACACACCTTTTCCGATAGTGAGAATCGCACTTTTATATCTCAGCTTTATGACTTCTTCTATACGGTATTTTGAACTAACGTGATTACTGAAGTGTCGTTAAAATGGTAACGTAATTATAGTTCCTTAGCAGGAAATAAAGGGAAGTCGAGAGTTAATTAACACGCGGCACTGTCTCGTTAAAAAAACGTAGTAACCGTTACTGTATCGTTAAAACGTAAAATCTAGAAACGGAACTAACTAGATTGGAAGTAAGATTTTGCTATAGTAGAATGAAACAATATGACAAAGGTTTTTGTTAAATTGCAATACCTAATTTACACATACATACATATAAACACGGTTGTATTCCCGAAATGAGGTAGGCAGAACTGCAGGACAGCCACGTTAACTATAATTTAGACAGTTATCAAAAAAACAGTCGTTTTTGCTTGACTTCACAGCTCTTTAAAAACTATAGGGACCTCCTGTAGGGATAAGCTCGAAACGCCCCGTAACCCCATCGACTGGCATTTAAATTCTATGAGATTGGATAATGTGACTTCAACGGAGCCTGCTTCCCCACAGAAGAAAGGTAAAAACAATGCTGATGATTTTATTTCCTTTCTTCTGTGGGGAAGCAGGGTTCGTTGTTCATTATCAATGACGTCACACTAAAATACTCTTAGTGATTTCGGTGATGAATTTCACAATCCAATCCATAAACTACGTACACCAATAATGTTTATGTAAACGGACCGAATGTTTGCACACGAAATTAAACCTTAAAATAGCTTAGAAATATCATACTAGGCTTAAAATACTGGTTCATTAATAACATATAGACCTAGACTAGTGGAGTTCTACCACTAATCACGCCTTTATTCCTTACGGGGTAGGCAGAGCACCAAGGGCTGATAAAACCAAATGTGCCACATCTGACCAATTTTAAGACCAATTTTAAATTTTGAGATGTACAAGTTCGATTAGTAGTAACAGGTAGGTCAGCCCATCGCCTACAAAACACCTAGACCCTCTTGTCCCTCTACTGACTTGTACAGTATGCCCGAGAAGAGAAGCAGCTGTTGTATTATACGTTTTTTTTTCACTCCCAGGGCAGCATAGAAGCACTTTGTACGTGTAAAATATTGTAGGAATTTCGGATAAACATTTCTTATTGAATGCTAAATCATAAAAAATACTTCTAAATTCAGTGGTTTAGGCTGTGCTGTTTTATCATTACGGATTACGGACAAAGCATTAAGTATGTGCTTATGGATATAACATTTTTAAGGCAAGAATTTTTTCATGGTTAGTTCCATTGTTATGATTCTGGCTTAATATAGTAATCTGAAATGAAATATTTCGTAGTTGCCAGTTTACTTTGATGGTCAATTTACAGAAAAAGTACATGAATAATTTTGAAGTAAATTAGACACAATAAAATATGCCACAAATATTTAATTAAGACATATTTGCAGTGCTGAATAGATAAATGACAGATTTTCACATTTCTGGCTAGAAAACCAAGGGTGTGTATAATTCACCAAAACGCATTTGTGGATATTTCCACTCTGACAATTGAAAGGGATATCTCTAAATTGGATCACATTGTCGCTTCACCTATCTTTTTTTAATTCCGTTATTCCTTGGCATTTCTGCTGCTTAGATATTCTGTAAAAATATCAAGCTTTCACTTATTTTAAAGTTAATTGAAAATACGACTAGCTGTAAGTTCGGTTTAATCACTACTACATAGTTGACTAATGGACGTGACTAGTTGTTTTTTAATTTTAGTCAGCAGTTTCAATAAGAGTAATATCTTTTTTTTAAATCAATTAAAAATACGACTAGCTGTAAGTTCCATTTAATCACTACTAATTGACTCACTGACGTTACTAGTTGTCATTTAATTTTATTCAGCACTTTTAATAATAGTAAAACCTTTTGTAAATATCGCCCTTCTTTTTTTTAAATTTTTCTACCTTTCTTATTTCTTGATTAGGTTTATTGTTAGTGCATGAAAATTAATTTTGTAAATAATTGATTCGAAGTTATATTAATTTAATTTTGTATATTTTCATAACAAATGATTTTAGTGTAGTAAAACTATAACAGTTTTGTTTTAGTTATAATACAATAATTAATCTGCACCACTTTTACAGCAGTTATGAATAAGTAGGTTAGATAAATCTAAGGTTTTGCGCTATTATAATTGTAGGCACCGTAAAAAAGGCGTATTTATTCGTTTAAACAGCCGCTATGTGATGGCACCGCTACGTTTAACACTGGTAAAAGTGCTAACAGTGTAGTAATATTTAGTAAACCCTGATTAAAGTCAGGTAAACTGTTATTTGACTTCAAGGTGTTTGTAAGATTGTTAAAAAACTTTGTCTCACTCGCGTTAACAAGTCGCGGCAACTTTTCCACGTAAATTGATTCTAAGACTTGTAAGCAATTTAGATCACTTTTGAGTAAATTCTAAATCGCTTTGGCTAAAATTATTATAATAATGACATCCTTTAAATATGAGATTTATCATGAATTTCGAAGTTGTTAGGAAACTTTTGTCATCACTTCGATTTTAAGTTGCTGGTTAGAATTTTGTGGTAAAGTTACAGTTGAAAATTATTATTTAATTGTATCAGGCGTCACTATTATTATTAGTTAAAATGAGTCTTTTGTTAATTAGTTTATAAGTATAACTTAACATTAATAATAATTGTAATTTTTTAACATATAAAATATACACATTTTTTAAATTTTTAGTAACTAATTTTTTTCCGGCAAAGTGAACATGAAATCCTGCACTTTTCGCAACATCCTGAAAAACTTAATATCTAGCACTGACCTGAGATCTGTTTCTGCGACCGTGCTATAGAGGGCGTGGGCAACAAGTGACTAGCCCGCCTCAGCGCCCGCTTATATACCCGCGAGCCGCCCACCGCCCATCGTCACGCTAGTTAGGATTGCAACCCGCCCGTTAATGATCACGGGAAGTTCTTATCAAAAAAAGTTTTGGTTAAGATTTGGTACATAAGTCCATATAATAAGTAATCCATAAGTCAAGTATAAGTCCATAATTCTATAATTTAGGGTGCCCAAGTTCTGAGAAAGGATGAATCCTATTTAGAATTTGGAATACCGAAATAATTATGTAGGTTTTTGGGGACATGTCGCGGTTCGGAAGTCGTCGTTTTTTGGTAAAGAAGCAAGTAGGTCGCGATTCGTGCGCTTTCAAAATATATAATATTCAAAATATCGATTTAAAAAAATACCAAATCTAATCCAGTTCAATATTTTACGAAACTTAAAGAAAGTTACACCCAACATTCCCAAGTTCAATATGACGTATATACAGGGTGATTTTTGGTCGTCAACGTTCCCGAAAACTACGGAATCTTATCATCATCACGATCATTTTTCTCCATGGGAGCATACCTGGGAAGTGTCTGGTTCCCAAGATATTAGGGTCCAAAGTTGAGTAAATAGACTGTGTTTTTCTGCATAAATGCACATAGACGCACGTAGCAAGATTCCTTTATGAGAAATAATTAATATCTGTTTATGAAAAAACTAGGCTCCACGAATATTTCTATATTTTCTTTTTGATCTACTTTATATGTGAAAATTGTATTATGTAGTACATTCAAAAAAGCATAAGAAAGAAGGAAAGAGTATTGCTGCTCATTAGATACTTAGCTACGCCGGCATGTGCTACAAAATGTTGCCTGATATCCGTACTCCAAACTAATGTATCCAAAATTTAAAGAAGATTGGTTGAGCGAATAATGCTTGAAGAGGTCACAAACAAACAAACTGACTTTGGCATTAATAATATTATTGTATTGGTATGGGATTCTAACGGTGTTATCACAAAACTTCAAGTAATCAGAAAAAAAGATTGGCCATTTCCCGATTCCAAATATATTTCGTTGTAATTTTTTTTATTTACACGCGGGCGGAGGTAAAATTATCTATTTGAAATTAAATGAATTGATTATTTATTTGGTCAAATCATGCAGTAAAGATAATATTATTACATTATTAGATCAGAGATATCTGTTGCCAAAAAATGTGTCTTGCAAATATTTTAATTTATTCAATATTACAAAATTATATATCATCATAAGTAAGAGTAATACAAAAGCCAAGCATCTACTTAATCACTCCTCAGTCTTCTATGTTAGGGGAGGACTGTGTTCCAATAAGGTTTAGGTTACTCTATCTACCCATACAGAGCTGTATGAGAATGGGTCCCTTACAAAGAGGTATCCATTACATAAGAAGTTATCTGTTCTTGTTTGGCTATGGAGTTGTGTTTATCTTTGTGTTCTGGAAGTTTTTCGACTAGAACGATCTAGATCGTGGTTTAATATCAGTATAACATAAATATAACATTAGTTAACCGAAACTCTTCTGGTATATTTTATTCGAGGTACGAACTTATAAGTCCAGTTGACATTGTATTTGGCTCGTTTTGGCTGGGCACTACCAAGCCCCCAGTTATTTATTCTTATTCTTTATTGTACACAAAACAGTACAATAAATACAGAGAGAAATTTACAAAAGAAATGCATACAAAGGCGTGCTTTTCTCTGCAAGAGATTTCTTTCGGCATACTAGATATGTTTTATTACTTAATTAATTTTTTGATACTAGAATCTATACTTATCTATAGGTACTATTTAGGTAGTAAGTATTCCAAATATAAATTGCTATTGAATAAGAATCACCTACTTGGTGTAAGTGGGCTTTTCACCCAGGGGCTTTAGACAAAGTAACATTATTTCTCAATCGTATCGATAGAGGTTCATCACCGAGACGTTTGCTCCAATAGGAAGTCACGTGATGAATTCCATGTTATTGTAGGGAGCGTTGCAAAATGATATTACATTGTCTTAGTACCCTGGAATCGTTATAAAATTCCTGAAGGATTATTGATTGTCGATTTACGGCCAATTGCAATACTAGAGAATAAAATTATTTTATTCCAGAAATTTCATATAAAAACGATAAATCTGAGATATGTGAATTTGAGCTTGATCTCCTGAATCCTGGATCATAAAAAATTCTCTTGCACCTAAACTTCAAATTACTTAAAATTTTCCAGAGATACTCAAACATGTTTTCACAAATTGGTACCTAACACTTTTGCCAAATAAAATAAATAACATTCATTGTGATCCCGTTACAATTGAGTATTTTTCAAGATGTTACGAAGGCATTAGGAATACATGCGCCGAGATTAAGAGGATTAACAAGTAAGTATTGTTAAAAATCTTATAGAAATTTATTTACAGCTTACGAGAGATAGTATGACATGCTATTGTACCCGAGTATTTGTACCCAACAAGCGGCGGTAGACTCAACATAAATAGGCTAAGTAAAAAGTATGTTGTGTGTATTAAATGGACGTGAATTTATATTTGTAATGTAAGATATTTATTTTAAAGATCATAGGCGTGGGAAACTCGTATTTATAAACTTTCATGATACGACTAGTAGACGCCCGCGACTCCGTCCGCGTGGACTAGAGAAAAAACAAAATGTCGAAATTATCCGAGATAAAAACATTTTCCCAGGATAAAAAGTAGCCTATATGTTAAGTGGGACCTGTCACAATATATTCGTGAAAACTGCATCGAATCGGTTCAGCCGTTTCTGAGATTAGCGTGCACAAACGCACAGACAAACAGACAAACCGACAAACGACAAAAATTTCAAAAATCATTGTTTTGGGTACTATTGCGTTGATAAAGGTCTCCTATAATATTTTTTATCATATATCTTCCATGTACAGACTGCGACCCATTACATTTTTATTATATGTATAGATATAGATAGATAATGCCATAATACCTTCAATTAATAACGTCATCTCAGCTTAGGTTGATCCCAGTTACAAGTTATATTTACAACATAATTACTAGCATTTTGGCATATGCTTATGCAATGTAGAGTAATATCTCATTTCCACAATGGAAACAATCCTGTTTCAGTTCATGGTTCCCAGAGTTCGTCAATACTTTATTATTTAATAAGATTTTCGTCAAATACTAAGCCTTTTCATTTTTGTAAGAATTATAGCAACTTATTCAGAAAGTTAATATAAAGTAACGCTTAAGTAAATTGATTTTACTCTTTGTTTCAGAGTTTTCGTAATGAAACCAGAATCTTGAAAATTCGGAAGATTTCTTATTTTTCATCGAAAGACCCGCTTGCTTTGTGCATATTTTTGCCTGTATTTGATCTCCTTCCGTGCATGTCGTACGAGTCGACTAAGTAACTCGCTAATTCTCTCAGGCGATGAGCTAGCAACTAGTCACTGATCATCTATCACCGCTATGCTAAACGTGGCAATTGGATCTCTTTTATGATCCTGCAGTTCTACCCCATTCCAGAAACATTGCCGAATCTATGTATAATATATAATGTATATAGCCGTATGAATGTATAATAAATGTAGAGTACTTAGACATTTAAAAACTTTACCTTAAAGTATAAAGTGATATTTGTATGGAAAGACTGAGATAGACCTAGCAATATAGTTTTTATAATAAAATCAGTTTTAACTTTTCTTACCCGTCCAAGTTAACGATAGTAGGTTAATAGAAAACTTAGTCCAGTCCAGCACGTAGACCGATGATCTCATAAGTACTTAGTAGGTAAGTTGTGCCAGTGTCTGGAACAAGAGGCAATCATCATAACGCATTGTGTGCACAGACAGACAGGGTTATACGTTAAGATGTAACTCTTACAACTTACTTTTAACCTACGCACGGATTACAGATGAGACTCAAAAGTTTAGTTTTCTATATTGTTATTTGGGTACATACAGTAAGGTTTTTTTCTAGCATAGGGAGAAATAAAATTAGTTAACCTGATATATTTTCAGTTGAATTTTTACTCAATTTAGTTTTTAATTAGGTACCAGACCTATACGAGATTTAAGTGTCTGTAACTTGTCGGAAAAAAATATTTACACATAAGACATATAGAACATATACACGCGGCTGCGTTCCCAAGATGGAGTATTAGACAAAAATGTACGATTACGAATCAGATCACTGTAAGATCATGAAGAATCTACAGCCACGTAGTATAGCGAGGCAGGATATTAAAAAATCTGTGCTAAGTTGAACGTATAAAGAACAAGTGCCAAGTTGCTAGCTCATAGCCTTAGAGAACGCCCCAGAATTCTTTAGTCAACTCTTACGACATGCACGCAGCAGCATAGGAAAGCCCCATATCAGCAGGGGTACGTAGTTATCCGAGTTTTTGGAAATTTCAAGTCGTCCTAGGGCTATTTGCTCTGACCATAACAACTAGTAGTTACCGCCACACTGCAGCCAGTGAGTGTCAAATAATTCGAGTGTAATATACAATTAATCTGACAAATGGGTCATAACGGTTTAGCGAGATAGCCTCTGTTTATGTCCTACTTGATGATGCGTAAGCGGAGTGGCGCCTGTCTAAACTGTAAACAATCTTACAAAGTTGGGGATCTCACTTGTACTATCATTTTGTTGCTACATTTACATACAAACTTAACACACACCGCTGTGTTTACATATTGGCGTAGCTAGAGCTCCAGGATCATGAAGGTGATCCAATAGGCACGTTTAGCGTAGCGTGGACAGATGTAAAAATGATCAGCGACAAGTTGTTAGCTCGTCGCCTAAAAGAATGCCTGATCTCTATTTAGTCGACTCTTACGGCAAGCACGGAAGGAGACGCAGCTGATGTATTCTAGTGAAGCCCCACATCAGTACGTGATAATTTTTTTCCTAATACTAATACTATAGATAGCGTCAGACTAGTCGTCAGGAGTCTTTGAAAAAGTTACATATCTTAGTCGAATCGTCATCATTCAGTCATTTTTGCGGATTCGTCAAATCACGTGATGAAACTAATCGCTATTTGGTGGGAGTATTACGACAACATTAATAATTAAAGGACAATAGGATTAACATCCTTTTTGGTACAGTTAAGCTCAAAATTAGGCATATCCGCTGTTATACTAAGTTACTTCATTCAAGTTGTGGGAACAAGACAGTCTAAAACAGTGTCTCTAGTAAGTATGCCCGTGGGCGCCACCACGCCAACGATACCAGAGCAAGTACAAGTGTACAACCTACCCTACCTACTAAATAATAAGTTAATCAGTGTGGTGAGTGCGTCACAGTCGACATGTAAACGCAAGACGAGGCATTGTCGTTTTACGACGCGTAAAGTGTGGTAGGCATGGAGGTGGGAGACCAAATCCATGCTGATGTTGTTAAAGATTTTAAGAAAGTGCACATTTTTAATGCATATGAATAAAGTTGGTTTAATTGCTTGTATATCTGTTCTATTGCATAAATGAAACCTTTATTATTAATTAATTAATATTAATTAATTATTAATTAATAGTATCAAACCAATTTTTATTAATTTCGTTCTTTTTAGTTTTATTATTGCCAACAAATTTTAACTAACTTTTGGCATACCTACCAAAACTTTGAAAGCGCGATACATATTGAGTTAAGCCTCGTCAGTTTGAGCTATTTACGTAATGTTGAATGTATGTAGAATATTTGGTTTTATTAAATAAAATAACACCATGCCCATTGCCCATTGCCACCACAAAGACAATTTTTTTACAGTTTCATGTTTGATATAATAGTAATTGAATTAATCACTCGTAATAAAGTATAAAAATTACACAATTTAATTGCTAATATTGATGTAGGTACAAAATAAATCATAACATGTAAACTCCAGTAATTTTTTACGTTGTAAGCTCTTTGCCTATCTCATGAGAGCAATATAGGTGATGGCCTCCGTATGTCGCACATACTCGTAAAGTTGTAGTGATTAGGATATACAAGTGTAGACAAGGCCTTAGATCGATTGGTGACATTTTTCGATCACTTCTTACACGTGTGTAATTTTGTCTAAAATGTACCTATATACCACGTTCAATTTCTAAGGAGCAGTGATATTAGCACGCTCGTACTCATATCTTACATGAGTGAAGTTTAACTTATTTCATGTTGACATATCATACTTAAGATAGCCAGTACTCCAGGATCAAGAAGAAGATCGTACAGTCACGTTTAGCATACGGACACCAGATGTAAAAGGTCAGTAATAGGTTGCTAGTTCATCATCAGAGTTAACTGTATGTTCTTTAGTCAGTACGTAGATTGAATATGTCTCGATAGAGAAATCATTGTTAACTTTTATCACCTTGAAACTTTGTAAGTTTGGCATATCATGTATCTGTGACATTTTAAGTAATTAATTTATATTTTTCTGAAGTTAACCATATTTCAATTATTAAAATAAAAATCTAAATGATTAAAGCTGCATCTCTGCAGCAAAACTGTTTAATTTATCAAATTAACTCGCAAACTTTGGGCAAATGTAAAATAGTATACTTGTAGGTACCTACAATAATATTTTTTGACACATTATAGATATCTAGCTATAGGTCATTGCGTTAAGCTACATTATCATTTAGGATTACTGCGTAGAATGGAAAGCCATGGAAACAGTTCGAAAAGCCATTTCTATAGCGTTGCATACAAATGGGGTACAATGTGGAAAGCCATTCCTGCCATAAGAAACTTATAATGGTCAGTCTTTTATAGAGCCTCATGGAGGAAGAACAAGACGGAGAAGCGATAGTCAGGTAATTACCTGTTCTGTGCCTCTGACAGCCAATGTAGACTACGCAGCGTAGTATGAACTATGAATCTGTAGAATAGAATAGAATAATCTTTATTATATAATTTTTTACATATTATGTTTATGTGCAATTAAGAGTTTAGTAAGCTTGCGGCTTAGGGCCGTCGTTACTATCTTAAATAATATTATATATCTTTTATAAAAATAATAATAATAATATAATATACTATATAAAAGTATACTAGTTTGCTGGGGTGGATACCGCAGCATATTAAATATAAATGAAAATAATATGAATCTGTCTGGCTGTCTGGCTCCCATTAACGCCCACCAAACGGCGTTAAAAATCGAATTCTTCTAAACTTGCCTCTATATCTGCTAGTAACTTGTCAATTGTTATTTTATGCATATCACATATTTTGTTTTACCAGATTATAGTGTTTCTAAAGTGCATTAATTATTCAAGTTTTTGGTAAAATGGGTCTAACTAAGGGCACTCATATTCATGACATATTTTTGAAATTTATATATCAATTTATGTCTGGTTGTCTCCAAATAAATAGACATAAAGCTTTGCTTAATAGCATCACTATTTTCTATGACCAAACGTTGTCATAAATAAATAAATATTCACACACTACACAACACATTAACCTAGTCCCACACTAAGATCCCTAAGGTCTTGTGTCGTGGGTACTAAGCAACGGTATATAAATACATAGATAAGTACAGAAACATCCATGACTCGGAAACAAACATCGATATTCATCATATTAATGTTTTCCCCTACCGGGATTCGAACCCAGGACCTATGGCGTCCCAGGTAGGGTCACTACCTACTAGACCAATCGGTCGTCATATGTTATGCCACCTGCTTTGTGATCTTCCTCCGTGACCTCAACTTACTCCACAATGCTACTGCTTAGCATTCGAAGGAAACTGTGCTTCAAGTCTACGATAAGTCGGAAATTACTTTTAAAAGTCATTGTACCTATACAATAATATGCTTAGTACGAGTTGGTCTATCTATAAAGTGTGTAAGGAACAGCTAAATATTGAAAGACTATGATTCTGAAGCGAAAATAACTGAAAATAATCTGTAATACTTCTACTGTAATATTATACTTTGAAGTACACTTGATGAGAACATGTTCTCGATTATTTTTACTGTACAATCTTACTTCTTACTAATATTATAAACGCGAAAGTTTGTAAGTATGGATGGATGGATGTTTGTTACTCTTTCACATAAAAACGGCTGAAGCGATTTTAATAAAATTTGGTATGGAGTTAGCTGACACCCTGGGATTAACACATAGGCTTCTTTTTATCCCGGGAAAATATTTTTATCCCGGATAATTTCGACTTTTTGTTTTTTCTGCAGTCCACGCAGACGAAGTGTGCCCTAAAGGCAGAACATCATTTGCTATATCAGTTATTCTGAAAGATAGTTAGAAAAGATAAAATGTCTTACGAGAAAAAACGACTTATACCTAGTCGTAAGTCAAAGAAAAAGTTCTGAGAGTTTCGCAGTAATTCAAAATTATAGGCAGGTAGATAGGCAGACAAGAAAAGAAAAGACTAACTATCTCTTACAGCCAATTCAAATTAATGACCTTGCAACTTATAACATGATCCTAAACATCTTGCCCTACTATTTTAAACATAGCTGTACCACCTCCTTCATGGTCCTGTTGTTCTGGCAGTGCCATTTTGGGAATACATGTATGTATAGTAAGATAGTATAATAAGCTGCTTTCCCTGATTGCTCGTTTCATAATTATGCAACTGCTGCCATCTGTCGAAATCTCGTGCAACCCTTTTGGGATACTAATGCGACTCTACCAAAAGCTTTCGAGCTAAAGGTTCCCCAATATGTAGCCTATGTATGTAGGAAGCTCGTAGGAACCATTAGTTTCCAGTGTAAAAGTTCTCTCCGTTGCTGATGCGGGGCTTCACAAATACATCAGCTACATCGCCTTCCATGCATGTCATAAGAGTCGATTAAGGAACTCGGGCGTTCTCTCAGGCGATAAGCTAGCAACTTGTCACTGATCATCTGATGTCTTAGGTACGACAAACGTATCTGTGGGACATCCATTGTGACATTTCAAGAACACAGCTGTGTTTATACTTAACTACTAGTACATGTACGTTAAAGTTCTCTATGTTGCAAATTAATTGATTACCGCAAAGTAAAGCACTGCCTATTTTCCAAAATTAAAACAAAATATCGTCTATGGATTATACGTCTCGTCGCCCAACACTCTTTCCGCCTCGTAGTATCTAGCAAAAGCAATGTGATAGAACATATTGTCATGGTTCGTTAATCGCTAAAAATCGCATCGATACAGTCAGCCTACAAATGACGTATCTCCTAATATTTTCTGATTATTGCAGGTAGGTAATTCCCGGCTCATGTTTTTTATTTACATTAACTTAATTACAAAGATACAAGTCTATTAGTTCCAGTAAATCAATATACATTGCAGAAGATAAAAAGGTCAATAGTCTTAAAAAAAAATTATTTAAATAGGTATGTAGTGTTAATTTTAAGTATATGCGATATGTAGGTAATTTTTACACTTTTTCTTTTACTTAGTCAAAGGTCAAATTCCTATTGTGAAAACCCTTACTTTGACTGTGAAAATTTTCCTTGTTTCAAATGTTACCTCCAAAACATAATTTTATTCAACATTAATTATTTTTATTGATTTCTATTCGTCACCAAATATTAACTTTTTAAACTACATATGTAGGTATTTTACTTACCGAAAGATGACGAAAGAAAGTAGACTTACAAGAATATTGTTATTTTTGTTTCATTAGATGCAATATAAGCATAATAAAAAGTATTTGCCATTAGAAATAATTAAACTATATACGTAATATATGCTCTACCGTGTACTAATAATAAATAACACAGGAATTCTCAAGTTCAAATCCACTTTCTAGGAATAATAACCTTTGACTCAAGATAAATTATAATTACAGATATAAAAGTAAACACACAAGTATATAAAAACATGTGCGAACTTATGTTTGCGTTTATTTATAAACCATTCTTAAGGAAAGTGGTCAAGAATAATGTATAAAATATATTGTTTTCTTATTTTTTGCGCAACGGTGAGATTTTTATTTCGATACTAGCTAGAATAAATTCTTTATTGTACTTTATTGTAAAAAACATACTATACAAGGGAGAGCTCAATAAAATGTACTTATAGTAGTATAATTATATCGTATAAATATATGATTCTATTGTGAAAAGTTATATGAGAAACACCTCAAGTGGCATTAATTCCAGTATTGGTATAACATTTTCAGGTAATAAGTGCTGACTTAATAAGCTCTAGTAAAGGAGCTTCACTGGTAAGTAATTACTTATTTATCTTTTTAAAGACAAATAATATTTAGATAGTAAACCATGATTAGTATATTCCAACGAATTACTCTTTGACTAAAAAAAGACAATATCTACATATACAGGGTGTAACAAAAAGGGTATGTTAAGCGAAAAGCTACGTACATAGCCCACTGTAGAGGACCTATCCACAAAATTTGAGACTCGAAATCACATGTTTATTTTTCCCGATAGTATGGAGAATTTTTAAATGTCTCGGGAATTTTCATAGAATCTTGAAAAAAAAACATGTGATTTCGACTCTCAAATTTTGTGGATAGGTTCTCGACGGTGGGCTTTTTACGTGGCTTTTCGCTTAACATACCCTTTTTGTTACACCCTGTACATATAACTGTGTCCCAAAAAAGGGGAAATATATGCCACAGCCACATTAACATATCGGGGATAGATGTTAATTATCAGTGTCAATTTGATAAAGCCTGAGTTCCTAAGACGACTCTTACAACGTGCACGGAAGGAGATGCAGCTGATGTGTTCTAGTGAAATCCTGTATCAGCACAGGATAAAAATAAGATGTACTATAGTAAACAATGATTAATGTTCTACTTGATTTTATCATTACAGAAACCAATTTCAGCATGTTGCGATATACCAGAGCTGGCCGACCCGAAACCTTTAGCCGAGTGTTCTGTGCCAAAGCTACCAGGACCTGTGAGTAACTTTTGCTATTTCATAAATATGTCGATATTAAATTATCATTTACCTTATCAAATTCCTATGAAAAATCATGACAAAGCTACAGCAAATTGGTTTCTGAATAAGTCTTCACCGCATCATGGTGATTGCTTTTTTTTCTGATGACATATATTTTATGTTTCCACTTTAGACTGGCAAAATAATATAACTTAAGATTTATTACCTCAATAGCTTTTAATGACATATCATATTTATTATATAAAATTAGTCAATACTGAATAGCCTTTCTATCAACAGTTTACGAGCTAATAATTTTACACAAATCATAGAAATGCACATAAATATCATCATTATGAAACATACTTACCTACTTGTAGTTTTTTTTGTTATATCTTACATAATAAGCGCGGTTATGACAGTAAAATCAATCGATCAATTTGATAGGAAGGTTTTCATTTATCAGCAAGTGAAAATAACTAAGGGCCAATTTTTCCAAACATCAGATACCCTATCAGGAGAATTAATACCGTCTTTCTCTAGAACTTGATGATGATAGAGATGGCATCAACTTTATTTGTCAGATAACGATTGGAAAAATCGACCCTAAACATTATTAACTAATACATACATATAGCAGCGTTGGGCGCCCTCCAGCCAGATGGAGTTTGGCTGGTAGTGACTGGATGGCAAAAACGGGAGATCAAGCCAAGTGGCGTACTTTGAGGGAGGCCTACGTCCAGCAGTGGACTGCAATAGGCTGACGACGATGACATACAAATAGACTGCTATGATCCCAAAACCTTGTAGTCATAACTGCACGCTCACGAATGAGTTCCTACATCCACGTTTAGTTTAGCTGGGTCAGATGTAAATATTTAAAATAATGCCAAGCCGTTTTTCATTTTCTAGTGCAGCGATGTGCAATGCATTTTCCAACACTCCGGCTTCCTTATCGACGATCGGACCCTCAACAAGGATGCATACAGAGAGCATCTCTATAAGTGGTCACAGAACAACATCGCATGGACTGCGGCGGTCAAGAGAGCGATATCGGACTGCGTGGACACTGACCTGAGACAGTATCTGGATTACCCTTGCAGAGCTTACGATGTTTTTACTTGCACCGGTATTGCTATGCTGAAGGTAGGTACCTAAAAGGATTATCTGTAAGTATCGGCTGTCTCCGACTTTGCTCGCGTGATATCCTTTGTGCTATTCTGATGTATAAGCTATGTAACTGTCAAGTTTCATCAATATTCGATCCGTAGATTTTGTGTGAAAGCCAAAATTCTCAGAAACCTGTACCTCGCTATGACCTAGGTGCATCTTCAACATCGCATCTATTTGCACCCCAATTACCTAACTAGCAAAAGCAGTGGGTCATGGACTTATAGTTGTTTTACTTTTTGTTTTCAGAAATGCCCAAAGGAATTTTGGAAGTGCTAGTTTATAAGGCAAAGACAAACAAAACATAATCAGGTAATTCAGTTCGATAAGATATTTTTCTGTAAATTATTTAAAATAAATATTTAAGATTTTTGGTGTAGTTATTAATACTGACATGATTTAACTATTTATATTCGCATTAAAATGTCGGTATGAATATCCGTAAGTTCATTATTCAAGTGATAAAAAGATAATTATGCAAGTTCAATGTTCTACAGAGTTGTATGACCGTCTTGTCTGACTGTAAATTATCTCCCCTCTACAGGGTGTAACAAAAAGGGTATGTTAAGCGAAAAGCTATGTAAATAGCCCACTGTAGAGAACCTATCCACAAAATTTGAGACCCGAAATCACATGTTTATTTTTCCCCGATAGCATGGAAAATTTTTAAATATCTCAGAAATTTTCATACAATTTCGAAAAATAAAAATGTGATTTCGAGTCTCAAATTTTGTAGATAGGTTCTCTATAGTGGGCTATTTACATAGCTTTTCGCTTAACATACCCTTTTTGTTACACCCTGTATATAGGCAACAATAATGCAGTGTCAGGAAATACCTATTTTATGTAACTTGTGATACGCCCCCACTTAGCTATTACGAGCAAGTTTGAAGATAATTACAGAGTTCCCAGTTATAGGTATTTATTATACGGCTGTGTTTACGAAATGGGGTAGCAAGTAGTAAAGGAAATCCCACAGCTACGTTTAGCATGTAGAAAAGAGATTGCTAGCTTATCGTCTGAGAGAATGCCAGAGTTCCTAAGTCGACTTTTACCACATACGAGTACACGAAAGGAGCTGATGTATTCTAGTGAAGTGAATATGAATTGTGTTTCTTACTCGTATTTGCATAAAACGTAAATGAGAATCAGGGAAAGGAGCTGAGCTGACGATCTAAGTACTTTTTAATTGAGAAGTCACGCACAATTAATTAATACTATTCATTTAAGTACTTTTATGAAAGCCACGTCTTAAAGTTTCCTTAATGACTATTTTAATTATGTAACAGTTCTTTCTTAGGTACTACTTGGAATATTTTATAAAACTAAAGTGCCTACAAAAAAACTTTCTTCGTGTAATATATAACTATATAGGTAATGTGTTCCTATGCTGATTGTTAAAAATAATATTATAAATCATGTTTTTTAAATGTAAATAAGTAGAGCCCGCTTAATTATGACATTATCAAATCACACATAATTATCATGAAAGTAGATGGAGCGAAAGAGTTGTGTCAGGATCATAGCAATCTGTGATCTCTGCCTACCCCTCCGGGAAAGAGGCATAATTTTATGTAGGTATGTATGTATCAAATGACACATATTTTTGCTTACGAGTCAAAAGCATTACTAACCTAACCTAAACACGCACACGACACGATTATAATTTAATGTGCTATTTAATATCTGTGGCTATAAAGGCTATCGTGGCATTATCAATTCCATCGGTTACATGCTAATCCGACCTTTTCATTTATGTTAACAATGAAGTAAATAAGTAGTAGATAGAAGATATCTGTTGAATTTCTAAAGCAATATGTAAGCAATCTTTACTAGTCTCCTCATGGCGCTAGTCATTTGTTAAATTTGTTTTTTTTTTGTTCTTTACTGTACATATACCTTGTATTATTGACGGCCGATTGGTCTAGTAGGTAGTGACCCTGCCTGCGACGCCATAGGTCCTGGGTTCGAATCCCGGTAGGTGCAAACATTGATATGATGAATATCGATGTTTGTTTCCGAGTCATGGATGTTTCTATACTTATCTATGTATTTATATACCGTTGCTTAGTACCCACGACACAAGACTTTAGGGATCTTAATGTGGGGACTAGGTTAATGTCTGTGAATATTTATTTATTTATTTATTTTATTTATTATAACCTAGAATCCAAGGGGCAATCAAACAAGCATTATAAAACATTAATTTATTCTAAAATGAACTTATGACATTGATGAAAAGGGTTTTCAATAATGACGAGATAACGCAAATAAAACTTAACAGTCAACAATTTTGTTTTTGTAGTATCCGAGAACACATGATGCAGAACCAGTTTTATTTAGCGTTACCTTTAATAATTAAACCTAACAATTATACTACTACATTTAACTACTATAACCGTATTGTACTTATTCATTCATTCAACAAAACCATTTTATAAGAATACCCATTCACAAATTGTGCGAATAAAGGTAAAAGTAGGCAGATGCATTAAAAATCGTTTTCAATGAACCGTCTGCATACTAAAACCTTACAAGTAATACTGTCACGTAAATTTCCATGGACAACTTTCATATATCACACGCGTCAGTAATCCCTTATCACTTTCCTTTTAGGAATAAAAATTAACTAATCTAACAGCAGTCTTTGAAAAACTTCAAGGCAGAAGTCGTGGGTTAAACCGTCCCACGTAGAGTATCATGCCGGATGGGTTGTGCCTGACGAAGTACAGAAACGGTCGGTCGAATTTTAACCGCGCTGGTTGGGCAGCCCGCGCAGGTACTCGTGCCTGTCTTGGCCTCAAATGCAGTGGTAGATGCATAGCTTCTCCTACATCATGCGGGTCGTGGAAAGCTCGTTGATAATCTCTTGGTTCGTCCCAATCGCTCGTCCACCGTGACGATCGGCGTCTCTTAGCGATCGGCAACAATGATTCAGGATATTCCTCGATGTGATGCTGCTCGCCGATAACTCCTTCTCCGCAAGTTACAAACGTTGTCGACTGTATCATATCTGACAAATATAGGTCTTTGGATGGACCATTGAGTCCGCCTAAATCAGCATTATCGGAATCAAACAGTTCTTTCAAGCCCATTGTTTTTAATGTTGCCGAAACATTAAAAATAGATTTATGGGAGAATCTAGGTATTTGGAGTTCTAAACCGACCCGTGGTAAAAGGGTGCGAAGGAGACGGTTCCACGCTGGTGTAGTGGGATTAGAGTCTAGAATACGTCTTTCAAGTTCTTCTAGGTCTTCTGCATGAACAACGTTTCCTTGTTGTCCAGGCATTAGAAATAATGTACTGACGATAGTGTTGGTGTTTCCAAGGGCAGCGGCTGTGGCGTCCAGGACAGGATCGTAACCAGCCAGGAAACCACTTCTGTAGACCACAGATGGAACTGGCACAAGTCTTCGCTGGCGAACGTTGGGTGAAACCACGAAGTACATCTCTCCGTCTCGTCCTTCCACCGAAGATCCGGTGCAGTCAGTCTATACAAAAGAAAATTAATTGTTTGACTATAGTTTTACTAACTTACTAATTCATTATCTAAGATCATTTTGTCGATACTGACGCATATACACCGCATATTCCCGACTGTTCAAATTAATTATGTTAAGAAAAAACGATACTTTATTAAATTGGTTACTGTTGGTAATTTAACTCAAAACGAATTTATATTCGCAGCCAAGTACTCATACACAAATATTATGTACATATAGGCTTACCTGGAATATATTAGCCGAGAAAGCGGCAAGTGGTGGCTGCATCACTATAGTATTAGCTTTTATATACTCCAAGATTCTTCCCCACGTATATCTTTTAACTAGTAAATTGGTTCTCCTTCTAATGATGTCGCTAATCAGTTTAAAGTTAATTTCTTCCACGTGGCCATTGTAGAAATGTTGGGCCCTTTCTTTGTAGAACGTTAAGACTTTACCCTTATTTCTATCACTGTAGAGCTCTCGAATAAAAGCAGATACAATGACACCGGAATCAGGACTAGTTTCGACTGAGTCAGAAATATTTTTCAAAGTAAAATGTGGGTTGAATGTTACCATATCATCCAGTTTAAGTATTTCGTTCATTTCTCCTGAAGTAGCGCCTCTTGCTCCCATAAACATCATAGCTAACATCGATGTTATTGAATATGGCGACAAAACAAAACTTCTTCTTTTATCTATGTCTTGAATAATAGCGTTCCAGTATCTAAAGGCTAATTCATTACATAGTTCAGTAAATTGTGCAATATCTTCACCTAAGTCTTTTGTAGTTACCTCTAAACCTTGATTTTCTTTAGAGAATTCCAAAACTATATCCTTATTCTCATCACTATTATGATTTTCAGGTTTTACTTTATCCTTTGAAATATTATTAACATTCTCTGAAGACATTGTTGATATCAATTTCCACGAATTATTTCTTTCACTAGCTAATTCCTTATCATCGATATTAACTTTTTGAATTTTCTTTTTGAAATCATCGATTTTAGGAAAGAGTTCCGGTTTCTTTTTATCATTTTTATAATCTAGTTTATTATTTTCAGATGTGCTTAATTTATTAATGCTAGCTTGAACAGCATTTATGTTATATTCTTTCGTGGGTATTGTATTATCACTTGTTACAACAATTTTAATGGGAGGAGATGCTGTTTCATTCTCATTATTCTTGTTTTTATTGGATGTTTCAGTATTTATAATAGTTTTAAGTGTACTTGTTGAAAAGATTGATGAAGAAGTACTAGAAGCTATATCGCTGTTTATATTAGTATCATTTGGGCCTGCTGAGTTTGAAATTTGAACATAACTTTTATCTTCTTGCTTTTCATCCAGGATTATGTGTTTCTCATTACTAAGTTTATTTGTTGCTTCATTTGGCAGAACCTCTTTGTTAGTCGCTGATCCGTTATTAAAATCTGAATACTCAGGAATTTTGACTGTAGTAACTTCTGTTGTCTTTAAAATTTCAGAAGTAAAATGTTGGTTTGTTTTCACCTCATGTACTGTAGTCACAGATATTTTGTCGGTAGTGCCGATGTTATTATCAAGTGCATTTTTATTGGAATTATCTACAGAATCAGGAGCTGGATTTACTACTTGTGACAGCAAGTCATCCATAGACTCCGACAAATATGAATCCAATGGGCTTACTGTTGTTGAAATTATATTCTCCGGTTTTTTTGTCGTTTCTGATTTATTTAATTCACTTTGTTTATCTGCAGAGTTAGCGTTATTTTGGCTATGTGGTAAAATTGTTGATATCTTTATAAAATTGTCACCGTTAGTTTCTAACTCCGATTTATTTTTTTCTTTATCGACATCAGCAGGAATATCCATTTCTACATTTTCTTTACTTTCTAAATCAATTGCATTAACTTTTGTTGTGTCAACAATAGTATTTGATGTAGGGATAGGTCTATAATTACCCAGGTCAGTTGCTATTTGGCTTATACTTTGTGCAACATCAAACATTGGTAGATCTGAATTATTATAATTACTATCAAGTTTTTCTGGCAATATTTTATCGGACTCTAAACTCTGTTCAGTCAAGAACTCAGTTGATGAGACGGTAGTAGACGGTGATACCGACTGAGTTGTTAAAGTAGTAACATTAACTTTTTCTTCGTCTTCAAGTGTTGACGAAATATAATTCAACGTGCTGATTGGTGGCTTGTACGTTGTTATTACAGGGAGGATTTTTGTTGTAGCGTAAAGTGGCTTAATCGTTGTAGGTCTGCTTGTGCTTGCTGAAATTGCTTGTGGTTTAGCTTTTGTACTGGGAGCTTTTGATGTTTCCTTTACAATTCGTGGTGTGGTTGAAGGTATAATAGCACTTATTTTTTCATATTGTATTGGAGTTTTCCGCGTGGAAGTAGATGGCTGGGTTTCGTTTTTATTCTTATTAGATGTAGTAATTATCTTTTGGGATGTAGGTATTTCTTGCTTAACAGTGGTAGTTCTGGCAGTAGTTGGTTTTTGTGTATTTTTTTCTACATATTTGGTGGAAGTTACAATCTTAGTAGTGCTTGTGATAGGTTTACTAGTAGTAGAAGCCGTATTTCGTACATTTGTTGTAACTTTAGTTGTCAGTCGTGGCTTAGTTGTCGTTGCAGTAAATTTAGTAGCTGTAGAATTAGGTTTGACACTTGTGGATATTTTCTTTATCGGTTTAGATGTTGTTGTTATGGTCGTTAGTTTAGGTGTAGTTGTTATGGGCTTCGAAGTGGTGGGGATTGTTTTCGTTGTTGTAGTAGGTTTGGGTGTGGTTGTCGTAAGTTTGGGTGTAGTAGTCGTAGGTTTGGGTGTAGTAGTCGTAGGTTTAGGTGAAGTGGTAGTGGTAGTAGCTTTAGAGGTAGTTGTAGTCGACCTAAAGGAAACAGTAGTAGACTTAGGAGAAATTGTGGTTGGTTTAGGCGTAGTTGTAGCTTTAGTGGTTGAACTAATTGGTTTATAAGTAGTAGTAGTAGTGGTCGTTGTAGTTGTTGAAGAACTCGATATCGATGCTTCTGTTCTATGAGATTGCGTAGACAGTTTCTCAGTAATAGGAATATGTTTAAAATCATCATTGGCTGTCAAAGTTGAACCACTAAGTATTTGGTTTGGTCCTTCCTTGCTTAAAGAATTATCTTCGTCAACATGTTCGACATCTATTGTTTCTGTTTCGGGAGTCGTAAAAACAGTTGAACTTTTATCAGGAACAATATCTACACCTGTATTACCAAATATGGAAGGCAAAATCAAACTCCAGGAATCTGATACATCAGGAGTGTCCAGAGTTGGATTGGTTGGTGGTTTATTCTTGTGTGCCTCCATTTGTGCCTTTAAAACATTTTGTACATTAGTAACTACATTGTGAACTTTGGTGTAGGGAGGTTGGCTAAAGTTGAATGCAATTGTTGGTTGGTTATCATTGGCGAATGTCACAAGTCCTTCAGTTTCTTCACCTGCCGCCACAATAGCCTGTATTTCTTCTAAAGTCATAAGTCTTTTCACCAGCTCGCCTGACTCGTCGAAGGTATAGAATTCGTATCGATCTGGTGTGAGTAAGTTCACTGGGCTTCCCACAGTTGCTGGTACATTCGAGGGTGGTGGTAGCGTGTTCCCGAGTGCGTCGGCGACGAAAGGTAGTTTTGAACGCCTGAAATTAAGAAAATATTTCTGTTATCAAAAGGTGCAGAGAATTATATTATATTTTTAGGCAGTATTAGTTGAGATTTAAATTAAAATAAATTCATAATCCTATAAATTTAAACATAATCTTCTTGAAATCAAATGCGGTTCTACGTGGATCACATGTGTTTTTAGATAAGGGAGCTACGTAATCGGAGTCAAATTATTTATTACAGAGACTTTTCCCCAACTGAAAATATTTAATTATTACCTGTTTTCATTTTCGTCTGCAACGGCGCAGGTTACGACGAGGAGGAGACAAAGTAACTCCCTCATTCTGCTGATTGGTCTAACACCATGAATCTGAAACTGAAGAAAAATATATTTTTATACATTATAATTTATTTCTGTGTAAAAAGGATACAATTTTTTCAAATATTTTTTATTTTCATCATGCCTAGCTAATAAAATAGGACCTACTTATTCTTATTCTTTATTGCACACAGATTAAAAATATACACATGAATTACATAGGTACAGGAGAAAAGTACAATGGCGTGCTTATCTCTTCAAGACATTTCTTCCAGCAGACCAAAAGAAGGAATAGAAGAAAAGTGAAGGGTACAAGATGTGCACAAACAGCTTACAACTAGAAACCTAAATAATTTACTAATAACAACTATTATTTATTTTATATAATAAGTATATCTTAAATTTATCTACTACTACTTCATATATTCATATATGGTATATAAATACTCAGCTACATAATTTTCTTTACTTAAAGAAACATTGCGGGCTGGATATTTTATCAACGTAAAATTGTCTGTGAATTTTGTACATATTAGTTGAGACAGTTGTAGTATCATGTCATTTGCACCAAAGTCGTCAAGCGAGTCAATAAGCAAGATGAGCGTCGTGTCACGTCACGCAGCGCGTAGCGTGAAGTTTCTTTGACCCCTGGTGCCGTTGTGTTTGTCAGGTTGTTTGCACGGCAGCTGGCTAAGCATGCCAACTTACTAGGACACCAGTAGCATCGTCATCAAAGGTATTGTGTACGTCATCAGAGATGTTGGCACGCTTTGTAACAAACAATTAAACATTACATACAATCACGCCTTTATCCCTTACGGGGTAAGCAGGGCATAGAACGAAATGGTGCCACGTCTGACCATTTTGAGGGTATTTTTGAGGTGAACAAGTTGACTAACCCAACTTGTGACAGGTGGTCACGCTTAAACCTAAAACTTAAAATTAAACTTAAAATTAGTTTTCCTGTCCCTTTCTGTCGCAGCCATTTATAAATTTTAAGTTTACGTTGAAGTGTGACGGTCAGAATCGCCCATAGTATCTACTTTTCTCAACATTCGCGAGTGTAATCAGTGTTCGTCTAGTATAGATTGATTGATTAAATTTGCCATTTATCAAAGAGCTTTTTTATTTCGTTAGTAAATTAGTAATGAAACGATATATGTATTGTACACACATTAAAAAATATAACTAAGTCATTACACAGGGAAATGTTTAATAGCCTGCTTATCTCTTCGAAAGATTCACCTAAGAACCTTCACCTAAGAACTTTAATAGTACTAAATGAATGGATATAAATCGTCTCCAACTACCATGGTGTCCTAGTGAGAACGCCTCGCTAGTAGAGCATCTAACTAGGACACCTGTCGTCTCTCGGGGCCGTGATGTATGTATGTATTATATCATAATTAATACGCGTGTGTGAGCCGCTTTTAACGGGCCGCCATGTAAATAACTGGTTTTTAATGGTGATAAATTTTGTTGGTAAAATTGAGATTTATTATTCGTTATTGGACAGGTATAGGTATGTTGGTATCTATATTTTTTTTTTTTCTGTTTTGATATAAATTGCAATAAAAGCTGTAAGTGAGATCCCACAGCCATGATAAGCATTGCAATGAAGTTACTCTAACATTCTAATGAAATAAATACTTTTGTGTAAGTACATTTAGTGTGTAAGTTATTCTGTATTTTTAACCACATTGTATATTTTCATTCTTAGAGGTGGACCCTATGTCTTGCGTACCTACAGACTGGCTTGATGATTGCGGCTTGTGGGATTCTGACGGAATTGTAAAATATGTAATTGAATTGTGTCCGTTTATGTAATCGCAAGGTCTGTGTAAAATTCTTTCCTTTGATACAGGTTTAGCAAGAACACAATAATAATACAGCAGCAGTATATGAACACATCTATCTACTTGTAGCTTCGTCCTGAATGTCTCACGGATCAATGCATAGCCTAAACCGATGATTAGGCTTGTTTGACGTTGGCATACGATAGGAAAAGACTTTCCGAAATTCCTATGGGGACGGTGAAAACGTGAAGTCCAAAGTTTGCGCGTATGAAGTTGTAAGCGTCCGCTAGTTTAAAAAATTATAATTATACCTATTTGCTTACCGTATCCAATCTATCAAATACAATTTAATTAAAATTTAATACATATGCAACCTCTGATCAGAGAGACTATTAGTTACAAATCTATAATGTACTATACTCAGATTATCTAACGTTGATAATGCGTAGTAAAATACCTAACAGTTTACAATATTAACTTAATGACTGAATTGACACTTGCACTGAGGTGTCATAATGCTATGCAGTCAATACCATCATAACATTCATCATTATCATAAGCAATGATATGTTGATATTCATATATAGGTACATATACACATGGTTGTCACATACACGCGGGCATCGATTGGATGCAGGCTGCTTCCGACCGGTCGGAGTGGAGGTTGTTGGGGGAGGCCTATGTCCAACAGCGGACTTCCCAGGGCTGTAAATGATGATGATGATACACATGTTTGTATTCCCCAAAATGGGTTCGTCAGAACTGCAGGATCATGAAGAAGATCTCATAGCTACATACGGGGTTCAGATGTAAAAGATCAATCACAGGTTTGCCAGCTCATCGCCTGATAAACGCCCCTGAATTTC
The DNA here is from genome assembly GCA_014607495.2 of Carposina sasakii. Taxonomy (NCBI): domain Eukaryota; kingdom Metazoa; phylum Arthropoda; class Insecta; order Lepidoptera; family Carposinidae; genus Carposina; species Carposina sasakii. The sequence continues at coordinate 6,271,572 of CP053161.1, forward strand.
TTAGTCTTACGACATGCATGGAAAGAGATGCAGCTGATGTATTCTAGTATGATTCTAGTGTAGCCCCGCATTAACACAGGACACCAATGCATATGGGCAATTATATCAATCAGAGATGGCGGTGATATATTCCAGTGAAGCCCCGCATCAGCACAGGAGACTGTCCGTACGAACATTTATATCAATATACTTATAGATTAGGTATCTTTTACTACACTTCCTTCTCTCGAATACCGTTACACCGGCACCGTGAGACACCGCCTGGGAATCCTATCGGGTAATATTGCCTATTATTGACATTGATACAATGAAGATCGATGATAATAGATAGGTACATAGTATATTGTTCTTGTGTGGAAACAACAGTTACTGAATATATTGTTTGTTTACCTTTTTTAAGCACGTCGGCCTCACGACGTAATGGGATCAGTTAACATAAAACTCGGGACCGAACTCGTTAGGGTTATTCAGTGATTTATAAGCTTTTACTTTTACCCTCAATGTGCTTAATATTTATTTGGTATTAGGAAGACCAACAGCTAAGAACATAGTAATAACAACAATATAGTGACATACAGCTAAATATAATAAGCTGAGACATATTAAACTGCGAAAAACTGCCAAGTTGTTACTCATCATTTAAATCCTATACACGATATGCTGAACTAGGATCTCCTTTATAATACTGCAGTTCTGGCTACCCCATTTCGGGATCACAGTCGTTGATGTGTACCTATATATGTATGAAAACTATTTACATAGCCTACAGTTTGCGGTGGACGCACTTGTATGAATAACTGACTCAACTATGAACAAGGCTAAACTAACTTAGTTTAATCGACGGTGGACGATCGGCTCTCAAAAATACTAGACTATCTCTCCTTAGCTTTTATATCCAAAGTTTTCTCGGAAATAACAGAATTTTAGTTTACTCATAAAGCGCCTGGGTAGTTCATACAAATGTCTTTATAAATGCAAGTATCATAAATTCGCAAATAAATATTTGAAATATACCAACACTCAATTTAACTATCAGTAAAGTTTACAGGATCTCGGAGAGTTAAACCTCGGGTTAAGTTTTATCTTTTCAAAAGTTGTTCTTGCTCTTTGACTTTATCAAAGAAAATGAGGCGCTTTATTACTTCAGTTTACTTTTAGCTCATCATAAACTTAAACACAATTTATGAAATGCACATCGCTATATAAAAATCAAAGATTTCAAAGTAATTTCATTCAATTCATTTATATGAGCATTATCCTTTTAAGTTTTTTTTTTTTGGTTATTGTATTTTTGTAAAACATAGCAACCTGCAACACAAATTCAAATTTCACATGTTGAGCCAATGAACTATTTCTCATAAAATGAACACTATTTCTCATAAAATGTAAGTTCACTGAAATATTTTTATTTTGCGATAATCCAGAATAATGAGACTATAAAAACTGGCGCTAAAAGTATTTACATTATTACGCACCATATGAAAATAAAAATATTGGGTGCATAGTTGATATCATTTTCTGGTTCAAATAAAATAAAATTTGATAGCAAAACAGTATTTTATGAAACATCAGTCAAAATTATACAATGTTTACTTTAAACATTTTTTTTTTTGTTATAGCACAGTTTTTGTTTTACTCTATAATTTGATGTGGATAGTTGCATAGAGACTGGTTGGAAACACTGGATTAACAGCCTTAACCAACATCATATCGCTACTATTGGAACATGCACTTTAAAAATGGCCGTCACATAGTCTCGTAGTGCTGTTCCTTAGTAACGAGTTCAGTCGCCTCTCTGCGCCAAAATTGCGCAATCTGTGACCGAATGCCTCGAAAAATGATTCGATAATCTGATGCTGCTACAAATTTGCGTCATTAATGTATAGTACACGAAATGCTATAGTACATCGCCAAGTATCTAAAAAGTAATATGCGCTTATTTCCTGCTCGTTTTCTTTACTGTAAAGTGTCAAGCACTAACGTGACAAAGGAAAAATTATGTTTGGGCTTACATTGTCTTTTTGTCAAATGTTATTATCTGTGCATTTTTCGAACGCAAGTTCCATTTCCATTCGTATAAAAGTCAATGACATAGTTTCAGGTTTATAAAATTGTTGGCAAGATCTAAGATATACCTTTAGGTTTTCTAACCAACCCTTTCGATCCATATCTCAACCTCCTCAATCTAATTTACAAAACATGAATACACTTTGGACGCAATCCAAGTTACGGATATTTGGAATAATATCCGACGGATATTGAAATATTACGGTACGGATGCAGATGCGGGCGGGATGTTTCGTGCATTTGGGAAATGCATTTGCGAAACAAATACAATGTTTTCATAGTAAAAGCTTCTATGATACATGGACGTCGAATTTGTTGCGAATTGAAAACCTGTTGGAGTTTTTGTGATGAAAGAGTTTTGGGAATTAAACTGTGATGAAGTTATTATTTGTTGATAGTCTGTCCATCAAAATAGTTATAACCAGGGGAAAATAAAGTATATTTTTATGCTTTTGATGCTATGTACCGGACTGGGCATGCAAAAGCGTCCATGGAGAGAAACCAAAAGGCTGTTCTATCCATGAACCACAAATAGAGCAATAAAATCCATGAAGTTTCTAATATTATGAAAGCTAGTTCTTGGAGTTGAGAGCGTTGAATTAAACTTTTGAACTTTATTAGTGTAGATTTCTGTTAAATTCTGTAAAGTTTGTATTACGTATTTATTTACCTACAAGTTTTCCTTTGAACTGGGAGGCACTATTCATGTAAATTTCATATGTTTCTTTCATCGTAGCATCTAAATAATTTTACCTACGTACTCAATTCAGAAACGTTTGAAAGTAGGTAGATGTACCAACTAAGCACTCATAATAATATTAGGTATAAAGTAAATATGACTTGTTTAAAATAGTTTTTCTTCCATCCCTCTTATGTTCTTTAAGTTGCTCGGCGATATGATTATGATAATGGCAAATGTTTATAATATTTCTCTATAACAACGCTAAGAGCTAAACGATAAAATATTTCACTTCCTCTTGTACATAACCATACACTAGATTGCATTCTATATTATTCCGTAAATTGCAAGTTCTATGACGTAAATTGTCTAACGCCCCTTTAGTAAATCGAACCTAAACCACCTAAACGAAACTTCGGGTCGATTGCTGGCATGTACCTGTAGTATTTTGCAAGCAGCGATTGATAAAAGATTCACATAAGTCCAGTTTAACAATCAACTGAGGTTGATAAAGTAAAAAAATTAAGTCAATTTTATTTCTTCGACACCAAATGGGACCAGAGCAGGAAGATGATGACCAAATGCGGATCATCAAATAAATTGAGTGTATCAACAGTCTCCGCTCACTTCCACCGGAGCAGAAAATTATATGACACTGTAAATTGATCAAAGCAATGTTTACTGCACACTAGTAGGCACTTTGTAGCAAAAGTAGACCGTTTCTTCCTCGAGAGTGTGTGTTCCTTTCAAATTAGATGGGAAGTGAAATCAGGGTACAGCGGCCTACTGCCACAGCGCACAGTCTATGCAGTTAATCAATTTGAGTTAGTAAGGCCACAGAACATAATAGCTAGTTTATCTGATACTGTATCAGATACCTAAAGTGATATAGAGAGGATGGGTGTAATGAGGGGAATATCATATTTTTTCCGAATGATTGAATAAAGTGCCTGTAAATAAACAGACTGTAACAAAAGAGGTATGTTAAGCGAAAGGCTATAAAATAGTCCACTACTAGTATAATGTTTGGAAGTTTTTATGTTATCACATTTATCGTATATAGCTTCACGAAAACTATTTTACCCATGAAAGTTTTAGCGACAGCGTTATGTACTTAAGTATTAAGAATTTAAATCACGAACACGAGCGTGTAGATTGAGTGTTCTTTATTAAAAGCTTATCCAGTAATAATGAAATAAAGGAATATTTTAGATAATAATTTCGCTAGTATGTACTTACGTAATAGTATTTCTACTATCCAAGGATTACGTTTGATGTAGTCTATGGCAGAGATGTTTATACTATCATATCCAACTTAGAAATATGTACCTAGGTTTCCTATGTTATTTCACTTTTTACTAATCTGTGGATCAATGTAATGGATTTATAATATTTCTATAGTTATTTCTTTGCTTTCCGAGCAATGAGCTAAGTGACAATTTTACTACATTAAAATCTGCACATTCCCGCAAATATTTTTGATACCGAGTGGTGCCGATTACTTACCTACTTAACCGAATTACAAACCCATGAATGGCAGCTTACTTTACATTATCCCGTAAAAAAGTTACTGCAACAATTTACCTAAACCGCACTATCTGCGATCATCATCGATAATACGATATTATCGCCCGCAACAGCATATCGATCTCGTAACGTCTGGAACTCTGGAGCGATAGGCGTAACCGGGGTTAAATAACGGAAAATTGCTTCTCACACACCCTTCCTACCCTTAACTACACCGTCCCAAGCTTATAAACGATAACATAGTGTAACTCTACACTAGTGTTACACGTGTTACCGACTGTACCCGGGGGAAACTGTATAAAAAATTAAATAACTTTCACAGGTCAGTTATAAGATTTATTTGCTTCAGGTATAAAATAATAAATTTATAATATCCGAACACTCGTAGTATACTAACATAGTATAGAAAGTTGGTTAGTCACCGGGTTCGGTATGTGATTCATAGATCAAAATTGTAATTGAATTGTTATTTTATTACCTTTCTTATTATATTAGTAATAAAGTAGCAAAGTAGGAGGGTTTTGGTGTTTTATAGGCGATGGGCTGACCACCTGTCACTACTAACCGAACTTGTACATCTGAACTATACCCTCAAAATTGGTCAGAAGTGGCACCATGTGGTTCTATCGGCCCTTGGTGCTCTGCCTACCACGTAAGGGATAAAGGCGTGATCGTATGTATGTATGTAAAGTAGCAAAAATTTTATATATTTTAAAAACGTTGATCCTGGCAACCTACACCTTTAAAACGACTTTTATAACACACTATGTCTTTTTCTGCTAAGATTAGAAGAAGCAAGATGACATTTGTACTAATTCTCGATTAAACTTAAATGTAGATTGACACATTTGCTGCGAGCAATACGTTCACTATCTCAGTCGGAGAAAAATAATATTCGGCTTACTGCTCAAGAATCCTGAAATAACTTTTTTGATTGGCATAATTCTTTGCTATCTGACTATCTGGGAAAAACCTAGTCCTCGTTTCTGTTTTTAACCGACTTCAAAAAAGGAGGAGGTTCTCAATTCGTCTGTATGTATAATTTTTTTTTTACTACCCATATGATGTCTGTCAAATCTGTTTTAGATATTCATAATGGATAGGTACCTACTAATGGAGGAGAATATTTCAAAGACTCTTAAAAATGCTTTTATCCTTATATGATTGACGAGCTATTTCCATAACTGTCTAATAAATGTGTATTTTACGAGCGGATTTTGTATCGCTATGTCAAATAGTACTTATTATTATGTTTGGGTAGCTTCCGTACCTTTAACTTTGGCAGCTTCAATCTGCCCACTGCTGGGCATATCCTTCATATTATGCCACCGATTCTGTGCTTGTCGAATTCAACGTAATGTTAGTGGTCATCGGCCCTTGGTGCTCTGCCTACCCCGTAAGGGATAAAGGCGTGATTATATGTATGTATGTATGTTAGTGGTAAAGTCAATCCACCTGTCCACACTGCTTCGTACTTTTCTTTCGATCGGAACTATTTAGTGAAATGCTTTTAATCAATTACTACAGTACTACCAACATAACTGAAATGCTATCTCAATACTACAAACTTTCCTTCCCCATGAAATCATATATTTCGCTATCAGAAAAGTTGCAACTGTGTTATCTTACATCTTCAAACAATGATGAATAAAATGAACCAATTACTCGTAGTGAAAAACTCGACATACAAAATTTCTCATCTTTCTTCTATTAAGGTTTTGAAATAATAATAAAAAGTTTGTTTTCCAGAATAAGTAACAACGTTTATTTCTAAACATTCGAAATAAAGAAAAGTCTCAGAAAGATATGATTTTTTTTAAATAACCTATAACCCATTATTATTTTGAATTGCTAAATCTTAATAAAACATAAAAATATTTCAAATCGAAAATAAATAAATGATATTTTGTAGTAGGTAGATTAATCAGTCAGCAAAAACCAGTCGTCCGAGGAACATGCCACATAGAAGGCATGTGCTGAACCTAACACCGATACCACAATATTGTGGTATAAAAAGTATGTACACAACTTCCTCATACTCTTACAGCATATTATTAGCTTAATAGTCGTGAGTAGGTACAATCCTCTTCATACCGGTCGATAGAAAACGACCGTGTGAAGTGTTTGTGCGTTAGGCGAATGCACTAAAGCAATATGCCCACAGGGCTTTAGGTACTTACGCGCAGTTTATTAGTAGCACCGACTAACCATTATATCTCTATGTAGTATACCTTCCGTAACCTACATTCACTGATTTCACTCTTTGTAGCTTTATTTTTCGCCGTAACTGTCGTTTTACTCTACTCGTATCAATGTTGTCGGTAGGATTTTGCCACTATAAGTAAATTATGTGGAGCTGCAAGCACTCGACATGTTGCACCTAGGAAGTAAATTTTTGCCCGATGCGTTTCGTTCAGTAAATACCTAAAGATTCCAGCTAAGACATAATATTGAATAAATAATAGTAAATATTCGCACGCTTCACATCACATTAACCTAGTCGCACACTAAGATCCTTAAGGTCTTGTGTCGTGGGTACAAAGCAACGGTACATAAATACATAGATAAGTATAGAAACCTTCCTGACTCGAAAACAGTTGATATGCATTATATTGATGTATGCACCTACCGGGATTCGAACCCACGACCTATGGTGTCGCAAGCAACTACACCAATCGATCGTCAAGTAGAATATACATAGAAATGGAATATGTGCCAAATTAAAAGGACAATTTACCAATATCATTCGTATTACTTACAGCATGCGCTATATCGACTTATTTAAATGAGGTATCCGTAATAGGAAGGTGGTTGTGGCATGTTACGCTTATCTGGGAGGCAAGTTCAATGTCTCTGTAACGTGGTCTAACTTGTTGTTAAACTGGCTCCGGAATATTCTAGATTGAATTACTAATTACTAGATTTATAACTGAATGCTGTCGCCATTATAGCGAAGTAATATATAACTTATGATATCTTCTTGTAAATCTTTTATTATTTATGACAATATGAAAGTGTGTATCATTTTCACCTTAAAACGTCTAAAAGAATCTGAATATTTTGTATTATTTTGTGATCTATAAAAGGAATAAATGCTTTGTACTGCATCAGGCGACAATACCAAAGTTCATTTGTACCAACGGTATTTACCTACCACAGGCAGTCTGATTACGTATCTTGCAAAAACAGCAGGAGTAATATTTCACAGCGAAAATTCGCGAACATTTGCTTTGAAATTTCAAATTCCTTTGAGATTGCTGTATAACATATGATTTTGCTATTTGATATTTTTAATATGATTGCGATCACATGCAACTACAGTCACGAGGAGAAACCAGATCCGAGAACCTAGCTCACATAGAGTAAGTACCTACATAACTGCTACTTCGAAAATCATTTATAATTTATATTTCTTTTTCTTAATATGTCCCAATAGTAATAATTGCAAATGGCAGACACAAACCGATTCCTATCTCCTAAATGTGACCGCATTTTGGTATTGAATTGAATCGACACCACAAATCGCGTACACTGTCGCAAATGCAAGCTGATGCTGCTTTAGTAGGATGCTACTAACATTTAATTTTATGTAACTCGAAAAGGGTTTCATGTTACAATTTGTTATGTCATTTAATATTTAAATCTGAAGAATTAATATTAATTTCTTTGCTTTTTCTATTTACCTACTATATCTTATTTATGCAGGTCACATGGAGCGAAAGCAACTAAGGGGCAAACGCGAGTTCATAAGTTCTCTATATTAGTGTGCTATTTTTAACTTTTCGATCAACTGTTACACTTGGTTACACTCTATATAATTATGTCCCAAGATGCATAATAATAAAATAATATAGTACCTACACCAAAAACAGGAGCTGATGGCAATAAATCCTGTTGGTTTGAAATATTTCAGCGTTTGCCACCTCAGGGAGGTACAAATTGCATCGCGTTGAGCTTACACGAGATATAGAGAAAGGTAAACGATCTAGAGATACGAAACATTGTAATAAAGTATTGCACGAAGATAAAATTATGGCAAATATATCGAATGGGAAAGTAAGAGTTTGTTTCTTTGTTTAATAGGATAAAGTTTGGTCTGCCTGCATGCTGAAGAATGAAGCTGCATGACTTTTAACCAAGAGGTTACTAAAATTTAAGTCCATATGCTTCTCCCAAACAGTATAGACTATAGAACTATCTTCTTTAGTAATTATTTTCTTCTGTCTTAGATTTTTGTAAGGACCATGTCAATTATACCAAAAAACCTATAGCGGAGCTATGTACAGAAATCCTACGAGATATTGAAGTTTCTCTAAATGTTTGGAATATGTATACATGGGCCAAAAAAAACTAGTGGCCCGGTGGGGCCGGAAGTGCTTCCCTTTTCACCACCCCTACAAACCATACCTATCAATATACAGAGTGTAACAGAAAGGGTATGTTAAGCGAATAGCTATGTAAATAGCCCACTGTAGAGAACCTATTTCCAAAATTTCAGACTCATGTTCACATTTTTATTTTTCCAGATAGTATGAAGAATTCCGAATCAACTCAGGAATGTCCATACAATCTTGAAAAATTAAAATTTTATTTCGAGTCTCAAATTTTGGAAATAGGATCTCTATAGTGGGCTATTTACATAGCTTTTCGCTTAGCATACCCTTTCTGTTACACCCTGTAGATTGAGGTGAGAAACACGAGAAATTAATTCGGCTATTACAAAGGAGATCGAGCCCTGTGGCGTGCTTTAGGGGAGGCCGACGTCCAGCAGTGGACTGCAATAGGCTGACGATGCCGACGACGATTACAAATTGGAATAAATAATACTATACGTGTACAGATAACCCAATATGCAAACCTAAAATTAGATAAATGATTCTATCCTTGATTGCTTGACTGTCCCTTTTACTCACAAATAAATACCTTAGAAATATCAGAGCTAACCTAACCGCACTTTATCTACAATATAAAATTATCTTGTCGCGGTGTTTGTTACCAGACTGCTTCGAAACAGCTGGACCGATTTTTATTAAATTTTATATGTACCTATATATTAAGTGGATCTTAAATTAGGTTGTAAACTATTTTTTTATACCCCTTCCAAGCAAAAAGCAATATCCACGGGAGCGGAGCCGTAGGCAACATCTAGTAAATAAATATAAATTTTAGAACAATATAGCCTTAGATCGATGCCACAACTAGCAATCCGCCATTATAGGTATTGTTAAATTTCTTATTGCAAATAAACAGGTGCTTTCTACCAGCGGCTCTTAGACTAGATTTATGGTACACGACCAGTCGATTACTTTTATTGACTATATATCTCACCGCTTTAAGGACAGTCCACATTGAAGCCTCTTCAAATTATATATTTATATTATGTGAACAATATTTTGCCACAACTTTTATTAACAGCAAAACGGACTTCTACGAGTAGTTCAAAAGTTCGATGCGATTATTAAGATAATTTTCGTATTTATGGTTATTATTCATGATAAGAGATAAAAAAGACCTGAGGGCTTATAAAAGTTAACATATTATACGAGTACTCGATTTCATCGATAGAGGTTAGACATCGGCGTTCGTTAAATCATGTGATTAAGTCTAACAACTATTGGCGTGAGTGTTACGACAACGAACGTCAATGCGAAACAATGTTACTTTGTCTAAGCATCCTGTGCTAGACTAAACATCCTACTTCCTACTATAATATTATAAACGCGAAAGTATGAATGGGTGGATGGATGGATGTTTGTTACTCTTTCACGTAAAAACGGCTAGAGCGATTTTATTAAAATTTGGTATGCAGTTAGCTGACATCCTGGATACGCTACATACGCTACTTTTTATCCTGGGAAAATATTTTTATCTCATATAATTTCGACATTTTGATTTTTCTGCAGTCCACGCGGACGAAGTCACGGGCGTCCACTAGTAAAAATATATGTATGTGTAGCATATGCGTTCTAGCAAGGAAATATACGACCGGTATATGTACGAGTATGTCAAACATGGGGTAAACACGACTGTATATCTTTCGTTTCATTGACAGTTTCCCGCTGTCATTTTAAATGAGCGACGTTAGTCAGAATAACATACTGATAGCTGACATCCACCTATATTTTATAGCTACTGGTACTAATAATATAGGTACCTTATTTTCCTACAGACAATAACATCGTCTGAGTGAGTTTATTTTCTACTTATATTTAACATTTATATTTATTTTGCCTTTAACCCTGCTAAAAAAATTAATAACAACTCCTAGACTACACCCAGGAAAATCATCTTATAATATCCAAATCAAGTGTCACAGAAAATTCAAGCCAAGACCACAATTTTCGTAATTTTATCCACAAATCGTTTGGCTCCAACGAAACAACATGTTTATCTCCGAAGATTTCTCCTACAAGCTCCTGGGTTATATTACGAGTCGATTACGTTTATAGTCGCTATCTCGAAGCGTTTACGGGACCTATTCCGGACTATCTACATTGACCATGAAGGAAGCATAATGTGGAGATGCGATAGTCATCAGCATTACGTATATTGCAATAGAAAGGAGCTAGCAGTGCGAGTGGGAAAATTTTGCCAAATTCCTTTGCGATTGCTGTTGCGTTATAAGAATTTTATAAGCGATCGGCGATTTGCATTGCATTCGCGAGTGCAGGAGGGCAATGGCGCACAATGACAACGTTGGCGGAACGAACACGTTTTGTTTAAGGTTTCATTTGACAACGTTTCAGACGTTTCCAACGTTGTCAAATGGAACAAAAACAAAACCTAAAACGTTCTTTTAACGTTGTCATTTTGCGCGATTCCAGGCTGCAGTCATTTGTTTTACTGCCCAAATTATAGAACATAATAATGAGGCGATGTCGGATCCATTCTTACCCCAGACCTATAGAGAACATCTTCGACATTATCCCGGTCACTGCTGCATGGCTAAGGGGCTGTGTATTGACTTATTAATCTATCTATGTGTCTTTACCTTTTTGACAGACCGCCATGCAATCAAATAATAATTAACTGCCTGATATATGCTTTCAACAAAAGTCTTCATTCGTATCAAACGACACTATTTTCTATGTACATACGTAGAACCTCTCCTTTATGCTTCATTCATTCCAGGACTATACATTGTCATAGTCAGGACCGTCAGACTTTATGTCCCGTAAAAAGATTTGATACCTCTGTTTACTCAGATAGGTTACTACTATGTTTATTGATATAAACAGTTGTAACAGCCTCTAATGTAGGTACTATGTAAGATGTTGCTTGAAGCACAGTTTGATCTAGTAGAAAAATTGGGCAATTTAAGTTTATTATATAATTAATTTTATACTCGATCCTAGAGACATTAAACTATGTCAAAGATAAGATAAAGAAATCTACTGAAAATTCATAATAGATAAATACTTACGTGTTAAACCATAGTTTTGATAAAGAACAAAACGCGAAGCTAAATAAAAGAAATGTCATCACAAAAACTATCGCAAAAACCAGCTTAAACTTATCCGGTTATTAAATCCACTTCAACTTGGTCTAGTTAAGTCAACTCGAATCTGATAAGATTTCAAAACAATACCTCCGTACACCAAATAAGATAATTGCTACCCAGAGCGAAGTCGTGTCGTGATACTAGACAAAAATACAATACGAGAAGCGAACAAAGAGCCCAAAAGTTTTTGCAATAGCAATCTCTATTGCAAAACCGAATCAAAAGTGATAGATGCATATTTCAGCCCATCTAATATTATATTATGTATGTCGCAAGTAATTGCTATCATTAGCGAATTTAACACGTTAAATTGTGTAATTTTTTTGATAGAATACTTATAATGACTAATGTATTTTTCAACAAAGATATTATTTACAGTATTTTGTTACTTAATAAATATATGAAGGTTTGATAACAAGCCATTTTAAATGAATTCATGAGAAATATGTAAGTTTGTTTGAAAATATTTTTATTTTAGCATGTAACAAAAAAAATAACTATATCGATTTACATCAGCCTTTGTAGTTGGTAGAATCAAAAGTCAAAGTCCTATAAAAATTATGAGCTAATTTACAAAATCGTGCATTAAAGAAATATTTACCATTGTTCTAGAATGAACGGCTAAATTTTGAAGATGAAGTTCTGTTTTAATTAACCTCCGCAAACAGTATAACGGTACGAAATCTGATTACTTACTCAAACAATAGACGGTTTTTAAGTAGCTTCCCTAGTCAGGGGAAAAGTTATTCCAAATATTTTTAAAAGCGCCTCTTTCACACCGGCACGCGAAATTATATTATGAAATTCAAATACAAAAATATCTCTATGTGTACTAGAGGTCTGCGAAGCGGATACAAATTACCTCTGTTAGGTATAATTAAAGTGTTCGCTACAGTCAAACAAGGAGGTAGGAAATATTGCAGAGATACCGCATGAGTTGCTCGAAAGTCCATTTTACGAGATAATCCATTCGGATTACCTCGGTCGCCAGTATTGTATTATACCTTTAATTTTTAATACAAAATTAAACTGCCTCTTATGCTTATGTAGGTCTGCATTTTGCAAAGGGATGCGAAAGGAATAATTGTGCAATTATCGCTGATTGCCTACACAATTCATATTACATAACAACAATCGCAAAGAAATTTGTCATTGCATACAAGTATAATAGTAGTATATAATAGATAGTTGTATAATTTTCGCTATCGCTTTATAAGCCGACCGGTCGCACTTGTATAAAATCTCATAAGCTATTTGACGCATATCAATTTAATAGAGGTGTAAAAGTAACGAATAAAAGCGTACCCATATGAATTCGTTACTTTGACCATGAGTACTCGTTACTATCGTATCGTTACCGAACTCGTTACTTCTGATACCGCATATGGTATAGTAACTATAGTATGTAGTATGGTCACGAGTCGAATCGACTTGAACTGTCGACGTAATATACCAAATTTGCAATGGATTTACTACATATTTAGAAAATTTTAACCACAAACTTAAATTATATTACAAAGAATAGTACAAAACAGTAAAAAACTTTGACGATTAAAAAAAAATTATAAGTACTTTGAACAAACATTATCACCGTTTTTTTAAATAATTGGTAGAACATACGATCAAAAACAAACGTATCAATACACCACTTGCGATCCGAAACAGTAGTGTATTATACGAAAAATACCCATGATACGAAACATGCGAGTAACGAGACGAATTCCTGGGTAACGTTTCGTTACTCGGTACTTGATACAGTACCCGTTACTGACGATGAGATGACGACTTTATGTTCTCTTTTGTATTTTTCGCTCCATTTTTCTTTTTTAATTGCTTAAGGTATTAAGTTGCCGGGAGAAAGTCAAAGCTTTGTGTACGTCCATTAAGCTCGGATTTCAACAGTTTTTAACCTCATACTGCTCAAAGGGTTGAAAGAGGTCATCAGTCCGACTTTGATAATATTTAGAAAAGATTTTCATAGAAATTACCGTAATTTCCGTTGTTGCCCGAAAATTACTTTGTTGTACTTACATCATAATTATCTGTGGTTGTATGATGTACCTATACATACATACTTTAGGGAGCCGATTTTCCAATGGTCTTGGCTTATCTGGAGGATAAATTTGATGCTGTCTTTTTCTAAAACTTGTTCGAAATAGATACAGCATCAACCTTATCCTTTAGATAGGCAATCTGAGACCATTGGACTAATCGGCCCTTAGATAAATAATATTAATAACTAATTTATTTCGAGAAAGCTATTAGGAAAAATTCTGACAATTGTTATTCAAAATGTTTTGCTTGGATTGTTACTAAGTATTGTGTTGTAGACAGCAAAGAATTCTTATTCTATAATGTAGGTACACAGTAAGCTTTTCACAAATAAAGTTTATAATAAGGAAAATGTACAAAGATATTATTAGGTAGTTGACAGGCAGATAATTAAATATTGTTAAACGTCTAGAAGGTTAAACAAACCTTCTAGACGTTATCCAGCTTGGTTCTCAGCTGATATAATTTGCGATCTGAAACATAAAGCTACTCTTCATCGCAAATGGAAATCATCTGGAGACCAGGCGGTAAATACAGAGAATTTTCTGAACTCAGGGCAGTTTTAAAGAAACGGGTTTCATACAGTACAGGCCAAAATTAGTAACCCACGCAGTTTCTGGCAACATACTTTAAAAACTAAAGGGGGCTTCGCGTCTCGTGTAACTTTTATGGGGAAAGAGTGTTCCGGTAAAGAGGCTGCATCAATTTCAGTGTTTTTCTTCCGAATCCACCTAAGCTCGCTATCGAGGATGCGGAATACACCAATGCTACATCCGCAAATCTTGTACATATTGACGCTATAACTAGTCCAGACTTAAAAGCGGGTATGAAGCGCCTCAAGGCAAATGCTTCGCTGGGGCCAGATAATGTTCCTGGGTATATCCTGAACGGTTGCCTACATTTATTGAAAACCCCGATTCTACACATTCTTGGCACCGCTAAATACCCGCACCAATGGAAACTAACACGAGTTACCCCGATACCCAAAACGAGTGATAAATCTGACGTGGAGCTCTATCGACCGATAGCTATACTGTCCTCGCTAGCCAAATTATTTGAAATTATTCTGCATCGACATATCTCTGCCTCACTAAAGCCTTTTTTATCTGACTCTCAGCATGGTTTTCGGATCTGTTATGTGGTGAACTTAATCTCTAAGCATTTAGATAAAGGCATGCAGGTCGATGTAGTCTATTTTGACTTTAAAAAGGCATTTGATCGCGTGGATAACGATGTGCTCCTAATCAAACTTATTTCTCGCCAAAGATGGTCTGACTATATCGACAACAGTTTGTCCGGCATGGTTGCTACGTCTCTGCTCCATATTCTGGACTCAGGGTTCAATATTGGGTCCCCTCCTATTTGGAATAATGATTAATGACCTAGAGCTGGTCCTAAAGTCAAAGTGATGCAGACGATCTAAAGTTGGTGTACGGAGTTGAACAAAAAGCTGACTGTGAACAAGAGGACATCAACTCGGTATACCAGTGGAGCCATAGTCCTTTTTAACACATCTAAGTGCTGTGTTATGACCTGGCCGCAAACACCGACCCTTGGATGGTCAGTATACTCTTGGAGTAGAACTAATTAAACGCGTCAGTTGGGAGTAGTATTCGACGACCGCCTCAGAGCACATTTTCTTCTAGCTGTTTTCGGACTCTGGGCTTTGTGATCCGAAACTGCCGAGAGTTTGGGGATCCCAGGGTTATTAAACTCGTATATACCGCCTTGGTACTCGTCTATAGTCCCTTACGCCCTTTCTAGAGAAGGTCCAGAAGGCTTTCCTAAGATTTCTCTACAATACGGGTATTACCCTTTCCTTTACCCTACAAAATTTCTACAAGGAGCCTTGGGTGTCAACTCTCTGGAAGTAAGGCGTAACCACAACCTCATGTTGACAGGCTGTCATGCTTTGCGTGGCGACTCCGATTGTCCGTTACTTGTCGAGCAACTGGTAGACTGTTTGTCCCCGATATCCCTAAGATTTGCGACCTCGCCGGCACGCGCTACTGGCCGTCCCGCCAGCGCGTACGGTAGCTCTCGCCACTTCTCCGCGCACTAACAATGCTAAATGCACTATCAGCACCAGAGTGTGATCTGTTTAAGTGCATTCTGTGAGTCGTGAGTGTCTGAGATACTGTGAGATGGTGAATGAGTGAGCATTAATGCCTATTATCTGAGCACATTATACCTATAATTGTTAAAGTTATCATGATATGTTGTGTAATGCTTTGTAATATGGTTAGTGCAAGTACGTATTTTACCCAAAACATCAGTACTGAACCAATAACTACTTATTTATCCATTTGCAAGTGTACATTTCAGATCCGTATATCATGAACCGTTATTTTAAAATTGTCTGCACTTAATTTATTCACGAATAACCGATAATGTTACAGAAGTTGACTTGACAATAAAAATAAAAGTATTGTTCTGTGTACAGTTATGCATATTTTATACAGCGTTTATAGCACAAGTCAGTCAGTTTGCTGTACAATGGCTGTATACGTTACGTTTATGGAGTAGTTTCAGGCGTTTTCTGTCCCGTTAGAGAACTAAATTTGTACCTACTTGTGAATAGAATGAAAGTATGCAGTGTGTATCTAAAGAATTATTTATTTACTATTTTAAACCATAGTAATATTGTTCTTGTATTAGTTACCCAATCGGAGAGTATTAAACAAAATCTGAAGCAAAAATTACTTTATTAATAATTTTACAAAAATTCAAAATACCCAGTCAAAGCACCATACATTTCTGGAGTATAAACATTTTCTACTTAAATAGTATAAGCTTCTTCAAAATAGATAGGTACCTATTATTTTTAGTTTTAGCCATTTTTATACTGAGATCATTCTTTGAAACATTAAAATCCAGCTGTAGGTAACAGCAGTTACTATTTTTATACAACGTGAACAAAGTCAGGACTCAGGAGTAGCTGCTGGTATAACATAAACTACTTACATTAACCCTTAGTATTAGCTTGAAGAACACATTTACAAAGCTTATTCACATTTTCTTACCTTGTTGACCCACATCACATCTGATTTCAAGAGACTGATAAATAAGAAGTACTCGTAGCATGTACATACGTAGGTATAAGATATTTATATGGATCCCGTGCCAAATTTTCCGAGTCAACATAAAATTCGGCAAAATGCACCACGTTCAACAAAATTACAGTAATTTCTAAGATAGGTAAATTATTTAGATAAATTGCTAAAGTTTATCCATTCTATTTCGATACAAGAATCTGTAGCGATTCGCAATAACAATAAAGATCTCGATAGTCGATTACACGACAATAGATAGGCACTCGATTATATAGATTAAACACTGGAGTTAAAATAAATATCGATATAAAAGCATCCAATTTAGGTCAGGCTCGTTTCGATAATAAGTTGCCAAATGGGTTTATACTGTTCAATTTTGGTTTAGCTCAAAGAGCGAGAATACATACCTGCATTTTGATCGGATTTTTTTTATATTTATAGCCATAGCAATAATATTAGGCATTATCAATCGACTCTTTTTTCAGTTAGCTTAGAACCTAAGTACTTCTGAAATGTATTATCATTGACATTCCTAATCGTGACAGTAAATCTACTGAACACGCAAAATGAAGGCTTCAAAGAAAATCTGATGACGAACTTCCGAAGAAGTTGTAGGGTATTTGTGCACATTTATTCCCTCTTATTTTGCTCCTGTTTTCGACATTTTGCTTGGTTTTCTGGAAGAAATCCCTTAAACAGATAAGCACGTTACGCCATTGTACATTTTTCCTGTATACTGAAATTATTAATAGTATTTTTTATTTATTTTACAATAATAAGAATAAGAACATTTACGCCTCTATCCATTTTACTTTTCTTCGCTCTATCCATTGTTTTTACAAGTTCTATAGTTATAAAAAGAAACCCGGCAGAGCTAACTCGAGATGGCATCAGCTACCATTTTGCAGCCAGGTACTCATTTCGGGTGACGCAGTACGCTATCTAAATTACCCACAAGCCGTGGGAATGACACCAGCACCATTATATCCCATCAACCAACCACACTCTTATACCTTCACGGTTTAAGCACATAATCGCAAACAACATTCGCTGAAACAGTTATCTGTTATTTACTTATTTTTCTTCACACCATCTCAATTTCGTATCATAATAATTAGATGGCTATGTAATTGATATGAGTTTTTTTTCTTCTTTATCCGATCGTGTAGTAAAATGTTGATTAAGCTATTGCATAGTAATGAATAGACGCATTAATAACGATTGCTTATTGCTTTCATTATCTGCTTGTATTGTTCTGATTAGGCATGCATGGTATGGAATTTCTGGTATTAGATTTAAGACATGTTGTGTTCTTTTGGATGTGAACTTGTGCAATCTTTTTTATTCCGGATAGTAGCCATTGTGTTATATTTTGATTAGTACAGAGAACCTAATTAGATGTGATTTAAATTGCCAATGTTATTTAAATCATTTTTATATACTTAAATGGGTATCATTGTTATTTATCTAGTTACGTTTTTGAGCTTTTATTAGTGGCTTCTGGTATTCTTTTATATGTATGTATAATCACACAATATCATAATAGGCCATTATAATTTAATAAAAATATTGCCAATCTATAAAAGAAACGATAGTCAGTCTAGCTTCAATTAAAGTTTTTAATTTCAGTTCACAATTTTGCAGTAAGAAAGTCCGAGCTGTTTCTGTCTACAGTCCGAACACTTATGTAAGAAGGCTATCGGGCGTTTTTTCACTAGACGACACGGCTACAACACTACCACGACCACGGCTTTTTTGCAAGCAAAAATATACTAAACTAGGGGACGCCCGCGACTTAGTCCCCGTGGGCTGCACTGTGAAAAAATAAAATGTCGAAATTATCCGGAATAAAAATATGTTCCCGAGATAAAAAAAAAGAAGCCTATGTGTTAATCCAGGGTATCAGCTAACTCTATACCAAATTTTATTAAAATCGCTTCAGCCGTTTTTCCGTAAAAGAGTAACAAACATACATCAATTCATCCATCCATATTTACAAACTTTCGCGTTTATAATATTAGTAGGATAGTATGGCTCGTTTTTCCACCAGACGACACGGCCCCTCATACGAGATGACGAAAAGCCGTCGTCGTGTCGTGGTCGTGTCGTCTAGTGGAAAACGCCTATCTGCTGCAGTCAGATATCGAAGTTGTGCATTTGCAGTGTTTTCTGCAGGCGGGTCTTACTTGCTGCAGTATTTACTCTGTGAAAGTTATCAGTAGGAAATAATTTTAGCCATGTACTCGTAAGTGTGTATATTTATAATTACATACTTATCTTCTTCTATGCTGCTCTGGGAGTGAAAAGAAAAACGTCTAATACTACAGCTGCTTCTCTTCACCCCGGGCGTACTGTACTGTACTGTAGGGACAAGAGGGTCTTGGTGTTTTGAAGTATAAAGGAAAATTTCTTCTATAACACAGATGATATCTAAAGCCTAGTTTACACGGGTTTAGAACTAAAGCAACATAACCTACATGCCTTCGCAATTTATCACTAGACACGTCCTAGCTGTTTACACAGCTAGCGAGCGACTAGTGCTCAGTAAATTATGATGGGCAAGTATACTTGAAGATCAGATTGCAGGATCGAATGCACTTGACTTGAAATAAGGTGAAAGCTACTAAGTCAGTGTAAAGTAAGTAAATAAAAATACTATTAATATAGTATAAATAATAAATCTGTTATGCTAAACCAAACGTGGTGGTAGGATCTCATTTGCTATCCTGCAGTTCAGGCTTTCCCATTTTTGGGTACACAGTCTGTATATATGAATTATATATGAAAATTATTAGTAAAGTTAACGTACGAGTTAATGTCTTTATCACGTACCCAAGAATGAACGTAGAAACTTTGAAGATGTTAAAATGAGATAAAATACATTAGACCACATTAGCCGTCACTTTAAAATGAATAAACGTTAATATACAGGGTGTAAAAAGACAACGATGTTTTTTAGTACCTCGTATTCTTTGTAACGTTACGATAATTTTCTTCTATGGAACCGACCCTGGGAAACGACAAAAAAAATTTTATGAAAAAATACTGTTATTTTATTGCAAGCAATGTATACGTTTGATGCTAAAAGTACAAATGGTATCTTTGAAAAATATATTTATTTACCGATTTCAGATGGGTTTATGTAAAAAAATTATAATATTAATGTAACTTTGGACCTCAATAGGTATCTTGGAGACCCGTGGTTTCCCAAGGGTGCTTCCATAAAAAAAATGATCGTGATGTTACATAGAATACGAGGTATTAAAAGAACAATGTTGTCTTTTTACACCCAGTATAGTTATGAATAAACCTATTTTAGTTACCGTAACATTCACATAGAAATATGGAATATAAAACAAATTGTTTAAAGTTAAAAGGACCAAAGACTCTACATTAAATCACATCAAAGCAACATCCATAAAATTTTACTCTACTAAAGAATAAATAAAAAGTTGTTTGAAATCGTATTTTATAGAGCTCTTAGTCCGCGTTCCTGTAACTAAGTTAACCGTAATAACATTTATCTTGAAAAAACTCTGTTATGCACAATTTGTCGTAAAGCCGCGCTTCAAGGAAATGGGAAAAAATCAAGGAATAAATGCAAGTCGATTACTGGAAACGCTTCGGATTCTTAATCTCAGACTTACTAAAAAATAATAATGTGGTAATTATGAATAGGGTATGTGGTTAATTTTGGTGACCATCTTCCCTTTTGTTCCTTTCGAATGCGGAATTTCCTATCAATGCTTTGATCTGCAATATTCAAGTTCATTACCTGTAGGTATAGTTAGAGTTTCCATATGACCAAACATGTAGCTATTTATTAAAATTAATCAGATTATCATTTATCTACAACAGCATACATACTATACTGCAGCTAAGCCGATGTTGTTCTTTTCGATCAACGATGATTATGAAGTTTCACACTGCACCGTGTGGTGTGTGTATGTGTGTGTGTGTGTAAGCAGTTTAACAGCAGCGAAAGACATTCAATCATTACCTCATGATGAATATGCTATAACTTTTTTATCGTAACGATCTGACGTCAAACGCAGTGCTACTAAATCAAACAATCAACAATAACAATCATTCCTCATTCTTATTCCGTAAACGTTCTCGAAGGTACTGAACATAAGTTATGAGCATCTCACTGTACCGGGTCGTCTCAATGAAATGAAATACCAATAGGAGGTCTTACAACCTCTGTCTGTAGAAGGTAGAGTCACGGTTGCATGAGTAAAGTGGGAAGGTTAGGCTATGATGGGGGGCAAAAGTTATCTATAACAAACTATTATAGATGTATTGGCGGTTACATGTATCGCAACTCCCCCATGTATCGGCTCCTTGGCCTCAGTTCGACCCTCCAGGGTGCCTTACATCCTACTAAGTCAAGAGCGAACCTGCTTAGCATAGTAATAAAGTCACTTCCATTAAAATCGTGAGGGAAAGTAAGTCTCCAAGGTACACACTTTTCTAAACAGTTATAGAGCCATCACAAACGTCAACGGGACCGTTGATTGATAAAAACAGACAATAGCCTATCCCGTTGTAAGAAAAAAACATTAAAACTCGGCATTTTTGACTAGAAAAAGGAGCTTGACCAATCATGATTCGATTATTGAGGCGGAAGGCGTTGTGGTTTCGACTGTACAAGTTCATTGCACCGCCTCTGTGTGTCAGTGTCACAACCATGACCTAGTCGACTCAAGTGTACGGACGAAACAGGTACTATGCCAAATTTGGTATGCATGGGATACATTTACATATATGGGATATAAGTTGAGCATATTGTATTGACAGTGGCTCCAAAAAGCAAGAATATAAAAATCGCATCCATATGGGATTTTATATTCTCGCTTTTTATAGACATGATTAGGTATACTAAGTAGGTACATAACATTCTTTTATTATTTAAAAGCTAATCACTTTAAGCGTAAGTTCAACGTACAATAATTACATATTGCCATTTATGAATTTCAATTTTAAAAAAATTCTTACCTAATTTGAAGTACATTGAAATAAATATTTTAATATTTAATTCAAATATTATTAGTATACTATTAACTTTATTACAGAATTAAAATAGAGATTACAAGTAATAAATTAAGTTATTCTTAAATGATAGGGTTGAAACAACAAAAATAAATGTTCAAGTATCGTCTGTGACCGACGCGGTTTTGTATCTAAATATTTCGTTATCCTTTCTTGCAGACGAAGATTCCAAATCGCTCTCTGGTTAGAAACTAGCAGTTTTAACTGTACCTAATATTAAACATAATACCTATATATTCCTGTGTTCACAATGTTGGTAAACCAGAATTGCAAGATTACAAAGAAAATCCTACAGCCACGTTTAGCATGGCTGGGCCAAGAGTAAAAAATCGACAAGTCATCAGAAGAAAGCGCCCTTAAATTCCTTAGTCAACTCTTACGACTTGCACGAAAGGAGATGCAGCTGATGTATTCTACTGTTGCCCCGCACGCGTCAGCAAAGCTAATATTCGCTGACAACCCTAGAGAATAATAATTATAGTGGTTAGTTGGCATATCTAAAATATTTTGTGCAAGTGTACTCTGTGGGAACGAGTGGACATTCCGGTTTTTATGTGTATTTAAAAAATAAGTTGTACGTTTTCAGGGTTCGTTTAAGAAATTATTGGGTTTCATCTACAATATTTAAGTATTTTGGCTAATTACTTACCATTATTTTATACTCAAAGATGTTCGCTATGTGAGTTTTCCGATTAAACTAAGTTTAGAATTAAATTAAATAACCATAATATCGTTTGCTTATTGGTAAAATATGTTAAGTGCACAAGGTCAACAATACATTTACCATGTTTTACCAGTAAGCAGACGATATGAATGAATAGGTACCCGAATCATTTTCTAACATTTAAGAGTATTTTTAATTATTAAAGGAAAGTAAGCACAAGTGATATTTTATTGACACGCACCATAAGTGATGGTTAATAGGAAAATATCTAATATTGTACCTTCACTATCTTCACGGATAAACTGTATTTTTTTTTTTTTACTTTTGTATAACCGACTTAATTAAATTTTAAGTCACAAGAGTGGTTCAACAGCATGTAAGACAATATTTATTAAGTATAGGAAAGATATTTTAAGGAACCGAAAATCATAAAGAACAACATATACATTTATCTGAGTCGGAAACAACAAAAAGTTCTACACTCAGAACATCAAGACTACAATACAAGTAGTGCCAACAACTTCGCCTATCGAGCAATTTTATTAGCCTTATTCCTACGGAACTTTCTCGTAATAAACGTTAGTTTTACAACCTCACTGTCCAAAGTTAAAAAGTGCTATGTCCCGAAACAACAATAACTTTTTTCACACAGCCCATAACAGTTTTAATGGTCTACACGCCGTTATTCTAACTTTGACCGTTCAAATGTTTGATTTGACCATGTCAACCACTAGAGACAGCCCGCGACGTTGTCAAAAAAATTTGTTGTCAAAATAAATGAGCCAAAACACAAAAAAAAATTAATTACTTATCTAGAAAACACGGGGTTTCATCTCATCCATTAAACTAAAAATAGTCAAGTATGTAGTTTCCCAAATTTTACTATGGAAAAATTAAAAAACGCAGATATACCTGTTTGCGTAAATGTGCACGATTCTTTTCAAAGGCAATTAATGCGCTTTATTTTATACTAGTGGACGCCCGCTACTTCGTGCGCGAGAACTGCAGAAAAAACAAAATGTCGAAATTATCCGGGATAAAAATATTACGAGCATAATATATTTAATTTCCGTTCCCGTAGTAACTTCAAAAAATCCTTTCCTTGTTGGACGCCTACGCCATACTGAGAGCAACCCCTCCAAGTTTCAGATCTCTAAGATTAGCATCAAGGGTACGCCCACCACTGGGCTCTACACCCTCCGCTGACCCTCAGATCTGCCGACTCATGATCACGAAACACAAACAACTACAATCGCAACGAGAAGCTAGATCCTAAGATTAGGTTGTGCGTTGATCCGTCAGCCAATCATTCAGGACAAAGCATTTTATATATATAGTGTTTAGCTATCGGGATGAAAAAATAACGTTGCCAATATGTAATTTAGAAAAGAGATGGTAAAATTCGTCATCCGAGTAATTGACCCGGTGGCTCAGTGGTGAGAGCGCTGGCACGCGGAATGCAGAGGTCGTGGGTTCGATTCCCACCCGGGTGAGGAATTTTTTCCATTTCTTTATTAATAATTTTACAAAGCATTTTACTATAGCTTTGTTTGCCGAGATTTGGCTAGTGTATAGCTATCGGGAAGAAAAAATAACGTTGCCAATATGTACCTATAGACCCGGTGGCTCAGTGGTGAGAGCGCTGGCACGCGGAATGCAGAGGTCGTGGGTTCGATTCCCACCTGTGAGGAATTTTTTCCATTTCTTTATTAATAATTTTACTAAGCATTTTACTATATGTAATACATGAAGAATCTACCTAAAGCTACAAAGTTTCTGTGGTATAAAATGAAATAAATAACTCTTCCAAAGTGCTCTAAAACACGTCTCGTCGCTTTCCACGTGCTACGTGTGTATATTTTATTTATATAAATGCTTGTGCCACAAATGCACTGAGCGGCGGTGAGCTTCTTATGCACTATGCATTTAAGCTTTTAGCCGGAAATGCTCTTCCTTTGCTATTTTTCGTGAAGAACACCTACTTTTACTTATACTTTAAAGTATACCTTTATTATATAACCTCTTATAAATAACCTCTTATAAAATACAACTATAGGTATCTACATTGCATGGAACGTGTTGAAACTATAGATAGATGGACCACGAAATTTGGTTGAAAAGAGAATGAGGTTGTAAATCAGCAACCTCAATGCTATGCTAATTTGGTATTTTTTTACCAGTTAATCGTAATTATAATCAAGTTACTGGTATCACAATAAGGACATAAGTCGCATAAATAATATGAAATTTTACCGTAAATTAAATAAAAAACAAAAGAAAATTTACTGTTTAATTTAAAATGAAGAATCAGTTGTTATTGCAGCCGCCTCCGGCCCACGTACTCTTATTCTTAGTAATAGACTCTCCCTTGAAGGCACTCAGGTGAGTGCTTAGTTTTCTTTGACATTAGCGCTTTTTTAGTTGAGAATGATTGAAGATTGAGTCACGATTAAACTGAGTGTAGGATTCCGCTTATTACTTCTTAGAAGTAACATATACACTTTTATAAAAGTGTTGATTATGATAGGAAACTTAATTACGATAGCTGGAACCTCAAAGCTCTTCAAAGCTAATAATTATAAAAAGCTCGACAGTCACAGTGTAAATAAGTCGATGAGTTCACATGCTAGTGGTAAATTTTACATAGTGACTAGACATTGGTACAGTATCTACGCAGGAATGCTCATTCAGTATTTTGTAGGTTTACGGGACCTCTTCTGGATAGAATGGTGATGAACTGCCCACCAGCGGTCGGCAAACTGGCTAGATATCTGTTGTCTATTGGCCTACACAATTAAATATAAGATTCGTTTTCTTCTGATGTCTATCCGAAGAGCAGCTATCTTATCTTGCCGCTTGGCCGCGTGGTACCGGCAGAGTAGATTTTGTAGTACGAGGTGATTAATTCCGGAAGGCAGGCAGCAGCGTCTCCCGTGTTGATAACATAGTCCAAAAATTTGACAGCGGTCACCAACCCGCCCGCCCAACGTGGTGACTACGGGCAAAACCCCCCTATAACAGTAGCCTTGTGGCGTGCACTGGGGGAGGCCTACGTCCAGCAGTGGACTGCAATCGGCTGAAGAAGAAGAAGATACGTAAATATTCTTCCAGAACAAACTTTTGAATATGCATCTGCCATAGTTCAAGTAGACCTACTTTACGATATTTACACTGTGGCTCGAGTATGTGAGGTTCTTAGAAAAGTGCCGGGTTCATATCAAAAGCTCTATCTATAGGTATAAAAATGAATTGCTATTCATTAGTCTTACTGAAGCTTGAAAATAACCAGTTTTACGGGTATTTGCAACTCGGGGGCGTTCTCTCAGGCGATGAGCTAGCAACTTGCCAGATACTTTTACAACTGAGTCCGCTATGCGAAACGTTTCTCTAGGATCTATTTTATGACCCTACAGTTCTGGCTTTCTAATTTTAGGAATAACGCCGTGTGTCCCACACAAGGCCCTATATTACCAAATGTTTATAATCAAAGATCAACAGTAAAGTTCATTGCCTAGAGGGGTAATAGAAGTTAGAGAGTGATTATATAGGGAGTCCCCTGGACTCCTTAGCTGCTAATCATTGGTTCCATTATGAAAGCGAGACGCAGGTATAAATAATGTAGAGCGACGTCTTGCTTCCACAATAGAAAAAATCCTTTTTCGATAGTTCGAGGCAACACGCCAGTTTATATCTTATCCTTATGTACTACTCGTATATAGTATTATATACATAGTATATAGTATTATAAATAATGCGAAAGTATCTCTACCTGTCTGTCTGTCGTTCTTTCACGCCAAACCTACTAAACCGATATTAATGAAATGAGTTACACAGATAGGCTAGAGCTTGAGGAAGGACATAGTCTACTTTACATCCCGGAAAATTATTTTCTACCAGAAAATTTCGACGTTTTGTTTATATATGCACTTCATGCAAACTAGGTATAATATAATATACATAAGATATAATATACGCAGTACAATCACTACAATACATATGTTTTACATGAAATCAAATTCAGGTGTGCTGCTGATTTCCCTCAGGCATTGTAATGTTAGATCAAAGGGAGGTATCGGCTTTGTAGTGGGGAACAGGAAACATGGGTTACTCGTATATATTACGAAAGCTGTCACATTTTTTTGCCCTTTATATCCACTTGCTATCAAAACCTAAGATTATTTTTCAACTGTTACACTTTTTAAGAGCATGAAGGTATTACTTTATTTTAAAAAACTTTGATAAAAGTACTCGAATTAGACAGGGTGTAACAAAAGAGGTACGTTAAGAGAAACGCTATGAAAATAGTCCACTATAAAGAACCTATGAATTACATGATGTTTTTTCCAGTTAGTATATAGAATTCCTAAACAACTCGACTCTTCAAATTTTGTGTATAGATTCTTTACAGTACGTTTTTAAATTAACTTAGTTGAAGATCTCGGATTAATAATTTAGTGCAAGTGGCCCTTTCCTGGTTTGCCCTGAAGCCTCGAAAGTATGGATCACAGAGATCTATAGAGTGGCCGTGGGGGCGTGGGCGGTGTAATTGAACTATGAACAAAATAGGCAAACATCGAAAGCAGTATGGATAGCCTAACGCGTCACACGGGAGTGTTTTTTTATAATGCGCTTGTTCAGTGGTTGTGTGCAAGAATGGTACTAAATGAAGGGGTACTTTTCAATAAGAAATAACAATTTTGTTTTCTCTTTATACCCAAATTTCATTTTATTTCGTAAAATAATTTTCACTGAGTGACATATGTAACTAACGATTGAACTAATACTTGCTCGCTATGTAGCGTGCCTTGTTGAAATCGTTGACCGAGTTGATAATTGCCTATTGAATCGGCCGCTCCCGCGCACGGCCGCTCAAGCGCTTTGATAGAGTTGTACTGTCATTTCTTGTTGTCGATACGTCAGTTGCCGCGATTATACGAGTAATAACTAATGTTAAGTAGATAATTTTGAGAGTTTAAAAAATATTATGTTTATGTAAAACAATGGTGAATTACTTATTATTATTAGTGTAACAAAGTACCTAAATTAATGTAGATGTGTGCAAAGTCATTTCTTTATTTTTGTGTTTCTTATTAATAAATATTTTTTTAAATTATAATATCGTGTTTAAAGATCAAGCATCAAGGGACAGACAGACAGATAACGGGAAGCGAGGTTGTTTTATACATAGTGATACTTAGCAATTTATGCTTTATGTATTTAAAATTAGGAAATACTATTATTACATAATTTTAGAAGTAATGGGGTACCCCAATGATTGCCTTTAATAATGTTAAAAATAGATAATAAATGACCCAATAAGTAATATGTTTTTTATTTCCATCGAACATTTACTACCGTTAATTTATTAAAGCTTCGCTAAATTGACTTTATTCTACCCTTCAGAAAAATATCTTTTATTTGTATATTTTTGATGTGATATCAAAATACAATCGAAACGAGAAGTGAAAAAGTGTGTTAAGATAAGCTAAGTAAAAACAAGTAAAATTGTATTGTGACATTAAAGCCTAATTGTTCGCGATGGCAACAACGCAAGTGCTCGATAACAAATTATCGACAGTCAATCACTAGGACGTGTGATTTGTTATGTATTTGCAATGAGGCGCGTACTTACACAGTAGATAGCATGTGTGCGCGCCAGAGAGTACCGCCTTAATTGTGAGTGTCAAATTTATATGTTGGGTGTATTTGTGTTATTATTTAGATGTCTGTAAGTGTGGCAAGCCGCTAAAGAACTAAACTAAGTGCGCTTAGCGGCCCATCTCCTGTGTTTCTGTTACATGGTATGATAATCTCGACAATTTAAATAAATAAGAAATGCCTTAACTCAGCCTCTATGTTTTCGTTGTTCCTCATCATATCTACCCCAGATTATATCCGCCCGCACATATGTGACGTGTTTAACATCAATATTCATAAGCAATGCGTAATCCGAAGTGTACAATGACCTTTAGTTTACCGTAATATGGTCTTTAGCAAAAATTCTACAGATATGTATATTGATATATCAAAATACAGAAATGTGTGTTATATTTACATTTAATATGGTGGATATTAATCCAGAAATATGTGCAATTAATACATAGTAAATTAAAAATATATTTCTCAAGTAAACTAAAAGAAAACAATGATAAATTTTACCTTAAGCCGGAAAGAAAAAAGTTGCATAAGTTGAAACCGTTGCAGGGGTCAAGAGAGTTCAAATCAGTGCAAACACTATCAGAGGTTATTAGTCAGGGTTAAAAAAACCGCAGACAGGTTCTAACATGGAGTGCAAGTTCAGAAAACTTACCGGCAATCAGTGCGCCCGCAGAAATCTTCAACTAAATCACTGGAACATACTGGCACGATACAAAAGAGAGAAAAAAGAAAAATATAGTCTCTTCAAAAAGTCTAACAGAAAAAAGGTAAGTTTCGAATTTAACTTTTAAAAATTTCGAATGCAATTCTTTTGGAATACGAGAGACGCGCGCGAGCTTCGTTCAGTAAGGGCGGCTATACACTGCGAGAGGAGGCTCAATGCGCCGACCGCGGGGCCCCCACCGGCTATCTTTGGGTTACTGCTGCCTCCCTTGAGAGAGGACCGATTTATCACAACGTATCTGTGTGAGCTCCCTGACGATCCAGCCTCGACTCAAGACTTGACGTGGAACGATTTTTCTTATAAAAATCCCAGTTTGCGAGTAAATTGTACAGATTGACCGCACTGTTAAAATGTGAGGTCGCTTTGACAAATTATGAACGAAAATCGGTCAAGCCTGTGTTGGGCCATGCGCTATATAGAGTTCCGTATTTGTCCCTTACTTTTCTTTAAAATAAAATGGCGGTTTTAAGGTGGACGAACAAAATGTAAAATATGGAAAAAGCCTACACAAACTATATTTTTTTAACAAGCCCAGCGGTAACAGTTTTCATGGGATAACATGCAAATTGTTGACAAAAAATATTCTCTTACCTTTTAACTATGGTCACACGGACATTAAAAAACTAAGGTCTCCGAGTATTATGCCTTAAAATCTAAGGGCTATTTATTTACTGCGATACCCTAAAAAGGGGCCGACCTCTGACCTGTTCTACTGAACTCGAGCTGTAGTTATTTGTTCCTCTTTATACAGAGTACGTTTCATTTTATCTTTTTAATTGCCATAAATTGAACTTGCCAAGGATGGAAAATTATTTAATCGAATACACTAAAACAAATATTGGTAAAATCAAGAATGCTAGCAGTTATTATTTGTTATTTACGGTACTGATTTACAAAGGTTTCGGTGTACATAAAATCTATAAACATATTATCAATTACAACACTCGAACATTTCGTACAATTTAATTTTATTTATGTATCAAGCATGATTTAATACATAATTATATCTTCTACATAGGTATAAATATAAACTTCGATAAGTTTTATAGCATATACTCGTACCTATCTATACCTACCTCATGACCTACATAAATTCCAAAGTTACCAAAAATTATCAATGTTCAAATTGTTTTCCCTAAAATTTACATTTAGTTTTCCAACCACGTACCAACTTATTAGATTGATCTCTTCATCGGATCGTACAGTGTATAGCTCCCTAGAGTATAGTTCCGGGTAAATTTGTTAGCGGCTACTAAGTACATAAAAGTGACGAATTTTCCAATTTGCAAGTGATTAAAAAGGCCGCGGGCCTCACTAGAATACATCAGCTGCAACTCCTCTCTTTCAATGAGCTAGCAACTTATATAATGTTCTAGTTCCCCTTTTCGATAACATAGCCGTGTGCTTGTTACCGACTAATAAAAATCCATCATTGCCGTAGGACTCTTGACACTCAGGCCTTTACAAATAAAATGCCACACAAGATTCGTCTCTTCCTAAACATTTCGTAGATAAGACGGTAGTAGGTAGGTAGTACTAAAACACAAAACGTCAGACGAAATTATCGGAAAATTTCTTTTTCCTTTCCCACAAGGCGAGTACTTAGATACTTTACACTTTCCTCGAGACCTCTTTACCGAATGGACAAACACATCAATGAATATAAAACCTAAACGTCCTATTGTAATATTAAAATGCGTTCAATGAAAGTAAATTTCTCTTACATTCGGTTTGAATGTGGCATAATGACGTATACATTTGTATGGTGAGCGCGCTCCCTACGGTCCGTCCATTCAATATACAATGTACATAGTTTTCACGGAAACTCATGAAATTACGTTTTTATTTAGATAGATACGCTGTACAATATTTTAGTGTCAAAAATGTATCTTGCAAAGGCTTTTCCGATAGTTCGTCTTTTGTTCGTTTGGAAAGTTTCAAACGGTTAGGAATCAGCCCCAGTATCGGCTATCTACCTATATTTTGATGGTTCATAGTGATGATTACTTAATGTTTAAGAAATGGAAGTGGCATGTATGTGTGTTTTGCCAAATTTGCTTCAGACATTAATGCCACTTCCATTTCTATGACAAATCAATGTACCTACCAATACGAGGAATGATGCGCGTGCATAATAATTAGTAAAATATTTTAACTTATAAATTTGTGATAAAGATTATTGTACGTTCATTGCCGTGAGAATTGTACTATAGGTGAATACTTATTCTTAATTGTTAGCTCGTTACTACAGAATTCTTAATATTTGCCGCTAATTAATGAAGAAAATTAAAATATGTCGTAAAGACTAAGTTACCACCTACACTATTATCTGCTTTGTTAACTAGTGTTTTAAAGGCCGATTTTTTAATGGTCAGATAGTCATCTAAAGTAAAGTTGGTATTGTCTCTATCTTGATCAGGTTTAAAGAAAGACGTCATCAACTTTATCCATCAGATAGGCTATCTGACTTTGCAAAAATTGCCCCTAAAACTGTCATCCAGCCTATTGCCACGAGTTTCTGTCCGTCCTACAATGCTTGATTGTGTAGAAGTGACAGAGTACGTAAATATGCCGGGAAATGTAGCGTCATGGTGGGTAATGACGGAATTGAGTGCAAGGGTTTGCCAATGAAGGTAGCACAGAGTGGGGATGGTAATAATGGCAAATAGTTTTAGTATTGCGCGGAGATGAGAAGGTGGAAGACTATGGTGGGGGACAAATGATTGCTAGTAAATTGGTTCATCATTATCACTTTTACATAGACCCTCTGGTTGGGCTATGTTGGTATCCTTTGTTCATCTATCTTCTCATTGCTAATTCAATCATACAGTGAAAACCCGAGCATAGCCTTCTCTATTACTTGCTATGTACGTAGGTTGTAGTATCCAGGCGAATTGCAATGAGCTATTTTCTGACAACTATTAAAAGTAAGGAAACAATTTACAAATCGCCTGGATAGACGGCGTGAGCGACTCTCCTACCCATCCCCTGATTACCTAATTTGCAATAGCAAAGCCAAAGCAATGCGATAGCGAAAATTGTACAATATTCGCCATGAACCTGTCAATGTTCCTTTGAAATTCATTTTACGTAATACGAATTTGACAAGCAATCAGCGATTTTTGTACAATTTTCGCTATCGCTTTGCTTTTGCTATATAGTTAGGTAATAAGAGGGCCGAAATTCTGTATGTATTTTTGACAGTAATTTTAACTTGTCAGAAAATCCCATACGGTATGTAGTACTCAGATGTCTGCATTGATTATCGCTTCTCCTCTTTGTCCTTTCTTCAAGGGTTTGTCAGAAGCTGAAGTGCAGAGGATTTGGCGTATTAAAGGGTCTTTTTGTTGAAGAATCGTCAATATTATTGTATGATATAAGAAGTTGCAACAAGTTTGCTATTTCTCATACTGTCAGTGTGCGTCGTACCTTATTTCCGTGTTCTTAGGTTGCCCTAATATTATCAGTGGTATGTCGCATATTGTCTGTGAGGAGACACTTACTCGAGATGTTTGATAACTAACAATGTTTTCCATGGTTAAAGGAGGATTATTGTTTAAGTGTAAGAATCAAATTAATCATACACACCACAACTTTGATGGTTTTATTGCTTTGATGTG
The DNA here is from genome assembly GCA_014607495.2 of Carposina sasakii. NCBI lineage: Eukaryota > Metazoa > Arthropoda > Insecta > Lepidoptera > Carposinidae > Carposina > Carposina sasakii. Next base: position 6,304,169 of record CP053161.1, read on the forward strand.
GATTAAGATTTTGTCAATATCTCATGGTATAATAATAATACTAGTTGATCTTAATACACTTATGATAACCGCACTTTCATACATGCTCCATGATTGTTGTTTAGTTTACTTATGATATCTAAAACTATTGTAATAAAACATTATATGGAATGATTGCGTTTATGTCTTTCACATGCGACTGTAATAATAATTGTATTTGCATATAGTTCTAGTATTGTAAAGATATTTTTTAAGAGCAGACTATAAATTTTCTGATCTACATGAATAAACATCTCTAAATTATTCTAGGGATCTAGCAGATAAATCATCCTACACAGACACATCATCAAGCGGTGAGTTCATATCTAGTTAGATGATGCCTGATGGCCACGGAATTTAGAACACAAGAGGGACCTTATCAATTCGCTACTGCGACCTTCAGACGTTGCGGACTTTATAGGCCATTATACGATAGCAATGCCGCGAGAATGCCGCTTGGTGCCGGCAGAGTAGAATTTGTACCACCCCTGCCGGTATCGTACGAGGCGATTAAGGGTTTCCGGGAGGTGGGCAGCAGCGCCTCCCGTACTGACAATATACTCCAAAAATCACACTGCGGTCACCAACCCGCCTGCCCAGCGTTGTGACTATGGACAAAACCCCTCTGTGGCAATAGCCTTGTGGCGATCCCTGTGGGAGGCCTACGTCCAGCACTGGACTGCAATAGGCTGAAGAAGAAGATACGATAGCAAGGACAGTTATTATAAAATTGGGTAGTTAGTTGTTAAATTACCAAAAATTCTTAAACTGCAAAAAATGGCAGAGATTTTCGATAAGAATCGCACATCACGTGACATCTCCGTTATTTTGTTAGTTTAGGAGTCTGCCAGACCAAAATGCGTTTCCCCAAATAGTTCCTTTGAACGATGGCGCTAGTTTCACTGTGTATGACTACATTATCTATGTAACTGCATATAAAAAAAGTTAGTTCCGAATCCGAACACGGGAGTTATTCTATGAAACGGACTCTACGTTGTCGATGCACGTCACGTCAATCGACAAATGTATGCAGATGGCGTTGGCTCTGCACCTCCTGTAATTTGCTGATTTATTACAGCCAGCTCTTGTACTAGTATTGTTCGCGCACTTTTGTTGCAGTGAATATTATCATAGTTATATCTATCCATCTCATCATCATATTCCTGCCTTTATCCCATTATTTATGGAGCCGTGTGCTCAATATAGTCTCTTTCAAAACTCACATTGCCACAGATTTAGCATTTGCTTTACTATCCACCCATTTATTTATGCATCTATGGTGTGATATTATGGTGCAAAAGCCTGTTTACCTGTAAGCCTAGCATGACCTGCGAAAAACGATATGAATAACCGATTTATCGACATTTAGCCTGTCAACATACGATAAATATAGCCGGCATGTTGAATTTTGTAGAGACGATACAATCGTACGATACGATATCCACGATGCGTGGTCATGCTAGGGTGGCTGAAATGGCAATATAATAAAGCAGATTTTTCGAAAAAAAAGGTAAAAGATCACATTAACTGCAGGATAATAAAAAATGCATTTCTTGCAACTAAAAACACAGCAATTTTGTTTTACCAAACATATGGTATTTGTTCGGTATTTGTCTGACTACTCGTACCCTCGTACATAATATGCAGAGACATACAATTACTGTACTTACTAAAATAGAGTAGTCAGAACTGCTGGATCGTAAAGGAGATCCCACAGCCACGTTCAGCATTGAGAGTACAGTAAATGATCAGTGACTAGAAATTATTTTCAACGTCCCAAAAAAACAAAGAAAATAATAGAAAACAAAGTTAGCCACCTGTATCTATTTCTATACGTGCAATTGAATATTCAAGTAGGAAGCAAAAAACTTTATCCGAACTAGAAAATACACTTCGAACATACTACATTCGATACCTCTCACTGACGTGAATTATAAATTAGTCCAATTATTTCGCTCTTTTCTACTCTGAGAGCGCTTTTTAATTTGCATTGTGACATTCATTATAACTGGCACTGGGAAATCTTACAAATTGGTATAAATTTCATGCTTTTAAACATTTACCATTTTATTTGTTACCTTATGTTGTACCTATCTGTACCCTAAAGGCAGCAGAAGGCTTTACCAGGTGAAACTAATAAACTATAGCTTGATAGTAAATAGTATGCGCGCTCTATACCTAACTAATGTTTATTAATAGTCGTCTACAGCATATTGCAGTCCACTGCTGGGCATAGGTTTCCTCCAGGTCATGCCACATAGTAAACGTTTTGCCCATAGTAAATAATAATTATAGAGCGTTAACAATATTATGAAAACCAGGAAAAATGATACAATCTTCAATAACACGCGATGTCGAGCCTCAAATTTTAGGAATATGTTCTTAATATTTTCATAACATTAATATAACTGATGGCCGATGGAGTCGGAAAGTTCTAGAGTGGATACCACGTATCGGCAAGCGTAGCGTGGAAAGGCCACCCGCGAGGTGGACGGACGACCTGGCCAAGTTCGCGGGCGTCGTTTGGATGCAGGCTGCTTCCGACCGGTCGGAGTGGAGGTTGTTGGGGGAGGCCTATGTCCAACAGTTGACTTCTCAGGACTGTAAATGATGATGATGAATATACTGCTTGACATACCTCTTTTGTTACACCCTATATAGGGTGTAAATGACAGCCAGGCAAATACTGAAATGCTCAACAAGTACCATTGACTTATACGACTGTGTTATTACTCACAGGAAATGCATTTTTAATTTGATTATCCGAAATGTTTACTTTCCGCACAAATAGTATCGGGCGATCCTGTAACTAGTTATATGGGCTTATTGGTTATTGTGTGATACATTGCTGTTGTAGATCACTTGTGACTCTACATTAGGGTTGATCAGTTATTTAAACATTTTTGAGAGTAACTTTTTTTATCATCTATTGGTAAAAAAAATATTTTTAAGCCATTATTTAAGGCATGATTAAATGAACTACACAATAAAAATGTCGGAAACTTTTGGAATTTTCCTGCGAAAATTTTCAATGGTTTTCGCTTCAGAATCATGGCCTGAAGTCAGCATATCAGTATGACAGCCAGGCACCCTGTATACGTGGCGTAAGTTCAGTATTCCTTGTTCATTCTCACGCGGGTCACGTGACTTCGCGAATGTATGCAGATTGTTTGAATGTCTGCTCTACTTCGTCTGAGCTGATTTATTACTGCCTGCTCCCGGACCACCGGTGTAAAGTATGCAAGCGGGTAGAAAAATGCGTTCTAATCAATATTAATGAGGTATATAAAAACCGCTGGCTCCTGTAGGTACTATCAACCTCGGGTATATGAAAAAAATGCTTTTTGCAGATATCTAGATATGTACTATTATTTCTTATATATAGGTATGTTTTTCCCGTAACGATGTTTGTGCAAGAAAAGACTTTTCACCCAGTTTCACTCAAATTTGAAATTAATACTAAATTCATCAGATAGCTGTTTTGTGGTAAAAGGGGCAACAAAGTTTACGCAGCAGAAGTTGCTGGCAAAAGTCTAGTGCAGTGGTTTCCAAAGTTGTCCAGGTCTACGTTGGCATGAAAAAAGGGGATTCACAGTTAATTTGTAGGTATGTGGTGTAGGCCTGTAGGGGGTCCACCAGAAACAGTTGGGTTAGTAGTCGATTCGCACGAAATTTGTTCGCACGAACGTGCCAATCGACCCCTTTCTAAAATAATATGATTTTTTTAGTAGGCGTTTCGCCCGAATGTATTGTAAACTACATTATATAGGTAATACTACATAGATTACAATACATTCGGGCGACACGCCTACTAAAATAATATAATTTTTAAAGGGGTCGTCTGGCACTCGACTACTTCGCCAAACAGTTAACTTTTGAAAGGGGTCTATGAGGAAAAAAGTTTGGGAATCCCTGGTCTAGTGCCTATATGTATAGGTATAAACTGCCTTACGGACAATTTGAATACGAGAGATCAAAAATAATCTCGCATTTTATTATTCCTAATTTGAAATTTTGTATGAAAACAATTGAAGATTAAATCTGAGATATGCAAAAAATCTCTCAAATTTAGTTATAGAAATTGGCTGTTAAGCACCCACAGAAAGGTGCATCCAATCCAATATCACGGAGTTTTCTAAACAGCAGCGCCCTGTAACTCATTGTCCAGGCAAATCACGTCGCGCGTAAATGTATGCAAATTGTCTTCTGCGATTTATTACTCCGAGCTCCCGTACTCTTGCAGAACAACTTCGTTTACTTCGTTAAAGAGGGATAATTTGCATTTTACCTTTGCCTGTAGTCGGGGAGCTTCAGTACTCCCATTATTAATTAGGCACAAAAACAACAGCAAAATTGTCGGCTCTGTGCGCTGTGAATAACAATCGGTTTTTTGATGTGATTCGTTTTTGCTTCGCTTATTTTACTTTCTGATGGCTTAGATAATGTACCAATTTTACAAGTGATAGTTTAGTTCGCAAAGTTATCGAAATTGTCCTTCAAGCTGCCATTTTAGCGTGTTCGCTAAATGACATGGTGTAGTCTTAACTACTATTGGAGGAAATTATTCGATATTTATGCGAACTTCTCTGTACCTCGTAAAGTGTTACAAACTTACACCTCTGGCAAGTATAACTAGTGTCACTTTTATTTTTAACCGACTTCAAAAAGAGAGGTTATCAATTCGTCTGTATGTTTTTTATTTTTATTTTTATTTTTTATGTGTGTTACCTCAGAACTCCGTCATTTATGAACCGATTTCAATTTTTTTTTTATAGTTGGTCATGGTATACTTCCAGGTTGGTCCCATATTCACCATATCAGGATCTGATGATGGGATCTTGGAGAAATCGAGGGCAATCCTCGAATATTGTAGGCACATGTAGTCTGTTTTTATACTTTTACTGAGCGTTTTGATCACCTACATATAAAACATAACATCTGATGATGGAATCTCTAAGGAATCTAGGGATATCCTCAAATATAAAAGGCACGAGTAGTCCGTTTTTAGATTTTTATAGAGAATTTTGGTCAGCTACACATAATATAAAGGAAACGAGGGTCTGATGATGGAGCCGCCGAAAAACAGATAGTGGAACTTTTTAGTAACAAAATCCCCCTATGGCAGGGGGAGGCCTACGTCCAGTAATGGACTGCAATAGGCTTATGAAGATGAAGATAATTGTGTTAAGTCATTAAATTATATGTTGCGTTAAGCCGTGTCCGAAGTAAGATGATTATAGAGGAAGAGGTAGACATGAGAATAACGAGATGACGGATAATAGGGATGAATGAAAAAAGAGTACCTATATATTGCACCGACCCCAAATGATTGGGAACAGGGCAGGAAGAAGGAGTGTAATTATATGTTGCTTAAATAAGTGTGTACATGGCTGTTGTGCTGCCAAATCTCTTATATTCCTCCGAGGCGTGGTGCATGTACCGTCGCCACATACGCACTCTGGATCGATTACACCTCAAGTGTCTCCGATCCATCATGAGAATCAGATTGTCCAACCGAGTGCGTAATACCGAAGTATTGCGAAGAGCCAATGTAAGTGCCATTGAGGCCTACTTAATGCGTCGGCAGCTTCGGTGGTGCGGTCATGTGTCTCGTATGGCGGAGGAGAGATTGGCTAAGAGCATCTTCTTTTCTAAACTAGAGGAGGGCAAGCGGAAACGCGGCGGGCAACTCCTCAGATACAAAGATGTTCAGAAAAGAGATGAAGAGATGCAATATAGATCCATCTAAATGGGAAGTTTTGTCAGCACAACGACCAGAGTGGCGCAGGACGGTGATAAAGCAAGTACACGAGTTCGAGGAGCAGCGTCAAGCTGACCTTGACGCTAAACGTGATGAACTAAAGACTCGTCCTCCTGCTGCCATTATCTATAATACAATAATGGCGCACTAACCTGTCCTCTGTGTGCGCGGGCGTTCAGGGCGAAGATTGGCTATGTAAATGTAAGCCATCACCGAGCGCATGAACGCCAACTTAGTAATATCTAGGAGTAGAAGTGGTCGCCATGACCGAAATTGGTCGGAGGTCATCATTATCATCATAATCATCATATTGTCAGACGTAAAGTTTCGAAGCCTAGTCCTTTTTCTCTTTTGTCATGTGGCCTATTTTATATAAAAGTTATATAAATCTGACAATATTATGCCTCCTAAACTTCGTACACGGCTTAACGCAATATATATTTGCCCTTTAGTTAAATTTTACTTTAGTAAGCTCGAGTTTTGGGAGGAAGTCGGTTTTTCGTTTTAAAAAAATTATAGTTTATTCTAATGAAACTTAAAAGATAAATAAGTACATAATATCGATAATAATAAAACGCGTTCTAATCAACGAAAACTGCTAATAAAGATTAGTAATAAATGTACGGGAAACATAAAATTACCGGCATTTGTTAAAATAGTTTCCAGCAATTTCACATTTGACTATAAATGTCGCTAGTCTCCATTTATTTATGTATGCTTTTGAGATCTCCACAAAAATAGATTTATTTGAGTTTCTACTGAGAGTCTACTATTAAGTAGCAAAGATTTGGCAAACTTGACTACATGTAAAGAAAAATATCATTTCAAACATAAAAAACACACATTTTGAACCTTACAATAACATCATGTCAAGGCACGTTCACACTATAAAATAAACTTTTACGTACTACACGAACAAACACGAAATACGTAACTTCACACACTCGGATTATATGAGAATGGGTGAAGAAGTGTACTTCAGTGGTAGGTTTACTGTACCGGTTATAATTAAGAAAAGACAAGGCGTGTTAATTACCTTTTACACTTATAATAGGACTTGGATGGCGCAGACGAGGTATTTTTGGACTTTTTCGATTGTTGGAATATCAACAATACAGGTGTTTTTTGTGGCCACCATTAACAAAGGGTACATACTCTACAGGTGTTTTTTTGTGGCCACCTTTAACGAAGGGTATGTACTCTACACATGAAATAAAGTAAGTTTATGCCAAAAAAAATGCTGGGAAAAAAATTTTTTTTTGAAAAAAAAATTTAAATTCCTTGGTCGTGCGAAATTTATAGTGTCTAGTGTTTATGTTTGTTTTTTTATAGACAGATATTAATTATTTTTCGTGAAAAAATCCTGCTACGCGCGTCTATGTGCATTTATGCAGAAAAACGCAGTCTATTAACTCAACTTTGGACCCTAATATTTTGGAAACCAGACACTTCCCAGGTATGCTTCCATGGAGAAAAATGATCGTGATGATGAGGAGATTCCGTAGTTTTCGGGAACGTTGACGACCAAAAATCATCCTGTATACATCAAATAAAGTAAGTTTATGGCAAAAAATATGCTGGGAATTTTTTTTTTAATTTTTTTATTACTTGATCGGGCGAAATTTATAGTGTCTAGTGTTTCTGTTAGTTTTTTTATAGACAGATATTAGTTATTTCTCGTGAAAAAATCTTGCTACGCGCGTCTATGTGCATTTATGCAGAAAAACGCAGTCTATTTACTCAACTTTGGACCCTAATATTTTGGAAACCAGACACTTCCCAGGTATGCTTCCATGGAGAAAAATGATCGTGATGATGAGGAAATTCCGTAGTTTTCGGGAACGTTGACGACCAAAAATCAACCTGTATAGAATCACCTATTTAGAGCGGCAAGAATATCATAGGAGTAACTGATTTTATACTTGACCAACCTGTCATACAGAGCCTTAACAACGTTATTATATCGCGTTGTATTGCATTGCATTAGTAGAAACACTGAAAATACGCGACGTTACAGCATAAGACTGTAAATACGCTCTCTGTTTGATGAGGCCTTAAATGTGCAAGCGCAGCTTATCTTGCTGCCTAGCTTTACAGAGCTTTGCAAAACATCCTACTTATATTATAAACGCGAAAGTTTGAAAGTATGGATAGATGGATGTTTGTTACTCTTTTACGTAAAAACGGATGGAGCGATTCTAATAAAATTTGGTATGGAATTAGCTGACACCCTGAATTAACACATAGGCTTTTTATCTCGGGAAAATATTTTTATTCCGGATAATTCGACATTTTGTTTTTTCTGCAGTCCACGCGGACGGAGTCGCGGCCACTAGTAGCTTACAAAATGGTCTATTCCACCTTTGATCACCCAGGATATAGAATTTGTAACCATACTGATAACTCCTCCTCAATTTTATCTACATAGATTACAGTAGGTAACAATCTGTAGTTTGTTAAAAGTTAAATGAAGAAATGTTATGTATTCTTTTATAGAAATAACTAGCTGTTTCCCGCGACTCCGTCCGCGAGGACTGCAGAAAAAAACAAAATGTCGAAATTATCCGGGATAAATTTACGGAATAAAATACAATTTAATAATAAATAAATAAAAAGTAGCCTATGTGTCAAATTATAATCCAGGGTATCAGCTAACTCTATACCAAATTTTATTGAAATCGCTCCAGCCGTTCAAACATGAAGAAGTAACAAACATGTACTCTCACAAACTTTCACCTTTATAAAATTAGTGTTATTACTGACCGCTATATTTTCGGGAATAAACACTAGCCTATTTCTTCTCTCTAACATTATATCCTGCTTTACGTAATAACGTAGAAAAGCTCTTCAAAGTCCCTTCATTAATTGCATTCGCTGTGTCCCTAACCTAATAATAATAGTAAGAATAAGTTTGCAGAACAAAATGAGTTCACGTAACATAGTGGCTATTACAGGACAATATTCTCTCGCGTCTATTCCTACATCTTTGAGGGAAAATGTGTCTAATATGAAATGTAATACGAAGGGACATAACTTCGTCCGTTACATTGCTAAAGTGTGGTGGATGAGCGAAGTGAGTCGCAACTAAGTTAAGAGTGCCATAGTGGGTGTAAGTGACCTACTTTATGTTATTAGAAGCGTGAGGCGGAAAATATTGTGGTGAGCGAATACGTATTTATCTTCTAGTGTAAACAGGCTGTGTACTGACAAAGTTTTTGCGAACTGATACTGTAATTTCTTTTAAATAATTGATACTTATTTATATAATGTTCTGTACATAAATAAACATTATGTACAAATATCACTGCGGTCACCAACCCGCCTGCCCAGCGTGGTGACTATGGGCAAAACCCCCTATGGCAGTAGCTTGTGGTGTACCCTGGAGGATGCCTACGTCCAGCAGTGGACTGCTGATGTGTATGTGTGTGTGTACGTGTGTTAGCCCTTATTGGGTATATTGTGAGAAAAACTGTTCAAAAGTTGAAATACGGCAGTATAGAGACACTCTAGTTCTTTTATCTATGTTTAGTTGTAAAATACGGATATGCACTAAGCCCTGTGTGGACTTCGAGGGTGCGATACATAAAATAAGATTTAGTAAGGGACTAGATTAATGTGTTATGAAGTTTATGAATATATCTTTGTTTCCAGTGAGAGATATTCGCTTCTTGACAAAATTGACACGAATTACCATTTAAATGATGTTCCTGAGAAAACGTTCCTCGCAAACAATTATACAAATATTTCTGGTTCATTACGAGTACAATTAAAATAAAATAAGTTTCTTAAAGTTATCAAAAACTATTTTCTCACAATTCTAAGTGTAATTTAGACAATACCCAAATAAGGCAAAACCAAGAACTGAGGAATCTCAGCGGGCGGTAACTCGAGATTTGTTTATTTTATTTTGGCTTCACCGCGAAACTATAGCACCTAGTTGTTATAGTATAAAAATAAATGTAAGTATTCGTATTGTGTAGGTACTTACTTCAATATTGTAAGAGTTGCTATAGGTACACGGTATTCCCTAGGATACCTATACTCGTACATTCCCTAAAAAACCTACTATCCAGTAGGCCTCCCCAATTAAAACCCACATTTTTTATAATGCTACAGAAGTATAACTCTTTGTAATATATGTATGTTAGTCTATGTATCACCAAGTAATATCATCATCATCATCAGCCTATTGCAGTCCACTGCTGGACGTAGGCCTCCCACAGGGCACGCCACAAGACTACCATGTGGGGTATTTGCCCATAGTCACCACGCTGGGCAGGCGGGTTGGTGACCGCAGTTTGATATATATAATGTTATGCTATTGTTATAGAACCATTGGTCTGATTCTGTCTCGTTAAAACAGGGCAATACAAAATGTCTTGGGTTTAAAAATCCATCATCTTATTTCAAGCATCTTAGCTTCTTTTATTTAATCTCATTCTTTTTAGTGCAGCTATCGTATAAAACAAATACCGATATGTAAAAACTAAGTGAGATTTAACCCAGCATACAAGAGTAACAAAAACTTTGACACAATCATTATACCGTTTTTCTCATACTATTCTGAAACTTAACCGCAGTATTTACGGGATCCGCCGTCAGGGGTCGCGATTGTGCCGGCCATCGCTTTTTCTGCCACAACAATAACTGAACTACCGTTGTCGACACGCTTCAATCGCTTAAAGGGACTAGAAAAACTATGTTACGCTGCAATGCATTTCGATGATAGCTTGCTTTATTTATAGCCATCTTTTCGTTACTGGCTCTGATATCCGCTACTGCTTTGTTTATGTTCGGGATAACCCACTGTGGAAAAAGTTATAAGCGTTCCTATTCAGGGAGTCGATATTGATGGATCTTTGGCACAGTTTCATTAAAATCAGCTCTGCTATAACGAAGTACATCCATACATAAAATCACGTGTTTTCCAGTAGGAACAAGTAGATATCAAAATGTTCCATCTGCCACCACGCAAGTAGCAATAAAACTGTAATAATATTCGGTTAGACCCACTCCAAATAATTATACAAAAGCAGGGAAATTTTGAAGAGAATAGGTACAGGTTTAGGTAATATAATTAAAACGTTATTGACTCAAATCCAGTCCAAATACAATGGTTTCAGAAATTAATTTCGTACCATGATGTCGCAATTTTGAGAACAATATAATTCATATCAAATACGTTTCACTAAGTGATTTTCATGGAAATTTAATTTTGGGATATCTCAGTGGATTATTACATGTAATTTCGTGAGGACGATGTGCTAAGTAATTTGTTCTATTGATTGAGTAGTTGCTTGTAATATTGGTTTAAATATTCATATTGGTGGTATAAAGTTTAATGTCAATGTTTGCACCTAACGAGATCTGAACCTATTCCATTCTACGAGTATATATGGTGAATATAGATGCTATATTCCGAATTTTGTAAATGATAATTGAATTGGAGGAGAATCGCGCTATTGTTGAACGTATTTACTAAAGCTAAACCTTAACCATAGAAACGTTGTCAAATAGCCAAACCAATACGAAATTGACAGCGTTTTTATGGTAAATGGTATAGTAAATGGTTTAGCTTTAGTAAATACGTTCAACAATAGCGCGATTGCCCTCCAGTATAGGTATAATTTTCGTTATCTCTTTTTCGATTCTTTTTCCTTCAGTAAATCTAGCTTGGAAAATATAAGTCCTGTACTCCACAATATTATTGGTATTCAGGGAAAAATTATGAACATAACCCACTTTAACGAACCTATCCACATTTAAAACTGAAAATTACATGTTTATTTTACAAGATAGGATTAGGAAATTCCTAAACAACTCAGGAATATTCATACGTACACCTTCTATTACACCCTCTATTCGTGGATTTGTAAAAAATCTGCTCTACATAAATTCACACCGCGCCAACTTTGGAGTACTGAACAAGATTTCCTTTCTTACCTTGTAACATTTACAACATTGACAGAGTTATATAAACTATTTCGGCAGACTATCGCGTGTACCTTATCTCGTGCGAAGATGTACAACTTTTTCATTCACTTACACAACACCTATTATGCATTCTCTTTGATTAAAACCTCAATGGAATTAGGTTTACATGTGATTTACAATTTAATGCGAACATGGCTGCATGCTTTGTTAAAATTTTGTTTCTTGAGTAGACTTCGTCAGATGTCATCAAATTTTCGGGCAAAAGGTAGAATATGTACTTTAGATATCAACTAGTAATTAGTAAATATAAATTCCGAAAGAAACCATATAGCGCCAACCCCATAAACAATAAGATAAGGTCAAGAAGATAATGTCCGATCAAATGAAAATTAATCACATATATAATACCTACCCACAACATAATATACAAAATATAATATTAACTTAGGTACGTCTATCCTTCATTAGTAGGGGATAAATAAATAAATAAATATTCACACACTACACAAGACATTAACCTAGTCCCACAGTAAGATCCCTAATATAATAATAAGATAATAATGATTACATAAAATATACCTCTAAGTATAGGTATTATTTTTATTAGACACCTTTCATTTGTATCAAACAACCGGACTTCATTAAAATTCAGTAACGAAGAGGCAATGTGGAAACATGAAATAAACTTGTACGAATTGCATTTCATTCACCTCAAGTTCTCTTTTTAGAGTTCGGTAGCCGAATAGAAAAGAAGAAAACGGAACCCTCATAGAAAGTAAAAATCTTAATTAGACAAAATTATTTCTGTACATAAATGCTCCCATTCTGACTAGTTACTACTTTATAAGTATAATACTGGTAGAATACCTTGTAATAATTTAAAAAGCAAAATTACTTCCACCGATTTATACTATGGTATCATACGGATATTTACGCATGTTCAGACAAACAAATCAACAGCTCAGGTTACTGAAAATTTCTGTGAAAAACCAGGCTTTTCGCATTAAAAGAATCTAAACTTTGCTGTTCAACACGATATCTTATTTACACAATGTTTACACGGCACAAATCCTGCAGGCCGCCATTTTGCCCGTGCCTGCATTGCCGGGATGGTTAGTATTCTATTGTGCCGTTGTTTCTTTGTCGTACAATTCAATTTATGCGCTCGACGAAAGCATCTACTTTTTCGTCCTTTTCCTGACAAATAACAGGTAGGTTTTGTTTTGTTTGGTTCGTTAATTAAACTCATATTGGGCAAATACTATCAATATGCGTATTGTCTTGTCATAATATCATGTAAATTAGCACTAATCACACAATTTTGATTCAGATAAATTGGAAAATTCTGTCATTTTCCGGGAAAAAAATCTGGTGGCTTCTGCTTCCGGCATTTTCAAAAGTCAGATTTCAATATTTCATTATCATTTACAATCAATATGAACGTATCTACTCGTAGTAAACCTATATCACAATAAGAAAATATTGTTTATGATATGACTCTTGAACCAAAAACAATATACTTACTATTAGAGAACTAATCTAATGGAACATACATCAAGACCGCCGGTATTTATGTGTTTGGGTATGTTACCTATTCAATGCGGTTTCGATTCAAGAAACTCCAAGTTTTTAATTAAACTCATCATGTAGGTAGCTTAAAATCCCGCGGCTCTCTTTACGAACAGACTTTACAGGCAGCTACATGGAATACAGGTCGTGGCAGCGAAACAATGAACTTCAGTTTGTTCAGTGCTCGTTCAAACAAAGCACCCAGATTGTTCTAGATTGAATCACTTTTTTCAGGACATTTTTCCAGCATATAAGAGCACTCTATATTGAACAAATACTAGCGATTTCTTTCATTCTAGCGAAGATATTCTTATTATGTAGGCACGTTAGCTCCCTATTGTCCACTTATAACCATTTTGTTTGAATTGTTTCTTTTCTTCTCATTACTTATTATACTTCCTATTCTGTCATTTCTATTACTTAGTATAATTCTTTAAAAGTTTTAGGGTTTCATAATAATTAGTGGTTTACTAATTTACTAATTTCTATAATCCTGAGGATGCCACGGTTGTTGGCGAAACATATGTAGATTAGAAACTAGATTAATATAGTTTTTGATTTCGGAAATAGTGCGATGTATTATCTTGCATGTTAGGTGCTCGGGTTTCTCGTGGCGATTGTAATTGGTGCAAGTGCTTGTTTTCGCAGTTATGAGTTATCAGATCCGAGGGTCAGTGGAGGATGTAGGGCCCGGTGGTGGGCGCACCCATAGTGAATAAGACTTTAAAGGTGGCCTTTGATGGTCACTTGCTAGGTCAACACGAGATTTTCCATGCTTTATTTTCTTGACCCTGTTGATCTCAAAGACTGGCGTTGCGCCTTTGCCTGTTGATCCTGGCTTACAGAAGTTTCATTGGAAAATCTTTATGTATTGAATTGCAATTTCCTATACGTCTTTTACTATCTAACTAACTACCTATAACTAAATTATAATACTTATACGTGATCTAATTGACGAAGTTTCTCAATATACCAAAGATATACATTGAATTGGGTGAGTTGACACAGACACTTTCTCTGGAACGAACCACCAATGAACGTGACTAATTAGAAATGTCTTCAATAATATTGAGAACAAACCGTGTTTCTCATATGTGCGTTCCTTGTTTTCCTTGTTACCACGTGAATTTGATTAGGTGTTTCAGGTTATTCTGGTACGGGGAGAATTGCGTAAGATTGGAATTATGGACCTGATTGACCTGATGTTATTTACGAGTACGCATTAAGTTATTATTATAATCATTAATTGCTTGCTGCATGATTGCAAATTAAAATATTGTTAACAATTAAAATTATAAAACAATTTTTTTTATAAGAATTCGTCAGCTATTACGAGTAGGATACGGAAAAATTTTATCCCACCAAAACGATGGTCAAGAAAAAAGGACAAGGTGCTTCGTCGAAAAAGGTACTTAGATATACCTAGTGCCCTTGTGTTTCATTTGGCTCTGAGCTTGGCGGATGCACATAGAGAGTATATAGTGTTCTGTGGATGCACAACAATGCCCCCAGATCAATCTGTGAACTTTAAGAAACTTATGAAAAACCTTCTTCAGTGTAGGAACTAAAATTGACAGTATATTATGACAGCATGTATTTTTAATTTTTTTACCGAACTTCAATCTGTGGACCCATGGTCACAGAACCAGAACACTATATACTCTCCCATGGTGGACACTTTTGTAAACAATTATTTAATATTTGGAAAATTTATTACTTTAGACAATTTTACAACGAGTGATCCGACGCTAGCCGGATGTGTGATACATAATTTAAAGTACACAAAAAGGTAACAATGAAATTGTATTATTTTATAATTATCTCGCGGCGTTACTAGAATTCATCAGTCGCATCCTCTTCCGTGCTTGTCCAGTCGACTAAGGAATTTGGGTATTCTCTAAGGCCTAGCTAGCAACTTGTCAGTGATCATGGTGAATAAACCTTTTTATTCTATCATTAACATCTGACCCCGCTATGTTACACGTGGCCGTGGTATCTTCTTTACGATCCTACAGTTCTGTATACCACAATTTGGGTACACAGCCGTGTCTATATCTATAACACAGGCACCTTTTGACTGCTTTCAACGGATACCGAGCATTAAATGTGTACCTATTGTGTTATAGACAGAACGCGCAGAAAATATGTACAGGTTTTAATCTAGTTTTGACCCAGACAGCCTAGTGTGAGACTCAACATCTTATTATCTGCTGGAGAAATGTCCGTCTATTGTGGGCTGCGGCTTATTATTCACCACGTATACCCGGTCATGGTCAAACAAAGCCTGCCATGCATTATTTATAACGAAAGAGTGAAACTCTGCAGTGAATAGCGTTTTATTGGGCTTAAAAGGGAACTCTGGTTATAAAGTTCCGGGATGGTGCTGAGGTACCTTGGTCTTAGGGTTTGTATTTACTCCCGACGCAAAAATAGGGGTGTTATAAGGTTTAGGATCGCGACTTGGGAGTTTATCAAATTGTTCCATAAACTCCTGTTCTGATGCAAGGCTTCACTAGGATAGGTAAACAAAATGCATCTCCTTCCTTGCCAGTCGTAAAGGTCGACTACGGAACTTACGAGCAATGAGCTTGCAAATTGTCACTGATCTTTTACATCTGACGCCTCTATGCTAAACGTGGCCGAAGGATCTCATTCGCAATTCTGCAGTTCCGGCTAACCATTTTTGAGATATAAACTATAAGCCTCAGCCAGATAGACTCCAGGGTCAAAATAACCATATAATACCCAGTCTAAGAACATTTAAAACTACTTCATGATGTAAATTACTTAAGTACATTAGATACATCTTTTTCAGATAAACCTACATTTTACTATGTCCGGAGATAAATCAAGAGATTTTTCCTTGTAAGTACATAAGTTTGTAATAAATGGAGTTGATAACATTTAAATCATAAAAGCTAATGTAAAATAGCTAAATAATATCTTTGTTATAAGTAGGTCTGCCTTAAAATGCATCATAGATTCATTACACAACCCCCTAGAGTAGATTGCCAATGTAGTGCCTTACTAGAAATTACCACGGCTATATAGATTTCATATAATATTGTGTAACTACATATTAGTAAGTGACTTATAACTAAGTACTAACTGCAACTTAAGTTTTAAGATCAAAATGTTAAATTCAATGAATTTCTTTTTCTACGATAACCAACAGCGTAAAAAGTATGTACGTATTTTATCTCTACCGTATTTCAACCTTTTTTTTCTTTGGATAAGTTCTTTCTAGTTCAATGTCAAACTTCCTTCAGCCAAATCACAAAGAAGAACAAAACAGGAAAATAAATAATTATCTGGAAATAATAATAATTTCTTTACTCTGAATTTGAACAGCTGTGCATAAAGTATGCAAAATGAAAACAATCAATTTTATAACACTTTCAGATCGGAAAAGCGTGTGTCACAATGGGAGGCCATTATGAGAAAGTTTTCTGAAGCACATAAAGAAAAATGCAAGTTAGTAAGACTTAGAAATAGTAGTCTGACCCTATTTCTAAGTAAATCTAAGGTCTAAAAATTCTACACAGTGCCCATAGAATAGGAGGACTTATTCTATGATCGTGCCAAAATAATATAGAATTTTTACATTTTAGAAACTTCTCTAGTCCAATCTAAAGGTAGACTCATGTTCTATTTGAATTAGTAATTTTGCTACAAAGTTGGAGCGCCCAGAAAGCTAATATAACAGCTGTTGTTACTAAACGAACATAAACAGCATCTGAATAACATCGGAATTGCATCGTGCAGGAAACTAACAGGTTATAAATTTCCGAACTCAAATTACTCCGAACCGACTCAGCAATTCCTAGGTTTCGAGTATAATACTCCAGTTTAACGGGTTACATACAGATATGAGAAACTCGATGATTTCTAAAAAAGCTTGTAACCTGTGTACCTATGCCTGTACCTATCTCTGTGCTGTAAACTGTGTGTGCCTATACCTATCTCTGTGCTGTAAAGTCTATTTATATAGTAAAATGCTTTATTCTGAATGAATGAGAATCAACCAACAGCCTAAACAAGCTCTACTTAATTCTTAAATATCGTGTAACCGTATACATACCCAAAATCCCCTAATATTCCTTGTGAGCGACAAAGTAGGTATATTGTATGCAAGGCACATAAGTTCTGTCGAATAAGGGCGCAATTTTATAAGACTAATTTGCAGGGCGGTGTCATTAGACATACCGCGGGTGCAGCGATCCGTCAAGTACTTCCCGACCGGGTCCCAGTACAAGGGCACCTGGGACTTGCTGGGGATGAGCGGATTTGGGACCTACACGTTTCCAAATGGTAATCTTTTGTGATAAGTTTACGATAATTCTGTTGTGATAAAAAAATAAATCTCTTAGATAAAGCTCTAATTTAAACCATAATGGTTGTAATATGCTCATTATTGAAATGTCTATATTAAACTTTTATATTAAGCTATGTTTTGTTTTGACATTAACATTAAAAACATTATTCAGCAATAAAGAATAAGGAAGTTTTATACTCGTAAATGACTGAGTAACTAAAAGACAACGCATAGCCAAAATATAAGAAAGAATTTGGCGAAATTCCTTCGCGGTAAAAGCCGCGGGTGGCCTCTCGTACATTATATATTTGCAGGAGTTATTTATGAAGGGGAGTTTGAAGACGGAATGTTCCACGGTCATGGCGAGCTAAGATATCCCAGTGGCGAGATGCTTAAGGGCAAGTTCAAGAAAGGCCAGATCATTGAGAGGACTCTCGTCTTTGCTGACGGGTTGGAGTATGCTGATGAGGACTGGGGCTACTGCCACATGCCTGATAGAAGGTATATTATTATCAAGTTCTAAAGTAACATTGCGAAAGTATACGATATTTTTCACCATTTTTAATTTAAATATTTGCTGTTTAATCTTTTGCTTTGGTAGTAACATATTGTGATAGCTTTTCAGATAATGCTAAGCTAACAAACTTAAGCTAGGCCTCCATTAACTATTATGAGATACAGAAAAAATCAACCCAACATTTCAATTATTCCTAACCTGATTTCCTAGATTCGCAATGTAATATTACTAAAGGCTGTCCTCCGACGTTTTACCTTTTAACTTAATTTCTTTCCTTAAATTTGACGAGTTTTTTTACTCAAAGACAAACTGCCCTGTTAAGGTAACAAATTACTATAATGTAACATAAAAAGAATAATATTATCTATTTACCTAACGATTTCAGATAATTTTCTTTTCGCTTTATTGTAGTCTCTTTACTTCAAATCAAGTTTTAAATAATTGGGAAAAATCAACTTTTATTAGTTACTAGTGGACGCCCGCGACTCCGTCCGCGTGGACTATAGAGAAACAAAATGTCGAAATTATCCAGGATAAAAACATTTTCCCGGGATGAAAAGTAGCCTATATGTTAAATGGGACCTGTGACAATATATTCCTGAAAACTGCATCGAAATCGGTTCAGCCGTTTCTGAGATTAGCATGCATAAACGCACAGACAAACAGACAAGCCGACAAACAGATAAAAAATTAAAAAATCATTATTTTGGGTACTACTGCGTTGATAAAGGTCTCCTGTAATATTTTTTCTCATATATCTTCCATGTACAGACAGCGATCCGTTACATTTTAATTATATGTATAGATTGGGATAAGATAATTAGATACTGCTACTCGTAGATGAGATAGAATAATTCAGTCTTAGATTTCAACAGCTAACCAATCAATCAGAAAATGTACCTAAACTAATACCTAGTGCCTATTAGGAAGCAATATTTAACATCATATTCTGCAAATCTTTCATCGAAACCTTTCAGAAGTAGAAAGAGCTTTATGGACTAAAAGATAGATGCACTTTCATTAAAGCAAATTCAGTAATAAAATGCTATTTAGCCCTGGCACCTACCAAATACTAAATCAGCTCTAACTATACTATAATCTACTCTCTCAAAGCAATAGTTGCCCATAATTTCAAATTACGGAACTGGACCAAACAATCTATGTAGATATATAAATAAATCCTAGTTACAGCTAAATCAGTACCAACTACCGACGTCCTAAGGTGCAAATTTGGTAATAACCAGCTCAAAGTTACCGCAATGCCCCGATACAGCCTCCCGGGAGTCGCTCCAAATTGAAACTCATTTCAAATAGGATTAAAATCTAAACTCGAATGGGGTGCGGAAAGGGCATGCGACTAGGGTTACCATATCTCAGGATTTGTCATGAGATTTCAGGATTTTTCGACTTTTCTCAGGATTACGGCCAGATTTTGCAAATCTCGTGATATCTCTGGATTTTTATAGATCTCTCTAATTAAAAGTTAAGCCAACTAAAAATAATTTTAATTTGGTAATAACTGAACTGTTAAAGTTTATACTTATCCAAGTGAAACAAACTAAAAATACTTAATCTTTTGGTAACAACCCCGCCCCGCCGCGCTGCTTCGAGTGCGATGTGCAAGTTGTAACGCGTGAGCGAGATCCGCAGTGTATAAAACGATAGTAATACGTTTTTGAGAGAAAATTTTTAAACTGTATAAAATCTCAGGACTCTTCCATGGAAATCAAGTCTTTTCTCCGGTCTGTAGATTTTTTCATCTGGTAAACCTACATGCGACCTATTTTAACGTGTTTCACTGGGGACGTTCCACATTTGATTACATGTAAACATGCTGCAACTTCTGGGTTCTGCAGATTGAGGGAACATACAGAAGTCATCTTTCAATACATTTTTGACAGCTGCTGTGGCTCAGTGGTTACCTAATCTAACCGCTACGCATTGTCTTGGGTTCAAATCCTGGCAGAAGCAAATATTTGTGTGAGAGATATATAAAAGTGTTTTAGAACATAAGTAAATCTAACTATATATAAGTAAAAAAAATTGACAGTCGATTAGTCTAGTAGGTAGTGCCTGCGACGCCATAGGTCCTGGGTTCGAATCCCGGTAGGTGCAAACATTGATATGATGAATATCGATATTTGTTTCCGAGTCATGGATGTTTCTATACTTATCTATGTATTTATATACCGTTGCTTAGTACCCATGACACAAAACCTTAGGGATCTTAATGTGGGACTAGGTTAATGTGTTGTGTAGTGTGTGAAAACAAATCGGCTATGGATTTAATTTTTCATACATCAATCAAATACCATTACATCTTTCATTGCCAATTGAAATAGCTGGCGAGAGGACACGATAAAAATGTCGCCATTCAATTATTTCAGAACAATTTCAGCCCATTGATCATGCTTTTTTAACTTGTTAAAACTGAAGAGGTTGCGACGCGACAAAACGGGTGCAAACGACCTATTTGCATATCTTGTGCTGAGTAGAGCTTCAGGGTGAATATACTTTACAGAGATATCTGCTCCTTAGAACCTGACTTATCTAGATTTTATTTAGGTCCTGTCGCAGGTATAGGTATTACCGTGTGTAGAAAGGCACCCCAAAAATGTTTTTCTTTCGGCAAAGTCATAATAATATTTAGGATGTTGATAATAATAGGTACTTCCAAAAATCCGCATTCAAATTCAAAAAGAATTTTCAACATGGGCCTGGTAGTTTCTAAAGAAAACAAACAAACTTTTCAAGCTGTATTACAAGTTGTCAAAACTTGAAAAGCTCGAATAAAAATGAAATAGCACTCCACCTACGTTTCAAACGCTGCGGACAAAGTTCGGTGCTCTAGAATTTTAAGTTAAAGTGACCCATTTTCAGTGATATTTCAGTACCGAGAGCTTTATTCATATGTGCCACAAGGTACGTACATAATAGTTCAATTTTCAAGAGTAGTGTTTATGCAATTATTTACAAAAGAGAAAAAACTACATTAAAATAGAAATATGGTAGTGTTGTTAAAACGCCAAGTTTTTATAAATAACTAAGTACCTACACAGCTATTTTAGCATAAAATCTAAAAATAACCTAACATCATATAAAACTAATTAATGTGATACATAGCTGTAAAAATTCGAATTAACCTAGAACCAAACAACAAAGGCAACAAACAACACAAGAACATACATAAATCTCCATCTTACTAACTAGGCATTGTATTCTCTGTAATAAAAACACGTGCTTTTTTTCACTCATTTGTAGCAGAAATAGCAAATTACATCTCATTTTGTTAGCGCAAGAGAAATGGGCAGGTATGAAATATGGAGCTAAGTGGTGCTTATATTTTGTGCCTGCTTGGTATTTAATATCAAACAATATATAAGTAAGATATGTGAGTAATGCTCACTTCATCAAAAAGCCCCTCAAGTAGGGAACGAAGCATTGACGTTAAGTAAGATAGTAAGGAAGGAAGTAGGAAGCACTGACGTCTAGT
Organism: Carposina sasakii; assembly: GCA_014607495.2. Lineage (NCBI taxonomy): Eukaryota > Metazoa > Arthropoda > Insecta > Lepidoptera > Carposinidae > Carposina > Carposina sasakii. The sequence continues at coordinate 6,325,776 of CP053161.1, forward strand.
TCATATCTCTAGAACACAGACAGGATTTACGTGGTACAGTCAGCATCAAAAGTCGCTGAACACATTCAGATTCTCAAAATCACTGAACACTATAATAACATATAAATCGCTTAACAAGAGAGGCGCCAGAATTGAATGATTATCTTAAAAGGCCATAAGTAGGTGACCATCACTTTTCAAAAGTCGCTGAACAAAATTATAGTCAAAAAAGCTTAACATTCTTCGTCTCTAAAGTCTCTGAACAAATTTTTGACAATAATGGCATACCATCTTTTATCTTAAAGGTCTCTAAACAAAATAAAATGTTTCTCTTTCTTTACTACGAAATATGACAAGAAAGAAAGATTGTATATGTAAGGTATTTCATTTTGGCATTAACAATCAATTTGATGTTCAGTTCAAAGAGAATAACATTGACATAAGCTTTTTTGTGTTTGACAGCAGATGCCATCCATGGCAAGGTCGGACAAACAATATACAAAGGTTTTAATTTTACTGTCCGGTTTTAATTCTATTAGGTGCAAGAGGGGACAGTCTGCTATAAGATAGACAGCTGACGACGTCGGAGCTATATCCGCATTGAACCTGCAAAAGTGTGCAAGAGTGAGCAGTCTAATGAATATGCTGTGTACGCTGCTGATGATACCTGACGGCACCGGAGCTGTATCAGCGTTGGACCTCCAAAAGTGTGTAAAAGTAGGCAGTCTAATGGATGTGCACACTGCTGCTGATCGCTGACTGCGGAGTGCCAGAGCTGTATTCGCGTTGGACCTCCGAAAGTGTGCAAAAGTGGGCAGTCTAATGGATGTGCTGTGCACACTGCTGCTGATCGCTGACTGCGGGGTGCCAGAGCTGTATTCGCGTTGGACCTCCAAAAGTGCAAGAGTGGGCAGTCTAATGGATGTGCTGTGCACGCTGCTGCTGACAGCATTGGAGCCGCATTAAGTCCCAAAAAAAACAAAGTAATGTTCAGTTACTTTTGTCATTTATGATGTCAAGTTATTTTTGGACATAGCCGTGATTGACAATAGATAACCAAAACAAGAATTTTATGTTGTTCAGTGACTTTTGATAAACTGAATGTTATGATGTATTTGGATATTATAACGATCAGCAATTTTTGACAAAATGGTGTTCAGTGAGTTTTGACGAGTAGTGTTCAGTTAATTTTGAACTTTTATGATGTTCATTCAATTCTGGCGCCTATCTTGTTAAGCGATTTATGTGTTATTATAGTGTTAAGTGATTTTGAAAATCTGAATGTGTTCATCGACTATTGGTGCTGACTGTACCTAATCTACTCTATAAAAGCTTTGAATAAACATGTACTGCGTTATTGGGTAGCTTCACACATAGATTGACTACTGCGTGCGTTTGATGTTGTGTGATACAGCGCTATATATAGCATAGAATTTCTTTATTTAAAAAGAATGATCATGTGTTGCATCATGGGACAGCATCACATAGATTGATTTTTGCGTGATATGTTGCGGAACCAAAGTTCCATAATATACCTATACATAAAAATCTCACACCAATTTATATCGAAATACGATAATCATAACTAACATTTCCAGGTTTACCATAGAATATGAGAATGGTCTCCAACCAGCTGGTAGATCGTATCTCACAGCTGAACAGCCTCCCAAGGAGATTCCTCCAGGGTATTACGATACGGGAGACGGCTTTTACGACCCCAAGACCAGGGTGGTGTACAAGTATGAGTGTCTTAACACCATCGTCAGGTGAGCCTGTTGTTACTGTTTTAATATCTATACAAAACAAATAATATAGAGATAGGTATAATCGACTTACCTATTATTACGACCCTGCAGATTTCAATTGGAAAATATATTTGAATAGTTATTTGTTGCCGTTATTTATTGTTGGCTTTAAATCAATTGTATTTGTCGAAATTCTGTTAATTACCGTGAAATATTAATAATTACGACTACGCTAACGGTTATAATTATATTTATGGTCTGTGGTGAAATATGGACCTACTGGTACTTTACCTAGTACATACTTTACTTCTATTGTGTGAAAAACTTGACCTTGTTGTTGAAACGAAGGAAATATAAAGCTGAAGGCTGAAGTTTATATCAGGTATTCTCTTACGCGATAAGCTAGAAACTTTTGACTGATCATTTAATATGTCCCCGCCAGCTATGCTAAACATAGCTGTGAGATCTCCTTTATGATCCTGCATTACTGGTTACCCATTTTTGGGAGCACAGCTCATCCCAGAAAATATAGCATCCAAACTATGGCAGTCTACCCGGACAGAGTCACTGGAAGCAACCTAGTGCCACACAAACATTTGTCTCGTCTGGGAATGGAAAGTGTGACCTTAGTCTCAAAACCAAGATACAGATATGCCTATCAACCATTAAACCTCAGATATCATAATAAACCTATATTGTACATTTGAATGAAAGTTTTGCACCTAAACTTCAGCCACAAACACTTTGATTGGCGTGTGGCGGCACGCTCTAGAATAAGATATGCGAAAGCACAGGCGTAGATGCTGGCTAGACCTGTGAATTTGTCTCAATTAATTGATCATGTACTTTGACGAAAATCACAGTGACGAAGCTCTTACAAATTACTGTCGAAATACGGCTCATGAATCGTAATTTTTTATTCACCTTTGGGTGGTGCATTATTACTTGGTATGATGAACGCAGTGCTAGTGTAATTAAACCGTCTTAGGCTGCTTTACCACCAGAGATGTGCTGCTACGTTGCTATGGATGCGTTTGATATCCACCAATCATATTCATTGGTGCACATAGCTTAGCACTGGTGGAAACGGATTCAACTAAGATATTTTTATATGGAAGGATGCGTGCTATGGATGTATGCTACGGATGTGTGCTATGGATGCGTGCTATGGATGCGTGCTTCCCTACTATCGATACATAGCTCGAACTGCGTATCTTCCTCGCACAGCTACATAGCTTAGTAAAGTATTGGTGGAAACGGTCACATATTTTCGTAGCGTAGATTTCACATCTTCGCAGCTTAGCTACATAGCACATCTCTGATAGAAAAGCAGCCTTAGAATAGTCTAATAAACAATACTTACCTACAATATAAGTGCAAAGACGTAAACTTCTGCAGCACAGCTGCCCAGTTATTGATTCATCTACTTGTATCTACGTCTGTGTATAAGAGCGTCTAAATATTAAATTATTTATCTTTGTCTTCATTACCCTCCGCTAAACTTCGTGCCATTGAGTGACATTTCACTCTTTAATTCATTACATTGAAGAGTTCTAAATCTTGCTGATAAATACATCTACCCGTTTATCTCTGTTTAGACAATATACCTAACATCTTGTCATCGACATTCGTTGTCGCAACACCTATTCGCCCCCTGATTACCTAATTTGCAATAGCGAATCCGAAGCAAGGCGATAGCGAAAATTATACAATATTCACCTTGAAATGTCAAAGTTCCTTTGAAACTCATTTTACGTAATACAAATTTGACAAGCGATCAGCGATTTTTGTACAATTTTCGCTATCACTTTGCTTTTGCTAGTTAGGTAATAAGGGGGCCGGTTTACTTGCTGACATGACGAACGCACGAAAATTAAGGCTTGCTATTGGAGCAAACATGTCAGTGACGACCCTCTGCCAACTCATCAAGAAATAATGTTACTTTGTTTAAATGTGTATGATGATGGTTCAAATTACGTTATATCTAAGTTTATCGCCAACTTCTCAGATCCCCGTCAGACCCTGAACAGAAATGGATCGAAATGAACTGCCGTAGTTCCCCCGACGTGCCTCTGGGCCCTCGACCAGATTTATACGAAGAGTGGCTGGAGCCGATGGTGGAGAGGCCACCATCGCCGACCCATCAGGAGGTCAACAAGGCGTGCAACCTGGAGATACCTGCGTCTTGGACGGATTCTCAGGAAATTGTAAGTATTGCTTACTCATTTATAAATGCGTTAAGTAATCTTTGGCCGATTGGTCTAGTAGGTAGTGACCCTGCCTGCGACGCCATAGGTCCTGGGTTCGAATCCCGGTAGGTGCAAACATTGATATGATGAATATCGATGTTTGTTTCCGAGTCATGGATGTTTCTATACTTATTTATGTATTTATATACCGTTGCTTAATACCCACGACAAAAGACCTTAGGGATCTTAATGTGGGATTAGGTTTATGTGTTGTGTAGTGTGTGAATATTTATTTATTTATATTTAATCTATTTCCAGATATCTTTAAAAAATTGTCTTTCTCGAAAATTCCGAATTACCTAATAGGCAAGTACCGACATGGTTGTTTAACTGGTGTTAAGCAATTTTTCTGAATATGCTATATCAGGGCAAAATCTGGTCAATCACAGAAACAATTATGTTCACTCTACCTATATTTATTAGTTTAGTCGTCGTATCTCTTCGATTAATTCTGAACGTCGCGTAGTCGCGAGGTTTACAAGGTCCCTTGCTTGACCAATAACTACAGTTCAAGATGTTCTATATTCTTGACCTTTGCCATTGCTAATCTGTTATGCCTCACTTTATTGTTTTACTCTTCTTCAATCTAATATATAAAATTCTCGTGTCACGGTGTTAGAAGTTAAACTCCTCCGAAACGGCTCCACCGATTTTCGTAAATCTTAGCATGCATATCGGTTAGGGTGGAGAATCGGACAACATCTATTTTTCATCCCCCTAAATGTTAAGGGTGGTCCACGCCTAAATTTTTTTTTTTAATTTTTTACAAAATTTTTTGTTTTTATTTTTTTATGATACAGCATACAAAAATACATACAACCCCTCTAGGTTCAATCCCTTTTACATGGCAAAACAACGTTTGCCGGGTCAGCTAGTCTATGTATAACATTCTCTTCTTAATTTATGTTTATTCTTCTTTTGCCAAGTTAATCCAAATTCATATCAGTCAGTTGGCCATATCATTACGAGTTTTGTAACCGCTCTGCTTAACATCACATGCACTTTGTAACCAAATATTTTTGTCTCCAGCTGTTGGCCTTCCAAGACCTGCAGGAGTCATCCGAATCGGATTCGGGAAGTGTATTCTCAAGCTTAGTGGCGTGAAGTCAAGCAGGGTGGTTACAACCTTTCTACATTTGATGGCATACTATGCGCTTGTTGTTAAGAGCTTGTGCACACTTCTTAAGCCTAGGTATAAAATGTGTGAGGTTTTCAAATGCATTGGTTTTCTGTATGTTTAGTTACGAGCATGTACTTTTGTTTTTACGAACACCCGAATAACACAGTTTTTCCGGCGATCTGTTAATCACTTGGCTTAGTGAAATTTAAGCCCGTGTTCAACCAAAAGCTAAGGTTAAGAGAAGGGTAATTAATTATTTCGGGAAAATTATCGCTTGAGAGCAGGCAATAAGTATATTACTAAACAGTGCGTAGTATTATAGTGGCAATACTTATTCACAGTTGGATTCGTTATAAAGTGTTTCTTTTTGGTACAGTCAGCATCAAAAGTCGATGAACAAGATTTTTAAAATCACTGAACCCTATAATAACACATAAATCTCTTAAAAAGATAGGCGCCAGAATTAAATTATTATCTTAAAAGGCCATAAGTAGGTGACCATCACTTTTCAAAGTCGCTAAACAAAATTATAATCAAAAAAGCATAACATTCTTCGTCTCTAAAGTCTCTGAACAAATTTTTGACAAAAATAGCATACTATCTTTTATCTCAAAAGTCCCTAAATAAAATGATATGTTTTCTCTTTCTTTTCTACGAAATATGATAAGAAAGAAAGATTGTATATGTAAGGTATTTCATTTTGACATTAACAATCGATGTGATGTTCAGTTCAAAGAGAATAACATTGACATAGGTAAGCTTTTTATGTTTGAATGTAGATGCCATGGAGGTCGGATAAACAATATACAAAGGTTTTAATTTTACTGTCCGTGATACATTCTATTAGGTGTTACACCTATCCGCGTTAGACCTAAAAAAAAGTGTGCAAGAGGGGGCAGCTGTTATATAATAGACAGCTGACGATGTCGGAACTGTATCCGCATTAAACCTACAAAAGTGTGCAAGAGTGGGCAGTCTAATGAATGTGCTATGTCCGCTGCTGCTAATATCTGACAGCGTCGGAACTGTATCAGCGTTGGGCCTCCAAAAGTGTGCAAAAGTGGGCAGTCTAATGGATGTGCTGTGCACGTTGCTGCTAATCGCAGACTGCGCGGTGCCTGAGCTGTATTCGCGTTCGACTTCCAAAAGTGTGCAAGAGTGGGCAGTCTAATGGATGTGCTGTGCTAACGGCATCGGAGCCGCGTTAAACCTCAAAAAAAAAAAACAAAGTAATATTCAGTAACTTTTGTCATTTATGATGTCAAGTTATTTTTGGACATAGCCGTGATTGACACTAGATAATCAAAACAAGCATTTTATATTGTTCAGTGACTTTTGATAAACTGAATGTTATGATGTTTTGGATATTATAACGATCAGCAATTTTTGGTAAAATGGTGTTCAGTCACTTTTGAAGCGTAGTGTTCATTCAATTCTGGCGTCTATCTTGTTATGTGTATGTGTTATTATAGTGTTTAGTGATTTTAAAAATCTGAATGTGTTAATCAACTTTTGATGCTGACAGTACGTAGGTACTTGTAGAGAAGTATACTTATTTGCAATGTTTGTACTTACTACTAATTTTGTTTATTTATAACTCCACTTTATTTTTTTATATAACTTTATGACTTTGTCAATTTTAAAATGTTGTAACCCATTTTATCACATGATTTTATTTTTTAGGTATTTAATTACCTAGGTATTTGATCTAATCCAAAACTTCTATGTACCTGTTTAACTTATTTTTTTAGAATGTATCTAATGAATTTTTTTTATGTATATTTATTCTCTATTTTTCTGGAATTACTTACAATTTTTTAAAGAACTCTACTTATTTAGACTAAACATATACCTTCGCTTTTTATTATTTACGAGTTGGTATTTACCTACATAATTGTAGGTATAGGATTTTTAACGTAGGTAGGAACTCAAATAGTTTTATTTTATTATTACCTGCCTATAGATATTTTTCAAAACTTTAGGTATCTCTCAATGACGTTATTGCAATAGTCCTAACGAAGTACTTACGTACTTATTTTATTGACTGCTTTGGACTAAAATAATTATAAATAAAAAGTTGAACAAAGTGTGTACGAGTCCGGAATTTGATTGCTTATTTTGTGACAACACAACATAAAAATGACAAACTTTAGAGAAGTTTAAGTTTTATTTGGCTATTTTAGGGATTTTGTGTTAGTGGCGTTGTATTTTCCACATTTCATTATTATCTATTAGTTAGGTATCTAATGTTATTTCGATGTATAACTAATCTAATTTATAAATATACCTAATTTAAATTAAACTGCTGTATTTGTTTACTGTTTTAAGTATACAATCACTTCTAATTTACTCAAATCATACCTAATTTTATTAAAGGATATCTTAATATAAACATGCACAAACAAAAAGCGGCTTCAGAGGAACGAATATAAAAGGTGAAAGTGAAAGGAAAAGGTAAATAAAGCATGTAGTAAATTTAAAGAAAAGCAATGGCAAAGGTTTAGATAGATGCATTTCATGATGCAGTATAATGATACCAGTGGTGGTAAGGTAGATTCCGTTTCATAGTGTCCGTGCCTGTGGGTTGAGAGCCCATTCTTGAAATAATTGCGAAACGAAATGAAACTTATAGGGGAATTAGTTAAAAATTAGTAAAACCTAAAGCAAAAATTCTTAAATTTCTTAAACTTGAAACAAAACTGTTACTTATAGTTAAATAACTTAGGCCCCCAATCCAGACGCCTGCATAAAGTCGCATTGTCTAAATCTCAGAATCTTTATTGTTCTGAACTAACATCTTTTGTATGCAGTGACGTGATAAAGGTAATGCAGTCATGCACATAGTAACTAGCGCTATCATTCAAAGGTCCTACTACACGGGGAAATTGGTGTGCATAAAGACAATCCGATAGAATAACTCCATCAATTCGGTCGTCGGACATTGATGTCGTTTACCTGCTCTAGTTTTTTTTTTTTATAACATTTTTTCGTTAATTTATTTTCAGAATCTAGAAGATTTTGGACCAAATCTCAGAGTTGAACACTCTATTTTCGGTATTTTTTGGGGAACCAAAATTGATAAAAAGATGAAAAAGTTGCAAGTTTTTCGTAAAAAATAGTTTTAGGTACCTACTTATTGGTTTATTTACAATGTTATTGATTATTTAATATAAATAAATTCTTGAAAACATTCAGAATTTTATTTAAATCATTAACTTTGTTAGAAAGTGAGTACCTACAATATTTATTTTTATTATTTATAGCTATTAATTTGTATCGCAATTTGTTTATTTTATGTCACATACCTACAGTATCTTATTAAACATAAATGCTGACATGCAATGCATTTTGCTGTCAAAAGTCGTGTGTGTAACTTTCGGGGGTCGGGGGTGTAACTTTACGCGCGGTTTATTAGTAGCACCGTTTTTAACTAACGGGAGTATAACTTTAGACACAATTTATTAGGAAGGTAGCACCATAAATATTGATTGAAGAATTTCCTCATCAGTACCCATTTCAGGAAGCCAGCACATTCAGCTTTATTTGGGCTAGAAGAGCATCTTCCGACATGCTGACATGGAACTCCAGGCTTACGAGGAGTGCGTCCGACTCCATCTTGGATTTGGAAATGATGAAAAGTATTTCTTGACATATACATAGCACACTATATCTATTAATATCTAGTTACGAGTATGTCTTAGTTTCACAGAACATACTTAGAAAAAAAATATAGATAATACCATCTACCTACCTATGAGTAGGTAGGTACATAAAACAAAATAAAACGTTGACGATGTTTGTTATAAAAAAGACCCCAATGTGAATAAATATAAAGTGAATAAAAATAGTAAATAATTATAAAAAAGCATTGGTAATAAATTAATTAAATTATTAGTTACCTATAGCCAGAGGGTGATCCAACTCGAGTGAGGACGATCCGGAAAATCACCCCCACCGTTATTTGTGAACACTGAGTAGATGACTCATCTTATCTTACTAATAATATTATCAACGCGAAAGTTTGTAAGTACCTATGGATGGATGGATGGATATTTGTTACTATTTCACGTAAAAACGGCTGGAGCGATTTTAATAAAATTTGGTATGGAGTTAGCTGGCACTCTGGATTAACACATAGGGTACTTTTTATCCCGGGAAAATATTTTATCCCGGATAATTTCGACTTTTTGTTTTTTCTGCAATACACGCGGACGATGTCGCGGGCGTCCACTAGTTCTACTATATTTTTCGTGATACCGATTCGCCAAAAGCTTAGGCGTTAAATGTTAGGTGTCTAACTGTTGTAATTGCTCAAAGAATCGTTGGTCCATGGAGCCGAAGAGTGGAGACTAGGTACTAGATACCACGTACCACGTACCGCCCAGCTGGGGAAGGCCACCCGCAAGATGGACGGACGACGACGGTTTTCTGCTAGAGGTAGGCCCCAGTGGACTTCTAATGGCTGATTATGCTTACATAAACAACTACGAAGTAACGTAATAGAGATATTACTATGTCCGTTACATATCAAAGATTCTTGTACTTTCCTACTAATATTATAAACGTGAAATTTTGTAAGTACCTATGGATGGATGGATGTTTGTTACTCTTTCACGTAAAAACGGCTAGAGCGATTTTAATAAAATTTGGTATAGAGTTGGCCAAATAAATCTATGGAGTTGGCTGACACCCTGGATTAACACACATAGTAGGCAACTTTTTATCCCAGGAAAATAATTTTATCCCGGATAATTTCGACATTTTGTTTTTTCTGCAGTCCACGCAGACGAAGTCGCGGGCGTCTGCTACGTAATATGACCTTAGATTAAGTATGAAAATATTTTTATACTATTATTATTAATAATAATTTTATACTATTTACAGTGACGTTATTCATGTAATTCATCTAAGACTCCCTAAGTATCCTGGCAAAAAAGCCCCGACTTCGGGTCGATCGATTTCTAATTTTTACTGAAACAAGTATGCGTGAAACGAATTTCCATCGTTACTTTGACAGTTAAAATGTTACCAGTTTCTAAAAGTCACAAAGCCCTGAAAGTTGGTAGTTAAAAACGTGTATAGGTATTTCCGGCATATTACTTAAAAGTGACCTTAAAATTACATATTTTTTAAAGTGTACTTTTACACGCGTACTTTAGGTACATTTAGCACAAAATAGTCAAAATGGGAGTTTATTTTTGAAGATTGTATGAACGTTCGAGTAGTATCGCTCGTAGCACACCTCCTTTGTTGTGAAACTATATCAGCGGAACCGCAGGAATTTCCACATGTCTTTCGTTTTCCGCTTCCGCAGCTAGTCTATATTATAATCTATAGAGAAGAATAACTATAGGATGCAATCAAACAGCAGAATTCATCAAGCCAGTTTTACTTTTCATATTTTGCATACTCCATACTATCTGGAAAAATGAATCTTGTGGACAAGTTCTTTATAGGCTACCCGCCATCATAGCGTTTATAACCTTCTGTTACACCCTACTGCTAAATTACAACATAACCCTTTTTAGGGTTCCGTACGTCTGAATACAAAAACGGAACCCTTATAGGATCACTCGTGTGTCTGTCCGTCCGTCGCTTACAGTCAATTATCTCCGAATCTATTAGACCGATTAAGTTGAAATTTGGTACACATATCAATTCCTGTGACCCAAACACAGAGGTGTGACGTGAGCAGATGAAATCTGTATATGGGGGGTCATTTTTGGGGGGAAGGGGAAAATTTAAAAAAAAAAATCTGAAAACTGCATCGTGTGGCATATCAAATGAAAGGTCTTGTTGAGAAGATCTTAAATGTATTTTTTTGTAATTTTAAAATAAAAAGTTTCCAAGTTATTCAAGAAAATAGACGAAAATTGACCATTCCCCCCCCCCTTATCTCCGAAACTACTGAACCTAAAATTTTGAAAAAAATACAGAAATTAGTTTTCTCCTTATAGATTATAGGAAAACCTATAAGAAGTCCATGATATTAAAATAACATGGTAAATCACTCAATATTGTGCGTACCAACTTACATTTGCAGGTGGAATGTGTGGGAGAACATATTTTTTAACTCCAATGTTAAGTTTTGTTGAATCGGTTCATTTACCACAAACAAATTTGGGTCAGATTTAAAAAAACATGATAGGTAACATCGTACGGAACCCTCTTCACGCGAGTTCAACTCGCACTTGTCGGCTTTTTCTTGCTACTGACTGAGTGGTAAATAACAACTTTATTAGGGCAACATCATTAATAAAATCGGGATTCGGGAAATGAAGAGAATGGATGAAAGTTCAGGTTTTTCATCCCGTATTTTTCTGTGAAGTAAATCGATATTATTTTCCTGGTCTGAGATTTTCACAGTACATAATTTATTAGAATTGTATTACTTTAACTTTTCTTGAAGGTGTACACCATTTTAAGATATAATCTCAGGTTATATTCACCTTTAAACCAACTCGTTGTTGGGACCGTGAATATTTATTATTGTGTTGTGTGTACAAAAAATGGATTAAAATGAGGTGCCACTACGAAGTTTTGGGCCTTCCGAAAGAGGCAAGTAGTGCGGAGATAAAGAAAGCTTACCGGCGGCTTGCATTGCAATGGCATCCCGATAAAAATTTGGAAAACTCGCAAGAGGCGAAAGAACAGTTTCAACTAGTGCAAAATGCATATGAAGTACTTTCAGACCCACAAGAAAGAGCATGGTAAGATGAAATTTCATAATAACATCATTGCAAAGATAGGTATCTTTGTATCAAATGATCACAATAAGTTGCAATGGTAATAACCATCATTGATTTTTATTTGTAAAATCTTAAATCTTTTATTGTGCCATGTGTTAATTCACATTATAACCTAGGTAAGTATCTCTTATTTAGGTAGATTTGTACCCAGTCCAGTCTATCAAATAGTAGGTATTTTCATAAGTAAAGAAATTATGGACAAACTTTTATTACCATTTCAATATTAATAAGTAGTTATTTACACACTAGAATTGTCATTTCAATGTTAAAAATATTTAATCTTTCAGGTATGATAACCACCGGGAGCAGCTTCTAAAAGGAGCAGGAAGCTCTTACAATGATGACAGTCTTGATGTATACCCGTACTTCACTCCATCCTGTTATAAAGGATTTGGTGATGATCCTCAAGGATTCTATGGAGTTTACTCTGAGGTAGTTCTATAACTAATCAATTAAACTAACATTCTCCTGTTGCAAGCTATAACTAACTACTTAAAAATTGAGCATCTTGCTATCTCTCAAAACAAACTTAAAACTGAAGCTATACCTCTGCAATAGGTCATTAAATTATTTAAAAATTGCAGGTTTTCTCAAAACTTGCCTCAGAAGAAACTGACTTTCTTGATGATCCAGAAGATATTTCTAAAATCCCTAAATTTGGAAACTCTACCACACCTTATGAGGATGTGCATGAGTTCTATGCATATTGGATGGCTTTCTCTACTAATAAAAGTAAGTTTTCTTATGTACTAATCCAATATCCACTTTAATAATGCTTTGTTAAAATTTTACCTCTCACACCTTACCGCAACTAATTAAAAAATAAATAAAATTATACAATAGGTACAGGATATTTTTCACAATCTTTCACCAACCATTACAACTTCACAAGCATTATACTATAATAAAATATTTACTTTTTTCTCTTTAACTTCAGGTTATGTATGGCTAGATCAATATGAAATAACGCAAGGAGACAACCGCAGAGTGATAAAATTAATGGAGAAAGAAAATAATAAAATCAGACAAAGGGCTCGCAAGGAGAGAAATGAAGAGATCAGAAGACTAGTTAGCTTTGTTAGAAGGAAAGATAAAAGAGTCATTGAGCACACCAAGTTACTGCAAGAGAAAGTTGAAGAGAATAAAAGAAAGGTAATATGGAAGGGCTATTTAAATTTTTACACTGTTTCTTCTATATAGAAATGGATAGTGAATATTAACATCATAGCCTCAGGACATTTGAGTCAGAACATGTTACTTTATATTAGATGTATTTGTTATTTTCTAGGCGGAGCAAGTAAGGAGAGAGAGGATAATACAAAGGCAAAAAGAAATTGAAGAGGCAAAGAAAAAAGAAGGAGAAACTTCATTCTTACAGAGTGAAGATTATCAGAAGAAGTTGAGTGAAATTGAGTCATTGCTGGCCGAGGAATTTGGGTTTTCTTCAGATGATGACACCATTAGTGAAGGAGGAATGGAAAGCAGCAATGAAGAAACTGAAGAGGTATGTCATTGAATTTCAAACCCTTTTATTAATGCTTTGAGTTGATAGTGTAAGTAAATAAACTTTAATATTGAGAAAGAGTGATGAAATGATAAGTGTCCTTTTCTATATTCAGGCAAGTGAAGCTGTAAAAACGGATACAAAGAACAAATCACCAGCTGCTAAATTCAAACCTGTCCAGAATCTATATTGCTCAGCCTGTAATAAACTGTTTAAGAATGTCAACTCATTTGAAAATCATGAGAATAGCAAGAAACATAAGGAAAATGTTGCTAATATGACAATAGATGATGTAGAAATCTCAGATGATCATGCTGATGATAATGAGGAAGAGGATACTTCAGCAAAGAATAAAACTGAAGATGTGAAAGTTAATGGACAGACTGAAGATGATAAGGATACTGGAGATAATTCAACTTCTGATAATGATGACAATGATATTAGAGAGACACTGAGTGATGATTCTGATCAAATTCAGGTAAAATCTACACTAATATGTACTATTTTTTTTTTTTTTTTGTAAAATACACAAGGAATATTCAAATGTGAGGTTAAAGGTTAATATCAACTAAAATTGTAACGCTTAAATTTTTCAGGCTCTCCCCAAAAGTCAAAAGAAAAAGAAGAATAAAAAGAAGGCATTTATAGCTATGCCTGAAAGTGAAGGCAATGACAGTCATGATGAAATGAGTTTTAATGAAATAGAAGGACCAGCACGCAGCCGCAAAGCCAAGAAATTGAATATGCTTAAAAGTCAAATACAAGCCAAAAAGGAGGCTAGTTTGCAAAAGGGCTCACTCTCACAGACATCCACTGAGAATCTGTGTGAGGTTTCAAGTACAACTCCCACAGATGGTGAACATCCTTTACATGCAGCTCTTCCCAAAGACAGACCGGCTCTGCCTAAAATGCAAAGGAATATTAAACCCAAGAAAGTAGCTGAAAGGAAACCCTTGAGGCCTAAAACTAGTGAAACTGAGGACTCTAGCACAGCTAATCTTAGATGTGCTGTTTGTCAAACAGACTTTGGATCTAAGAATAAACTTTTTGAGCATTTGAAAAAGACTGGGCATTCAGTACCCTTACCACAAACTGGCGCGTCATTGCCAACTAAAAAGAATAAGAGGGGCAATAGATAAATGTGTGTTAGAAATTTAGCTAGGATTGGAAAGTATAATTAATTATATTCACTGAAAACCGACTTGAATTTCCTTACTGTTTACAAGGTGTAAAGTGACTTTATCAATCTATTTATTGAAATTATAAACTATCATTAAAAAATGCCTAAATAAATAAATATTGTAATTTATTCCAACTAGTGGATGCCAGTGACTCCATCCTCATGAGAAAAAGTTTTCAAGTTAAGACCTCCTACTATCATATAGTGAAAACTGCATACAATTTCATCCACTAGTTTTTCTGGCACACACAGACAAAAATTCTAAAGAGTCTGGCTTGTAATTGGTCCTCCAAAATGACCATATACAGAGCCTCACATTTTTATTACTGCTATATCTTCAACTTGAGTTACGTACAGATTTACTTATAATGTTTGTTTTATTGATGCCAACCAACCAGGCCTGTTTCAGGTTCCAAAAATTATAGGAGCACAGATAGATATGATTATTTAGGCACTGTATTAGTGGAATTTGGAATTTCATCATGCAGATTAGTCCATACTATGATCTAAATTTGTGGTCCATACCATAGAAATGGTCACTCCACTTTCACTATGATAAAATCAAAATGGAAAGCTCAATTAATCAGGGAATATAATTCCTAGGTATAAACAGCCGTCTTATGAGCAAGCACTTAAATCTTTCATAGGATTAATCTGCTTAAGATATAAAAGTCAAACACAGTGAAAGATTGATAAATAAGGAAAGAAATACAATGAAAATTCCATTAGTCAATAAGAACATGGTGTATTGCATTTTTGTGAAAAATGTTCTACATTTTATAAAAAATACTTATGAAAGACTAGCATAACTTAATAAATTATCAAAATAAATAGATTAACATAAACAACTGTATCTATGGAAATAAAGTGTGGAAGATCTACAATGAGATTGCACAAATATTTACCATACCTACATTATACTTTTCAAGGCACTTATCAAACTATTATCCATGGTCAAAATATTCTAACAATTCAATTTGTTAAGATTAACATACCTAACTGTAAAGCAATAAATAAGATACAACTTTTATGAAGCCAGCTACTTAGCTTACTTAATTACTAGATTACTTAATCTCTAATCAAGGGTTTCTAATAAGGGTCTATTCAAACTCGGGAATATCTTCATAACTGTATCCAGGGTATTCTCTATAAGCATAATAAGCTATTCTTACATGATATGCCCCAGGTAAAAACATTATTGCACCTAGAATAATCATGGGCCACAGACGATCAGAATATTTAGTGTCAATGTGTCCAGTAACAATCAAGCTGCCTGCAATAAGAAGAGTGGTCCCCACGACAAATAAAAATGTTGATAGGGCAATAGCTTTCCATGGAATCTTGGGTGGTGGTGATTCAAATTGGGAATCAGAGAAGCCACTGTCTTCTGTGGGAACCTTTGAATATCCGTTTTGTATTCCAAATCTAAATCTTGACATAGTAGTCATTAGTTTTCTGAAATTAAAGAATATTTTATATAAATTTGTTAATTGAATTGAAAACCACTAAGATTTTGGCCAAGTTATCTAAAACTTACACATACATACCTGATGTTTAACAACAATCAATATTTGTGTTGTGTAGGTATTCTAGAGAATCTTACCTACATGAACATTCAATGAAATTATAATTCGTTTTTTAGAAAGAAGAGCAAATGAAATCAAATCGATTTGGAAAATGATCAATAATATTTTTTTGTTTAGTTTATCCCGAAGGAAAGGCAAGGGGAACTAAGCCCATACAGCCATTGCCTTTAGTAAATGATTTCCGAACATAATGATGATGATGAATGGAAACGTCGGGAAAATCCTCAAGAACAAGTGTAAAGTTAGTCAAAATGAAAAATTATTGCAGAAACAACTTACATGCGCCCATGAAGAGATCGTAATCCGGCTAAAGTTTCACTCGGCTTTCCTGCGTATAAAACCATGCACACGCACTAGATTCACATCACAAGTAATCAAAATATAACTTATCTACCAGAAAACATCACTTTACGGACACATGCAAGCCATTTACAAATATTTTTTGATTTTCACAAGAAAATTACACCTGCACCCTTCCAGCTTTTCCCGCCGAATCAACACAATTTTACTGTCACTGTCAGTCAGTTTTTTTTTTTGCTTAGTTTATCCCGGAGGGGAACTAAGCCCATACAGCCATTGTCTTTAGTAAATGATTTATGATGGATGATAATGATGATGATGAATGGAAACGTCGAGAAAATCGTCAAGAATGGATGTAAAATTAGTTAAAATCAAAATTAATTGCAAAAACAACTTACATGAGCCGATGAACGAGATCGTATTCCCACTAAAGTTTTACTCAGCTTACCTGCATATAAAACCATGCACACGCACTAGATTGACATAACAAGTAAACAAAATATAATTTATTTACCAGAAAACATCAATTTGTGAACACATGCAAGCCATTTACAAATAACTTTTGATTTTCACAAGAAAATTCTTCAGTTACACCCGCATCCGAGATACCAAATCCCTGCCCGCACCCTTCCAGCTTTTTTCCCGCCGAATCACTGTCAGTCAATACCACAAAGTATACAGTCAATACGTCATGTCATAATTTTGTTTTTGTAATTAGTAAAGGAATCCTACTAATATTATAAACGCGAAAGTTTTTAAGTATGGATGGATGGATGTTTGTTATTCTTTCACGTAATAACGGCTGGAGCATGAAGAAGGTATAAAAGAGGAGGTGGGGCTATGAAGTGCGTATAATATTGCCATCTAGTGATGAGTAATTGCACTAGTAAAACAAGCTATATTGATAATGAGCAAGTAGTTTGACTAGGTGATTTCTATGTAAATGGGCAGGGCTACAGTGTTCAATGCTCCCCTCGTCCCATACTTCACCCCCGCTCCGTGGCATACTATTTTTGTACAAAAATATAATTAGCCGCTACTCCTCTTTTATTTCTTCTCCATGGGCTGGAGCGATTACAACTTCGGCGCCGGCAGCTGTCAGCAAGAGCGTGCACAACACATCTATTAAACTGCCCACTTTTGCACACTTTTTAAGGTTCAGCGCCGCTGGTACAGCTTCGGCGCCGGCAGCTAACAGCAGGAGCGTGCACAGTACCTACATCCATTAGACTGCCAACTTTTACGCACTTTTGAAGGTCCGGCGAATACCTAGTTACCTACGAATACTTACCTACCTCAAATAAAAACTATGGACATTTATCTCAATTCTTCACCCCGAAAAGACGCCGAAATCGCCGATTTTTGACCGGCGTCCGCCACCGATAATTTTATTATATCATCGGCGTACACGTTTATCACAGACATTTATTATGTACTTTGCACTTCTTACTTCTTCCTGCCTTATCCCATTTTAATTTGGTTTCTTTCGAAACACGTATTGCCAAAGACTTGGCGTTTGTTTTTACGGCCGGCTGCCTGCCTGACGCCAACCCTGCTCGGGTAAAGCTAAGTGACAATTTTAGAAAATTCGTACATGAAATAACCCGTGACTGGGTTCGAACTTATGCCCCTCGCTTGGAAGGCTGAAATAAATTCAGTGGTAGGTACACACCCGTGACCGGGTTCGAACTTACGCCCCTCACTTGGAAGGCGCACGTCTTAACCACTGGGCTATCTCAGCTTTGCATGTAGGTATTTCATAGCACATCTTCTTCTTTATATTTACCACCCACTTAGGGCTGCACTCTCGGAACCCGACTCTAAGGAGAGTAGGCACCTCTAGGATGCAGTTTATACCGCATCCTTTTGACAGTGTGGACTATGCGGCAAACACGAGGATCCTATAAGTGCGTCATATGTAAGTGAATGCGGATTTGTGCATGGACCTTGACCTAATGCAGAGTATGCAGCGAACCAAATTAAACTATGTTTTTTGTTGTAAAAGGATCGGTACACTCAAGGTCAAAATAATGTAATGTAACACACTTACATGGTAATTATTTCGCCGGAAATTAAAATTTTAACGTAAGGATAGTACCTACTTTACCTAAACCTATTCCTGTGCCTGTAATATATGTGTTCTTTAAACTTTACCCAGGTACCGCTTAGGTCTATGCTAGGCTCAGTTAAAATACGAATGAATTAATGCTAGAATAGTTTAGGGGGGAAATAATATAAAAATCTTCCTACGACCACAACAAATAGAGTGTGATAGAGATACCAAGGTATTTACCTACGCGTGCACTGTGCGCTGTTAATCCGGATTTTTTTCTTATAAGTAAGTACTTAGGTATTAGCACGTAAGAAAAGGTATCTTAATAAAATGTTTTAGGTATAAGAATACAGGGTGTTTCTGACAAGTCTGAAATAAAATTTCTTTGAATGGATTGGCAGCATGTTACCAGATTGGTACCTAATACTGTTTTGTCTAATCATTAAAGTATTTCCAAAGAACTGAGGAAACACCGTCGCTCCACTACCCATATTAGGTATAATACTCTGCAGCGTTAGGTATGCGTATGGCGAGTCACTCCACAGTAGAGATGCCACTTCCAGATTAATATTTTCTTATCTCATATTATTATTATTTTAATCACTTGTGGTGTCTCAGCTGTTGGGTAAATCCAGAAGCACATACGTCAGCGGAAGTTTGACCGCTTGCGGTAGGACTACACGCATGCGCGGTGGTGCAGGCGCGCGCACCCTCGCCGGCTGTCAGCTTTTGCCTCTCCTGCCGCTCCACTCCACTCCGCCGGTAAACCGATCCCGAGGCAGACGCGCGCCCATCGCTCGCCAGCCAAGCAACGCGGGCCCTTCGCGGCCAGGAGCCCTCCAAGGCGCTTCTAACCCCTCTCACCAAACACCTACGAGGCTAAGCGCGACCGCCGGCGTTCACGTACAAGGCACGCCGGTTAAAAGGTACCCCATTTTCATTATTTCAAGTGACATGTCCGCCCTGAGTCGCCTTTTCAATCTTACAATGTCGCATTAAATATTGCTAAAACTTTTGGGCGGAATGAAATGGGGGTTTCTACCTGCATTATGACAGCGAAATGATATTCGTCTATTCGAGTACCTTTCTTTTGTCAGTTCACCTGAATCGTAAAATCGACAAAGAACTTCACTAACCTATATTATTAAGGCTTCCTGTTTCGTTCTATTATTGCGTATGTATACCGCATATACAATGTACATTGAATTATGGGACTTTTATTTGCACGTCACCTTGAACTTACTCCTACTTAGTACCTGTTTTCTTGCGGATTACTGATTTATGTGGCGGCGGCGGCGGCGGCGGCGGCGGGGCGCGGGCGGTCCATTTTACTATTGGCAATGTGTCTTAGTTGTGTTTATTAATAACTTATTTAGAACCTAGATTTCCAATTCTATATATTGACAGAGCCTTATTACTAGACACGTTTCAGCTGGGTCTGTCATATAACTACCCGCGGCAGGTCAATTTATTGTTCTAACAATAGGAACTAGGTATCAACTATCCCAACCCTTCTCTATGACAATAGAGGACACTAATGTTCTATGTTTGAATAGAAATCAAAGGAATTCCCTAGTTGTGTCCTACTCTTACTTAATTCAGGTTTATTAAGATGATACCTAATGTATTACTTCTACTATACCGAATACCCAGGTCGAGTTCGCAGCTGTTTATAGCTAAACAGATTCAGCAAACAAACAGCAAGATCACTAATTCACTAGGTGCATATACACCAGTTACCATAAAAAAAAGTATTCCTCTAATAATTGTGTACGATAAAAGGGAAAAGGTTTGATCTTACTGTGGTTTAGTACGAGACCGTTTTACAGACCCCAGCCGTCTCTACCGTAAAGAAAGGACAAAAAGGAGTTGGCCTAGACTAGATCCACTAGATCCAGCTCATTAGGGATATTCACTGAGGTTTGCCAGTGATAATGCATAATAGTAGCATTATATGTCTCTCCTTCTTATCTGTTAAAATTGTGAGTCATTTTGACCCTCAAACGCCGACGCCGACCTTTGCTGCAATCCACTATCTTTTAACGATTTCTTTACTACCACGGTACTAGTTCATCTAATCGTGGGCGGTTTAGTAGTGGTCTGCTGTAGCAAATAATATCTCCAGTTGCGGAAAGGGTAGATGGTGCGAGGCAAAGTCCATTTCTATGCTGCATTGACGGTCGCAGGTCTTCATTAATCGTATCTCCTGGGCGTCCTTCGTCCGTGGAGTCAACCGTCTGCCCTTGGCGACAAGCATTACTTTTGTAAAGCTGCTATAGGTGTTGGCGTATTCAGAGAGGGCGTCCCTAAATTAACCCGCCAACCAATACGCCTTTGCAAGAGTTTTTATTTCGATAGAAACCTGATAGAAACAAACCTTTTCTACGAACGTAATATATACTTAGATCGTACTCTTAGGTACTCCAAAATTTATAATTTATTATGTGTGCTGCTGAGTTACATAAACCAAAGTTACTTATTATTGTATGTTACCTGTTGATACAATAGAGTCTGATAATCCATAAGTAGAGATAACAAATAGCTTGTTAACTACCTAACCTGACAAATTGAAATGTTTATCACAGATATTTTCTTTCTCCACTAAATAAATGTGACAGACATCTAAGTTGACCCATGAAGTTGGTACAGTGTCAATTACACCCTGTATGCCGTAGACAGCCAGTTTCATGAAAATTGTGAGTCAATATTATGTTATGTGTAAATATAAAGAGTTAATTTCATCTGTAGAATACGTACCTACGTAGGTACCCCTCGTAAATATACGGTGGTGAACAAAAACATTTATTTCTAGGCTTGGTTTGGTGAAGATAATAGAGTTATAAAAAATAATAATGACTATAATAATGAACTGAATGAACAGTAAAATTATATGGTCAATCAAACGATAGGGCCCAGGCACAATAAAGTTTTCGAAAACATCTTTGTTTTGACGACAGCTATTCCCTATATCTTTATTAAGTAAAAATTTTTTGTTAAATTTCACCTATTGCTCTACCTTGAACCTTTGTACTGATGCGAAATTTTACTAGAATATATGTCGTAAGCCGTGGTGCCGGCAGAGTATAGTTTGTACCACCCCATGCCTGCCCGTGGGTATCGTACGAGGCGATTAAGGGTTTCCGGGAGGTGGGCAGCAGCGCCTCCCGTGCTGACAACATAGTCCGAAAATCACACTGCGGTCACCAACCCGCCTGCCCAGCGTGGTGACTATGGGCAAAACCCCCTGTGGCAGTAGCCTTGTGTGGCGTGCCCTGGGGGAGGCTTACGTCCAGCAGTGGTCTGCAATAGGCTGAAGACGAAGACGATATGTCGTAAGAGTCGACTGAGGAACTCGGCGACAAGTTATAACCCTGCAGTACTGGCTTCCCCATATGGCGAACACAGCCGTGTGTATACAGGGTGTTTTTTGGTCGTCAATGTTCCCGAAAAGTACGAAATCTCCTCATCATCACGATCATTTTTCTCCATGGAAGCATACCTGGGAAGTGTCTGGTTCCCAAGATATTAGGGTCCAAAGTTGAGTAAATAGACTGCGTTTTTCTGCATAAATGCACATAATTAATGAAATAATAAATAATAATAATCTATTAAAAAACTAGCATAAATACTGAACACTATACAGGGTGTAACAAAAAGGGCATATGGAGAATTTTTAAATATCTCAGGAATTTTCATACAATCTTGAAAAATAAAAATGTGATTTCGAGTCTCAAATTTTGGAAATAGGTTCTCTATAGTGGGCTATTTACATAGCTTTACGCTTAACATACCCTTTCTGTTACACCCTGTATATTTAGCCCGATCAAGAAATTAACTTTTTTTTTTAAAAAAAAATTATATCTTTTCCCAGCATTTTTTTTGGTATAAACTTACTTTATTTGATGTGTAAAGTACGTACCCTACGTTAAGGATGGCGACAAAAAACAACCTGTATAAAACAGGACTGTTTCCATCGTGGACGCGAGACACTGCTATAATACAAAGAAATAGTTTACAGTTTTTAAATAAATTATCGATAACCTCATTTACTTAAACAAAATAAACCCGAATGCGTAAAAAATTTACCCAGTGTCACTTTCACAACTAAAAAGAATCTAATGAGCTTGTGCTCGAAGAGGGATGACGGCAGTGTTCAGAAAAACCAGTAATGGTTTATGTAAACACTGTTGGCACGAACTATTGTGAGTTATGTAGAAATATATATATTTTTTTAATGATATATCTTAACAAGTGAGACATAGAGAAGAAATATACCTACATACAAACTTACACATACATAGGTAGGTATACCTACTCGAAAAACATAACCCTCCTTCTAGCGCAGTCAGGTAAAAAAGCGTAGAGAAAAGCTCTCATCCATCCAATCTACTCCAATAAAAGGAGAACATTATCTAAAAAAGTAGTCGTAATGTAGATACGTAGCGCACTGGCACGTCGGTTTCGAGACTAACTAGGAGTAAACATGAAGTAAATACAGGGGAAAGTAGTTATCTATTCATTCCATATAAAATACAATAATTAACGCATAGCCTAAACCGCAGATCAGAGACATAATACTGACCTATGCTGTTTCATTTAGAAGGTAGGTCGCACAGAGTGTCGTCATTGAACAGTATATCTTGGGTCTAACCAAGTCGGCTACCCCTGGTATACGCCATTTATTTTAGCTGTCAAAAATTATGTGGACAAAAACCACAGAGTTTAAACCTTCATTGTTAGAACAACTCTTCATTGAGACTATTCTCCATGAGACTAACTACTAGTAGGTAATAACTCGATATAATAAGAACAGAGAAAATCTTTGTGTCTGAAACCTTTCTTATCCGAAAACATTGTACCATACAGTGGGGTACTTGTAATGAAAAATATACAGGGTGTAACAAAAAGGGTATGTTAAGCGAAAAGCTATGTAAATAGCCCACTATAGAGAACCTATCCACAAAATTTGAGATCCGAAATCACATGTTTATTTTTCCCGATTGTAAGTCCCTCCGCACATGGAGCTACTCAAATATGACGGAATTAATCAGTAATTAGAATTACAAACTAGTTATAAACTGTATTTCGCACACGACGCTACTCACATTGCAAGGTTTCAGTCACTCCTGTTATTTCTACTACCAAATAAACACGTGCGAAAAACCTAGCAAGGGGAAATATTGGAAGCAATAAAAATGTCGAGTGGATCGAGCGAAGATGACGATGTCATTATACTATATTATCATCATAACAGACGCCGAAGGAATCGACGCAGATTTTGGATTCACCCATATATCCAAAATAATGTAAACTGCAGATTGTCAGTTGCAGCACGAGAGCTGCGTGAAACAGATAATAAATTTGTGGGATTCTATAGAATGTCCAAAGTAAACTCGGGTAACCTAGTAGCTCGGCGACCGGTACGACGCGTCGCGCGCGATCAGTTGCCAACGCGTTACTAACTGGTTAGTGACTAGTCGCGTCGTGTGCGAACCTGTATGGCAATGTATGGGCGGTGACGCTCAAAAAACTCGTTAGTAATTTTAGTTTGTGATTAGTTCCTTTTGAGTAGCTCCATGTGCGGAGGGCCTAAGGAGAATTTTTAAATATCTCAGGAATTTTCATACAATGATCTTGAAAATCTTGAAAATTTAAAATGTGATTTCGAGTCTCAAATTTTGGGAATAGGTTCTCTATAGTGGGCTATTTATACAGCTTTTCGCTTAACATACCCTTTCTGTCACACTCTGTAGAGGGTGTGGTTGACAGCCGGGCAAATACTGAACAAGTACCATTGTGTTGAGTTATATGACAGTGTTATAACTCGCAAGAAATGTATTTTGATTTGATTATCAGTAATCTTTGCTCTCCACGCCAATTCTATCGGGCGATCCTGTAATAAAATGGGCTTATTGGTTATTGTGTGACACATTGCTGTTTTTTGGATCACTTGTAACTCTCCATTAGGGTTGATCAGGTTTTTGAAATTTTTTGAGGGCAATTTTTTTTTCAACATCATCTTATAGTTAAAATTTTATTTCTAAGTCATTATCTAAGGCCTAATTAAACTAAATATACTATTTTTTTCTGAAAATAATAAAAAATATCGAAAAAGTTTAGAATTTTCCAGCGAAAATTTTCAGTATTTTCCACCTCAGAATCATGGTCTGAAGTCAATATTTGCCTGGCTGTCACCACAAACACCCTGTATATAATCACTATAGTAGTTTGGTAGGTAGTTCACTAATTCAAAAATCCTTTTTTGGATAGCAGCTCACATGAGTACATAAACTTGAAACATTTTCTCTCCTCCTCTCATTCAAAAAGGGGTGAGCCTACCCGCTCCTCTAATTTTAGTTTTAAGATTGATACGTTCTAGTTGTCAGGCAGTTACCTAAATAGTTACTAAACCTACTATTTTTTATAGTTTATAGTCGTTTCGCTCAGAATCTTTGAAAGTAAGTCGCGACGCTAATGCTAGGTTCCAAATCTTGTAGAGTTCGCACGCTATAAAATCACGCGAGGGTTCTCATAAGATAACCATTTTGAACACGTTAGGTGGGTATATAACACGACTATGCTGAATTTTATCTGTTTTTAAGAAGCTATAATACCTACTTAGAAGTAGTGGTACTATGTTATCTATAATATAAAATGAATCGCTGAATGTGTTGCTAAGCGCAAACAGCTGAACCGATTTCGCTAATTGTTTTTTTAGAATTCCTTGAAGTACGAAGTTTATTCTTAGAGAGAGAATTTTAAAAAAACTTTAAAAAACACTTTTCTATAGCGGCCGCCCACGACTTTGTCCACGTGAAAGGGCATTACGCCCGACCTGTGAAAATCCGGGGCGAATCCCTAGTTTTCTCTAAAAAACTCTAAAAGCAACCATAAAAGTTTTGGAAGTACGCAAGTGGGCAGCGTGTAAACGAGTATTAGTATAAGTAAATTGAAGTTGCAACATCCGAGTAGGTACCGATCAGCTGCGATCACACAATTTTATTAGAAGCATTTCAGCTGCTTCTCTTGCTGGAAACTGTTTAGCCTTCCCTACATATTAATTAACACATACCAAACAGTAAATTACATTACAAATAATTTGATTTACATATCGTAATTATTTAATTCTGTTGTTCATTGAAAAAACATAGAGTTCCTAATTAAAATTAACAAGTTCTTTGCACTGGACATTTCCCTTAACGTCGGTACACCATGTCCCAAAATAGTTGAGATTATAAGCTCCTCTATCAAATGTATTTACTACATTTACATTTAGTTATTATCGGCAAAACTGTCCCATCAATCATACCGTCAAAACACTTTTCCCTACCTCTCCAATCTCCAACTACGTCAGTACTACGTTATATAAAACAGTGTGTAATATATCGAGATTTAGATGCCTTTTCCAACTCTAGCGTCCAGACCCCTGGTAAAATAAAATTTGCAAGCTTTTTAGCACTTTACAGCCGTCATTCCCCTGGCAACTAGCACTATTGCGTGAGAACACACGCCTGCCCGTCGCCGCGCCCGCCCTTGAGTCTGCCGCTGCAGTGGCCTACCGATCGATCATTTACTTTTAATCTCCAACGAATGCCTATGCTGCGTAGAAATGCCGGCTACTATTACACCAAAGTAGAACGAAGCGGTTAAACATGGCTGAAGGCTCAACATGGTTGGATCAATCGGAGTTTTGGACCAGTTGTCACCTAAGACCTTCACGTACTCGTACGTGTGCTCACTCTCTCAGAATAATAAAGTGGTCATTCTACTGACGTAAAGCAGATTACGAGTAGCAACTGTCAAAACGGAGTAGGCTGAATTGTGAACGAAGAGTAACCTGATGCGTTGCAACTCTCTGCGAGTCCTGAACCATGCCCATTCTAATACCACTTCAATGATAATAAATAAATAAATATTCACACACTTCAACGGTATATAAATAAATAAATATAAATATTCACACACTTCACAACACATTGACCTAGTCCCACATTAAGATTCCTAAGGTCTTGTGTCGTGGGTACTAAGCAAACGGTATATAAATACATAGATAAGTATAGAACATCCATGACTCGGAAACAAACATCAATATTCATCATTTCAATGTTTGCACCTACCGGGATTCGAACCCAGGACCTATGGCGTCGCAGGCAGAGCCACTACCAACTACACCAATGGGCCGTCCATGACTAAATAAATATCCATGACTCGGAAACCGATATTCATCATACCTACTCAATACCTACCAACCCAACCCAGAACCTATGGCGTCTTACCATATGACCTATGGCCTACCAACTACCTACACCAATCGGCCGTAGTCTCTACCAGTATTCTTAGCTCATGATGTTGGGTCGTAAACACATTATAGGCCCTTAATTTTATTGTGTACGTAAACAGGGCCATTTCCGAAACACTATTCTATTTAATCAGTAGGTGCTGAAAGCAGTTTTGTCCTCGACACAAAACAAAACTATTTCTGTTTAGTAAATACTTAACAGTGTAAATAAGGCTTGTGTACATTACTCGGCCATTATTTACTTTTTCACTGACTGAAGAAAGGAAATTGCGACAGTTTAGTCTCGTATTTATTTTGTAAGTAATATATAGGTAGCATAAATCTGTGCTGAAGCGAGGCTTTATTACGATACATCAGATGCATCTCCTTCCGTGCATATCGGCTAACTCAGGGCCGTTCTTTCAGGCGATGAACCAACAACTTGCCACTCATCTTGATCATGATACTACATTTTGCCCGATATGCTAAATGTGACTGTATGATCTCCTTCGTTATCCTGTAGTTCTGGCTATATATTTTGGGAATATGTACAGCCGTGTTCCCAAAATATGCCTTTGTGTATACTATCATAACTCTTCTTCTTCTATGCTGCTCTGGGAGTGAAAAGAAACGTTTAATACTACAGCTGCTTCTCTTCCCGGGCATACTGTAGAAGTCAGTAGAGGGACAAGAGGGTCTTGGTGTTTTGTAGGCGATGGGCTGACCACCTGTCACTACTAACCGAACTTGTACATCTCAACTATACCCTCAAAATTGGTCAGAAGTGGCACCATGTGGTCTTATCAGCCCTTGGTGCTCTGCCTACCCCGTAGTAATCGCAGAAAATAATCCCTTTTACCCGTTGCTGCGTCATACTTAAGTATAAAATAAGTGTGATGACAAAAAATAGGTCAAAATGATGGTCAAAGAAAATGATTTTCAAATTCGCGTATTCAAAGCCATATTCCGGGAATAGGACGCTGCGGATATAACGTCACTTGCGCCCTTGAAAACCAGACGTCTACCTTGTAATTGGCTAGTGTTATGTGTGATTTACATAATGAATATGTTCTACATAATCCCAAACGGATTCTCACACTATACGAGTATATGTAGTTTACCTTATTTATTCTAGAGAGATACTACGAAAATCCTTAAACCGATATATCATTTTAATAGAAGGGGTATACGAAATCTAATGTTTTTTTTTGTTTGGATATAGATAGCTAAACTATTGAAGAATGCTCCTTAATTTTGAAAATTAGATTTGAAGTATCAAATATGGACTGATTCTCTTTAGTGGACTTTTCTGCTACACTCTGTAAAAGGACCTGTCATCATGATATGTGCTAGCATCGTATTTTCTACTGCTGGACAAAGGCTTTATACTATTCTATTCCGTTTCTCTTCTGTGCCATATCGTGCCAGCTCGTGCAGAACTTGCCAAGATCGCCTCTCGTTCTTAGTCGGTCTCGGGTAGAAGCTCCAGCCATTACTCTAGCCAACATAGCCTTTGTAAATCTACAAGACTGCGTATATGACGTCACTTACCCTTGAATTGCAAATGCATGCCAGGTAATTGTGGGGTAGTGAAATATGTTCTGCCTATTAGATCTTATGATAGCGGGAGTTTGCACGGGTTGCATGTTTAGTATGGTTGCTGAAACGCTTGTACCGTTTAAATTATAATTATACTTAGCATTTTCGTAACATAGTGTTCGTGAAGAAAACACAGGGTGAAGTAGAGATGCAACAATCTAAAACCGAGATTGAAAAGTGACGTTTTATACAGAGTATGCTCGATATACGAATGACGGATTTTTATGTAAAGTATATTCACGAAATAATATGACATATATGTTTATTTTCTGAATATTCAGTCTTTTTTGCGAGAAAAGGAATGACTAATGAGCTCAGGGGCGTTCTCTCTTACTATGAGATAGCAACTTGCTTTAGGACATTTTTCGGGATCTTGTACCCCATTTTGCGATTACAGCCGTACATATACCTACCTACTACCTATTTATGTTAAAGAAAAAGAATGTGATAGACATTCATTTTACGACTATCGATTTATGTTATCGTTTGCGATTTATTATCAATGCATGTCGTACGTAATATAATATCTCTAGTGCCGTAGAGGAATAAGATATATCTTTTTTTTCTATGCTAGAACATAGCAATTTGCATTTGATTTTGACTCTGATCGAATAAGTCGATAAACTCGACTAGCTACCCCTACCACACTTCATTGGGATAAATTCAGTTTAGTTTCAATTTTCCGAGAAGTGAAACCTTGTAAAATTGCATGCTCACATCGTGGACTGGAAATGTTCGCCAGAGGGTTTTGCTAGCATAGCTGCGTAGGTCTACTTTCTCTCGCTAACTCTCTCCATGGTACAAATCTCCGTTGAGATATCAAGCTGAGTGCTTGTGGTACCTATACATAAAAATTATGATTTCATTTCACAGATTAATATTAAATTTTCAGTTTTGTTGAATTTAAAAAGTCAACCACTGTTATCCAATCTCGCCTAGTTCATCCGGCCCTTTTCTGTTATTTATAAAATGCCATAAATTAGGAATAAGTCATTAACAGCAACATTAGTTAGTCATGCCTCATTTAGCATTTACTATAAGAACCCCTCACCCTTGGAATATTCTTAATAAGGGCCTGAGTATACACTCAGGAGGTTAGAATGCCATTAATACCTGCTTTCTTCTTTAGATAAGTGACATTCTTTATGTAAAAATGTTAAAATCCGTCTACATACATTCGAGGTTAATTTACGATGGCTAATTTCGATACAAAGCGATGATGTTGTCTAACTAATAATCTAAGTTCTGGTGGTGTGGCAATTTATCGTAGACTAGCTGTTGCCCATGGCTTCGTACACTTCGTATATAGTCTATATCCTTCTCCGTTCTCACAACTATATGAATGCAAAATTTCATGAAAATTGGTTAGGTAAATAAAGCGTGATGAGGTAACAAACAAACTTACTTTCGCATTTATAAAATTATATATATTATATATATATGGGCTATCCATAACGCAAGTATGCAACTCCCGTTTACTGTCAGTCGGTAAAGATGCTGTTAGCAGACAAAAAGTTGTTCGTGTACGTCGAGCCTTAGCAACAAGTTAATCATTCTAAACGGGGGTAATATTTCGTGGATTCGCCACGCATGGCACAAGATGTTTAGGAAGCCAAATTACAGAGAATAATGATATCGTGACTTCTGGTGAAAAATCTGTTATCTAAAAATAGAGATATACCTAACCAATGAGGTTTTATGATATAACATTCATTGTTGATCGACATACGACTATATCTTTGTAGATCTTTTGTAGATGGAAAAAATGTTGTTAAATTTCGAAATACTAAGTTTTTCCTGTAAATTAAATCTATATCTTAGAATGTTAGATCGTAGCAACCACAGCAAAGTCCAAATACCTATAGCTGAAATAATAAAAACTACAATACATACTTATAATTTACATAATATGTATAGTGGATAGAAAACATGCTCGTTACCTTAGCTACGATTTGGAGCGGTCTCCTGTAGCTCTGCCAAAGTAGTGCTGTTGATACCTAATCAATACACAGGCGTCCTAGATGTGAGATAAGATCTATTTTAGTCCGAAACTGTGGAAAATTTCGGTAATAATGGCGTGTCTTTGTTGATATGTGTATTGTATTACAATATCACAGTAAACAGACAGGCTACTATAATACTACAGATGATAATAGAAGCCTTTGATATTAAAACGTACGTTTTCGAATTTATACTCGTAGTTGCCTTCTTTGATGAACGTTGTCGTGTCGTCGTAGTAGCGTTACGAACCGTAGCACATCTGTAGCAAAGAAAGACTTTACTACGATTACTAGACGTGCTACGATTCGTAGACGAATTTTCTTGAATTATTCTCAGTTTTGTTAAAATGCATTTTCTCTATGTTGAAATGAGAGTTTTTTGCAAACCAGTATTTTTGTGAACCAATTTCCACATCTTTGCTCCCATGATAAAATGAGCGAAACGGATTTTAATAAATTCTAAATACCTAATTGACATCTAAATTTGTTTAATTGTATTTAATTATTATACCTATCTATTCCCATAGGTGACAGTGTTGATAAAAGGTCAATTAGAATGGTGCATGCACAGAGTGCACGTGCAGCGTGCATTGCATGCAGCCTTGACCTAATTCTGTTGCCTGCAGCACCGCGTTTATCCTATTAATTGCACCTAACACTTAGCTGGTGGATTTAAATCGCACAAACACGAATAAAGTAGTGTACATACAGGGTGTAAATGGCAGCGTAAAATTTTCATGAAATTAAATTAAGATTATAATTTCTACTTTCTAGTCGATTTTTTCGGTGGAGAATTCATATAATAAACGTTCAGCTGTTTAAAAGTATTTTTTGTTTAATAACGAACAACTTGCATAGTCTATTAGTTAAAGAAGATAGTATTAATAAGCTATAACGCGATAACTCACTGGATATGGAATTTCCTTACCTATTCATGTAAAAGACATCGATATGTGAAAGGCAATAGCCCACTACAGAAGCTCAAAAACAAATGTTCACTTTTACAGATTGTATTAACAAGAGCATGGTACTAAGATAACAAGTAATGTTTATACATTACTAATTTATTGGTCGTCCGTGAATTTCAAGTACTTAAATAAGTACTTACTTACTTACTTAATTAATTTGTTTGTTCCAGAGATGGAAATCGTGCCCGAGGGAAAAAACTTTCGATTGGTAACGGAAGACGAGCTGCCGGCTGTGGCTGATGTATTGGTGCAGTATATGCCTGAATCTTTAAAGGTACTTACATCATACATACATAAATAAATAAATATTCAAAAAGATTTGTTTATTTCAAAATGTACAATAATAATTAAATACCTACCTGCAGTCACTTTTTTAACATCTTTTCTGAGTCCAAAAGTATTAGGTTGATAATTTTATGTTTTGTTCTTCCTTGTACTAAATCACGCTCTCTATGCTGTACAAAGTTATGGCATATTGTCAGTTTCAATGCAGGTATTTCGCTACGAGTATTCATAGAGTTATGGCATACCCTTGTATATTACCAATTACACCCTGTATTATTATTTATTAATAATAATATAAATAATATAATAAATATAAAAATATAATAAAATAATATAAATAATAGTAAGTATTAGGTAGGTTCTTTCTAATACAATTTTTTATCTGTTTCAAGTTTCATCAAACGATTCAAACATATCTAAACAACAAGGTGTGGGACTTCAATTTTTATGTAGCCAAGAATTGGCCCGAGGACCCCGTTTGCGTGCATTTTCCGGGGTGCACTAGTACGGTAAGTTTTCCTACTTATTACAAGGCTTTTAGCAATTAAAAGTAGATATTCTTGTTATGTATCCTTTATACTT
Source organism: Carposina sasakii (assembly GCA_014607495.2). Classification (NCBI taxonomy): domain Eukaryota; kingdom Metazoa; phylum Arthropoda; class Insecta; order Lepidoptera; family Carposinidae; genus Carposina; species Carposina sasakii. The sequence continues at coordinate 6,357,953 of CP053161.1, forward strand.
TGCAAGATGTTCCTTCCTCTGCGTACTAAACAAAGAATATACTTCTAGTAGTATCTAGTGTTCTGTGATATACTTACTCTCTCTACCAAATTTCATGATGGTCCGTTTAGCACAGGTACCTTCTTGGAATAGATAGAAGAAAGCAGAGTTCACTTCTCATTTAAAACATTCTCGATGTTATTTAAAAACCGTGTAAAAAGTTAGACACTGTTGGAAATGACATACAAAATGTATGGAATATCGGTCAAATGAAGGTAATGTTTAATTTTAACAAATCTTTTATATTTATTTAATCACAGGCTGTAATACGTGACTATGCAAATTAATGTAAGTGGATACCACAAAAAGTAATTGCAATTTCTGAAATGGACTAGGAAAAAAGTTAAAAACATTTACTCGGTAGCAGCTAGGTAATTATCTTATCCGACGATTTCCGGGTTGAAAGTTCCGCGAGCGACGCTCGTGTCAAGTGATCTTCACTGCAGCTTACCTTCGCTGGAAAGGTTGTCTTTTTAGTATCATTCTATTTTAGCTTTGGCATTCTTTTTTTTATATTAACTTGGAAAATTATTTTAATCTGTAGGTGGAAAGGCAGCCTTACACATAGAGTAAAGTTATCCTGTCTCTACACAGCGTTTATTAATATTGAGGCTAGAGTATAAGAAGGACCTGTATTGTACTTAATTATTCGAGTAATAAACTGTTTAGATATTCCATGTATTTTGCTGTCAAATGTTGTGCTTTACGGGTACATGACTTTGATAAGTGACACACGGTTGATAAGTGTGTGGCATATACCTACCTGACTAACTAGGTATAATAAGCTTTTACCCTCAATTTGCAGCCCAACAGTGACATCTACGAGAGCGTGACAGCATTCTGCCCGTCTGAGCGAGCAGAACTCATCGATTTGGTGACCGAAGAGGATGTCCTGCTGGACCTGACGCGCCCCCTCTACCTCAACTTTACGCACGAGGCGATCGTGAACCGCTTCGAGAAACGCTATGAGGCTTACGACAAGATTGTCGGTGATGTATACGCCTGTGATAATCCCCCGGAGGATACTAGGGAAGAAGAGTGAGTAACCTTTAACGACCATTTGTTTAACTGCCTCAATCTTGCACTATTCCTGCATAGCACTCATGCAGATTCTAAGTTTATGTCAGAAAGAACAAACAAAGTCTGTTGTTAAACCATTGTTCACATTCAGAATGGAGGCGGACATATAGGGTTAATTTTAAAACATCAATAACCTCGCAAGACTAGGTAGCTACCATCATAAACAACAACATTTGTTCTACGAGTTTTGATAATTTGTCACATTTTACTTTAATGCAAAAATAAATATCAATTTAATATTACTTCTAAATGTTCTTAAGTCTGTACATAACACAGGTGAGCGCGCGCGCGTCAACCTTCTACGAATGGAGCATAGACTTATAAATGTCACGACAGTACAATAAAACCTTGAAAAATCATTTTTAATTAATGTATGTATTGAGTTATGATAAAACTCGTAGAACAAATGTTATTCTTTATGATTTTAGCTATCTAGTCCTGCGAGGTTATTGATGTTTTTAAATTAACCCTGTATATAACTATAGGTAGTTATAAGTGTATGTGTGCGAGACGGGCAGAACTACAACATACTTAGTAAATGTAAGCTAGTCCAAAAGTGTCATAAAATTATGCCGGTTTTTATTTTTGACATGACATACAGTACAGAGTGATCGCTCTCTACCTCGCTAGCCTATCGTATCTGGCAAGATTCATCGTGGTAGGTAGGATTTATGTTAAATGTCCACAACATGAGATCTAAACTGAATATAATATCTTTGTATTTTGAACAGATTGCCACCGGACGTGGAGCTAGTTCGCCTCAAGCCGGAGCACATGAAGGCGGTGTACGACTTGTACCCGGCCAGCGATATCGAATGCCGCGAGATCTTCGAGAAGCTAGTCGAAGAGCTGCCAGCCTACGGTATCTTCGTTGAGAACCAGCTCGCTGCCTGGATGGTGCAGTCCTACTACGGCGCCATGTTCTCCATGCAAACCCGCCCCGAATTCCGTAGGAAAGGCTATGGCATCTATCTAGCTCGACGCCTCACCAAGGAAGTCGCGGCCCGCGGGTATAAGCCCTTCGTGGTCATTCGTCCGGAAAACGACGCGTCCCGCTCTCTTTACACCAAGCTAGGCTTTCAGAAGAAGTTCCGAACGGTGCGCGCAGTTTTGCATCCCCGCTGAAGCATGCAAGTTGAACACTAGCAGATTTTATTTTTTTAAGACTTTTGAAAAATCAATTTAGCTTGCGATCTACGATCTAGAGTTTTAGTAATTAGCTTTAAGATATACGGCTAGTGCTCTCGGTCTGCGAGCGATAAAAGTGATACGAATTTGGATGATAGTAGGTACGCGCCGTTTTACAGCATTAGCATTTTGTAGTTGTCCTCCAAAAGTTTTCCTTGTGTCCGGAACCAAGACAACGAATAGCTTTTTCGGGGAAAGTAGAACTTTTTTTTTGATGTTTTGAGAAATCGTTAATAGCTATTTGCCATTGAATTTAGCTTTGTGAGACTGAGAGCAAAATAGCTAGCCGCCATGCCGCATTAGCGGTTTCAGCCTAGTAACATTACTTTGTACTGGATATTCCAAAGACTAATACCTACCGATTATTTTATTATCTTAGAATACTTATGCATCATAAAAGGATAATTATCATAAGCATAACAACATTCCTTATTAAAGACGATTAAGCTGGGCCCACATCCTGGGATACGATGTCAAGATAGACGAAGAGAAAAGTTACAGAACAAATAGCATTAACAAGGCTCCTATATGCCAGCTTCTGATTGGTCTTCCTTCCACATTAAGAATGACGCTCATAGTATGGGTGTTACACATGATTCGCGTTACATTACAACCCGGTCAGAATATCTGTGCACCTCGCTGGAATGCGGTGCCCCTCCCGCTTCCCCTGTCACCTCTCCGTGCACTCCCCGTACGACAGTACGGTTAGCATCTTCGTTGCCGATACACGTCCCCGTTCTCGAAAAAACTTTTTTTCACACCCTACCCAGACCGCCGATATGACGTCACGAGGTCAGGTGCACAGATATTGTGACCGGGTTGTACATTAAATAGTCAAACCTACATGACACCTCGCTCACGTGCGGATCCAGCTTTAGTGTACGTCAGAATGGCGGGTTGCCTGTGGCGTTGGTCTATGAGAGTAGATTCGAAAATTGCTACATAATTGCTTATATTTGCTACATATAATCAATAATTGCTATATAGGATATATATTTAGAAATAAAATACTTTTTATGACCAGCTATCCTGACGTTTGGTTGGTTGGTCACCTCCTAGTTTAAAGTCAAGCATGCAGATTTTCCTGAAATGTATTGCGTCAATGATTGCTACATATTTACTTCATTTGTCTAATTTAGTAGTAACTTTAACCATATATTAAATAAAGGATGTAGCAATTATTTAAATTATCCCAAGGAAACGTGTCTGATAAAATAATAACTGCAAATACTTAGTTATGTAAGTGTCAGTTTAATCGTTTAGGCTCTAGTCAACGGCGGATCCAGGGGGGGGGTCATGGGGGTCATGACCCCCCCCCTGAGCTGTTTCCAGGACTTAGGTGGACGACTAATTGAACATAATGATTTTATTTATATATTTTGTCACCATAGAGATTTTATGTAACTACATACCTTTAATATTTAATAAATTAATATATGTAGTATAATAACTTTGTATGATGGCAAACGTTTGGGAACGAGCACATCGAAAATTTGAATTTTACCGCGCCACACTTGCTCGCGCTTGTCGACTACGTCTAGCTCAGGGCTGCCAGATCGTATAATTGAATACAAAATATGTATAATCAGACAGTGTATTATATCCTTGATTATTTCGTATAATACGATACAAACGCATACGCCATGGAATGGAACGTGAGTTCGTCTCTTGCTTTTCTCGAAGTTTTTCGCTCACTCTAGTAGGAAAAACTTAAATGTGACGCCTGCAGAAAGCTGCCATCCATAAAACCCGGATACTTTTTATGTCAGTGGAAATCTGATTAACTTGATAAAAGGATATGTTTTGCAATTACTTAAAATTTGGTGGACCAAATGTAGCCGCCCTACTCCGTGTAGCGGATGCAGGAGAGAACCACAATCGAATGCAAAATCCTAGAACGCGACATCGAAGTTTCTTACAATGTTTGGAATATATACATGGGCCAAACAACGACTAGTGGCCCGGTGGGACCGGAAGCGCTTTCCTTTTCACCAACCCCACATTGGTGACCCCTGTGAATTGGACATACGCAACCTTCAGTCTTCAGGAACTTCACCATCATCGCAGCACTCTGCAGCAAAGGTATCACACAATAGCATCACCTCTCCTCTTCTTCCACGACAGCAGCAGCAGCACGCCAGTAGCCAGCAGATTCATAAGAAGCCGCCATGACAGCTTCCTGGACCTGTTAGCAACGCACGCACGCAACGGCATCACGGAACAACATGTTCCCATTCCACGCGCAGATCAAAACACATCAGCCGCAGTCGCCTCAAAGACCAGAACGCATCGCCGCAACACGTTCCCAGTCGACTCACCGACCAGAACGCATCTCGCCTGCACGCTCGTCTTAATACTTTCCGGTCGACTCACTGACCCGAATGCATACTTGTGAGAATACACGCTGGGTGCTGCCGAAGATATATCGACCTCCAGTCTGGAAGGGGAGTAATGTAGCGGAGCCATCTATCGGATGCAGAAGAGAACCACAATCGAATGCAAAATCTTAGAACGCGATATCGAAATTTCTTATAATGTTTGGAATATATACATGGGCCAAACAACGACTAGTGGCCCGGTGGGGCCGGAAGCGTTGCCCTTTTCACCACCCCCACACTCCGCGCATCCTGCTCTATGTATTAGGGATGTGGCTGCGCCGCATCAGCCGTACCTGCCTCACAATGATACGGGGCCTCTGGCCTAACACAAAATTCTTGTGTGAGAATAATAAAATATAATAGATAAATGCTATTTTTTACAAAGAAATAATCGAAGCTTTAATAGTAGAAAATGACTAATAATTATCGTTCGCTTCACCTGCATCAGCATTACCATGATTCATTAGCGATCGTCACAAATTCTCGATAGAGCCTGCATTTTCGAGAAATAAATGGCAACAGTGTGCAAAAAAACCCAAAAAATATCGCGCTCGCTACGCTCGCGCTATAATATTTTCTTTGTACATTTTTTACACATTCAGTGCCGGCGACTACTTATTACACTATTTTGAAGGCGAAAATTTTTGAGTGTGTATGTTTCTACTTCTTCACGTCTAGAAACGGATGGATGGACGGACGGAGCCTACACCCTGGATTAACACATAGACTGTTTTTCTGCAGTTAAGTTTTTCAAGTGTACAATATAGAATAAATATTTTTGAGTACAGTACTTACGTACATTAATAAAATACCAACTTTTTACTTGTATCTATTGTTATCAAAAATAAATTATAAAATTATTAATAAAGAAATGGAAAAAATTCCTCACCCGGGTGGGAATCGAACCCACGACCTCTGCATTCCGCGTGTCAGAAAATTATAAGTTCTTGACTTGACCACGACTATGTGACCCCCTCCTGGCGCCAAAGCTGGATCCGCCCTTGGCTCTAGTAACCATGTAAGTTAAAAATATGTACCTACCCCCAATAATCCAATAAGTATAGGTATAATGTTATTTAATTTTATTCGACAATTTAAATAGTTCTATGTCATTATAAGGAATAAGTACATATCTGTAGAACCTATATTTAATTCGTGTTTTGGTGTTTGTGACGATGAAGAGAGAAAAAAGTTTGTTGTGCCACTCGAAGAGCAAAAAAAGGTTTTCTTGCAATACAAAAAGTATTTTCCAAGTAAGTCAGATTTACCAGCATCTAATGTGCTTATTATCCAGGATTACCTATGCATAGCATAACATGCCATTTAACAATTATTATTTAAAACGCCTGCCTCGTAAAGTAGCAATACCATTGAGTGAAGACACACTTCAACTATTTGCCTTTATTATTTTATCAGGCACTTGGAATAATTTAAATAATTGCTACATGCTTATTTAATATATGTTTAAAGTTACTACTAAATTAGACAAATGAAGTAAATATGTATCAATTATTGACGCAATACATTTCAGGAAAAACTGCATGCTTGACTTTAAACTAGGAGGTGACCAGCCAACCAAACGTCAGGATGGCTGGTCATAAAAAATATTTTATTTCTAAATATATATCCTATGTAGCAATTATTTGTTATATCTAGCAAATATAAGCAATTATGTGACAATTTTCTAATCTACTCTCATAGACCAACGCCACAGGCAACCAGCCATTCTGACGTACACCAGCTTTATACTTCACTAGCAGCCGCCCACGACTTCGTCCGCGTGAGGGGGCGTTGTACCCGTGCGAAGCCGGGCAGGTTGTTGTATAGACTGTAGCCTAGCCTTCCTTGGTAAATGGGCAATCTAACACTGAAAGAATTTTTTAAATCAGACCAGTAGTTCCTGAGATTAGCGCGTTCAAACAAACAAACAAACAAACAAACAAACAAACTCTTCAGCTTTATAATATTAGTATAGATATATTATACGCAGTTACGCAGATTAATCATTTGTACGTAAGGTAGTCTTTGGAATATTTACGCACATTCATCATTTTTGCAAACGCTTTCATTACCACTCGTTGACCGAGCGGAAACTATTCTGTCTCATGATTTGTAAAATTTTTGGGACCCGCTATGATCAGTGTGATAAAAGGGTAGCGTTAGAATAAAAGTACGAATTTTGATAATATATTTGAAGGACATGAGAAGGAAAGTTACCGATTTTGCACAACTGTTCGAAACTTCAGAGATACTATCCAGCACTTGTTATTATTTTTTATTTGAATTATTGAATGGAAATCCAATACAAAATGAGTAGTCGGTATATTAATACTATAAATATGTATGTATGTATGTAGATCTAGTTAGTGCAGACCATAGTTTATTACGCCTATTTATTATTATTGGGTTTAAAATAATGTAACTTGTATATTTTATCTGACTTTTAGACTTTTTTTATATATATTTTATTGTATAAAATACCTTTATGGTAAAAATTAAATTTAATACGATAAAGTAGATAGGTAGGTATTTCAATACGGGATTGTAATTTTAATATTTATATGTAAAGCCTTTAATTTGCATTATTTACTTTAGAAAAACAATGTACTAATTAATACTTACCGATTATGTCACTCTCACACACTCGACATTATTATTTTATAGTTTATTTTTAAGTCGAGGAGAATATTTGTGATCAAATCAATTAATTTAAAAATCTTGAGACTTTGGAAATTGTCTTCCACAAGACAAGTTTTATTCGGTATGGTCCGAAATAAAGCTTTTAATGTATATTTAATTTAAAGTACCTATATAAATAAGAGAAAATATCAGATAAAACATACCTAGGTACTCTTTACATGTAGCTGTGTCTACTTACCTAATTTTTAAGTTGCTTATTTTGTTAATATTTGCCACCGCAAGGATCCCATTCTCCAAAGAAATCTCTTCTAGTCTGTATTTCAGTGGCGTAATAACTATTATACAGTTCGAGGCCCGTGGCAAATTCATCGGATACCCACGTTAATAATGTTGGGAGTTGGTATTCCCCTTTGACCGGGGTCGTCTTCCGGCTATGGCCCCGTGGCATTTTGCTGACTTGCCACCCTGTAGTTACGACCTGCTGTATTCCCTTGACAAATGGAATATAATAGTAATGTACCTATTGGTTTCACTAAGGACAAATTACATTTACACGCGTTACATATGTCTGGAGCTAGCGTTATAAAAATGTTATTTATTCCTATTTCTTAAATAGGTAGGTTGACTAACTTATGTTCCGAAGGGCCTGATATGTACCTATTATGAATGCAAGCACATACACGCCCTAAGTTTTTTTTTTTGTGTATGGGCTAAAAAGTTTGCTCAACACAAGGAGCTTCCACGATATTTTAGCAAAAATTATGCCAAAACATTATTGTACATATTTGCAAAAATAAGGTTGTTTTTGTTTAATAATTTCATGCCTATTTTTAATTTAACGAGCATAGGTACACAGTGCAGGTTTGAATGACAGTACAAATTGTTGAGAGCATTTTATTTGAATTGTATGATACAGTTTTCTTGTCATCTCGCTAACCGCTTCCTTACAAAATGTAGGATCTCATCAAATGTAGATTTTGAAAATTATGAGATTATTATAATTAAGATAAGACAGTTTGTGAACACCTCAATAACACATAGAATAAAGGACACATTTCCGTCCTGCCTGAAAATCTGCATAACATTAGGTGCATTACAAATGTACCTGATCCAGAAATGAAGAGTAGTGTCCATCCTATATCGTTTATTATCACTTTCCTGCCTTTCGAAGGTATTCGAGAAAATGAATAAAAAGAAATTACAAAACTTCTTCGTATTTTTACTACGGTACAAACCTACGAAACCTCCCCTTTTCTCAATCATACCTATTTTATATGTACCTCACCTTAAGCTGTAACGTTAACTATTACCTAGGAACTATGTCTCTTAAAGAAGACCCACGGATTTTTATGGAACTCAAAAGTCTCAGGTGCAGTTAGACAGTCCTTGGGACTTAAGACAATGTAACAATTTTACGAGTGACATCGATATTAAACTTGCAGATAAACCATGAAAATGGTTTTGAAAGAACGTGATAAATATATTTTTATATCTGAGTGTATAAATTATCCTAATAAAATAATAATTAGCTAAGCTCGAACCATTCTCTTGAAACTTGAATTTAGCGCGATTGTTAAGTGAAGTTAACTGAACCATGAAAATGTTTCGTTAGCTTAACGAACGTGTCGTTGTCGCTCGTAAAATTGTTTCATTAATTTATCTAAGCCCCATTAACGTGTAGGTAGGTTTATTATTATTATGAATAAGACGCACCTATTAGATGCCCTGTCCTACCCTATAGCAGAACGATTCCTACAAAACTTATGGCCATTCGTAGCAGAAGCTTCTGGCTGACGTCATAAGCAACACCTTTGGGCCAATTGTTGAAAAGTCTCGAGTTGGAACGAACCCTAAACGGAACCGTTGTAGACACTCAGAACCTTTAGAACAAAGCAATATGGTGACGTAACGCAGATTAATGATATACATGACGTAATTAGACACATTTCAGCACGAGACAGATATTTGTTTTTATTCTGTCACACTCGTGACCGATGCGTACAAAAATATACCTTATTACTCAAGTGGTAAGTATAGATTGCTTCGCACCGCGTTTCGTTAATGGTCCGTTACTTTGACTACTACGGTCCGTTCGTGGTTGCGTTTCGGCTCAAAATTTTTCAAGAATTGCCCCCCTGTACACCATAAAGTGTGTCAATCTATCGTCTGTAGAGGATGCAAGTAGGTGGAGGAAACACCACAGCATGGAATCATGGAATGCACGAGTGTAGTCTACAACAGACATTGATCCTCCAATCATTAGCGTCACCCCCGGAAGCCTGCAGCAAGCAGCTCATGGGAAAATCTACATAGTTTAGTAGACAGGAAAGGTAAACCTCGTAGATACAAACAATAGCCTCAACTATAGGGTTAAATATGTAAAATGTCCAGTCAAACTAACTATCTAACTAGGTAATCTAGCCGGGGACACTGTAATTATGACTCTTTGTTAAACAACAAAAACTACTTGTACCTACTTCGCGTTTACTAAGGATGTTCCATCCTAGTTAGTCTGTGGGCTTTACGCGTTTAGTAGACACGTTTTCTAGTCAGGAATACAGGGCGCCTAGATATAATGGTTAACTCAGCTATGCTGTGTATAATGCAATTCAACTCGGCCATAGAGGAATAAACCCGTAACAAGGCCAGCCTAGAAGTATTATCTATCCAAGCTATAAAAATATTCTATGGTGTAAAATTATACATAGGTAAATAATGAACTGATTCACACAGCGAAATCCACTTCATTCCGCGATGTGTGCGAATCCAAACAAAATTATCTTACGAAATTAAATTTGGCTGTATAAATTAGTGTTTTTACTGTTGATGTCATTTGACAGTGACATCACATCTCCATATTTTTTAATATGGCCGACATTTGTTATGAAAAATCGTAATTTTCGTGCCGCATGTTTGTGATGTTGTGAATATTAACATTATATTTATTGCTCTTATATACAGTTGCCTGGCAAGAAGTAAAAATGACTAGCTTAATAAATAAAATAGAACAGCTTATAAAAAGAGAAAAAACTACGCCTGAGAAAAAACAGAAAGATGACTCCAAAAAATCCTCAAACGAGATTCTTTCTGAACTTTTTGGTGCTTTCAACGCTGCTCCGCCGAAAATTGAAGATGTATCTAGTAAGAAGTCCAAAAAAAGTAAAAAGAAACACAAGAAGGAGAAAAAGAAAAGAAGTCGCAGCTACAGCAGCAGTAGCGACTCTGACAGTGACTATTCCCACAAGCGGAAGAAGCGAAAAAAGAGTAAATCTAGAAAACATAGGGACCGTTCCTTGTCTCGTCGCCGCTCTAAAACTCCTACTAAAATAGTGCCTAAGCTGGAACCTACTGTAAAAAACGAAACTATATCTGTAAAGTCCGAGGATATCAAACCTAAAGTGGAAAAAATCAAAGTAGAAGTTAGCGAAAAACCACGACGAGTATCTGTTGTTGACATAGATTCTAAAGACTTCATTATTGACACCAGCCTCATACCTGTGCCAGAATCTCCTAAAGAAGAGGCAGATTGTCAAGATTTAAGACTAAAATTGGATGCCAAGAAAGGGGAAAATACATCAGAGAGTGATAAAGCAAAAGGGAAGATTCAAATAAAGAACTTAAAGTTTAGTGCTGTTTTTGAGGAGACTGTGAAGAAAGCTGAAGAAGAGGCTAGAAGGAAAGCAGAGAAGTATGAAGATGGAGAGTACACAGACTCATCAAGCAGTTCTAAGGATGAAGAATCTAATTCTCAGTTTCCTAAATCCTCAGACCCTGGGGGCATACTGCAAAAAGTGGCAAATGAAATTAAAATGTAAGTCATTGTAGTAAGTAATGTAATCAGGTTTTAGATATTTATTGTAATAATTAGTTACTTTTATTTAACATAGTCAAGATACAACTAAATTTCTAAGTTCAATTCACATGGGTACACAAATGGTTATACCAAAATTCCATTTTAAACTGGATTGAAAATATTTTAAAAAATGCATGCAGATATAATAAAATTGTAATCTCTTTTCAGAACTGAAGATGAGAAGAGCAGCTCAAAGAAAATCAAACATTCAGAGAGCTCTCACAAATCATCACGGACAGAAAAAAGGTAAAATATCTACATAATTGTAGCTACTTATCTTTTTATTGAAACATTTTCAAAGCATTAAATCTTAGACCAATGTACCTTAAAAGGTAAATAATTAACTATAAGGCTCTTCTACGTGACAATGACGAATTTTACCATCTCTTTTCTAAATTACATATTGGCAACGTTATTTTTCATCCCGATAGCTATACACTGGCCAAATCTCGACAAACATGCAATAATATACTTTGAAGCAAAACCAGGGTTCAAAATTATCAAGATAAATATTTTTTTGGATAATTATCCAATAATTATCCTAGCTGATTTGGCAATTAACTTCTTGAAATTTTCTTTTATAATCTATTTATCTCAAAATGGGTCTCAGTTTTTCGGCATTATTAAATGAACAGCAATTAATAATACAATTTAATTCAGAGTTTGTTTTTATGGAGTCAAAAAAAGTAAGAAAGTACGTAAAAAAATTGTCAGTCAAAGGTTTTTTTTATGTCTAGCATGTTTGGATACTTAAATAAACTTAGATTATTTTAGTATTTGATTTTTATCAAATTAAATTATCAAGATAATTATTGTGATAATTATCATGATAATTATCACTTTGAACCCTGAGCAAAACTACAATCAAACAAGAACAATACATATTTTTGGAAATTTTGTGTAAACTCTATATTGTATAACACCATTCAAGGGATCGTGCATATTTTGACGTTATGAAGAGTTGTCATTAAATGGAGTGAAGAAAACTCTATACAGGGTGTAACAAAAGGGGTATGTTAAGCGAAAATCAATGCAAAAAGCCCACTATAGAGAACCTCTCTGCAAAATTTGAGACTCGAAATCACATGTTTATTTTTTAAGATTGTATGGTAATTTCTGAGACATTTAAGAATTCTCCATACTATCTGGAAAAATAAACATGTGAGTTCGAGTCTCAAATTCTGTGAATAGGTTCTCTATAGTGAGCTATTTACATAGCTTTTCGCTTAACATACCCTTTTTATACACCCTGTATTAAGGAAAGATAAAGTTTATTGCAGAATGCTGTTTTATACTTAAAAACAATTCTATTTGAACACTAAACCTACTAAAAACAGTCGACACGTGCAAGCAATCTCAATTTGAAAACAAAAGAATGGATTTCTTAGAAAGTCCGGTATCTATGATGCCGACAGCCAAGTTTATTACAGGATAGGATAATACACCAACAAAAGAATGTACACAGTTGTGCAGTTTTTACTAATTTTGGCAACTTAAAATGTAACACTTTTCACCAGATAGCCTATTAAGTTCCACGTGATAAAGGGTGAGCCTACCGCCGCTTGTCGGGCACAAATACAACGTCGTGGTCTCGAAATGTAGCAGACTGAAGTGGCAGTGGGCTGGTCACATCTGTCGTAAAACCGATGGAAGGTGGAGTAAACGGATGCTCGAATGGAGAACGCGCCTCGGCTAGCGTAGCGTTGGACGCCCTGCGGCCAGATGGACCGATGACTTAAAGGGGGCGGCTGGTAGTGACTGGATGCCAAAAACGGGAGGTCGAGCTTTGTGGCGTGCTCTGGGGGAGGCCTACGTCCAGCAGTGGACTGCAATAGGCTGACGTGAATTATTTTAATTGTCTTCACCTTGCTTGTCCATTATTAGCTTGCCCTTTGGCAAAGGTCTCCCCCAATGTGTCTGTTGTCTAATTGTTATCTGTAATCCGCTCCAGTAAATCCCGCAAGCGTTCAGAGTCCCGCTCGCGCCGCCGCTCCCGCAGCCGCTCGCCTCGCCGCCGCCGCCGCTCCCGCTCCCGCTCGAGGCACCGCGAGCGTTCCCCGCGCGCTAGGAGGCGGTCGCTTGTTAGATACAGCAGTCGGGCTAGGAGGTCCAGGTTAGTAGTGACTACTACAAAAGATATGTTGAAAGCATTGAAGACTATGACTACTAATTATTTAAAATGTGACAGTGTGAACTAGGAGACTATTGCTTGTTAGATACAGCAGTAGGGCTAAGGAGGTCCCAGGTCAGTAGTGAGTTCTACGAAAGATATGTTGAATTGGCTTCTACTAGTATTACAACCGATGGCTTCAAGGGAGCAGCTGGGGGTGACTAGATAGCAAAAACGGGAGATCGAGCCGTGTGCCGTGCTCTGGAGGAGACCGACGTCCAGCAGTGCCAGGCCTAAGCCTCCCCCAGTGCTTGCAACAAAACTATCTGCCATAAGGGGGTTTTTCCCATAGTCACTACGCTGGGTAGGCGGGTTGGTGACCGCAGTGTGATTTTCGGACTATGTTATCAATACGGGAAGCGCTGCTGCCCATTTAGAAATTAATTAATCGCCTCTTACGATACCCAAGAGCAGACCTGGGGTGGTTCTATTCCAGTCTGCCAGCACCACACGGCCAAACACACTTTATTAGCTCAGCTTACTAATTTTACACAGCAGATCTCCCGGAGTGAAACTAGCAGACAGTGAGAAGAAGCGTTTGCTAGAAGTAGCGCGTCGGAACGCTATCAACATGTTGAAGAATGGCGCGGTGCCGGCCGGTGCCGCTGCGTTACCGCTGCACGCGCGTACGCAAGTTATACAGGCTATACAGTCGGGAGGTAAGGCAGCTTGGATTTATTTGGAAAACAAATGGTTAATTTATCTTTATACATGTTATTCATAATGCTGGATATTGCACACCCAATGCAATCTATCTACAATCGCATTTCCACAAAACTTAATCTTCTAACGCATGATTTGAATTTCTTTTTTTACTGGATATCACTGATATTTACTTCAATACATTCATTAAATAAAAGTATACTTAACTATAAACCACATTGTTACAAATAGATATCCGGGATATGCGATACATAGAGTGGACCCTCAAAATCATCTAGACCGTATTCAGCCATGGCATGGGCATCTCAGCAGAGATAAGCTAATATATTATAGCGCAAAAGTGTGTGCACAACCACGGGTGCACTCTATTCCCTACTGTCATAGCCCGATACGACGTAAATCCGACATGTTTTAGGCGGGCCGTTTTCTCTACTTGTCTACATCGAGTACTTTCTTCACAGGTAAATCAGTAGATGAACTGACAGATTTCTGCAAACATTTGTCCAAGAAAGAAGCGTTAGGTGAACTATCTTCCGTCTCATCCAACGACGAAGATATAAGCGAGAACGAAGATACTCTAGCATTCCATCATCCTTTCCTTGTCAAAGAGAAGGCGCCTATTGTTATGAATATAAGGGTAAGAAAGATTCCATATTATTCAGGTACAAATGACTACATACCTAATGCTTTTCTTACTTGGTTGAAAGACAATTCAATGATAATATCCTGAACATACTTCGTTACTAATATGTACATATTATAAATGCGAAAGTAACACTGTTTGGTTATGTGGCTTTCATGCCAAAAGTACTGAACCGATTTAAATGAAATTTGGTACACAGGTAATTTAGAGACTGAGAAAGAACATAGGCTACTTTCGTCTTTAGCCTATCGCAGTCCACTGTTGGACGTAGGCCTCCCCCACAGCACGCCACAAGGCTACTGCCACAGAGGGGTTTGCCCATAGTCACCACGCTGGGCAGGCGGGTAGGTGACCGCAGTGTGATTTTCGGACTATGTTGTCACTTTATACTTTATATCCTGTGAAAATTTTAAAAAACCTGATAATACTGACATTGTGTTTTTTTTTTTCATTAGGAGTCCACTAGTATTTGATAATTTTTTTATGTTATTCTACTTACCAGCCAAGAGCATATCTTTGCATTTTTTTACTAAACATTTATCTGGTGTAATAAAACTTTTCTTTATTGTACACAGTGAATGTACTAATAATAACTTCACAGTAATGTAATAATAACTATAATATACCACGCTTTGAGCAAATAAATAAACACAATCATTTCATTTCATCTTGATAAGAAGCCTACAGGTATATTTTAATTTCAGGGTGGTGCCCCACTGCCAATAAAGTCCGCCATCATGCCAATCGCGAATAAGGAGGAGCTCAGGCTCCAGTTCCCCGTGTCGTCAGGGTCACAGCATAGAGAGAAGTCCACGGAATGGGTGCCAGTGTCTCCACCTAAGAAGGATATGGTAATTTCAATTAGTTACACTCCTTTGATATTCTTTACTGTACACACAAATGTTGGACAATATAGTGACATATAGTTACACAGAGAATGTAGGTAAGCGAGGTAATCACTTAAATTTTGCTTCCAGAAAACCCAAAATACAACATGCATGTGCACCAAAAAGAAACTAATTTCTTAACAAAGCTTCTTTCAAAATGTTATATTTTAGTGGCGCCAACCCACTCTGTACTACCATGTGTGTTTCTTTTTGTTACAGCAAGTAGCCAAACTGAGCTCTTTTAGTGGTTCCAGCAAAAGTTCGAAGCCTGCATTACCTCCTGTTGAGATTACAAGGTTAGTTAAAAGTAAAACACACAAGTCACGACCATTTTCCCAAAGAGATTAGGCAACAGTGTGTAAATTGTACTGCCAGTTGTCATATGACATTAGAGTTAAAATAGTAACTAATTATGTAAGTACTAGCTGGATTAAAATTATTTATTGATAATTTACATCGTTGGGTTAATGATAATATACGAAAGAAAAAGCTTAAATATAGAACATATTTACAAGTAGAATATTGCCTGCAAGTCTTCCACCGCCGGCAACGTGGCCAAAAGGCTGTACTAGCTTCATTGTGGTTAAAATGAAATATTTGAATTCTACTGAACATTTTGATATAATGGACCAAAGATTTATTAACACTTCTCTGTGTGTAACTAAGTGTTCGTTTCCAGTTCACCGCAGCTAGCCCTCCCCGCCCCGGCTCCGGCCCCCGTCGCCCCCCCCACACAGCCTTATTCCAAGACCTTCACTTCCGGCACAAGTAAGTTAACATTTATTTTGTTTAGTTTATTCCGAAGGCAAAAGAAACTATGTGCATACAGCTATTGTATTTAGTAGAATGATTTTGGAATGGAAACGTCGATAAAATCCTCAAAAACTAATTATTTGCAGTATATACATATCCGTCAATGTTGGATTTTTATTAGTTGACTGCAATTTGTTTCGCTCTGTGATGTTTTTTCGTTGCCACCCTTAACGAAGGGTACGTACTCTACACATCAAATAAAGTAAGTTTATGGGAAACTATGTAAATATTTTTGAAAAAAAAAATTCATTACTTGATCGGGCAAAATTTATAGTGTCCGGTGTTTATGCTAGTTTTTTCATAGACAGATATTAATTATTTCTCGTGAAATAATCTTGCTACACGCGTCAATGTGCAATTATGCAGAAAAAGGCAGTATATTTACTCAACTTTGGACCCTAATATTTTGGAAACCAGACACTTCCCAGGTATGCTTCAATGGAAAAAAATTATCGTGATAATGAGGAGATTCCGTAGTTTTCGGGAACGTTGACGACCAAAAATCTTGTATATAAAAATGTACATATATCTATTTTCTTGCTGTATATTATAAATTATGTTGACGATACCGATTGCAGCGTCGACATCAATACCTGCGTTACCCGCGCCCGGCCCGCAAGCTTACCCGCCGGGGGTTAAACCTCCTCCACAACAAGTTATTGTAAGTATTGTATTGCTCTAGTATTTTAAGGTAGATTGCACCCTCCATCGAAAAGGTAGTCAAGGTAGAATGAATCACACTCAAGCATTGAAAAATAATACTTATGTCAAAGATCAAGGATACTCGTAGGTACCTAGTAATTATGTCAAGTGCCACGGAACGACTAATACTTATAACAAATCTAATATGAGTGTTTGTGTCCTTGATGTAAGTTTTAGATTTGCATTTTTCTATTAGAGACTAATCGTCTTTCTTTGCAGAATGCGATGTGCAATAATTACCACCTGATACTTTAATTCCAATACTGTTTAATCGTTTATATTAAAATTCATGACAGTTTGAATTGAAACAGGCTTTAATCACAGTTTACCTCGGTTTCAGAAGTTTTTTTGAGTGCTGTGCGTAAATATTCACAATAATATTTCATCCACAAATTTTGTAATAGATTGTCTCCCACAGGACATGGCATCGATCGTGACACAGAAGTTGTCCATGATCCGTAAGGAACAAGAACAGAGCGAGCAGAATTCCGCGAAAGCTGTCAGAGAAATGCTTGGCATCCGATCTAATGTAAGTTCACTTAAAACCACGATAAAATTATACTGTTGTTTAATAGTTAAATAAGGGATTACTGGTGAAAAGTGGGTGTGTAATTTGCACTCTTCTGCACAACTTCTTTGGGGTATGATGGACATGACTATAATGATTGTATGTATGTAATGGAATTATGTTGATCTTCAGTTAATAAATACTGAGCTACCCCTGTGGCTCAAAATGGTTATAGCTGACATGTCAAACAGCACTCCTGGGTTCGAATCCCGGCGGGATTAAATATTTGTGTCTCGAAACACAATTATTCACACACAATATTTGTTTGTTCTCGGGTCTTTCGTTAGAAGTTGCTTTCTGTTATGTTTCCAATGTATTCTACTGTAATACAAGGTATCTATTAGCTGGTGTTTACATACATACATAAAATCACGCCTCTTTCCCAACGGGTAAGCAGAGATCACGGATCTTCACTTCCTACGGTCCCCTGACACCTCTTTTGCTTTATCTCCCTCTCTCTCTCTGTCTCTCGTCAGCCACTGCTTGACGTAGGCCTCCCCCAATATAAAAAATGCCCGTTTTTTATATTTTATTGTATAAGGCGTTACTATTCGGAAGTTACAATTTCCATCGAGGGCTCGCCCACCACGACTGTTTTTTATAGGCATTGGGGGGTTTTTGCCCATAGTCTTTTTATCGGTTCTCTATTTTGTCTCATAAATTTTTTATCTATAATCTAACGTTATAATATTTTGTTTGAGTTGTCATAATATTTAGTTTGCTTGGGTTTTTAAATTTTTTAACCCTTATTACCTAAAAAATGCTTTTTCTCCAACAGTTCGGTTTCTCAACAAAGGCGCTCGGTCAATTCACCGGTTCGACTGGAGCTCAAATACTAACGCCGAAAGAGCTCGCCAGCGGCACACAGGCGTGGGCGAAAAAGGTACGCCACACACACACAAACACACGCAAAACTCTGGACACATATCCAGCCGTAACTGTAACTTGTGTTACTTTACTTATCGTCGTCGTCACTTGTTCAAAATGCGCAACATTTTTTGGCACTTTTTGTACTTATGTCACAATCTTGTCGTCGCTTGAAGTGCTAAATGTGTTAAGTAACATTTTTGGGTTTTCCTACGCTACTTTATCTATAATATCAAGGTTACGCTTGCGGCTGAATATTGTGTACCAGGTTTAGTTATCACTTGATGCGTTTTATACACAAGTGCACTTAGATAATGCTTAGTATAGGATTTTCTTTGATTGTCGTAAGTTTTTTATTTATGACGGCATTAATAGAATATTTAATATAGGGCAACCATTACCTGTTTTTATAGTCGATAACATATCAAACGTACATATACATGTCTATACTCACACATTACCTACAGCTGTAGTTATAAACCTAAAGATAATCAAGGAAAACCAATAAGATGAATTAAAAAAAGTCATATTAGAGTATCTAGTAAAACCTGGTCAGTGCTAATGATTTAACTTGTATGTATGAACTTATTAAAATAAGCAGTCATCCATTACTTGAAATAACGATGTCAAAGTTAATAATAGTATTATGTTTAAATGGTCAAATATTTGTTTTCTTGGAGTTTAATGAGAGAATTAGAGGTGTAGATACTGTTTTAAATTCAAGAAATTTGTTTATCTATGGTAGAACTCAAAGACAACAAAGTGCGAAATTAGCAGAACTGTATCCAAACATTTTTTTTTTCGATAGGTTTGTTTGTTTTTTGGTATAACTTTATACCACGTTAATTTGTACCACTGTCAACATTAAATTGGCATGTTACATTAAATAAACACCTAATACTCACAAGTCAAATTATTATCATATAGCGCGACCAAGCCAACGGTTTTATTTGATACTTTAATACTCTCCAAATAACTATTCTTTCAGCTGGGTCGCCGTTCCGGACTCGTGTGGCGGCTGCTGTGGTCAGGACTTATAATACAAATGTATTATACTTTCTGACCATAATATATTCGAGTGATTTTACAACAACATTGCCATATAATTTAATATTCACTTCGTATTTAAGTCGTGGAAAAAAAAGTTCACAATACCTAACCGGGTAGAAAATATATCCGATTCAAATATAAAGTAAATCATTAAAAATTGTACATAATTAAATACTTATTTCAGGATTAATTTCGGTATTAATAGGCGCGAATTTTTTTTCGACTCTTAAGTTTTAGTACGCCCGCCTGCGTAAAATGCATGATAACTTTCGTCTCTCACTATAAGAAAACTTATAGCCATAGGTTTTTAAATGTTGTTGTTCCAATCACTTTTGAGTTATTGAAATATTTTTTGTGTAAAAAGGGAACTCTATAGTTCGCTGGTTACACACAATTGGTTTGGCCTGAAATGTGATGGTATTTGGCATGACCTTTGACATGCCAATTACCGTTACATAAGCAAACAAATATTCAGTTTTCCCCACTATCGTATGACTGACACATATTGAGTATTTTTATGTAAAGTATCAAAATCTATTCGTCCAAGAATTAACATTAAATATATTTGATTGATAGCTGTTATACCTACTTTATTTGTAGCTATTATTAAATCATACTAAAAAAATATTAAGAATTACACAGTAATGTGTAACAACCTATTGTGATTGTCTATGTAGTTTGTAAGTAGGTACATAACATTTTATGGGATTTTAATTAAGGCACTGTTATTAGACAAAAGAGGCATTTTAGAATGTATAAATAATATACTTGTCCGATTACCACAGCTCCAATTTTTATATATGTTTTTATTTAAACCTTTATGAAGTTTTTAGCTAACGTAAAAACTCAACTTCTAGATAGAATTTTGATTTGAACGTTTGAACTTTTTGATGTTCTTTTAAGTTAAATAACTTAACTTGAAAACTATTGTGAATATGAACACGAAACTTGCTTAGTTGTATAGCGCTTTATCAAATTTAGTTTGTGGCAAAACTACTTTTTTTGTAAAATTTATAGATGATTAACAATTAATTAAAAACCAAATGTTGCGGGTGCGCCCCGCTATACGTCTACCTCACTCACTCATTAGGTGTTTGAGGGAGTGGGGTAGACGTACTGCGTGTTCATCTATAAGAGCGCCTTAAATATTTAAGTGGAAACTACTTAATATCTAAAAATAAAATACTTATAACCGCAATATGCTGTCAGTCTAAACCTCAATTAACTCAAAAACCTTGCTTTTCTTTGAGCTCAAAATCAAACCGTATACACTGCAGCTCAAAGAAATGCATAGTTTTCTATGGGGAATTCACGAATATTTGTTCCAGCTTTTAAGTGATACCGAGACGAGCGCGCTCCTAAACGCATCACTACAACGATAGGTGATATCGTACCGGACTAGGTAAGTATCCACAGGTGAAAGAAAACATACTCTGCGACGCAGTTATATCCTAAAAGTTCTACTGTCGATCGAAATTTACTACAAACATAAATGAGCCCGCTGAATGACCTGTTAATGTAATTTTTTGTTTCGTTTGTGTATATCGTATCACCTAATGCTTATCTATTTATGTAAAACTTTTTATACTACCTATATCTTATATAATAATTAAAAAATGTAGATACCTATGTATTCATAATGTTATCACAATACATGAAATATACACGTATATTTTCTGTGCACAGTTAAAACTGTCTTTATATCCCATCCACAAACTTTCAAAACACGTAATTTAATAGAAAACTCCCATAACTCTGTAGCCAGTTATATAACCCATGAAAACTAGGCATCTCTTTGGCCAAAACTGATGTGAAACCTTAAATATAGGATCAATTACAACGCGCGGCGCCGGTTGCGGGAGGCATGGGTATGCAGCTACTTCAGAAGATGGGCTGGACCCCCGGACAGGGGCTCGGTAAAGAAGGCACGGGGACCCTGCAACCGCTGCTTCTTGAGGTCAAACTGGATACCAGGGGCCTCACTTCGAAGGAGGAGAATCCTCAGAAGTCAGGGAAATTGGTATGTGGTCGTTTAATTTTATAGTTATGTGAGATTATCTAAACTATACCCTCAAAATTGATCAGAAGGGGCACCACCATGTGGTTCTATCGGCCCTTGGTGCTCTGCCTACACCGTAACTTACGGGCCGTAAGGGAGAAAGGCATGATTATATGTATGTATGTGAGGTTCTGAATCGGTGTAACTCCAAAAGTATTAACTTAAAATTGTATACATATATCACTACGATTGGCTGTGGTGCCAAAATAGGGTAGCTAGAATTTGTAGGATTAGAAGGGAGATTCTAGAGTCACATTTGGCATACTGGGGTTAGATGATAAAGATAAGGAACAACTTAATATGCTATCTCGCCGTCTGACGGAACGCTCATGCGGTCCTTAGTCGATCTTTACGTACGTAATGCCGTCAAATACCTACCAGAAACGCCCTGGGGGAGGCCTACGTCCAGTAGGGGACTGATACTTTAAGCTAAGTAGGTATGTATGTGCAGTGCAGAACCACATGACCTCCGGACTTGAATCGTGTCATTTTATCTCCATAATTATTCCAGTTGAAACACCAGCGACAGAAAGCCCGCCTCGGAGGCGGACCCAGCAGCGGTCCATTAGTATCGGGCGGGAAGCACCCGGTGTCTTTGCTCGGGGAATACTGTTCCAAACATAAACTCGGCCCGCCGGAGTACACCTTGTGTTATGAATGTGGACCTGATCATAAGAAGAACTTCCTCTTTAAGGTAATTTTAGGCAGTAAAGTTACCCAGTAATAAAAGTTGTAACTCTAATGTTATTGTATTATCATCTACCTGCCGTTATCTTAAGTTTGAGTGATATTGGTATAATACATAACAAATAGATGAAATTGCATAACATTTTATACTATTTTTAAAAAGTATCTTGAAATGTATTCCAATCCACAAAATAATTTGTCCAATGTTGTTCTATTACAGTATTAACACAGCTAGCCAACTTAATATGTGCCAATTGATTGCATCATCTTCTGTTTACTTTTTAAGAAGTCACACAGATTTTTATGGAAATAAAATAAAATGTGTGTAACAATGGCGTCAGCTCTAGACAAATTACTACATACTAGCTCCATTCTTAGGTGCCTCACAAAAGAATATCTACTTTTACATTCAATAACAAGGGTTTCAAAGAAAAATTCTGTTATATTTACAGGTAAAAGTTGCGGGAACAGAATACTTACCAGCGGTGGCAAGTGCCAACAAGAAACAAGCCAAAGCAGATTCAGCTACTTTAGCACTGCAAAAACTAGGTATTCTAACGTAAATAGGTATAAATGGTCAGTAACCTTGAAGACTTGTAGGGAACTTGTAAATATTTTGGCTAATTATATTTATATCTAAGTTTATGTTAATAAAGGAACTATTTCCGATATTTTTGTTTGAATTTCTATACTTTTGCATCATTGCTTATTATTGTTGCCGTGATGTAATTAATATTGTGATGTAATTTTTGGTATTCTTTCACCTTTATCAGTGAGACATTCACCAACATGTAACATACCCAGGGGGTTCATGCAAGACACCACTTTTTTTATTCCAGTATAGTTAAAATTTGGGTTTACATAGTGAATAGTAAAAGTTATATACCTACCAATTTAGACATAGATTTATTATATTAAGACTAACAAACAACAGTTTTTTTACAATCATTTATTGAAAACAAAATTTATACAAGCTATATAATAATACTATAATGCATTTGCTCTAGCATTGTCTACTAAAATGTGAGATAAATTTTATTCATAGCCACTTAGTAGCTGTTTTAACTTGACATTATACAATCACAGATCTGTTCCAAAACTTGCATTCAACACCTATTCTTTTTGCTGCTTAATCCTGTAGTCTGAAAGAGCAGCCTTAATGGCATCTTCTGCAAGCACTGAAAAAATAAAAACTACATTATTTACCAACACAAATTGGTCCATTTCCCACAACAAACTTCTCAGTAAAAACATTCCTGTGGTAATTATAATAAATCATTTATTGGATGCTTGTCATGCAAAGAACACACCTTCTAAGTTTCAGGTATCTAAAATCAGTGGTTTATATGTAGAGATAGGTAAGTACATGTATTATTTTAGGTAAGTATCTTTTGTTTGTTTGTTTAGTGATTAATACTCACTGGAACAATGCAATTTAACTGGTGGCAAAGACAATTCTTTGGCTATGTCAGTATTCTTCAGCTTTAGAGCCTCATCAACTGTTTTTCCTTTTACCCATTCCGTAGCTAAAGAGCTAGATGCGATGGCTGAGCCACAGCCAAAAGTCTTGAATTTCGCTTCAATGATCTTTCCATTATCGTCAACTTTAATCTGTAATTTCATTACATCGCCACAGGCGGGTGCACCAACCAGGCCTGTACCAACATTTTTATCCTTTTTGTCAAGAGACCCTACATTCCGAGGGTTTTCATAGTGATCAATTACCTACAATTCAATTACATTATAACTAAAAACTATTTAACACACACTATACACACTTATACTACGAATTATAATGATCAAGTGTTTTATCTATAAATTATTAATGTAAATTTTTATAGAATTCATAGAAATCCTTAGGCTCATACATAATACACGGCGGTTCTCCCGCCGCGGGATCCGCCTCTGAACCACACTAGACACAATTTTATATGGAAGTTGCATGCTTCATACTACACTGCGCGGTTTACAGGCGGGCGAAATACGACGCTATTGCATCATTCTGCGCAGCACGCACCTTTTTACGCGGCGTAACGCTAGCGACTCGCTAGCAAAATCTATGGAAATTGACAGTTTGACGCTAGCGTTACGGACTATCGAGAGGTTCGTGCTTACCCCTCAGGACGTTGTATGTAGACGCTTGCTCACGGATCTATGTTGAAATGAACAAAAGACAGTGATAAACCGCGTTCCGTGTAGTTTGATCTGCGGCAGCTTTGTCGAGCGGATTCCCGCGGCGGGAGAACCACCGTGTAGTATAGCCCTTAGAATGATTCGCTCCGCTTCAGAGCGGAGCGAAGACCAATCATTAATCTAAGAAAACAAACTTACATTGGCATGGTAAGATGCGTTTTCAATTGCATTTATAGTCCTCAAACTCCCCAGACTAACACATTTGCGTACTTGAGATATGATGTGTGCCATCTTTTGAGTCCCAATAAAATCTGCGCAATAAGAATAACTCGCAGATTCAATCAATTTCCTTTTTGCCGAAAATCTATTTTCCTTTTTTTTTTGTTTTGTTTATTCCGAAGGAAAGGCAAGGGGAACTATGCCTATACAGCCATTGTCTTTAATGAATACATACATAATAATCACGCCTCTTTCCCGGAGGGGTAGGCAGAGATCACGGATCTCCATTTGCTACGATCCTGACACCTCTTTCGCTTCATCTACTTTCATGATATTCTTCATGCACGCTCGTCGGTTTAGGGTACTCTTGACCTGCCCTTTCTTTAGAATTTCACCAATTTGATCGGTGAAAGTCCGGCGAGGGGTAAAACTGTACATTAGCGACCCACGAATTTAGGAAGGGGGAGAGGGGTTCCCCCCTACCTCCCCCACCAACTCCCAACTTGAGCAAATGCATAGTTCATGGGATATTTGAGATTGAAATTTGGGGTCAGAGACATGAAAAAGTAACATTTTATCAATTTTTAAAGTTAAAGGAGGGGGTAGGCACCCTAAAATTATTTTAATTCTTATTCCCCCTCCTTCAAATTACCCCTCTCTCCCCCTAAATCAACCCTCCAACCTCATATGTATTAAAAATAGGGTTTAAATGAGAAATGCATTTCTTTAGCCTTTTAAGCTATTAAAGTTTAAATGTAAACAAATTAAAGACTTCTGAACGTCTCCGGCACTGCAGGAAGTGCAGCCCCGACTCCCTTGCGTAACAAACCACAGGCACTTCATGCTCAACTACACAGCTTCGGCTTGCATGGTGCCTGCGGTTTATTACAGCGGGCGGAGGCTGCTCTCCCTCCGCGCCTCCGGGCTTTTATAAACATTCTAGGGATAGGGCATACTAGTACCAAGTGGAGTCGGGGTTGACTAATTCGGTTCTGTTAGCAATTTCGACCTAATCAACACTAATTTGAATTAAATGTTAAGTATCGTCTGTGGCTGTATGACATAATTCCTGTCTGTGTCTTATAGACTTGAAGGAAAAAAAACTGAAATCTGTCAAAATAATGTCAGATTCTTGTAAGATATTACGAAAAATAATAAAATTATAACCTATAGAAGTATAGTCCGAAGGCCGATTTTAGGAATTTTTATGGGTGCAAATTTGAACCAATCGCGGCTCTGTCATTCAGTGCTCAGCGGTCAGTGGCTACGTGTGTATGTCAACCTAAAGGACTTACCATGACGAAATGTGCACTGAGATCCTGCCAAAACTATGCTCAAAAACATAAGAAAATAAATAACATCACATTTCACCGGTAAATATTTGATGTTTTTACGTAATTTCATTGATAAAACAATAAATACACAATCAAATTTTCATATTTTTTTATCTGTCATTGAAAACAAAATGTTGCCATAAGTGTGAAATTTTACCCTATTTTTAAACATGCAGATTGTAGGTAAAAGTAGTTGGATCTACTTTGTCTTTGATTTATTGTGGAATTACCTGCAAGCTCTCTCACCGAATTATTTAAAACTATACATATTGTTACTATAATATTATGTTTAAATATTAGATCTTTAAAATGGGCATCGTTCTTTCTTTTATTGAATGAAATAAAACCACGGAGAATGGCCTCACAGCTTTGTTGACATAATGACAAATTATTCAGATGGACAATTTTTAACAGAATATTGTATTTTTTTGTCACACTTTTGGACCAATGATGTGGAAAAGTCCGATCATCTCCTTTTAATATATTAAAATTTCACGATAATTCTACAAGAGTGTGCAAATCAGTATACTTCTCAGCATCAATAATAATTTTATCGACTATTTCCCCACATCTAGGGAAAAAACATTTTTAAGGCAACATTAATTTTATGTCATGCATACGTCAAGTCGATATTTTATGCCTATTTTTTAGCCTTGCGTTTGGTTGGAACACACTTTCTATAGGTTATAATTCTATTCGAAAAATATAAAATTTTGAGAATTTTTTCTCGAAAACTATAAGTTTCCTCACGTTGCGCCATTGCTGAATTACATCTTATTAATAAACCTTTACAAGGAAAAATTGTGAACCTCCAACTCATGGGTCGCTAATGTACAGTTTAGCCACTCATCCCCTCCACATGCCCAAACCACCTCAACATACCCTTCTCAATCTTCGTCACCACGTCGTCATTTATACCACACTTCTTTCTGATCACCTCATTTCTTATTCTATCTTTCAAACTGACTCCACACATACTTTTCAATGCTCTCATTTCCACTGCATTCACCTGACTTTGGTACATAAGAGAGAAGACACTTCCATACATAAGAGTCGGTACCAAAACACCTCCATGAACAGCCAGACGTGCCGCTTGCGACACTTTCTAGCTACTCATAAAAGAATTAAGTGCCCCATTCACCCGATTGCCAGCATTCACTCTCCTTACAATATCTTTGTCATGCTTACCATCCCTTGTAAACAAAGTCCCCAGATACACGAACTCAGTCACTTGCTCCAATCTTTCTTCGCCAATCATTATTTTGCAATTCGCCATTACCTAATCCCTTTCAAAAACCATCACTTTCGTCTTACTTACATTCATCTTCATCCCTTTACTTTCAAATGATCCATGCATTTTTGTTACCATCTCCTGCAACTCCTCCTCCGAAGACGCAAGCAAAACCATGTCATCGGCATAGAGGAGGAATTTTACAAGTAACTCATTCATTCTTAGACCACCATCATCGTCATGAATAAATCGAATAGCCACGGTGACGCTACACATCCCTGTCTAACACCTTTTTTGATGGTAAACCAGTCCGTGTAGGACCCTATTATTCTCACACAAGCACTTGAGTCCTCGTAGAGGGATTTCAGTGCCCGAATGAGAAGGCCACTCACTTCATACATAGACAGAACCTTCCAAAGCTCCTTCCTCACTACTCTGCCATAAGCCTTCTCCAAGCGCAATAGACCTTCTTACTTTTCGCCAGAAACTTTTCGGCTATACATCGTACAACTTGATCCGTACATCCCATGCCCTTTCGAAATCCCGCTTGTGCATCCCACACTTTCTGGTCGTTTACTTTCATAATCCTTTCAATCAACACTTTCGCATACAGCTTGCCGACAATGCTGAGTAGACTAATGCCTCTATAGTTTTTGCAGTCCAGTCGTGAACCTTTACTCTTGAACAGAGGCACGATGACAGCCTTGCACTAATCAATTGGTACTCGGCCGGTGTCAAAGCACATGTTAAACAGGCGGTACAACTGACTGGCTACGACGCCCTGTCCAGCCTTCAGCATTTCAACACAAATCCTATCATACCCTGCTGCCTTACCTGCTTTCATCCATGTTAAACATTTCACAATTTCATCCATGCTTATATTACTTTCCTCTCCAAGCACTGTTTCATTCAACTCTGAGGTCGGCGTCTTTGCTTTTTCCCTATCAAATAACTTTTCAAAATATTCCTTCCTTCTCTTCAATATATATTATTTCTCATTCACTAAACTTCCATTCGTGTCCTTAATTGAGCTCAGCTCAGAGCTCTGTCCTTTTTCCCTGACTAATTTTATGGATTTCCAGAAAAACTTTATGTTAGCCTGGAAATCCTGGGACAACCTTTCATCCATCACATCTTTCTGTTCCGCTTTCTTTCTTTTTATAATTTCTTTCACTAGTCCATTCATACTTCTATACATTTTTTTGCTTCAATCACTTCGTCGTAAGAGGCTTTTTGGATTCTTTGGTTAGCTCTCATAGCCAACCAGTCCCGCCATAACTTTTTCTTTTTACATACTTACTGCTTCTTTCACTTCTTTATCCCACCATACATTCTTCTCCTTTTCCCCTTTGTACCTCTTACTGACTCCACATACATCACCAGCCACACTAACTATTTTACTCTTAAATGCATCCCATAAGTCATCAATCTCACTTACTTCATCCAATCCTTCAAATTCAGTTTTTAACTTAGTTACGTACTCCTCTTTCACCTTTTCTTCTTGCAGATTTTCTACTTTTATTATTTCTAGATCACTAGTAACTGTACGGGTGACGGCACTAGTGTCTAGTACATTCTTTCTCATTCTTTCATCAACTATAACAAAATCAATCATGCTTTTCCTTACATTCTCCACCTCTCGAGTATACATGTGTATTAATTTGTGGGCAAACATTGTGTTTGCGACACATGATTAGACTCGAGGCAGATCTCTAGCAAACTTTTTCCATTGTCATTCACTCTTTCGTCACCATATTTTCCTAGAACACTCTCAAATCCCTCTCTCCTAACACCTATCCATGCGTTAAAATGTCCTATCAGTACTAACCTTTAATTTGCCTTGCATACCCTTAAAACCTCTCTTAATTGCTCCCAAAAAATTTGCCTTTCATCCTGTGTACGTTGGGATGCTCTCGGACCAGGGTCCACTAGAGCGTACAACGACAAACAAGCGTACCATTCCCACTTTCATTCTAACCCAAATCAGTCTTGGGCTCACGCATTCAAATTCATTCACACATTCTGCCATCCTGGCAGAGAGTATAACACCAACACCCTGACAGGCTCTCTCCGCACTGGGAACCCCAGACCAGTATGCCGTGTAGGGACCATGCTTGGTGGTGTCACAGCCTCTCCGCTTGGTCTCATTCAAACACAGAACATCAATCTTTCTTTCATCCATCATCTGCAGCACCTGATCAAACTTCGCTTCCATTCTTCCTCCAACATTTAATGTAGCAAAACGGCTCTCCGTGAGCCGCTTGTCGCCACCGCGGGAAACGAGACGTGATGGGTGGCGGACCGCATAGCCGCCATGCGGATAATTATTTGTTTCATTATCCATTGCGGTCTCACGAATAGCTAGGGTAGTAGGTAGCTATGTCCACCCTGGCAGAGCCCCGCGTTCCAGGGTAAGGCTCGTCATAATCTGGGTTGCCCGGTCCCAGGACATATTGGCACGTTTATGATAGTCATAGCTCGCCCATAGCCACGCATCCTTAGGCACGGCAGACCCCGGATTGGCGGAAAAGGAAATTTAGGACAGAGAGAAGAACACGGGATTATAATGTTGTAGGGAGGAATGGGAAAATTTATAGGATACTAGCGGACCCGACAGACGTTGTCCTGTCCCACGCCTAAAATACAAACTTTCTGAAATAAGCTGTAACAATCTGGATCGTTATAAAAACATTATCTAGTTGACCGAATTGTGAATCTAAACATTTCCGAGATATAACAACCATATACCGGGCGTAACTAAAATTTAAGTATACTTTTGAATATTCGACACAACAACTGCAGCGCAGTCTGCCGGATCCTGTGTAAAAGGTTCTATTTACAGGGTGTTTTTTGGTCGTCAACCTTTCCGAAAACTATGGATTCTCCTCATCATCACGAACATTTGGAAGGATCCCATGGAAGAATACCTGAGAAGTGAGAAGTGTCTGGTTCCCAAGATATTAAGGTCCAAAGTTGAGTTATTAGGTTGCCTTTTATTACATAAATTCACATAGACATACCAAACTACCTATAAAAAATTAACACAAACACTGGACACATACATTTCGCGCGATCATATTAATAAAAAAAATTACAAAAAATTCAAAACGCGTTCTAGAATTTTTTTCTATAAACTTTATTTGATGTATAGAGCACGTACCCTTCGTAAACGGTGGCAACGAAAAAATCCTGTATACTAATATTAGGTATAAATGTATAAGTGTATGTGTGTGTGTATGTTTGTCCGTCTTTCACGGCAAAACTACTAAACAAATTTTAATGAAATTTTATACACAAATATTATTGAGCCCGAGAAATGACATAGGCTACTTCTTATAGGTGGCACCAACGCGTAACAAAATAAATCGGTCAACTATACAGGGTATAACAAAAAAGGTATGTTAAGCGAAAAGCTATGTAAATAGCCCACTATAGAGAATCTATCCACAAAATTTGAGACTCGAAATCACATGTTTATTTTTCCATATAGTATAGGGAATTCTCAAACATCTCAGGAATTTTCATACAACATTGAAAATTAAACATGTGATATCAAGGCTCAAATTTTGTGGATAGGTTCTCTTTAGTGGGCTATTTACATAGCTTTTCGCTTAAAATACCTTTTATGTTACACCCTGTATAATATTTTGAATTCTGGCCACGTGGACTGCAGAAAAAAAATGTTGACCGAATTGGGAATCTAAACCATTCTCGAACCCACATATACACACACACACACACACACATAATTTCATCAAAATCGGTTCAGCCGTTTAGAAGGAGTTCAATTAGGTACAAACATAGGAATAAAAGATTTATATTGTTGTTGACGTTAGAACCTTTTACATAAGATCCGGCAGACTGCGTTCCAGTCGCTGTGTTGAATATTTAAAAGTATAGTTTAGTTTCAGTTACGCCCGGTACATGGTTGTTATATCACGGAAATGTTTCCTTTTCTTTATCTTGTTATACACGGTGCTTGTGACATCCAGGCAAATATTTATATGGTGACTGCAGACCATGATTCTGAGGCAAAAAGACTGAAAATTTTCCGTCATTTTTTCATATTTTCGAAAAAAAAGATTCCCACTCTGGTGAAGATTTTTTTCCATTTTCTTTATTAATAATTTTATTTAAAAAAAATTGTATAGTTCGTTTTAGTAGGCCTTAGATAATGAAACAGAAAATACAATTTTAAAGCAAAAGATGATTTCCAAAAAAAGGCTCTTAAAAGTTCTAATAACTGATCAAACCTAACGGAGAATCACAGGTGAGCCAAAAAACAGTAATGTCACACAATTACCAATAAGCCCATATAACTAGTCACAGGTTGTTCATCTCAACTATACCCTCAAAATTGGTCAGAAGTGGCACCGTGTAGTTCTATCGGCCCTTGGTGCTCTACCTACCCCGTAAGGGATATAGGTGTATATGCGTTATATGTATGTATGTAATTTGTCACAGGATCTCCGAATACCAATGGCGCGGAGAGCAAAGATAACTGATAATAAAACCACAAATACATTTCCTGCGGCATAACACTGTCGTATAACGCAACACAATGTACTTTTTCAGCATTTCAGTATTTTATAAAATTATTAATAAAGAAATGGAAAAAATTCCTCACCCGGGTGGGAATCGAACCCACGACCTCTGCATTCCGTGCCAGCGCTCTTACCACTGAGCCACCGGGTCAATTACTCGGGTGACGAATTTTACCATCTCTTTTTGAAATTACATTATTGGAAACGTTATTTTTCATCCCGATAGCTATACATAAGCCAAATCTCGGCAAACAAAGCTGAATCCCTCAGCACAATGTTTTAATGATGAAACGATCAACCATATCCTAACGGATTATATTATGGAGAAGTGTTTTTATCTTAATCAAGATATTATATATTATAAAATTATTAATAATTTCATTATTAATTAATTTCAGTATTTGCCTGGCTGTCACCCACACCCTGTATATAAATATTCCATTCGCGTGTTTTTCATTGAACTTCCTCTAAACGGCTGGACCGATATTGAGGAAATTTTGTGTGTGTGATGTTTGTTCTAGTGGGTTCGAGAATGATTTAGTTAGATTCTCAATTCAGTCACCGAAATTTTGTTTTTACTGCAGTCCACGCGGGCGGAGTCCAAAAACATTATTTAGTTGACCAAATTGTAAATATAAACTTTTCTCGAACCCACTTGAACACACACAAAAAATTCCGTCAAAATCGGTCCAGTCGTTTAGAATGAGTTCAATTAATAACCACACAAAAAGAAGATTTATATTCTTCTTTATTTTAGAACTTTTTACATAGGATCCGGCAGACTGCGGTGCAGTCGCTGTATCGAATATTCAAAAATATACTTTAGTTTCAGTTACACAGTCCGCAGTCTTTATTTATTTATTTATAAGGCTTGTCAACAACATAAATATCACACATTATTAAAAACATTATTTGAGCAAATATTCTGATATATATGTCACTTACAGGCTAGCATAACATTCCTAAATTAATTCAATAATATAATAAATCATTTCAATACAAATAAAGAAAACATGCTTAATAAATCAAATTATAATTAAATTAAAATACTACATACCACAGTCTGCCGGATCCTATGTAAAAAGTTCTAAAATAAAGAAGAATATAAATCTTCTTTTTGTGTGGTTTTAATTGAACTACTTCTAAACGGCTGGACCAATTTTGATGAAATTTTGTGTGTATGTTCAAGTGGGTTTGAGGATGGTTTAGCTTCACAATTCGGTTAATTAAATAATGTTTTTGGACTCCGTCTGCGTGGACTGCAGAGAAAACAAAATGTCGTTCACCGAATCGTAAGTTTAAACTATTCTCGAACCCACTTGAACACACACACAAAATTTCATCAAAATCGGTTCAGCGGTTTAGAGGGAAATCCATTACAAACACACGAACAGAAGATTTTTATATATAAAGACTACTGAAACGGAAAAGGAAAGTTGGCAGGTGTCAGTAGTAGCTGGAGTAAGCCAGGGTCGCATACCTGTGTGCTTTATTAATAACACCCGGACAGGGTGTCAATTAAAAAACACCTCCTAACTGAATTAGTGAATGATTTCTGAATTTATCATAGATGATAACGATGAATGCAAACGTCAGGAAAATCCTCAAGAACGAATGTAAAATTATCCGAAACCTAAAATAATTGCAGCAGAAACAACTTACATGAGCTCATGAAGAGATCGTACTACGACTAAAGTTTTACTCAGCTTACCTGCACATAAAACCATGCACACGCACTAGATTCACATCATAAGTAAACAAAATATAACTTATCTACCAGAAAACATCACTTTACGGACACATGGAAGCCATTTACAAATTAATTTGAATTTTCACAAGAAAATTATACCCACTAAGGGTTAGATTTATCATAAAATTACCTCAGACAAAAATTGTAAATCTTAAAATTATCTATAAAACAGGTATTAATACTTTTTTCCTAGGAGCCATCGTTTCGTTATTTCATGACATCGGGATACGTAAAACACAGAAGTCTGCTATTTGCGATTGTTTTGAACAGGTCAATATTGATATTAACAACACTAATATGACATACATCATTGACGGAGTGTTGTGTGGGAAAGCGAAGAAACATTCAACGTTATTTCAGATAAATACGTTCAGTATGTTACGTCGACATTTTGGTTCCAGAGTCTGTCTTATTTGATGCCTATAATGATTGCACCAGAAATAAGCTGCAAAAAACCGTCGTCGAACTTTAGCCACATTTTCATCTTCCGATATTTTATTTGATGAACAAGTTATGAAGTTCAGTTTCAGTTCCAGTTCCTACCAGTCAACAGAAATTTCTTGAAAATACTCATAACAAGTCGCGGTTCATTTAAATGTTGAAAGAAAAGTTTACTACTGAAAATATATTAGTTAAACAAGCTAATAACGATGCCGATGTAGTTATTATTGAAACAGCAATAGAGCAATTTTTAAAGTTAAAGTTTTTTTTTAACGTGATTCTACTTCAGAAGAAGTTATCACTAACGGAATTCGCTTTCTTCTTCTTATGTACGGAGCTTCTAAAAAAAATTCCTCCTTAAATAAGTATCGATATATGTACATGTTTTGTTAAAAACCCGGGTGTTTTAAACAATAAATATAAAACAGGTGCAATTAGCTTGTCTTCTTCCAACTTCAGATGCTGCTTATCAACATCTTTTCCGAGTATATTACCAAGTTCAAGTGTGGCTTGGTTATCAGCTACACCAAAAAGACTGGGGTTGGAAGTTGGTCGATAACACATAAGAACCAATTCAAACTTTACTCCAATTCAGACTGCACCAGAAAAACTGCTAAACTCCATTTTTGGTGGCTCCTAGAAAAAAAGTATTGATACCTTTTATATAGATAATTTTAAGATTTACAGTTTTTGTCTGAGGTAATTTTATGATAAATCTAACCTTTTCGGTGAAAACCAAAAAAAAAACATTTTTTACCTTTGACCTTGAATAGATTTTTTTCCTCGTACGGGAACGATGGGGAATTTTGAAAACTTATTTTTAATTATGTTTTGAACAATATTACTCATTTTCAGCTTGTGAATTTATGTACCTTTGAAATAGCCTTTTCTAAATTGACCGGACTATACAGGCTGATTTTTGGTCGTCAACGTTCCCGAAAACTACGGAATCTCCTCATCATCACGATCATTTTTCTCCATGGAAGCATACCTGGGAAGTGTCTGGTTTCCAAAATATTAGGGTCCAAAGTTGAGTAAATAGACTGCGTTTTTCTGCATAAATGCACATAGACGCGCGTAGCAGGACTTTTTCACGAAAAATAATTAATATCTGTCTATAAAAAAACTAACATAAACACTAGACACTATAAATTTCGCACGATCAAGGAAATTAAAATTAAAAAAAAATATATAAAAAAAATTCCCAGCATTTTTTTTGGCATAAACTTACTTTATTTCATGTATAGAATACGTACCCTTCGTTAAAGGTGGCCACAAAAAAACACCCTGTATAATAAGTGCCACAAGCTAAAATAGTAGCATAGACTCTACCTATGCAAGTGGAATAATGCCTTCCGTCTAAGGTTATCTAGTAAGACAATTACACTCGTTACAACTGGTTGCTCACAAACATAATATAATAACTTAAAAATTTTAAATTAGCATCAACTCCACATAATCTTACGAGTACACAACAACCACAGATTATTATTTCAGATATACAGGATGTTTTTTTGTGGCCACCTTTAACGAAGGGTACGTATTCTATACATGAAATAAAGTAAGTTTATGCCAAAAAAATGCGGGGAAAAAAAAAATGAATTTTTTTTTTAAACTCCTTGATCGTGCGAAATTTATAGTGTCTAGTGTTTATGTTAGTTTTTTTATAGACAGATATTAATTATTTTTCGCGAAAAAATCCTGCTACGCGCGTCTATGTGCATTTATGCAGAAAAACGCAGTCTATTTACTCAAATTTGGAGTCTAATATTTTGAAAACCAGACACTTCTCAGGTATGCTTCCATGGAGAAAAATGATCGTGATGATGAGGAGATTCCGTAGTTTTCGGGAACGTTGACAACCAAAAATCACCCTGTATGTATAGCAAAATATTTGAATGAATGCTGCGTACAATCCTATTGTTCACACAGGACAGTTGTCATTTATGATTATTCATTTGGCTCAATTAATTGTTTGTCTTCGTTTTATATTAAAAGTTTTTGACTTTGACTTCATCTGAGCTTACCGCTTTTACTCATAGAAAGAGCTATCATTAATCTGAAGTTTTTAGCTTCTACATGACTTTTACTTTTACCTTTGTATTTCTACGACTTTTACTATCATGCCTTCTCCCTCTACTGTATAAATAAGTTCAGTTTTTTTTTTAATTTATCCCGAAGGAAAGGCAAGGGGAACTAAGCCCATACAGCCTAATCATTGTTTAGTAAAATGTATTCTGAATTTATGATGAATGACAATGATGATGAATGGAAACGTCGGGAAAATCCTCAAGAACAAGTGTAAAGTTAGTCAAAATGAAAAATTATTGCAGAAACAACTTACATGCGCCCATGAAGAGATCGTAATCCGGCTAAAGTTTTACTCGGCTTACCTGCGTATAAAACCATGCACACGCACTAGATTCACATCACAAGTAATCAAAATATAACTTATCTACCAGAAAACATACGGACACATGCAAGCCATTTACAAATAATTCTTTTTTATTTTTTTATTTTTTATTGTACACAAAACATAACAATCAATAGAAAGAAATTTACAAAAGGAATGCATACAAAGGCGTGCTTATCTCTGCAAGATATTTCTTCCAGCATACCAGAAAGCAAAGTGAGACCCAAAAGTTATAGAGGTAATGATGTGTACAGAAATAAACTAAGTAACTATAATAAACAAAAATAAAATATTCATACATAAATAGATACACACAAACAATCAAATAATGAAGGTAATGTTAGACATAAAATAAAATAATACATACATATATACATACATACTGTATTATCATATTATTATTATTATTATTAGTAGTAGTATTATATTATTAATAAATCTTGATTTTCACAAGAAAATTACACCTGCACCCTTCCAGCTTTTCCCGCCGAATCTAAATAAGTTCAGGTTCAGCCCTTTCTTGTTTTATGCTTAGCTCCTTTTTGCAGCGAAAAATAAAAATGTCAACGTCAAACTAGCAAAGGTAACTATTTCCATGCAACCTTATCTTTTATACCGACACCCATGCGTCCTCTCCTCACAATCCTCAGTATGATGATGTGATGATGACTATGTGATTGAATTTATACCTCTAAAATTCAACAGAAATCAAAATGTCCTCTCCCAGAAAATGTGAGAAGTTATTAACAATATTCCTGGCCGTTGATTGATACCTACCTCAATCAAAGTTAACTAATAGAATTCTAGTGATCATCAGAGTTTTAATAATCGGACGTCTTATCTTATAAAATATTTATTTACCTACTCCTATTAATAGTATCTTCATCGTGCCGTGTGTGATGTACGCTTCAGTCTGTGATTAAATACCTACCTACCTATACTCATTCTACGCTATCTACCTATCAATAACATAGTCCTATAAAATCGCTTATCATGACATTCGGCATTCGAACAATTTCTAAGCTGGTAGTGCCTGTAGTTGGTAATTTCACTTGTTTAGCTCGCGCTCAATTTGCTACAATGTGAGTGGGATTTTAATTTTATGTATATGAATGAAGGTTATTACATAATTAAATTATTTTAACAATCAATAAAGTGTAACAATAAAACAGGTAGGTATATCTTAGGTGAGTTACATATACTTAACATTTTTTGAGGCTTAGGTATGTAGGTACATACTTAATTTTTATTGGTTACTCGTGGACGCCCGCGACTCCGTCCGCGTGGACTGCAGAAAAAGCAAAATGTCAAAATTATTCGGGATAAATACATTTTTCTGGGATAAAAAGTAGCCTATATGTTAAATGGGACCTGACACAATATATTCTTGAAAACTGCATCGAAATCGGTCCAGCCGTTTCTGAGATTAGCGTGCACAAACCTCGATATTTCAGATTCTCCCCTATTGATTGTAGGCTTAGATTATTTACATTGTAGGTGTCTAGGTAGGTCATAGAGAAAAGAGTAGGTACCTACGTATCTACCTACCGGTGCCTACTTACTTTGACTATGTACCTACCTTTCAGAAATAGTGATGTGCCAACTCGGAAAAAACATAACTCGATTTAAACCGAGTTAAAATTCGGGTTGAACTCGAGTTAACTGAATGGAAGAATGAATTTTTTATTTTTTTTCCAATTTATTCCCCTAGATTCGCATTAAGAGTTAAAAATTTGGATCAGACAAATAATATTTTGATCTGTTTTGATTCTTTTTTTATATTATTTATTTTTAATGTATTGGGAGATTTATACTAACTAAAATAAAAGAGGAAATTATTCTTTGAAATGGAATCATTCATTTATGTATTTTTGACTTAAATTTAATTTAAAAAAATATTTATATTCATTATCAATAAAATTATGTACGTGATTATAATAGCAGTCTTTTCAAAATTAAATGAGACTA
The DNA here is from genome assembly GCA_014607495.2 of Carposina sasakii. NCBI lineage: Eukaryota > Metazoa > Arthropoda > Insecta > Lepidoptera > Carposinidae > Carposina > Carposina sasakii. Next base: position 6,396,273 of record CP053161.1, read on the forward strand.
ACATTATGATGCACGAATGCACATGGGTACACTTATAGGCTTTTCATTGTTTTATTATTACAATCATATTTTTTTAAAGTGCATTTTAGTATCATGATTTCTGGTACACGAAGAATATTTTTACAGTAATTAAATTATAATATGTTGATGTCTTGGCCTTCATTGTATTGTACCTATTTAACTGTTCCTACAAAGGAAAGTGATACTAAAAAAATGTTATCCTATCAATGAGTAATTAATTAACAAAAAAATATAAAAAGCTTATGCAAGATACGAAAACAAACTTCTTTGAAGTTTTAACATAAGTTTGTCAAGAATGAATGAATATATAGGTAGTCTCAAATGATGGGCAAACTTCGCTCCATTTCGGTTCGTTTTCGAACTCGAGTCGGAGAGAATTCAACTCGAGTTAGTTCGAGTTAATAGGAGTGGGCTAATCATATCCGGGAAAGGATTGAACGTGTAGTATATCACTCCGACTAAGGATATATATCCTTTTAACATATCCAACTCCGCGTGCATATCCGGGAACGAAGAGATTTAAGTGAAGCGAGATATGACTGGGATTGGTTTGGTTAGGTTGTTGTAGGTGTCCTTTTAACAGATCCAACTCCGCGTACATATCCGGGAATGAAGAGATTAAGCGAACCGAGATATGATTGAGATGATCTATCCAATTAATAATTAGAATATTATTATAGGCGTATTTAAAAATCACTAAATAGGTACACTAATGCTGGATTTCACCAGTGCTCCCTAAACGGTCTCTTTGTTAAGAAGATTTTAGAGAAAGACATCTCCTAAACTAACTTCTAACTTAAATTGCTTTTCACCAACATAAGGACTCAAAAAGTACGGACTTCTTACATAATAATAGTGATGTCGAACACCGAATTCGTAAAATCGTGTGTTTGTTTGTTTGACAACATATTTGAAAATTGTCTACAACGAAATTAATTTAAATAAGTTACAATTATATCAGTACAATGTGTTTTAATATAGCCAAAAACCTTATTTCTTATAAATTTTGTCAATACATTTATTAATTACGACCAAAAAATGTAAAATGAAGCTGTATACAACACAGACCTTTGCTTTAAATACTTAGTTGTCTTGTCACTGTCAACTGTCGTTGAAAGAAATTCGGCCTTTCGCGGTATAAACGCCTTCGAGCAAATAAGCTACGTCTTTATACTGCTTCGACCGTAGGCTTCGACTGCTTCAATAGCGTAAAAACTATCATAATTGAGTTACTCGTATATATGTTATCCATATCTTTGAAATCGTGAATTCTAGGTAGGTAATACAAATCCAAACACGCGTAGGTATAGTAGGTACACGAAAATGTCACCTAAACTTAAGAGCCCGAAATTCGAGCTTCTAATCTTAGGAGATCTTTTAAGCTGTTAGGAAATCCTTATACTTTGGTGAAATCGAATGTTGTCAAAACTGATACTTAAAATGCATTAGGAAACTTCTAAATCTTAGGAGACGTCGGTGAAATCAGGCATAAAACTATTGTCCTAAAAATAATTCCAAATCCAAACAGCTTTTATTTTCATTAAAAACAAAATACTTAAGATCAAATATAAATCGGAATGAATAGAAATTTTGAAAATTATAATTACAAAAACAAATATTTATACTAAACACATCTAAGACGGCATGCCTGTCACTCCTGAGTATTCGTATATACTCGTGTAATGTCGTTACATTCGCGCTCATGCGTCTACTGCGATAGTACCGCGCGTTCGCATTCCGTCTCGCTCACTTATTCTTATCTTCGGCATTATTCGGTAGGTCGGAGTGGGTCGGATATAGGATATGGTAACTTTCTTTAAAGTGAAGGAGTTGATTCATATACACCTCTGGATATATATCCGAGGATATAGTTGTGTCCGGAGTTACCCATGTCTACGAGTTAAGCCCAACCTGAGTTAACTCGAGTTAGTTACTCGAGTTTACCATCCGTAGTCAAAGTTACCATCACTATTTCAAAAGTTTATTTTATTTTGACAGATTTGTTTGTTTGACATTTTGTTTTGTTTGTTTCACTTTGTAAATCACAAGAAAGATTGTTTTTTGGGATTGTGTGGTAATAAAAATCGAAATAAGAAGGAATTCATACATTCTAGTAGTGCTATAAAGGTAATCTATTGCTATCTTTTCCAGCAAAATGGTCGATTACAAAACTGCGCAGTCAATGCACGAATTTTCAGCGACAAATATAAAGGGTGAAGTTGTGAATCTGGACGTATACAAAGGTCATGTTTGTATTGTTGTAAATGTTGCATCACAATGCGGACTCACAGCTAATAACTACAAGCAGTTAAATGAACTCTACGATCAATATGCTGAGAGCAAAGGTAAAGACATTTTTTATCATAAATATACCTACTATGCCTGCAGCTTGCACTATGTATAGGTAGGTACCTATGTACATACATCTTATAATGTTTTTATAATTACTAGGACTCCGCATATTGGCCTTTCCTTGCAACCAATTTGCTGGACAGGAACCGGGCAACTCTGAGGAAATAGTCTGCTTTATGTCCGAGAGAAAAGTGAAATTTGATATGTTTGAGAAGATTGATGTTAATGGTGACTCAGCACATCCACTGTGGAAATTCTTGAAAGTAAGTATTAAAGCAAAGTTCCTGTTCTGGAAGTCCTAAGTCGAAGCACTTTGTTCGTTATTATATTCATAGGGTATAATACTTTGGAAATTTTAAAATTACTACTTACATGTAGCTAAGTACATTATATTTCATAGACATAGATACCTAGAAAGAATAAATTCTGTATAGATAATAGTGCTGGCAGTGGTAGTACCTTGGAAAAAGATATAGTCAGCATTATGATTTCATAGATAACTCCTTATCAAATGTGTGTGAGATAATACCATTCAAAGTTAAAACTGTCTCAAGGTTAATGTCCAATATTTCACACCCCATAGGTATTGGTGATCATTACAATATCATGTTTAATTTTTATATGATTACTTATTCATGTTGAAAGCAGCAATTGATTTTTTTTTACCTTGAGTATTATAGAAATTACCAGTAGAAAGTATTGATCACTTTAATAAATTACAAGGACATTCCTGATAACCATTTTGTAGTACACAAAAGTTTATATTGTCACATAGGTCAATATCAATTTAATAATGTTGACTTATCACATAGATAATATTGTTATGTAAAATGTTTTCAGATTTTCAAGCTTAGATTACTTAATTACAGAATTGAAAGTAATACTCAACTGTTTTTTTTTTTTCAGCATAAGCAAGGAGGCACATTGGGAAATTTCATCAAATGGAACTTCACCAAATTCATTGTGGATAAGGACGGGAAACCCGTGGAACGTCATGGACCAAATGTTGATCCCGCAGATTTGGTGAAAAGTCTAGAAAAGTATTGGTAATAACTGTCTGTTTTTGCATCATATAAACAAATCTATTTCTGAATATTATTAACTCTATAATATTATATTTTATGGCACTGATTGTTATAGTTAAAGAAAATATAATTATAAGATACAATAAATATAATATCAGTAATAAGTGGAAACAAAGAACAAAAAGTAGGCACTTCTAGAAACTTTATGACAGTAGACCTTGGGGCTTATAGGTCTGAAGTCTGAATTAGTAATGATACTGACCTTCATTAATTCATGATGAATTCACTATTCATTGCTAGTAAGCAATGGTAGGTATACAATCATGTCTAAAAAAATTATTAACTGTTTGTCATAAAATTAATCAGCACGAAATGCATTTTTTATAAATTATTTCACAATATTTTTAGACTTTGGTTTAGGGTTTTTTTTTTGGATTAGGCAGAATTATGTTAAAAGTGTTTGTAATTTGTTCAAAAATTCAAGTTATTATATTAAAACAATATTTTGTGTGTAAAAATACCAGGATTTTGGAAAACACATGCCTACTTCTTTAAAATAAACCAATAAGGAACCTAAGCTTTGTATTCTCAATGGGCATAAGTATCACAATGTGGGATGGTTGTTGGTGCAAATATGTACCTTAATAGGTAATATTTATCTTTATTTGATTTATTCAAAGGTGTTAAAATTGTGCATTTTTCGGTAAAAGAACTCTAGTGGGTTAAGTAGACCCTATTACCTAAGTAGGTACACTGGTGTGATATTTTTTTTATTATGTATGGATAATTTGTTATAGTCATAATATTTTGCTTAAAATAAACAAATGCTTAAAAAAATTGTTTAATTTGTGTGTACGGATTATGCATGGATTTCTATTAGATGTGTTTTAAAAAGATTAAGGTCAGGAAGTCCCAGCGTTTTATAGCACCTTTGTGGCAAATGATGCCCGAAGTGGGGTACCCAGTACTGCAGGATCATAAAGGTGTTCCCACAATTACATTGAGCATAGCGGGCACAGAGGTCGGTTAATATCTGACGGAACATGCGTCGCGTATTATGGTGCCACTTCTGACCAATTTTGAGGGCTTAGAATAATGATTCGCTCCGCTTCGCTCGAGCGAAGACCTATCATTAATCTAAGTTTGAGGGTATAGTTAAGATGTACAAGTTCGGTTAGTAGTGACAGGTGGTTAGCCCATCGCCCACAAAACACCAAGACCCTCTTGTCCCACTACTGACTTGTACAGTACGCCCGGAAAGAGAAGCAGCTATAGTATTATACTTTTTTTCATAATCTTATTTATCAAGCAAACTACCCCTATGTCAGATGTATGTCAGGCGATGTCATTTCATTATTTTATTTTCAGTAAATGCTGTCAAATTGCAAATTTGCATAGAGGTCGCATTTGCATATAAAACAATCAATTCATTCTTGTCAATATAAAAACTTTAATTTTTGAAATGTAGTAGTAGTGACGATGGGAACGAAAATGTTAGACCCTTCATAAAGTACCCACGGCACTACTGGCTAATAGTGCAGAAGGGACAAAACATTCTCTAAGAGAATCCGCGACACTACCGGTAGCGGTAGTGTGGTCCAACTAGGTAGTGTGGTGTGGTCTGGTAGTGTCATAGGTCAGAGACACAGGGCGAGTAACGAGTATCGAAGCGATTTGCAGCGCGAGTAGCATAGTGTAGCTTTAATTTTTTTTGTTTAGTTTATCCCGAAGGAGATTCGGCGGGAAAAGCTGGAAGGGAGCGGGTGTAATATTCTTGTGAAAATCAAAATTTATTTGTAAATAGCTTGCATGTGTCCGTAAAGTGATGTTTTTTGGTAGATAAGTAATATTTTGTTTACTTGTTATGTGAATCTAGTGCGTGTGCATGGTTTTATATGCAGGTAAGCTGAGTAAAACTTTAGTCGTAATACGATCTCTTCATGGGCTCATGTAAGTTGTTTCTGCAATTATTTTTGATTTTTACTTATTTTAAACTCGTTCTTGAGGATTTTCCCGACGTTTCCACTCATCATCATTGTCATCCATCATAAATTCAGAATACATTTTACTAAACAATGATTAGGCTGTATGGGCTTAGTTCCCCTTGCCTTTCCTTCGGGATAAACTAAAAAAAAAAAAAAAAAAAAAAATTATCCCGAAGGAAAGGCAAGGGGAACTAAGCCCACCCATACAGCCATTGTCAGTGTAGTGTAGCTTTAAGCGCTACATGGCAAAGACAATCAACCATTCTCAAGCAGTGCTGCCATCATAAGCAATTTACATCATCTACCTACCTCACTCTGTTGTAGGGAATAGTAGGAGATGGCAGTATATTTGGTTTCCGGTCCGAAGTTCTGGCATAAGCTGCTGTCTATTATTAGCCAATCACAGGGCTAGATTTTAAATTGTATTCTAGCGTCGTTGTTGATATCGCGTGGTTTTGGTTTGCTTTGCTTGGCTTCGCTTGTGTTTTTACTACATATTGTGTTTGTTTGAGTAAAAAGTTAATATTTACACTGTGTTTGCAGTGAAGACGTTTATAAAGCAGTACAAAGCCCAAGATATCCTACTGGTTTTATTTATAATTAGAACTTTAGCTGAACGAAATGTCTTTACGTGTGGTAAAAGTGCTGTGTTAAAATTAGAACCAAAACAAAAAGAACTAGAAATTCTATTAGTCTTATTAAAACAGTGCTATGTCTACTAGAAGCGGACGAATAAGATCGAGTGCGATCGAGGCAAGTCCTCCACGAACTCGTAAAGGCGTTTCCCCGCCACGATCTCCCGCCAGAACAAGGAAAACTTCTCCGGGTCGGAAAACTTCACCCCCCGCGAGGTCTACTACTCGCAAGTCCCCAGCAAGGAAATCCCCTAGCAGGAAGTCTGAATCTAAATTTCCTGCCCGTAAGTCCCCTTCAAGAACTACAAAGAGTGCTGATGTTTCATTAAAATCTCCCGCCAAACCTAAAGTTACTTCTAAACTTGAGGTGAAGCTACATGATTTCGCGGATAAACATGATGTAATTCGTTCCCGTTCACGACGTACAGAATACTCCATAAAAGACCTATCAACAGGAATTACACAAAGTGAGCTGACTTTTACAACTCAAATCAATGGTGATGGTAATTACCTGGAGTCTAAAGATGCTTACAATTATGGTCTTAGGAACAGAAAGCCTACAGAGGAGGTAGCTCCCCGCCGGTCTAGCAGATTGAGGGACTTCATTGAGAATGTACCCGATATCAGGAATAGTTTAAGCAAGTCTGTCAGCAAATCTGTGAGTAAGTCCATTGACACTTTCTCAGATGAAGAAAATTCTGAGGAGGATCTGATAAAAGAGAAATCAGGGTCAGTGACCAGAAAGCTTGCAACACCGCTAAGAGGTAGTATCAATAAACAGGCACTAATTGGCAGCAGATGGGAGTTTGGAGGTAGAATGGGATCAGCTATACTCATTCTCTTGTTGCCTTTGACTGTATTTTCAATCCTAATATCATGTATCAAGAAATGCTCGGTGAACTCTATTTTGCAAGTATCAACATATAAAGCACTATCATGGTTTAGTATCCCAGCAATTACCACAGTGGCCCTGCAACTAAGTTTACAAGCTGTATTATCAGTATTGACCATATTTGGAACAAAAGCTGATAGAATGGATGATTCTGGTAAGAAACAATGTTTCAATGCACTATTCTCGGCCACTGTGACAATCACTGCACTTTTTGCCCTGGATTTCTTCAAGATATACAATAGTGTTACACTGTTAAAAGAGTACCTGCAACTGGCAACAGCTTTATATACGTTTGCTGTGATTCTGGCAATTGTATTGTATCTCAAGAGTCGAAATATTGATGACAGTGAGCTCAATCCATATGGAAACACTGGTTTTACATTGTATGACTTCAGTGTTGGGAGAGAGATACATCCGCAGTTGAAGAAATTGGATGTGAAAGTATGGATCTCAAGAATCTCTAACATTACCACTGTAAGTATGCATGCATGTTGTAAGAGTCGACTTTGGTGTCCTCTCTGATGATAAGCTAGTAACTACTAATCATTAACATCTTCCAGCTAAGCTGGCTGTGAGATCTCTTTTATGATCCTTCAGTTCTGGCTAACCCATTTCAGGAACACACTGTGTGATTAGATATAATTCATTGCATGTCACAGGCTAAATATATGTGACCCTGTAAGAGCACAGCAAACAATAAGACCAAGTAGTGGCCACTGTACTTAAAAATATAATTTTGTTATAATAGGTACCTATACTCGTAATTCAAATCCAATTCAATTTTCTGTGTATATTTCATAGCAATACAATTCTCAAATAAAAATTTCAATTACTTAGAGATTTATATAAATAATTTCAATGTCTCTATTCAGAAATATGGGTAAATATCATAAATTACAATTTATCATCAAAAAATTCCATTATAGTACATATCTAAAAGAAAAGATTTCAAATATTTATTAAACATGCAAATTTTGTCCATATTTTTTATATAGTTAGGTAATTGGTTATATGTATATTTTGATTGTCATACATTGTGTGTGTTATGTAATTATGCAATTAATCTGGTTACCCTTGTAAAACAGTAAATAGGCATTAAAATTCCTGCATGAATTACCATTTCATTACCTTATAATGTCAATGCAATGACTAACTTACATTACATAAACATAATAATAATAACACCGAAAGGGTCCACTAGTTGTTCTCATAACTGTACCCTTAATTGTGTCGGATTTCATTAACTTGGACTCAAAATAAAAATATATACCATTAAGTCAAGTTATATTTAAGCAGGTAATAAAATAAATGTCTTCTATTTCAGCTTATACTTGCAGTTTTAATATTCAAACACGGCATTCATGTACCCAAGGAAGGCTTAGAAAAACTTGAACTGGACAACTACAAAGAACTTGTCAGCAAAGTACAGTTGAAACCCACAATACTAATATTCTCATTGATGCAGATAGTCTATTCGCTAAACTTTATAATGAAAGAGTACAAAATTACTACAACTTTCTTCTGGCAGTCTGAGGGAGTGGGATATATACAGCTGGTCTCAAGTGCCCTCTATCCTTTCTATTTCACAACCATTTCTAAGTACATCATTGATGCCAACATAACATTGTCGACTAACATTTTAATATCTGCCTCAGTACTCTTTGTATTGGGATTTGGTATAATGCTTGCAAGTAATAATATCAAATATGAGTTTAGGAAAAATCCTCTTCATCCTAGCTTAGCAAGTGAGTATTTATTTCTTATTATGTTAATCTTTTGACATTATGTAGTCTATGCAATTTGTCATAGAAATAACTAATAAGCTACATACCTCTTTACTAATTGAATAGCCAAGTACATCAAATTGATTTCAAATATCATAATCTTATTTCAGCAAAATTAACTTATGATAGCCTTAACAAGGTATCACTAACTCTATTGCAAAAATATTAACTATTTATCAAACTAAATATTGTATAATTTAATTTAATACTTGTCCTTGTTACTCCATCAAATATTAATGAACAAAATATTTTCATTTCAGACCTAGACTCCATGCCAACCTTCCATGGAAAGAAGCTGCTAATTTCTGGTCTCTGGGGCGTACTCCGCCATCCGAATTATGCTGGCGATATCCTGATACACATCGCCCTGGCTTGCCCTGGAATCTTTGGAGGCGAACTTGTAGCTGCTGTCCCGGCTTTGCTCACCATCCTAGCTCTATGCTATCGCGCGTGGCGGGACCATGCACGGTGCAAGCGGCGTTATGGAGCCGCCTGGCAAAGATACTGCAAGAAGACCCCATCTGTTCTTATACCTAAGGTACTTTAATCTTTTTAACTATATGTAGGGCCAATTTTTCCAATGGTCAGATAGACTGTCTGAAGGATAAAGTTGATACTGTCTCTATCTTCAATGAAGTTTAGAGAAAGACAGCATCAACTTTATTAGAACCACTGGAGCAATTGGCCCTTAGGAAATAAGACTTATTTTTATTCCTAACATTGTTATGGATCTCTGTTGTATTGAACATGATAATTAAAATTAAGTTTTTGTTATCATTATTATAAATGTAAAAATATGTCTTATTTCTAGTTATAACCTAGTATTTGGTGTAAGATGTTTTCAAATTATTACTATTGGTTTAGTTTATTATAGGAGCCTTTAAAATATCTCATTTAGAATTAAGATGTATTTTAAACATTAAATTCAATGTTATTATAATTTTATTGATCTTACACAAAATGCTGTTTAAAGGAAGCACACAATTGGTTATATGTGTGCTGGCTCAAAATAATTATTATGGCACTTTCACACCAACTTATGGATTTCTAAAACTTCTACTATGTACAAGTTTATCAAATTCATAAAAATATTGCTAAGGAATGATAAGTTTTAGAGGCTACTATCCTTATTTCTTAAACACCACAACAAAGAATAATGCTTAAGAGATTACTTATTGTCATTAATTATTATTTACATTGATGATTAGAAAATTATAGATTTATTTCCTGCATTTTGTATATATACTTAATTAAGTATTTCACTGATTTCATATCCTGAGAAACACATTTATCAAAATAACTTAGCTCACCTGCGGTAGAACAAGGGTACAATTGCTTTTTCAATTTTTTTTTATATTTGTGCCCTTGTTATATAGAATTAATTATCTCCTGGCATTGTATTGTGGTCACTATGTTGTTTGTTTACACATATTTGTTACAAATGCATACCCACGTTAATAAATTTTGAGGTCTTTGATCAATTTATGTGCCGATATTCATGACTTTGATCTCTCTAATTTTGTATGTGCCTCATTTTATCTATATAATTTTCTTTAAGTATCTACTATAGGTAGTATGAAAACTTTGCCATTACAATACCACCGTAACATATGCTCAAAATTAAGCATTTTATGGTATTTATTTTATTTAGAACAAATAGATATGTATTACTTAAAATTAGTCTGAATTTTAGTTCATATGGGATCTGATATGTTTAGTTTAGAAAGTGTTTTTGGATTCCTATAAAGCAAAATTTGTTAGTATGAAATATACAAAACCGAGACTATTCTTCTCTGTGAAGAAAGCGTTAAATTACTTTAATAATCATTGCAATTATTATTCACACAGCAATCACAAATTTATATGCAATTAAATTTATAATTATGACATGATTATTTTAAATTAACTTATTGCTTGTCATTTTTTACATGTTTTTTTACGATTTTCGTAATTTTAGTTTGTAGTATGTAATAAATTAGAATTTATCCATAATTGTGTGCCTGAAATTTTTTACAAAGGGCTTCAAAAGCGAACAATTTTTTTTTGTGAAATTGAAACAATGTAAAGACATTATAAATATCTTATAGGAGTTTTGCTCAAACTATAATAAGTTTATACCGAAAATAGCACTAAAACCGTTTATGCGCAATCTTAATTAGTACTTTAATTAAACATATCATTTATGTATGTAACAAAATACTCAAAATATGTAGTTTTAACTGCCAATCTGGCATTAACTAAAGTAATTTTATTTAAACTTGACTAGATCCGCCTCTATATATGAAATTATTTAAAATAACAGGCTCACTCTCCATAATATCATTTCATTTTGCACAATTTTAACATGACGCGAGGTGAATAATGTCTTGTAAATAAATAAATGTAGTTAAATTAAAGAGATAATATTAAATTAGGAGTTTATTTTAATTCATGACCTGGACATTGTCAATGTTTTTGCAGTCACAAGTAACATAAAAACATTCTAGGTTTTCTTCTAATTAAATTAATTTATATTTTATGATTTCACAGTTTTCAACAAGTAGGTATGTATTTAAAAAAATGTTGGCAATGCCTATTGATGACACTGAGCCTTGAGGCTTATTTTAAGGTAGTGTTTAGATATTTTCGGTTCGTTTTCTCTAATTTCTAGGTAGGGGTAAAATCTTCCAATAATAATTAAAAAGGTTTATTATGTGGCCTTAATTAAAAAAGAGAATCTGTGGGAAAGTTAATCTTGTTTGCAATCTCTAATAAAATATATTTGATATAATTTCATCTTTAGTTGCTTTTTTGTTTGTGAACTGTTAATACATCACTTGTAATTACTTCCAGTGATAGTTATTTTATTGTAGTCCCATAGTATGTTGCTTTTTTGACCCTCTTACCCTTACCCTGTAGTTATAAAACAATGTTTGACCATTATTAGTATTAGGAACGAGAATAAATTTATAATTAAGTTTGAATACAATCTTGAATAAACTATAAAGTTATGTAAGTATCTATACCATTAGTTATGTACATCAGATATTTTTTGCCAAACCCTAAAATATTAAATTAACTACTTATTATTAATTTAATAACGTTTTTACATCCAAAAAAAAATATATTCAAAGTTACGCAAGTCATAATAAATGTTGAATTTGGGTTACATACAGGGCTAATTGTAGGTACTTAGTTCTGTTGTTTTTTTCATAAATGTACGTTATAATACTTATAATAATAGTAAATCAACTCTAAAGGACACTATCTAATCAATAAAAGAATAGTGCAGTGAATAATAATCTGACGTAGAACCACAAAAACTATGAAAAATGTTCAAAGTTACCCAAATTGACTGTAATCCTTTTCCTGCTCGTATTTTTTACTAAAAATAAAATAGGTCTCTTCATGGTAGAAAAACGAGCAGAAAACGCGGATTTTCTAATGTTTCGTCTTACAAGGTGACCTTCGATTTCGCAAAAATCTATTTTCTTTGTTTAGCAAGTGTACCTTCGACGTGAAAATAATTATATTATATACATTAGTGTCTGCATGAGACATCTTTTAATGCAAGTACTTTAATTCCGATTCTCATTATCGTCGCTTTACTCTAAAGCCTAAAGATGTTTCTTACACACACTAATAAGATATTAAGCTCAAAAGTATTGTATACTTTATTCATTACTTATGTATTTTATTTAAATCATTAATTCATATGCGCCCTAGTTTTGTGTTAATAAATATTTTGTACAAATAATATTGTTTTTTAATTTTAAAAGGAATACTTATAATATTAAGTATTAATTGGGTAAGTATTATTATAATCTACTAAAGGCTCACACAAAGCTTTTGTACAAAGCTCTAGGCAAATGTTAATAAATAAAAGATATAATTTTTTAAATATATTGCTAGATGTCGATATAAAGTGAAGAAAAAGACAAGCTTTCACAAATAATTTTATTTTTTTCTATAAAATACACATACAATTTTTGTAAATAAACAATTTAATATTTAAATACCTAGTTATAGATTTCGTTTCTAAACATGTCCACACTATGTTTAAATCAATTTGGTACGCCCTAGTAGTACCCATATGTAACGAAGGTAGTTATGTAAGTAATTCAAAGGTTTAATTAAAAGTTTACTTATCTGTTAGTAAAGAACTTTTGAAAAATGATGAATGCTTGATATGTATTTATTTCATTGAAAATGTATTGGAAAAGAAACATTACACTGAATAAGAGCATAGGAATGTATGGAAGTAGAGTGACAGTTTATAACTTGCATTTAAATATGCATCAACAAATTTGCTCTCATAATATGGTTTTATTTCGTAATGTAATATACTGTAATAGAATTATTCATTTATATTTTAAAAGAAATAATGTTATAATATTAATTAACTTTAAATATTTTATAAAACAAAAGTTGCAAATAGTCGGAGCGGTTTACCATGAACATACAAGTCCTAAAGGACCAACAGCAAGTTCTAATCTAAAATAACTAACGCCAAGTACCTGTAGATTTGAAACTTATTTTATTATAGAGGACATTTAATATAGCTAATAGGCCTATGTTGTAGAGGCTCATGGGGCTAACGGATAAAATTATATGGAAATAATTTTATAAATTATATAATATTTTGTTGTAATGGATGATCTTAAAAATACGAGTTATGGGTATCATTTGCCATTTTAATTCAGTAATTTGGCACTAAGATTTTATACCTATACACCATTTAATCAGGTTTTTCTTACAGTATATAATATTGACTAGTTCGCAATTTAGCCACAGTAAATTTATAATGGTTCATTTTAATATATTTACCCTCTTAATGATAGGCATTTTTTGATGTAATGATAAATGTCATTAGTTTCTTTTATGGATTATGAACTATACAACTATAGACCATAATAAATTAATAATACAATCTAATCATCATTTTTAATTGTAAATTATGGTGCCTTCCTTCAAACTCTTGGCGAACAGGCAGCAAATACCGAACATGAACCAGTTTACCACCGAACATCCTTTCGGTTGCGTCCGTAAACTTATACGCATATTATGATGATTGATTACTTACATCTCCTTCAGCCTATTGCAGTCCACTGCTGGACGTAGGCCTCCCCCAGGGCACGCCACAAGGCTACTGCCATGGGGGGTTTGCCCATAGTCACCACGCTGGGCAGGCGGGTTGGTGACCGCAATGTGATTTTTGGACTATGTTGTCAGCACGGGAGGCGCTGCTGCACACCTCCCGGAAACCCTTAATCGCCTCGTACGATACCCACGGGCAGGCACGGGGTGGTACAAACTCTACTCTGCCGGCACCACGCGGCTCTGATTACTCGGATTACTTATATATCGCAAAAAAATCATTAACTTTTTCCTTATAGTGCAAAAGCCGACAGCATCGCTGATCACACAACCGACAGCCATACATACGCTGGTATTCGTTTGCTATTTGCTGTCAGATTGTCAAATGTTTGTTAAAGGCACCAAGGCGAATGTTCGTTCACATTTTGAAATCGGTAAGAACGACACGTTTTGTTAAATGTGCGGTGTCGTTATAAATACGGCTTGTGGACACTTATTAAACTTTTCATAAGACATTTTTATGACTTTTTTGTGTGACTTATTGTTTCTTTTTTAAAATTACATATTTCTATAAATATTTAGTTACTTTTTAAAAGTAGATAAAGTAACTATAGATAATTTAATATATATTTTTTTTCTATTTATCAACAGAAGTTGGGGGAAAGGCCCTTTTATAAAAATTATAAAATAAAATGTATTTATCAGAACATCATGTTATTTAAGTAGGTATTTATTTTCGGATAGGAAGACACAAAAACATCTTAACTATGTAAGCTCGACACAATACACAAACATTAATTTAAGAAAATATTAAATTTCTACTATAATGTGTAAATAGATAATATTTAAGGGCCATTTAAATAACATAATAGAGAATTGTAATACATAACATGATTCACTGTAACATTATATAACATTTATTATTCTTAAATAATTTCATAGTGTCGCTAGTAGCAATGTAATGTCTAAAAGGGCAGCTTTGATTTAAAACTCTGTACAATTTAGCACAATATATCTATGTCCTCTTTCCTAACCATTTTACGCTAATTATTTATTTGTTCGGTTCCAATCAGGAAGGCGAGAATATGGCGGAGTTGTCAAAACATTCTCTTAATATACCAACAGATTCTAAGATAAACTTTTACAACGCTGATGTCACAGATAACCATGGTCTGTGGCTTATTAGTCCGATCCATAGAATAACTCCTTATACCGATTTCGGAACTAACATTTTTTTGTATGCAGTGACTCAGATAATGTAGCAATACACATAGTAACTAGCGCCATCATCCAAAGGAACTATTTGGCGAAACGCATAAATAGTAGGATGATTTATTATCTATAGTAGAATTTATATGTAGTTTTGACTAACTATGTTTACTTATTCCTACGTAACAGTCAAGTGCTGCCCTCCACATTATTTTAATTTTAAAAATATTCCTTTATCATTATGTACTTCGTTTATTATTACGATAACTTGTTTCGTTTTAACACCTTCTATTTATTGGTTCCATTTAACATTCACTATGAAAATATACCTACCTACATATTAAATATTTTCTACACAATACTCGCAAGTAATTATTTACAGAATTACATAGATACTTATTTACATTGGGAATTACGATTGGTAGATAGATATTATTTAAAGATATTTTCTGTTTTTAGTTGCAGTATGCACAGTGCATCATCAATTGAAGATTACAATTTTTGGCAGATTATAGAGATAATAAGTACCTGTCTTAGGTATCTAGCTAGGTATATAATTATTTAATTATGTACCTACTTATTACTTTAATTTTTTCACTTTGATGAGAGGATTACTTATATGATATTTTTACCCAAGAATCTGATGCGCATTATGCAAGCTGCCGCTAAAATGGTTTAATATTAACTTTAACGGAACAACAGACAACAAGGGTTAAAATTTACTGTACGGGTTTGGTAGTAAGTCGTATTGTTACTATTTAAAATTTTGGCAGTGTTATGTGTAGGTATGACCAGGGGAGTAAGGACGAACTTTTTAACGCTCCGTAACGCTATCTAGTCGCAAACAAAATGTATGAGATTTGACGATATAGCCTTAATGGGGCATTTAAACTTGGCTAATAGCCGAGACCATCCAGCAAGCCAAGACGAGACAATCCAGCAAGTCAACACAATAATAAGCCAACAAAAAGTACTTATCATCTAGTCCTCAAACCAGGCCGGGGAAATAGAGCAGCGATTTGAAATTTCCAGAGCTAACAGCTACTCCACCACGCGCGTTAGTTTGTCTTGTCTGATGGCTTCGTGTGAATGCGCATTACTAGAGAGAGAATAAGCCAGTCAGCCAGTCAATGCTGGTTGTGTGTGGGCAAAAAATCACTAAAAACTCACTCATTGGCATACGAGTATACAACATCGCATTTTCATTGTCTTGGCTCGCTAGATTGTCTCGGCTATTTGGCGTTGTGCAAATGCCCCATCATAACGGACAGTCGAGAAGATCGTGTTTGCCCCATTATTCTAGTTGCTGCAAAAACTATACTTCGCTTACTTAGGTACATCTTCATCTTTTAGTTTTAGGCCATGTATCTATGCAAGTTAAATGTTGACCAAACTAATTGCTCTAAATTAAATAGGGAAAAAGTGTAAGGATAAGCGGTATTCATATTAATCAGTCGATACTTAAATAATCAAATGATAGGTATAAACATTTACCTAAGGTAGGTATACTATAAATTATTAAATATCTAAATTCTAATTAAAATGGCCGGAACGATTTAAAATCAAGAAGGTGAGGATTAGGCTGTGTCAAAGACTAAAATGTGCGGACAGAGTAGACACTAAAAGAAGTAGAATTAGGTAAGTATACTTAGTAACAATAGCGAAGTTTAAATATAGGTGCATTATAAATATTATTAAGAAATGAAAGTTTTTTCACCCGAGTGAGACTTGAACTCACGACCTCTCGCATACTTATATAGGTACATAGTGCATACTTATGGATCACATCATCAAACGGATGTTTGTAGTATTTGGTGCTAAAAGAGAAAGGTGATTCCTTTTATTTAACAGGTAAAAAATAAAATTTGCTTGTGAACATTAGGTAGATACTTTTTTAAAATCAAAACTAGAGGAAGGTTTTCTGTCTTGTGATAGTATAGCGAGAAAATACCTAATAAATATCTAAAGTACAACTATCAGAGCAAAAGTCTACATGGAATTCATAAATATAATTTCTATCTACTGCCATCAAATTATAAGACACTTAGTATTCTTTATTCCCTACTAAGTAAGTACCTTATTCATTATTGTATGGTGCTCCACACTAGGAATGGCCTAGCCTCCACTTTTGACAATATATAACAAAAAGGAAAAGTAAGTACCTAGTACATCTAATTGATAATAAGGCTTTAGAATACATACACAGTTAAAATACATCTTTACAGGAGTATTGGATAATGCCAGTTGATCTTTAAAATTAATACTTAAGCAAATAATTATCATACATAACATTTAACTGAACATTCCTGTTAACGGACATTTTCCTGATAGAGCACAATATTGACACAATAACTTTACCTAACGAGTCCCAGTACAATCCAGTAGGTATACCATGAAATACGTAGGTACCTAGTAGTTATCGCGGACGGCGAGTGAACGTACTGTGTTCTTTAGTTTATGGCACTGGTTGATGCGTGTCCGTCCATTGGTCATGGGGCGCGGCGGCTGAGGAGTGCGCGGGCGCCTTCGGCGGGATGTCAGAAGTTGCTGTCAAACACTCCCATCGACCGAGTGATGTCCTCGTCTCGTAAACAGCAGTCGAGAAACTCGTCGAGCGTCAACACACCGTCCCGGTTCAGGTCCATCTTCTGGAAAAAGGGAAATATAGCTAACTATGGTATGGAGAGCATCCAGTAGGTAAGCTCCGTGTCGCTTAGCCGTTGCCGAGTAGACAGGAGTTACAGGAGCTGCTTATCCGCTTTCGTTCTGATACGGTAGTTTAATTGTTAGATCCAAATGGCATTGTGTACTGCTGACTCAGACTTATCGACCGATGTCATGAGTCAGTTATTGAGGGCGATTACCTACCTAATAATATAAGGACTGAATCAGATATAATGTTTGAGTAATACAACTTGACTAGTCATCTTTTAGCTTCTCTCTAGTCCATCACCGCTATTACAGCGGCGCCGTATGTCAGGTTGTCTCGTGGACGACTCACAGCACGGTATGGTATGGTATAACGGGCTTGTTTCCGCAACTCGACAGCTATATTCTGTGCCTAATGATCTTGAGTGGTGTACCTACCATCTACATAAGCAATGTTAGTTAATTAAGGGTATACCTAAGTATATACACAAATAGATAATTAGACATCCATGGCTTATTAACAAATCTCATCAGGTGCGAGGTACGAACCTGAAATAGTCTTTCCACCTTCTCCCTAACTACTTCGTCGTCCAGCGAGGGCTCTACGACCTTGCCCATAAGGTCGTATATCGCGGACACGATTTCAGTCATTTCTTCTTTAGTGATGCACCCGTCTCCGTTTATATCGTACAAGGAGAAGGTCCAACGAAGTTTCTCTTCTATGGTTCCTCTTGATAATATTGACAAACCGGTGACGAATTCCTGGGAACAAATAGTTGATGATTATCTGGCAATGTAGAAATCTAAGTAGGTCTGCTTTGCAGTGACAAGAGCACCTAACAGCACGCTATGCGGATGCCAGCGGAGTGTCATGGTACTAAATAAAATTGTATGAATGAGTGTAAAAAATACACAGATACTAGCGCCAGTCGTCAGAGCCTGCCACTCTATAGAGTTCGTTTCATAGAATAGCTAAGTAGTTTTCTGGCACGATTTCGGAACTAGCACTTTGTACAGTTGTAGCATAGAGGAATAAGATGTCATAGAGTGCTAATGTCATACTAACTGTTTCCATGCACCATTAGACTTTTCGGTGCTTCACCGGTTCACGGTGCTAATGGTATGTCGAAACTGTTAGTATGACATTAGCACTCTATGTCTACATCTTATTCCTCTATGGTTGTAGTAGTACAGAACAGACAGACAGGTTGTAGGTACCTTTAGTTTTAGAGATTCTAAAGTAACAAGTTAAAGTTTAAGATTAAAGATAGTCACCTCAAAACTTAACAAGCCACTTCTGTCTTGGTCCAATGTGTTGAAAACGTAGTGTGCATAATTCGCTGTGTTTGCTGAAAAAAAAAGGATGTAATAAATAATTTACACCACGACCTTGGGTAGGTATGCATTTGGTTGGACATTTTCGGATAAAGACACTTCGACTAATACCTTAGGACCCCAGTCAACCTCACCTGCTCGTGGTGCATCCTGCTATTTACGCTAGATAGGTTATAATCAGAGGTCGGAATTAGGTAGTCATTTATGTACTTGCATCGAAATGTTGATATTAATGTGGACCTTCCCAGGATTTCTAATGGACAATCCCGTGTGGCCAACAATATTACAAATAAATAATAATAAAACCCTCAGAGATAGACAAATAAAACAAAGATAATTAACATAAAATTTCTGCTCTTTAAAATTAATACCGGAATTTGAGGCATATCCACTTTATTCTTTCGCTGTATGAAATCAGTGCAAGTACATAAATGACTCTACCTAATTCCGACCTCTGGTTATAATACTATTTACGAGTAAAATGGCACGGAAACATTTCCTGTTTAATACTCGTACGTTACCGGTCGCTAGATTGTCGAAAAGCGGCGATAGGCTCACCCCTTACCACGTGGGATCTAATAGATGTATGTATGTATGACTAGTGGACGCCCGCGACTGTGGATGTGGACTACAGAAAAAACAAAATGTCGAAATTATCCGGGATAAAAAGTAACCTATATGTTAAGTGGGAACTGTTACAATATATTCACTAAAAAAATGCATCGAAATCGGTTCAGCCGTTTCTGAGATTAGCGTGCACAAAAGCACAGACAAACCGACAAAAATTTGGGTTTTTGTTTTGCATGAAGCATGGGTTGTTTTGGGTACTATTGCGTTGATAAAGGTCTCCTATAATATTTTTTCTCATATATCTTCGATGTACAGACAGCGACCCGTTACATTTTTATTATATGTATAGAAGATAATTCTCTGACAAAAAGCTAGCAACTTGTCACTGATCTTTAACATCTGACCCCACTATGCTAAACGTGGCTTTACGATTTACTTTATGATCCTGCAGTTGTCGACCATAATTATTATGTACCTATGTTAACATTTCGGATTTGGTCAAAGCTATGCGCCATAGTCAATCTATGCCCTTCGGAGCATAATGTACAAAACGAAAAATGAGCATTATTCTCAAAATGTACAAATCGCAGAATGTTACAAAGGCAAAATGAGCACGACTCTCAAAATGTAGTACACACCTACACGAAAACCCACGTTCACAAACGCAAGATTTTGAGCAAACAACATTTTATAGAAAATGGATCTACAGGATGTTTTTTCGATGCCACCCTTAACGAAGGGTACATACTCTATACATTAAATAAAGTAAGTTTATGCCAAAAAAATTATGGGAAATGATGTAATTTTTTTGGATTTTTTTTTTATTTACTTGATTGGGCGAAATTTATAGTGTCCAGTGTTTATGCTAGTTTTTTCATAGACAGAAATTAATTATTTCTTGTGAAAAAATCTTGCTACACGCGTCTATGTGCATTTATGCAGAAAAACGCAGTCTATTTACTCAACTTAGGACCCTAATATTTTGGAAACCAGACACTTCCCAGGTATGCTTCCATGAAGAAAAATGATCGTGATGATGAGGTTCCGTAGTTTTCGGAAACGTTGACGACCAAAAATCAGCCTGTAGGTATATATTCAATGGAAATAAAACTAAATAAATCTTCAATAGGTTTATTCTTATATTATTATTATATATTATTATGCTTTATTGTACACAGTAAAGTTTTCACAAATACAGTTTATGACAAAGAAAATGTACAAAGGCGTGCTTATCTCTAAAACTTTTACTTTACTTACATTAATCTGCTGATCAGTTTTAAAAATAAAATTGTATTCTATAATAAAAATAGAAAAAAGTAGGTATCTAATATAAGTTCTGATGTTAAACGGCTCAACGTATTTAGATGAAATTTAGTAGGTAGATAAATAATACACTGGATTAACACATAGGCTAATAATAATAATCTCCTAAGCGATTTCGGTCTTGGCAATTAAAGCTAGCTTATAAGAGCGTCGCTCGTGATATCTCACCCACTCTTCTTGTGACTTGTCAACTACTCTTACCCGCCGTTATAAAATCTGTGCTCGCGGCTTATTGAATCGTCAATGTGAAAAAAGCCTTACTCCTTCAGCACATTTTGCGTGTTGTATATTCTGCAATTTTTCATTTTGTACCTACATAATGCTTCAAGGGTATCTATGGTATACCTTTACTCTGCTGGTCCATAAGTTCTAGTAACAAGAGGTAGTTCTAGGTAGCAATGGCTTGATTTGTCATCACAAGATAACTTACCTACATTAATGTGTGCACAGTCTGTGCCGAGATTTTAAATTATGAAATTCAAACTAACTTCAGGATCAATGTTTAAAGTTTAAACCTAGTATGCTATCTACAACTATGTTTTTACATAATATTGTGCAACAATGCAGACATTGCACATGTAATAGATATATGTATACTGTATGTAGTGGTAAGTAGTTCTTCTGTAATATTATATGTTGTAATGTAATCCTCTAAAACG
Source organism: Carposina sasakii (assembly GCA_014607495.2). Lineage (NCBI taxonomy): Eukaryota > Metazoa > Arthropoda > Insecta > Lepidoptera > Carposinidae > Carposina > Carposina sasakii. The sequence continues at coordinate 6,417,788 of CP053161.1, forward strand.
TAAAGTAAGATGTATAAAAAATCCAGCCAGAATAATGTCAATGTGATCCTAGCCAGAAAATAGCACAATCACTTAGAATTTCTAACATAAGTTTACACATGAGATTACATATACATTTACAAATATTCTGGTAGATTCTGACAGTCGCACTTAAACTTAGTCCTACCTGACCATTATGTCTTGAGCTTTTTTGGTTATGTATGGTAAGGGATAGACCTAACTTTGGTTTGCGATGGTCGGAATAGACCATATTTTCTCATTAAGGTAAATTTTTGATTCCTACAAAGGTTAACAACCCCAATAAAAACACCATATTTACTTATTATTACATTTACTTTATTTCAGATAGGTACATAGTGGTTACAGACTTGACATCAATATGAACATGAGTCCAATAAATTAGTTACCACATACATTTTGAGAATGTCTTACTCCAGCATTTACAATACTGTTACATGCCTGAACACGTCTGTAAAATTATCACAATGGAATAATCATTGAAGTTAGAATGTATGGTTCAATTTCTAAGAAAACATTTCATCATACACAAATGGTTAAATCCCATAAACTTTGTGTATCACAAAAAAGTGTTTCAACATTTTTGTTACAAAATGATTAAAATTAACTTATTGTTAACATTTAAGATGGGCACACCGCAACGATTTTCCCACAGAAATGGACAGTTCCTTAGCACATAAATTACACTACGATAGCTCCACCAGTCTGCTGTTGGTACACTTCTATTGTGTCTCCCTCCTCCATTTCCAGTGATGTTGGTGTATCATTCTCATTGATAGGCTGGCCATCAAATCTGAATCGTACCACTTGCATTGATAGACCCTGAAAGAGTTATTTGTATACAAATTTAAGTGCTGTTACACATTGAGCTACAATGGTGCCAATGTTGTATGCCATCGTCTAGGTAGAAATCTTGGAATACATTTTTGCAATTAATGCAGATTATCAATATAATAGGGCAACATAATGATATTCAAAGATAATGAAAATAGATTACAGAAACATAATAAATCTTTGTAGCCTAGCATAGGTAGGTCTTATTCTACAATGGTGTAATGAAAGTATTAGGAATATTCTTGACCTGAAAGGCGATTGCCTTTTCAAACTCAGTTAAAAGTAACTGTTTGAAATCCTAATTCTTTTTAACTACTTCATAGGTTATGTGAACGAATAAGTGCCGCCAACAATGGCAGTTTTTATGTACAAAGATTAACATTATCTATTTTCATTATAAAAACAATATCGCGCAGGCAGTTATATTTGTAAAAAAGAACAGTACTTACAGCTCGATCACAGTATGCATTCATTAGTTTTCTCAAAGGAGTGTGTTTCTTAATTTTGAATTGGACAATAGCATTATCTTGACCTAAAACTTTTAAGTTGATGTGTTCACTTTCTCCCTGAAATTAAAAAAGAGCGCCGATCAGAAGAATGTACACATCCTTGTAAATAACTAATTTCATCAAAAAATGCTAAAATTTAGCACATTTTAATCAAGAGCGCCATGTCGGCGAGATGCTACGGATTAAACCGTAATATATCTGATAATACACCATTAAACGTACCTTTTTTTCGTCAGACATTGTGAGTTATATGTATTTTTGGTATCTATCAACACAAAAACTTAATCCTCTTAAAAAGTTCAAAGATTATTTCACAAAATACGCACAAATGACAGATTCACGATCCGGTGGCGTGGTAATGGCGGCGTCCGTGGCTTGGTTGGGGAGGAAAGGAAACAGCCAATGTTACCAACCGATGCGCAGATGTTCACTGCGCAAGCAAATGGCGCGCGTCTGCGCTATACAACTCTATTATTATTCGGTTCATCGGGCTCGAATGCTAGATAAATCGAAAAATATTGTTGTTATTTATACATTACATTTGTACCTATTACTATGCTTACCATATTTCAAGACTTAGGACAACTTAACTTCGTAAATCATTACAATTTTGTTATCTAAGTTTGAAGGTACTCGATTTTCAAGATTGTTTCTAATAAATAGGTACTAAATTCTATGCAGATTTAGCCATTTTTCTGAACAGCCTCATTTCTTATGAAATATGGCATTGATTTAACAATAGAATTTAATTAAAATTGTGGAAATATTAAATTTTTACTCATATTTAACATCTCGATTGACTAATCATGAAAGCAATGCAGCCACAACATTATCCGGCTAGTGATGGGCTTTATCGATATATTTCACCGGATGTCGTTAGTGTTGCTGGTGTAATGTCGATACAAACGCTCCAGTTTACGCAAGTTCGTAAAAGTAATTCTGATAATTATGTCATAAAAATAATATCCTAAAATATAGGTCAGCTAATTCCATTTACTGCTAGACTAAATATAATTTAACCGAACTTGTACATTTCAACTATACCCTCAAAATTGGTCAGAAGTGGCACCATGTGGTCCTATCGGCCCTTGGTGCTCTGCCTACCCCGTAAGGGATAATTTGTATGTATGTATGTAGATGTAATTTTAAGCTCGTCTTACATGAAGATCCAGATTTGTAACATTTTTATACACAGTTTCACACACTAAGCAAATATCGCCGCAGTTCAAAGGGAATTTAGGTAAATAAAACTTATACATATAGAAAGGGAAGTCAAAAAACTATAACGAATTACTCACTGCATTATACGTTTAGGTATTTTTAGAAACAAGCAAATGAAACAAACTATCATCATTGTAAATGTAATAATTAAAGTGCGTTTCACTAAATAGTTAATTTGAATGATGGCGCTAGTTACTATGTGGATTACATAACGGAGTCTTGTCACACGCATAGTAACTAGCGCCATCATTCAAAGGAACTATGTATTTGGTGAAACCATAATAAATCTATGGTATACGCAGTATTGAGTGTAAATGACACTGACCGTGTGGTGGTGGTGGCGAAGGGATAGAATAATGTTATTTATGGCCATTAACCATCGAAGACTGGGTAGTTACTAAGCTATACAGGATGTCTTTTCGTTGCCACCCTCAACGAAGGGTACGTACTCTATACATCAAATAAAGTAAGTTTATGCCAAAAAATGCTAAGAAACGATGTAAATTTTGTTGAAATTTTTTTGAATTACTTGATTGGGCGATTTATAGCGTCCAGTGTTTATGCTAGTTTTTTCATAGACAGATAGGTATTAATTATTTCTCTTGAAAAAATCTTGCTACACGCGTCTATGTGTATTATGAAGAAAAACGCAGTCTATTTACTCAACTTTGGACCCTAATAGGTATTATGGAAACCAGACACTTCCCAGGTATGCTTCCATGGAGAAAAATGATCGTGATGATGAGGAGATTCCGTAGTTTTCGGGAACGTTGAAGACCGAAAATCACCTGTATAACACAAATCTTGTGTATGGTGTGGGTTGTGACCATTTGACCCTTTTTGACTTTCATGCATTCATTAACTAACCTTCTTATAAGGAGCTGTTCTTAAGTAAAATTTTAATCTCGTATTTTTTCTAAGTACTTATATCCAGTGTGGCCATGATGACTAAAAACCTTTCGACTCCATGGCCTCCTGCAAACGCAGATAAGTATTTTAAAATCTCGTTGGTCGTGCATTTTAGTGTCGTTTAGGAACTTGCGCTTGCGCGGTAGGTAGGGATAGTATACGTAGCATTGTTCGACTCACTAGCTTTAAAGATACCTTAGGTATCTACCTCGCTCCTTTTTATCAAGAAAACGATCCAGCTTTTAAATAACACTTGAGTGCAGCGAAACGGAACGTTTTAATGATAAGCTTTCGTTCTTAAACCTAACCTACTAGCTAGAGGCTTGTTCATTGTACATGTATTATCACACATCAGAATATTGCTGTCGACTGCTGGATGTACGTAGGTCTCCCATAGAGCACGCCACAAGGCTACTGTGAAAGGGCGGTTTTTGCCCATAGTAACTACGCTGAGCAGGCGGGTTTTTGGTTGTGAACGTAGGAGTCATTTTCACAATGAGGACGCTGGATGACGAAGTGGTGCTGATTAGATGCTGTGGGTATTGAGCTTAGGACCTTTTATGCGTAGTCTATATTGGCAGTCGTAGCTCGTAAGTCTACCTATATACATTGGTTATCACACGTCCACTCCATCCTTCATTCAGGATGCCCACACCGCGCGCACTCCACTTCAGCTGATGGGATAATACGTTTATGTGATGCTTTTTTCATGTCCTCATTTTATTCTTTTAGTACGGTCGCTTTTATTAGCATTCATGTAAGCCGTACAAAACCTTAGCCCCTGATCCCACGGGAGAGAGTAAGTGATATTGCCGTTTGAGGGTAAAGCGAGTGCAAGTTCTGTGTACTTTTTAATCTTTGAAATGAAGAGTTAGTAAGAAATAGAAATGGCAACCATGTTTAAACAAAAATTTGTGAGATAGAAAATGCATAAATAAGTAGACGTAAGTCTTTGGGGGATGATAGGATTTGAATCTACGACCTTTAGACAAAACGCGTTATTGGCATTAATATTACAAGTGCATAATTTAATTTGTAAGGAAAATAAATTGCCGTTGACTTTTATAACAGCGTTTTCCATTAGGGGTGTCTTTGACATAATAAAAGAAATTGAAAGCTATTGTGTTCAATTGATATCTGATCCTTATTTGTGTTATGGATTTCCTATTACTGTCGTGTCCTGACAAATGTTTATTGGAATGCAGCAAGATCCGACATAATTTATTTTAGGCAGAGTGTGGGGTACACCTACAAAGCATAGTCATAGCATGTCATAGTCAGGGTCCGCGTTAGGTAGATAATATGGTCGATTCCGGCAGTCACATTTAAACCTAAACGTTAAATTAGTCCTACCTGTCCTTTTCTCTCTCAGCCATTTATGTTAATAACGGAGAGAGATAGAACCTGACTAAGATTAGGTTTACACCAGAATCTAAACCTAATGATAGTAAGAACTTTACGTAGGTAGGTACTTGTTTACACCTCCCTGACTGTAAGCACTATCGACTCGCAAGCAAAGATGACTTGATATTGTAATGATAGCATTACGGACTAACAAGAGTTTACCCCACTGGTCACTACCATTTATTAGTTACACGAGTAACCAAGTTGGCTTTTCTTTGTTTTCAACCTAAAATAAATATGGACGAAGCTGCAATAAAGATCTCAACTGGTCTTATAAATATAAATGCCGATAACTAACCTCCTTGCGGGAAGAACTGCGAGTAGATAACCTTAAAGGTGTCCTCCTTAACGACCCCGGTGGGGCACTCCGCCTTGAAGCCTCGGTACAAACGCTTCAGCTCGGGCTCGCTGAAGCGGGTGGCCCGGCGCAGGGCTGCGATGGAGTCTGGCCGGTAGCGCGGGAGCTGCTCACCCAACTCCTCGAGTTCCGAATCTGAAATGAGGAAAGCGGGTTTTTTAGACCGAATTTCCATACCGTTTTTGAGGTCCGTATCAGAGTACTGGTCAGAAATACAATAGAGTCTATTCCATAGAGTAACTCCCGTGCCGTACGATTAGACATTTTAAATAGATGTATTTTTTCTTGCGTGTGTTAAAATATTAGCTATCCCGGGAACTGCGTTTATAAACTGCGAGTAAGACCCCTGCGTATAAAACTCATCTGTTAAACCCTAGAGACGAAGCCTGCCTTTCTGAATATTTTTCATAGACGTCGGATGTCGCTGACAGTGAAATAATAGTAGAAAAGTATCCACTTATTAGGTACTTTACTGCGTAGTTCCTCATAATAAGTTTCAATGTAGATGAGCTAACTGGCACAAAAGCAAAAACCTTATATTTTAAATGGATAAGTATAAACAGGATGTAATAAAAGGGATATGTTAGGTAAGTGAAATGCTATGATAATAGTTTGCTATTAAGAACTTAATCTCATGTTTATTTTTCATTATGTGGATAGGTTCACTGTAGATAGGTATTTTCTTTTTTTAGTATTTCCCTTAGCATAGGTACGTCTTTAGTTACACCCTTTGAAGGTACTAAGTTATTTTATATTGTAAATGTAAACATACAGCAATCAATGAAACTCCGGTCTCCGATCACAGTTTCTCACGAGTCACGAAGTCTTCTACAGAGCTTTTGTGTTCAAGTTAAAACTCAGATCTTCGCAAGAGATTTCCCCTCGCAAAAGGTAAATGTAACTAATGTAGGAAATATGTAGAAAAATTATATCTAGAAATGTCGCATCGTGCCGAATGCTACGTAATATTATTTTATATGCAACTAGTGGGCTATCTACACATTTGAGAGTCTGCAGCACACAAGATAAGTTCTAGAATGAATGTTGTTTAAAAGCTTATTAGGGAGTGCTAAGTTAATCTTTTTCAAAGACAAAGTTACAGCAGAACAATCTTCTAATCAACTTTTATGAAGACTCCATTTTACTTTGCCGTGCAAATTGCATTTTCAAAACGTTTTCCTTGAAAGTATACTCGAGGTGAAAAACGAAGATTTTTCTTGGTTTTAACTTGAGTTGGTTTTAGACAGGAAATAAATAAGGAAAAGCAAATTTAGTGTAGTTAGCGAAATGCAATGAAAATAGACCACAATAGAGAATGGATAGGTTTTCTATATTTGTGATTTGAAATCACATGTTATTTTCCATGTTTAGGTATATAAAAGTTCTTGAGTTGCCTAGAAATTTCTTCTCATATTCTTTATTGTACACAGAAAAAAAAACACACAAGATACAATATTTTATAAGATAATGTACAAAGGTGAGCTTATCTCTAACTGAGATTTCTTTATTAGTTATACGGGAAATATAAACATGTGATTTTGTCAAACTTTTCTGGATAGGTTCTCTATTACATAGAGATCATTTCGCTTAAAATACCCCGTTTACTCACTTTCACACCACGTAAAGGGAATTATATGTATTTAATGATAATGAAATATGTATATATCTACTTCCGTAATGTCTACGATAAGTAACCTTTAAAGCCTACTTAAACCTTTTTGACCGACTTTTTCCTAGGTGCAGTTTGTTCTAATGCAAACGATGCATCATAAAAGTGCTCTAAGGCAAGTCACATTATATTTAACTGAGATATCTTAAAGCACTACTGGGATAAGGAAAAGCTTCTACTTACGTGCTTCCCTTTGAAAAGCAAGCAGTAAAGTGTTCCGTGCCTCTTTCTCTAAACTATTTTGCTCTAAGTTATTTAGCTAAGAGATATTTTTTGTGTGTTTAACTTCTTTGGATAAGAGTTTGAATAATAAATTTGGATGACTTGACTTCTGCGTTATAATTACATATACTACTTAAATCTTTGATAATATACTAACCTCACATTAACTTAACCTAAGCTTAAATGTTATCTGATATTCTTGATTAGGAGAATCATACTACTAATTTAGTGGTTTTTGATAACGATTACTTGATGTGTCCTGAGGTAAAAAAAAACTACCGCCTTCTCATGGAGCTGTTGCAAATCTTATTTGTGCTCTCCACGCACGGAAGCGCACATGGGCAAGAATAAACAAACGTCAAAAAAACCCGACTGCTTAAAAAACTGAAAAGAAAAAAAACAAGCATTTAGATGTCCGGTGGTCTAGAATTCTATAATATTATTATGGAATGAATACTATTGAAGAACATAAATATAATAAACATAATAATAATAATATTATAGAATTCTAGACCACCGGACATCTAAGTGCTTGTTTTTTTTCTTTTCAGTTTTTTAAGCAGTCGGGTTTTTGGATTTTTTAAATTATGTTTTTTTATTTCATACTTTTTATTCTACTAATAGGTACGCTTCAAGAAACATGCTCAACATGCTCGGCAGCAAGAAGTTTTCGTCTTGCTGCTGTCTAAAAACTTATATGTGAGAATGGTTGTTACGCAATTTTCAATCGACATAGATCCTAAACGGTTGGTCGAATCGAAAAATGTCGAAAGAAACCTAATAATGATTTTTAAATACCTATTCAACGATAGCCCACTCGATACAGTTTGTAGACTTTAATTTTTTTCATTTTCACAAAATGGCGTCCGGTAGTCGCCATATTGGATTTTCACTAACGTCATGTCTTTAGTGACACTCGCCGGACTAAGAGGAATCGATTGACGTATGAATCATAAAAATCGACCGAGGCGTTTGGTCTGTGTAGTGCTTCAAAGGAACATACATACATACAAGCATACATACATACATAGGCTGTTAAACACAATACCACTCCTTTGCGTCACGCAGTCGGGTAAAAAGTTACGGTTTTCCGAGCGGATCCCATAACGAGGCAAGTTTGCGAACTGGGGACCGTTTGTTTTGTTTCTCCAGTGTTTTTGTTTGTATCTGATCCTGCACAAAAAATATAGGAAAATTTCAAAGGAAAATTGACTCAATCGAAGCAGTTACTGTTTTTTGTTTTCCACATTTGATAGCAACGAATCATACATAGTACCATCGATAGATAAAGTAATAACTACATAATGCCCCCTCGGGCGGACAAAGTCGTGGGCAGCCGCTAGTTGGCAATAAAATAGATACGCTCCTTACTTAAAACGAGGTAAGTGAAAAAAGTCGTAAATTAAACGAGTATTTCAAAATATCAGCAAAAGTAGCTAAGCGCATAAAATCGCGAAAATAAAAGCTTTTTTCTGAATGAAAATGGGCCCCTATTCAATATACACGAGAGAATCCGTTAGCTTATGTTGTTTAGTGACGTCACAGTACACAGATTATGGACTCGCTGTGAATCACGAAATCACGCGATGTGAATATAAATAGAATACGTACAAGGAAAGTTCAGGATATACGATTTTTCGCATAAATCAAATGAGTTTTGTATAAACGTTCATTTTGTATTAAGCTTTTATATGTCGTGTTGTTAATTCCAGTAATACCTTCGATATTGTTGCTTTTGAAGAAAAAAACATCTACAGAAAAAACAGATACCTAAAAAATGCCTGCTCTTAGAATTTAACCCTCTCATAATCCTACACGTCAGGGTTTTACCTATTATAAGCACGTCGTCCGTATATGTTATATTGAATGACATACTATAGGTTATGCTGTGTTCCCGAAATGAGGTAGCCCGAACTGCAAAATCATCAAGGACATCCTACCGCCACGTTTAGCATAACGGGGACAGATGTAAATGATGAATGACAATTTGTAAGCTTATCGCCTGAGCGAATGCCTGAGTTCCTTGTCGATTCCTATAATGTTTTAGTTTTTAAAAAAGGCATGCCCAGAAAAGGAATATATAAGACTGTCCGAACCAGATACCTACAAATGAGCCTGTAAAGTTCAATATTCTTCAGTGCGTGAACCCTGTGACGTCACGTTGTAGATTATCTCGACGTGGAAACGCGGTGCGGCTGTGGATGACGCAATATGAATATAGAATGAGGACCAGCCTCACGTGTCGACGTCGTATGCGTATGAATGGAGGAACCATTCTTGTCTCCCTCGCCATCTGTCGACTCGCCCACAGTGACTTTTGGGTACATGATCCCGATTCTGACATCCTTGGATCCAAAAACCCTATGCCTGCCTGCATTGCAGGACCTATGTCCTAGGTTTGAATCTCGGTATATGCCGCAACATTGATATGATGAGTATCCATGTTTGTGTCCAAGTCATGGATGTTTTGGGGAATTTATCTTTGTATTTATACATCATTTCTTAGGATCTGCGATACAAGACCTTAGGGATCTTAGCATAGGACTACGTTCATGTGTTGAAAAGTGTGTGAATTATTATTTTGTTATTTTATTATTGGACCTAAGAGTTCAGGTAGATAGAGTATATTTCACAGCAATATCTAACTTTGGTTGCACGTTCCACGTTTTAGTTTCTAGTCTATTTTCGAGGGTGTTTGTCTATAGATACTCTGTTTCGTTTACCTTTATTTTAAACAAAGTAAGGAAGAAACCCAAAGATAACAAAGCTACAAAGGCGAGCGTATCTCTAAAAGATAACTATTTATTTTGTACCGGATTGTCTATAAAAACTAAATGGCGACTAGCTAGTTCTAAGCATATCTAGAAATGCTCCCTGCGACTGCAGTCTGCAGCAGACATTTGTTCACCGGTGTAGAGTCCCCTTTGGAGTGCTTTGCACTTCTCGAGTCGTTTGTCGAGTTTGTTCAAAGTTTCCATGTTACGCGTTTTAGCGACAGGTGCGGAAAAACTGATAAAGCTGCAGAGATAGAGAATAAACGTTTAAGTAATATTGGTGTTATGTGTAAATCACATTGGGAAAACCTTTTTTGAAATAAGAGTTGGAGTCTTTATTCAATGTAAAAAGAAATTGCAGTTCTGGCTACCGTATTTTGGGTACACAGTCGTGTGTATGTATACAGGTAACAAACGGGGTATGTTAAGCAAAAAGCTATGTAAATAGCCCACTAAAAGGAACCTAAACTCAAAATGTCAGACATAAAATCACATGTTTATTTTTCCAGATAGTATGGAGAGTTCCTATATAACTTAGGAATGTTCATACAATCTTGAAAAATAAACATGTGATTTAGAGTCTCAAATTTTGGAAATAGGTTTTCTATAGTGGGCTATTTACATAGCTTTTCGCTTAACATACCCTTTCTGTTACACCCTGTATATGTTAAACACGGTCTATGTGACCGACTGAAGTATAGACGAACCTGTGAGATGAACGGACACACAGGTTAGGTAGGTATAAAATAAAGGACATTGACGAAATAAAATTAGTCTTGCAACTCATCTCATATTAAACGAAGGTTGCAGAAATGGCATTATCTCTTACATTTGCTACATAAGCTTGACTTAAACTAATGAGTTTTTGCCCCAACTAATGAAGGTACAAGAAAAAAATAGAAATTCATCTCAGGCTGGAGATTAAAGACTGTCTGCCTTTAATAATATTCCAAACAAAAAATGTAATAAAAGCCTAGAATATGCTATCCATTTGGAATATTTTCTCGGCACGTACGTCGCATTGCGTTCGACCCATAGTCAGGCTGAGATTGCTATATATTGTATATGTATGTATACATATTCATATGAGCGGAAGATTATACACAGGTGGTGGAAATGGAGGTATGAATAGTTAAGGTAGTGCGTGGGTGGAGTCCTAAGTTTTTTAACTTTGTTGTAAATTTGTTTCTTCCGCAGTGGGTTGGGTTAGGTAGTGAATAACTTGACTTACAGATGCATATTATAAAACCGATAAATGGTATTTTAACTCTTCTTTTTATAGAGGGTGTAACAGAAACGGTATAGAAGTAAAATGCTATGTCAAAAGCACACCATGAACATAGAAAACCTATTCATAAAACTCGTAATGAAATGGTTTTTTTTTAGGGTAGATCGATATTGCAGACATTATAGTGCTTTGATGAAGAACATTAAATTAACAATCGGATCAATAGTTAATGCAAAGTTGCGAGCAACCAGCTAGTTATTTATACTAGCACTTTCATAAAAACATTAATGGAAACAAATGTGAGTGCAGATAAAACCATAAAACTTCCTTTATATATGACGGGATTTACCACAAATCGTCAATTCTCATTAATACTTTAGCTGAAAGGTGGGCGCTCGTTGACATAAATTATTTGGAAAGCTTAATGAACTATTTGTGCCGATACAGTGAACTGCTGGCCTAGAACTTTATTGGAATAAAAACATATAACCTACTAGTCAAATAAATTCTATCTATCCATCTATCTATAGTGGACGCCCGCGACTTCGTCCGCGTGGATTGCAGAAAAAACAAAATGACGAAATTATCCGGGATGAAAATATTTTCCCGGGATAAAAAGTAGCCTATGTGTTAATCCAGAGTGTCAGCTAACTACATATTTTGGACTATGTAGTCAACACGGGAGGCGCTGCTGCCCACCTCCCGGAAACCCTTAATCGCGTCGTACGATTCCCACGGGTAGACATGGGGAGGTACGAATTCTACTCTGCCGGCACCACGCGGCCTGTCGAAATATGGTTTCCTTCAAAACTCATATTGTTAATCCGGCTGTCTGCCTTAAAACCAATCCTTCGCGGTTAGCTAACTGTATAATATTAATTTGAAAGAGCATATTACTTATGTTACGTGAAATATAGGTAATTTATAAAATGTAAAGGAGAAGCAAGTAATTTTTTTAAATTAGGTAAGTTAGGTAAGTTGTACAAGTTGTTCGCCCTAAAGAAAGATACCATGTGGTAGTTAACTGCTTAATAATCTCCGAAATATAGGCGAATTAATCGCCATTTGTATCTCGACTTAACGAGGATAACAACACAGAGCGCCGATGACAACTTTGCCTAAGATTTACTGCAAGGGTGGCTAATCTTAAATTACGACATTAACAGGGGTTACATTGGTTTTGTCTTGTCTATCCCATAATAAAATTAGACAAATGAAAATCCACGTTCTTTGCAATCTGTGAGTATCTGTTAAATACAATATTTAATTTTTTCTGATAATAAATTAATAATATACAGTGTGTAACAGAAAGGGTATGTTAAGCGAAAAGTTTCCAAAATTTGAGACTCAAAATCACATGTTTATTTTTCAAGATTGTATGAACATTCCTGAGTTGTTTTGGAATTCTCCATACTACCTAGAAAAATAAATATGTGATTTCGAGTCTGAATTTTTGTAGAGAGGTTTCTTTAAGTGGGCTGTTTACATAGCTTTTCGCTTAACATACCCATTTTGTTACATCCTGTATACACTGGGCTGTGATCCCAAAAAAAGAGTAGCCGCAGAACTGCAAGATCACTAAGGAGATCCTACAGCGATGTTTAGCACGGAGGGACCAGTTGTAAATGATCAGTGACAACTTGCCAGCTCAAGGAGAGAGCTGTTGTACTCGTAATAAAGGAGAGAGCTGTTGTACTCGTAATAAAGCTTCGCATCAGCACAGGTAATTAAAAAAATTATAATCAAGTATGTAAGTATAAGCAGTACGTACATGAACGTGATCTCAGTATTATTTATTCCTGATATGTACTCGTATGTGATAACGTAGCATGAAATCGTCTCAAGTTTCCAGTTTACACAAAATTTATGTTAGTCTTCGCGTTTGGTTTAGCATTAGTTACGCTGGAAGAGACGCTTATAAGAGTTTTATATACCGACCTGACATTTATTCAAAGTAAAAATACATATTTCTCCTCGAGAAAATGTAGACTACTCGTATTTCCCATCTTAGATACCTACTTCTTTACCTCGTCAACACTGCTTAGCCGTTTTAACACGAAAAGGCAGTTTCTTTTGCATGTACGAGTATGTAGTGTATTACGTTCCTCTCTTTACTATTGCAAGTTCACATAGTAACTGGTAACTGGTACCTGGTAACATAATTACATAAGTCTTCCCTGCATAGTTCATGTACTAGTAGTGGAACTAAAGAACTAAAACAAAAGTATCTAAAACACAGCAATGCGGCTTAGAACAGAATGCTTCAGGAACGGCAGTGGGATGTTGTGATATGTGTGGGAATGCGCCAACTTTAGGGGCCTGAGAGAAATAAAGCTATTGTAACTGAAACTTTTCGACCTGGTTTATTTGGTACAATACACCTTCATTTTGGGCCGATATTTCCAATTATCAGATACATATAATCATACACGCCATTATCCCTTACAGGGTAGGCAGAGCACCAAGAGCCGATAGAACCACATGATGCCACTTTAGACCAATTTTGAGAGTATAGTTAAGATGTACAAGTTCGGTTAGTAGTGACAGGTGGTCAGCCATCGCCTACAAAATACCAAGACCCTCTTGCCCCTCTACTGACTTGTACAGTATGCCCGGGAAGAGTAGCAGCTGTAGTATTGTCAGATAGCCTATCTAAAGGATAAAGTTGATGCTGTCACTAACTTGATCAAGTTTTAAAGAATGATGGTATCAATTTTATCTTTAGATAGGCTGGCATTGGAAAAAACCGCCCATATACAAATAAATAAAGGGGCTAGGTCATTTTTGTATAAATACTGGCATATCACGGAATTTTGTGATCTGCAGTTTAATTATTGCATCTTATGTCTGTCTTCAAATAATAAGGATCCTAGCCCGTTATGCTTTGCGGTCATTGATCAAACGTAGTTAATCAATAGAAAATGTTAACTTAAATAAAGAAAAATATTTTTAAGCATGAAGCAAGGCGGTATTTAACTTTAACTCTATCTAAGGGCCGACTTTTCCAACGGTCAGATAACTTATCTAAAGGATAAATTTTATGCTGTCTTTTTCTAAAAATTGATCAAGATAGAGATAGCATCATCTTTATCCTTGAGATAAGCTATCTGGCCGTTTGGAAAAATCGGCCCTTTTAATAATAAAGTTTGGTCACTTATCAAGTTTAATCCTTAGGAGATAGCTAACCAACTGCATTGAGAGCAGGTTCTCTTGGCTTAGTTCCACTAAGTGGTTTCGTAATAAACTTGAGTCTTGTCGGCTAACTGTACTGGTAATGGTTTATTACGTCATTTGACAGAAGTACGTAAACCATTGTTCGCCAGCTATTGTAAAAGTATTATTGAATTAAACCAGCAATGAAATATAAATTGATATAAATCGAAGGTTTATTAAGCAAATAAAGTAGTCAAGCCCTCCGATTTTAATACTTTAATTAATTCCTTTTAATATAATTATGAACTTGTAGGACAAGGACAAAAATTTTGGCAGTTCGTAACGTAATCGGCACATTGTCAAATCTCATAGATTTTGCTTGCGTGTCCACAGGATTACTCATTCTTAAAATGTTCGCGCAGGGCCAACAGATATAACAAATATTCACAAACAACAGTTCAATTTTAACAGATCGGATGCAATGTACAAAAAGTTTAAATTATTAACTTAGTTTTACATGCCCGATCATATTTTCCCTGGAAAATTTATTTCTACAGGAGAGATTACAGTGAGTGCAACTGGATTTGAAGCGCAGTTTTATCCCACTCCATTGGGACCACATGCGGCCGCCATTCTGCTAGATTGTGCTTTATAAGGATATGAACAAGAACACGTTGCGGTGTTATAAGCTAAAATGGTGTAACTTATATGGATTCAATTCGACAAGCGAAGTAATTTAGAATAGAATAGACGCTCTTTGTTAACTTATAGACATTTATAGGTATTTATTTAAAGAAATGTCCTCCGAAATGGAGAATTAGAATTAACTCATACTCGACGCTTTTTGTTAACTTAAGTCTAATTTTTCTAATGGTCAGATAGCCTATGAAGAATGTAGTTGATGCTGCCTCTACTATGTTTTAGAGAAAGGCTGCACCAAAATGTATCCTTTAGATAACTATTTATTTATTAATGTCTCGACTAGTCTACATTTAATGAAGAATAGCTGCTGTTCTACCAAATGGTAACTTGCTCTACCTCAGAAAAAAGTGCCAAAAATTACAAGGTTGGTTAAATTAGCTTAATCTGCGGAGATACCACGAAATGTTAAAGCAATAGAGTTTATATCGGCGTCTTAGGTTAGATAAGCATAATCTGCGGAGATACCATGAAATGTTAAATTAATTTTGTTTATTAGAAATTAAGAGTTAATATTTTTGCGTCAGGGCTTACAAGCATAAATACAAATACATCCAGAAGAAAAGTAGTTTCAAATGGTTATTTATAGGATATTATTTATTCAGTTCTGATAATAAGTAAGTCTTGCCCTACGAAGGTAACGAAAGGTAAACAAATAATTTCTAGTTACAGTAAAATTTTACTAGAAAAATAATATTTTCTACCAGTTATCCTGGGAGACTCAATAAAAATGTGGTATGAATTTTAATACAAACTAGGAGAAATAATGAGAATTCTACTCAAGTAGTCGTTCCTTAGAATATTTTAATATTATCAAACGTACCGATGAAGCTAGCAGGTTACTATCGAGTTTCTTTCAACTTCATTGTATAAATCGAAGACTTTATTATTTTACATGACAAGAAATAGATCAATGTTTACGTTAGTAATATTCGCATTGACGGTCGATTGGTGTAGTCGGTAGTGAAGTGACTCTGCCCGCCGCGCCATCGAGTTCTGGGTTCGAATCCGGTAGGTGCAAACATTGATATGATGAATATTGATATTTGTTCCCGAGTCATGTATGTTTCTATCTATAGGTACAGGATGTGTTGTTGTGAAGTATGTAAATATTTATTATTTATATATTCAATTAACTTAGTAAGGCTAAAACTATTAAATAATACAGTTAAATAATACAAATTCATACTCTTGACTACACTACACCTGCACTTCGCATAGTGCAATCACGGCTTTAGATTTATTCCTATTAGCTCCATTTGCACCAAATACCTACGTGATTCTAGAATTAATTTTATCTGTGAATAAAATATCTGCGATTATCAAACATGCTCTAAGCATGCTCTCTTGCTTTTTTGTCATAAGTAAATAGAAACAGAAGTCATTAAAGTTAGTTTTGTCATTTAAAATTAATTCGAAGATAAGGAGTTAGTTAATAGAGGAGTTTAGTTAATACATAGATAGGAAATTCCATATTATACGCGGAATATTCTATTTTTTACTATATTACTAAATTATAAAATATTAATAAGAAAATGAAAAAATCTTTACCCGAGTGAGATTTGAACTCACGACCATTCGCAAACCGTGCTTTCGCTCTAACCAACTGAGCTATCGGGTCAATTAACTCGGATGACGAATTTTACCATCTCTTTTAAATTACATTATTGGCAACGTTATTTTTTCATCCCGATAGCTATACACTAGCCTAATCTCAGTAAACAAAGCTGAATCCCTCAGCACAATGTTTAATGATATATTACTAAACACAAAAATTAAATCAGGCCAAGGAAGATATTAACACCCAACCAAACCTGACGCTCTGGCCGCAAAGTCTTGAAATTCTAAATTCAAACTCGGCTTCCATTTTGAAGTGCGAAACAGCGAGGTGTCGCAGCTAAGGATACGAAATGTGTAGTGGAGCAGACAAAATTTATTTTAGGTTTTTTATTTTATTGCATAATCAAAATGTACTCGTACTTATACTTCGGGCGGACGAGATAGAAGATAAAACAAATCGTGCACATAACATCGGTCGTCTGATAGAATCGTATGAAGGAAAAATACAGACCACATCCAGTGTTTTAACATCAAATCGCCTATACTAATTGAAGTTATTAAATGTGCAATAGAGACTTCATAACTTTATTTAGGTGTGAGGTGGTCTTATATAGTGGAAATGTTTCTAATTTTGTGGGAATGTTACTACAAGGAACGTTAATACGTCGATACTACTCGTATGTTATCGTTATCGCTGATAGATGGAGGAGTAACTATCAGAACACAACACCTTGTTTTCAAGCTAGCCTTGCCTGCCTAACCGTGTATACTACCTATGGTTACGCTGAACGTGGTCGCGGGATGCATGTATACTATGCTTCAAGGTACAGCTCCATAATTCGTCTCACCTTCCGCACCAGACGCGGGAGATTGCATTCGGCTACACGTTTGCTGAGCTGAGCCGATTATCCAATATGAGATTTGGATGGAATTGAATTTGGCGAAGTTCTCCATAGTGTCGGCTGAAGTGTGGACCGGTTTGCGCAAATCCGTAGCTCACTTTACGACTTCTATCGACACTCGATACTGGGACATCGCATTAGGTGTATGCAAAAAGTTTTTAACTTGGTTTTTGGGATTCAAACCAGTTCGAAAATGGAACTCTATTACAAAGGTTCTCTCTTCCGTCTGTAGGTATATCACAAGGCCAATACACGCAATACTTATTCTTGTCTATGCACAAGGCTGTTTCCCATGAAGCGTGATAGTTAGATAGTAAGTAAGCTTATCACAGATTATGTAGTTATTTCTATTGCCCCATTTATAAGCGAGGCTTCCATACAACATACGTGATTTGTTGCCACTTTTTATAGACAGCGCTAGGTAGATACATAGCTAGATAAGTTGATGGAGTTTATTACGGACATTATAGTCTAAAGAATAAAAAAAATATGTACCCTGTTATAACTGAATTAAGCAAAAAACATGAGTTAGATACACATTAAAAGTCGCCTTTTTATGAAAAAGTCAACGCATTAGGCATTACAAGTGATCCAAAAGTTTACGGTCATAGAGTCTCGAAGTCGTAAAGAACTCTTTTGTGAAATTCCCGCCAAGTGTAACCGAAAAATTTCGAGAAAATGATATGATGTGATAAAACTCCAGCAAGTTGTGAGCCTATAAAGTTTGTGAGTAAAACGTGATTCGAGTTCCGTAGAGTACTAACCCTGGTACTAACTAAAGTTTTTTTTTAATAGTAACTTTTTACTGTCTAAGTTGAAATAATGAAATTATAGCTATTAGATAGGTTACGTTCATAGTAAGTTACGTTAAAAATTTACAAACCGCGTGATGCGTTTCGATAGCTACAAATAAAGATACAGTTAGCATGAGCGCAAAAGAGATAGCAATACTTTATAAGCAACCGCGCTGAAGTGCACAGCACGCTTGTCACATGAAAGTGGTAGTTGCGTCATTGTCATAAATTATGAAAACTGAAAAATGGCCGTGATGTTGACAGCTAATATGTGGGACTCGAATTATGATTTAATTAATAAATAAATATAAGTTCCCTGTGAAATGTAATTCCAAAGCTTTTATTACATACACATTTTAAAATATTTTTACATTTCGTATGACACACGGAGGCATATTTTATTAATTTAAATTTTTTGAAACTCAAACATAAGCACGTCTATGGTCATGAAGAGATCGGCGCATACTAAATAAACAGCGGACAAAGCTCATATATTTAAAGATCAAAAACTGTGTTCGAGAAGTCTACTCTTTTTTTTTTAAAGCCTGTGTTCGAATTAAAAACGGATTTTCTATTCAGCTTCATTAATTTATTTAAGCAAAATTGATTGAGCCTTAAATAATGTCTAAAAGAAGATTTCAAACAATAAATAGTTTAAAAAATTGGCCAAATTAGTTCAAATATATAAACACCCCTTAAAGAGAGCCACACGTGAGTCAAAAAACAGCAATGTATCACATATTAACCAATAAGACCATTTAGTGACTCACAGTAACGCCCGATACAATTGCGGAAAAATCAAAATGCATTTCCTTCGAGTAAAAACACTGTCGTATAACTCAACATATGGTGAAATTGTCGTATAGAATAGGTTTTTTTTGAGGATTACACATACACAGATACAATAGCAACAATGAAACGTGTTAGTTCAGTATTTGTCAGGCTGCCACTCACACCCTGTATATGTATATAAAATTTGCAATTTTATCAGCTTACTTTTCCAGCAACTGTTTTTCTTAGTTAAGCATCACATTGTAAACCATTGCTCCTTTGCCAACATTATAATTTTTAAATATTCCTACAAACCCAGCGATGAATGGTAAAGCGACGTCAATGGAAGGCGATTGTCACGGTCAGTTGAGAGTCTGAAAAGCACGCATGGAACGCTTTAGAATCCACGAATCGACCAGCCAATTTGTGCAGTCATTCAAAATTCATTTGGTTGGTACTGCATTCGAGGCATTTCCATCTTATTGTATTTGCAGTTGGTAATACTGTATTCATGGAGCGTTTGTACCGGAATCGGAATATTTGAATTTGTTGTGGAATTTGCTGTGACATATTATTATAGTAGATTCGCTGGAAAGATTTAAAGGAGTGTTTATATTAAGCCGTCAGTTGGTAAGTCGTATGAAAATAGAGACGTGTCATGAAAACGGTATTTGATAATGGTACTAGGTTTAGATATTTACTTAATTTATACATACATATACAGGATGATTTACGGTCGTCAACGTTCCCGAAAACTACGGAATCTCCTCATCATCACGATCATTTATCTCCATGGAAGCATATCTGGGAAGTGTCTGGTTCTAGGGTCCCAAGTTGAGTAAATAGACTGCGTTTTTCTGCATAAATGCACATAGTCGCGCGTAGCAAGATTTTTTTTAAAGTTTACATCTTTTCCCAGCATTTTTTTTGGCATAAACTTACTTTATTTGATGTATAGAGTACGTACCCTTCATTAAGGGTGGCCACGAAAAAACATCCTGTATACACACGGTCTAGTTCCCAAAATGGGGCAGCCAGAACTGCAGGATCATAAAGGATATCCCACAGACACGTTTAGCATAGTGATAGCAGATAGAATAGAAGTAAGTGACAAGTTTCTAGCTTATCGTCCGAGAAAATGACCGAGCTCCTTAGTCGACTTATGGTCGACTCTTACGACTTGCACGAAAGATGCGGCTGATTGAGGTATTCTAGTGAAGCCCTGCATGAATGATAAAAATTTAGCAATATCGGTGATGGCATCGAATATGAATGTAACATTTCACTGAAACATGCTTATAGCAGCATCTCGCTTCCACAATGGAGACAATCCTGCTAAAGTTAATAGTAACCGTAGCTTTCCTTTAGTAAGCTTACTGCAATTTGCTGCATTGTAGCGAAAAGCTTAAAATTCGCAGCAACATTCGGTACTCCTTACGTTGGAAATCGTCCAGAACAGCGCACGAGCTAGCACAACCACAGAATTTAAAACAACCAGCATTTTAGAGCATATAGTGTTTTATTTTTCAATCTTTACAATGTTATGTTTTCTATGTAGTTTTCTATCAGCGTATCATGTGTCCCTACACTCAGGACTTTTTTTAAATATCATATTAATTTGAGCAGAATTTATTTCTATTTGCAATCAAGGTTAGATTTTATTTTATCAAAATGGAACAAAGGTTAGTTTGGACGTAGTTTGAACTATTTGTATTTTAGAACCTTTCCTTTATGAGCCAGCCCCCCTAGCATGACCATGCTTCGTGGATATCGTATCGTAAGATATCGTATTGTTTTTATACAAAGTTCAACATGGCGGCTATATTTATCATAATTTGACAGGCTATATTTCGATAAATCGGTTTATCATATCGTGTTTCGCAGGTCATGCTACTTGTGCTGGCTACCTTATTTCGGGAATACAGCCGTGTGTATCTATATATATATATATATTTGACCAAACGATGAAGTATGTGATCGCTAATTACAAGACATACTGTATAATATGCCTTAGTAGTGCATAAGTATAATTTATATTTTCTTTGATGAGAGGTGAGAAAACGGACTCATATTTCCCTCCATACAAAATATTATCTACACCTAAAGAAGTGTACAAGAAATGGCGCGCAAATATCCGTCCACAAATCACGAGGTAATGAAATAAAGCACAATACACTAAGCACAGTAGCGTGTTAACGCACCGTATGGACGGAATCAAGATACTTTCTATGGAGCAGGTATAGAGAGGAGGTGTTCTAACTAGGTAACGGAAAATAGAATGCCTATTGCAAGGGTGAAGGAAACTATTTCGTTCTAGGCTGTCCATTGTGATTTATACTGCGATGCCTCCATTGTTTATTTTTGTGCCTACTACATATAGGTACTCATTTACAGTTTATGCCATTATGCTTTGAAATACACTGCCTCACACCATAAGAGACTCGCAATCTATGGGCACCTTTAAGAACAAGTTGAGAAGCTACTACCTATATATTAATAATGGTGCTGTATAATCCAACTTTTTGTGTTATTTTATAAAATATGTATGTATATATGTATTTATTTAGTTATATTGTATGTACTTATTTGATTGTTGCTTTTGATTGTTTATATGGCGTTTTTTAAAGGTGTTTTTTTTTTATATTTGGATGCAGATATATACCTACCGTGCGATCGTCGCGATATGACAGAATATCTGTCTCGTACTGATTTACCAATCACAAAATGTTAACTGGTTAGCTGGAAGAAATCTCTATCAGAGATAAGCTCGCCTTTGTAGATTATCTTTTTAATATGTTAATTATAATTTATATGATCATTTATGTTTACAATAATAATTATGTGTACAATAAAGAATATGAAAACATATAAAATAAAATACAAAATGAAATTTTGAAACGATGCAGGTGATTTTAGTACTATAAGAATACAATTGTACGCAGTACTAGGTATATCTGTTTTGATCGTAATAAATATGATTTGTTATGACTTTTATTGCGCTTTACGCAAACACAATGATCTACGACGGTGGTGTTTCTCTTTGTGAAGCGGGTTCTCGATTTTGCTACCGGATGGAGAAGAAGCCGCGCCTCAGAAAATAATTTGGATTACCTGAGGGGCAATTCTTCTAAATCCGATGCCTCTAAATTTCTCCTCGTATGAGATTTAAGTCCGTCAAAAGAAAAGACGCACTACGCAACCACTAACGAATTATGTTTTCTGCACAAAGCAGTTAACGAAATGAAGTTTTTAATGGAAAATCCTACAGCAGTCAAAGATTTCGAAGCAATATATACCTAAAGGCCGCTTGTTTGTGTCGAGTAATGGCGTTAAGACTTTACGTTTTCATAAAGAAGGAGTTCAATTAGTTATTACAAGAAAAAAGAAATGTTACAAAACAAGAAGACGTCAATTACTGATCGCTAAAATCAAATTGAGTAGACCTTACTACGACAGACTTCTACAAACCCAAAACCTCTCTAACTGAAACCTGGTGCTCGTGAAAATGGGGCTTTGATCTGTCTCGAAAACAAGTGAAACTGAAATGTGTATTTGTTGCTCTTGTAATTACGTCAAATAATTTGGGAAAATGAGCTGAAATCTCTTTGTCGACCAATCCTAATCAAGTAAAAGAAACAAAAGAAAATTATTGTTTTGAAGAAGAGATTAAGCTGAACCTACTAAGCGCGTAAGTGTAAAGCACCAGTATTTGACAATAGATGGTAAGATTCACTCATACATATCAGGCACAGCAGCATCAGTGTGCCATTTGCAAAGCGCGTTGAGATGAACGACATTAGTAAAGTAAGAAGCAAGCCAGTGCACGAAGACATGTTTAAATACATTCCGCTCCATGCATGGATCCGGACCATGGAGTGTTGTCTTCAAGACAGATTAGACATTCATGGCAGTCACTACAGCAATTCAAGAAAACTTCAAAAAAGAAACTGGAATGCGTCTTGATGTTGTCAAGCAAGGGAGTGGAACCACCAACACCGGTTTGTGCTGGGTTTTTTGAAAACCCAGAAAAATCTGGAATTAACCTACGTTTTAAGAAGGCCATTTTACAGTGTATATCAAGAGAAACTGAATTGCAATAGGCTGAATGACACTACTTTGACGAATTATATCTGGTTTTAACACTACAAATGGATGGGCACAAGAACTTTTCAATGTGCCTATCGGCTTTTTGTCCGAAATCGGAGGCACGAAATAAAATATACCGCGAAGGACATAGAAAACATAGTTCTTTTTAATTTTTATTATCTTCTGTCCGGTCACAAGTATTCTTTTTGTTTCTCAATTTTATGAACATTATATCAGCTAAATTTAATTTTGTCGATATAAACTCATTGTATTGTATTGATTGTGAAGACACGATAAAAAGATCCGTGTAACTAGGGTCTCTCTCTGTGTTTAGACATTTTTAGGCTATTTTATAGATTTATAATGCCAGGTGCTTTTCGTATTTTTTGAATTTTATTAAATAAATACAGGGCGGGAATAATCGGGAAATAGGACACGGTTGGACATTAATTGAGTTCTCTCATTAAACACAATGGACCGCAACTAAACGAGGCCGGAATCAAGAGATATGTAAGTAAGTTTGACCGTTACTATTTCTCAATTATCTCCTCAAATATAACAGTAAAAAAAACTTTAAATAATAACTTTCAAAGATTCTGACCCTTAATTTTATTTTTTGGATGCGATAAAGAAATGTGCGGCAGTTTGGGGGAGGCCTTGGTACGTATTACAATAAAATTAAAATATTAGTTCTTTTTAATTGTTCATATTCTTTTTGTCACAGCTACATACCGCCTCACATAAGGGCGGGAAAAAAATAGAACGGTTGGACAATATCCGTTGCAAACTTATTATACAGAAATAGTTTGTTGGTACGTATTACAATGTTACGTTACATAACATAAAAAAAAGAAACAATATCAAACTTATTATACAGGATGTTACAGAAATGCTATGAAAATAGCTCTACCACAATAGAGAAAAAAATCTACCTACTCGTATATAATCTAGAAAAATAAATACGTGATTTTGAATCTTCAATATTGTAGATTAGTTCTTCATGTACAGATTTTTCTAAAAATTGTCACTTAGCTATGCCCGAGAAGGGTTGGCATCAGGTAGGCAGCCGGCCGTAAAAACAAATGCCAAAACTTTGGCCATATGAGTTTTGAAAGAAACCATACTGCGCCGACCCCATAACTAATGGGATAAGGGCAGGAAGATGATGAGTTCTCTATAATGGGCTATTTTCATAGAATTCCCCTTTTGTTACACCCTATACTATAAGGTAAGCGGTGATAGCCCAGTGGTTAAGACGTGCACCTTCCAAGCGGGAGGCGTAAGTTCGATCCCAGTCACGGGCCTGTAGCAATGAATTTATTTCATGTACAGATTTTAATGTTGCAAAAGTTTCACTTAGCTCGTGCCTCGGAAAACACGTAAAATCGTTGGTCCTGCGCCTGATCTCTCTATATCTATGAGAGTAACGGAATAGAGAGTGCATCTGTGTTTGCTCACACACTTGTGCACTACTCGTATAATATCTCCTGCGTACCTAGCCAATCTCCGTATAGATTGGTCGCCTTGGCCGAAATACGGTCGGAGATCATCATCATCATACTATAGGTAGTTATATGTATTGCTTGTATAAAGCTCGCCTGAAAAGATACAAGTAGAATCATGGGAATGCCAAACCGATAGCTAAATCCAGATTACGAGGAAGCTCACAACCCTAATCCGGGAGACTCCCTTGACGCCCATTCCCCTCATTATTCACTCTCTTGCACGCACCGTTTGTATTCTCAGTTATTATTTCTGCGTACCTGGTGAAAATGTGTCTAAGTAGTTAAAATAAAATATTATTTACTTATTTAACAGCCAAATGGTAAACCAAAGCGCAATTTTTTTGTAAACATGGCGAAGGCCAAGTCTAAAAATAAAAAATGTTAACAATCTTAAGCGCTTAGGTACATGCTTTTGGCCACATTGCCAGCGATGGAGGATTTGTAGGCCATCTTCTACCGGTAAATATTTTATTTTTATTTTTAAGTTCTGTACTATTTAATACCCAAGTGTGATTTCTTCAAAAGTAATTTCTACTTTCAAGTTACTCGTATACTATTTAGTATCCAATTTTGATTCCCTCAAAAAGTAATTTCTAATATGCCCTAACTAGGGTAGCGTTGGGAATTCAGGAAGAAATAAAAGTACCGTGTGACTTATTTGCGAAGGGTTCCTTCCCATTTTCGCAACGTATTTTTATATTTTCATTTTTCTGCGTTATCAGAACTGTCGGATGTACTTCATACCGTATGTTACCTAGTTGGAGGTTGTCATAGGGGACTTGAGAGGGTTTTAGATACTTTGGATAAGCTGCCCTGTATCATATTTCATGTTACTGCAATATTTCCATCTCAGATTGCAATTAAAAGCGTAAAATTATATCAAAATTGATCATGTTTGTGATCGTTACGATACGTTTGCTATCAATAAGTTTTGGCCTGATGAAGACATTTTTTTTACATTATATATAAATATATTACAGGAGCGGTGGGTCTCAACTTTCAGTACCTGGATAAAACTAATAATGAACCATATATTTGTTTTCTCCTTATTTCCAAAGCTTTCGTAAACTCAGTTTTATAAATATGCTACTATCTAACACCTACTAAAAGATCTATATCCCTTCGTGGCAATTATTAAGCTACTCTTAGGTGCAGAATTGTGTTGGTATCTAAAATTTAGGGGATCCTAGTTTAGTTAGGGACCGACCTAGTTTAGTTAGGGAAATGTCGTGGCATGTTGCCCTGAAAATACATTTCCTACTCAACGAATAAACATAGAAATCTAAATTTACTTACTTTGTAAATATTTGGTGTACCTACGAGTTTCGATGAACTAACGAATAAGTTAAATAATTTAAGATAAATAAGAAAATATATTGTGTTACGAGAGGAAAACATTGAGTTTTATAAACACTTGTCACTGTTCATTGATATCTGTCCCCGCTATGCTATTCGTGACTGTGGGATTTATTTTACGATCTTGCAGTTCTGGTTATGGTTTTCTTATTTCGGTAACACAACTGTGTGTATATTCATATAACTTTTTAACCTATTTCAGTATAACAAAGTTATAATCGAACAAATACACGGACATCAAGTTTAAAATACTATACTCCACTTACACCGCATCTGGCCTTCGGAATGATTTTAAACGACATGTATTAAATACGACATCCTTTTCTGTTTGTATGAAAAAAGCAAGACTCGTGTATATCAATTCGAGATAAAAATCACATATAAATAATGTACCAATTATTCTCAAGTTCAAAAGCTATTTGGCAGCTTTATATTATTCATAACTAGTGAAATTCTACAGAGAAACTTAAAGTGGGTCTTACTCGAGTTTACAAGCGACAGACTTTATAGTCGAAAATTAGGAGCCATAAAGTTACACTTGTGAACATTTGTTACAGATTTCACAAAGCGGCAAATTAAAACTTTATCTCATATGGAATCATGTTACCGGCTGTGTTGTGGTTTCTGAGATATTTTTAATTAGTTAACTTATTTTTATATACTAAAATTGTCACTTTGCGATACCCGAGGAGCAACCCCGATGCAATTATATGTATGTGTATCTTTTTATCTGTCTGTGGCATCTTTGCGCCTAAAGAACTGAACCGTGTGAATTACGTTTTTTTTTTCCGAATGGTAATTTATATATTTCAATCCACAACGTAAAAGGAAGTTCGTTGGCAACCCTCGAGTAAATTCAATTATCCAATAGGAGACACCTTAAACCTGATATCACGTGCGACTCTCACGCTATATCGCGTGCAAGTTTCGCTCTTGACTTTGTAACTTGTACTCGTAATAGCGCTAAAGTTGCCAGGACATTTTAACGTAAATCGGTTGTAAACTGAGGTTATAAACAAATATATACTATCAGTATGTTGGCCACTTTGACTTATTTGATATTAAGCGTATCTTCATGCTTCACATTCTGTATTTCTATTAGTTTTAATACTTTATAGGCACTTGCTATTTTTCTAGATCATGGCTTACAGTAGTTGCAGTGACGGAAATGAGTGGTGTGCTAATTCTGGTATATGGACATTTATGGGTAGAATATAATCTTCTATATACAATTACTAGAGGACACCTACGATTTCGTCCGCGAAAACTTTATTCATTCTCCTTTTTGTGGGTATTTAGGAAAAAAATATTTTTATCGGATGCCAATGTCATACAAAGAACACACCACAAAGTTCTCCGAAATGAGCTTCAGATAAGCGATTTAGGCCATGCGTAGGTCACATGTTTGCATGTTCTAACAGTACCCAAAAAACTGCGCAGTAACTAAATGGTGAGATTCATATATTTTTGTTATATTTGCGGAAATTTCGCCAGTGTCCTAAAGAAACCTATTTATGAGGTCAATTGTGTCTTAAAGACCCAGAAACGGAGTGACCTTTGAGAATGAGTCACAAATTACTTCCGGAAGCTACGCACAGGCTGACAAACTGCTTGGTTAGAGCTTTTGAGTTTGTTATTATATTAGCTGTACTCTAAGACACCATCGGATATAAATACAAAAAGTTGCCATATCACGACAAATAAATAATATGTTATGTCTTTTTTGGATTCTTTTAGTAAATCAATACTAACAATAATATTTTCTGCTGGTTGCAACATGCATACATTTTGGTATTTTATGTATTAAAATATATTAAGAATTGGTTTCAAAGTGAAGATATTATTTTTAATTATAATATTTATTTGTGAGGTTGCAGATGTTTTACAAATAAGTAACATTGTATTTCTTCTTGACTTATTTACTCTGTGGTAGTTCTTATGAAAAACGTTTGCTTACTAGCCGAAAGAGAATTATTGTTGTAGGTTAAACGGAGTGTAATACAACTGATTGTAACCTAAATAGAAAAGAAATAAGTTTCAAGAAATAAAAGCATTCTATGAGAAAAAACGAAGAAAATCTTATTGAATTTGATCACGATGCGTGAATTGGTAAAATTCGAAATAATTAATATTTTTGAAACATTACCAACAGCACTTTCATATACAATTCAATTCTTTTGTAGTTAAAACAGTAGCTTTCAATCAAACAATTGTTTACTGTTATATACTAATTTAAAAACAAAAACTGTGGGATAGTTTCGAAGCGACCAATAAAATGTTTTTCAACACATGTCGCGGACGGCTATTGCAAGTTTGTACGAGGAAAGTTCACGCCAAATAACACAATTGGCAATATTTCCCCTAGTTTCATTAGGCCGTGGCCAGATGACACGACTATGCACGTTTGCAACGTTTTCATATATATATACACACACACGTATACATATACCTGTCATCTGGCTATCTGTCGTTGTGCTGTGTTTGTGACTGTTCTCATAACGGGGTTTTCCTTGAATACATCAGCGGCATCTCTTTCCGTGCATGTCGTAAAGCTCAATTTAAACCGCCGCGGAATGGAACGGAAGCGACTTTTTGCTACGTAATCGTATATAGGTATAGCATAATGAACTTTATATCAATGTTGTAACACACAAATTAAATACCAAAAAATTGGACGCGCGTCTTCTGCGGAATCCTCGCGCATTTTTGAGAATTCTCCTGTGATTTGACGTATCGAAATTTGGAAATTGACGCTGATGATATAAAGTTCATTATGCTATATGCGATTTCGTTGCAAAAAGTCGCTTCCGTTCCATTCCGCGGCGGTGTAAATTGAGCCTAAGAGGAAGGAACTTGGGCATTCCTTTAGGCGATAAGCTACGAGTAGCAACTTGTCATCATTTATTTTTTATTTATATCTGTCCCCGTTATGCTAAACGTGGCCGTGCAATTTCGTTTATGATCCTGCAGTTCTGGCTAACCCATTTCGAGAACACAGCCATTTAGTTTTCATTATTATATTATGTACCAGACTTATATTCTATCACTATAAGATCTTGAGGACTTATAATATTTAAGGACTAATTTTTAAAAACGTATAATACTACAGCTGCTTCTCTTCCCGGGCATACTATACAAGTCAGTAGAGGGACAAGAGGCTCTTGGTGTTTTGTAGGCGATGGGCTGACCACCTGTCACTACTAACCGAACTTGTACATCTCAACTATACCCTCAAAATTAGTCAGAAGTGGCACCATGTGGTCCTATCGGCCCTTGGTGCTCTACCTACCCCGTAAGGTATAAAGGCGTGATTAAATGTATGTATATATGATTTTAATTCCAATGTTAGGAGTATGTATTAATTACTGATTCGAACTAGTTAAATATTATAAAATATGTGCAAAGGATATATCGCATTTGTGCTTTGTTGCACGCTTTGTTAAATAAACGGAAATTAATTTTGTATAGTAAACACAGTGCACTATACACATGCGATTTATTGTCACATTATCTTACTATCGTTTATGTAAACGCGTCCTTATCATGGTGCAATTTGTATGCTAAAAGCGAATGCAATTTCGTGAAATGATATTTGCTAACTGGAAATTATGAACTTAGATATCGATGTGCTTTTTCGACTTCATTTAACTTATTTTGTTCAATAGATAGAAAACTATACAAAGTATAACAGAAGGGGTATGTTAACCGAAATGCTATGTTTACAGAGAAGCTATGAACAAAATTTGCGACTCGAAGTCACATGTTTATTTTTCAATTTAGTTTTCGATTACGTCACAACTCTATTCTGTTTAGGTTCATTTATAAATTCATGGTAATGTCCCTGCTCACGCTTATCGAGAAAATATTGCTTTCCTCTGTTTTGAATTGTTTTGTTTTGCTGAGAAAAAGCGACATAAATAACACCAATTTTACCAATTCGTCTTAACATTTATAATTCCTGTTTATTGTGACTAAATTCGGGAAATTCTTTATAAAGCTATTTCTATACATGCGAGCTTACAAATTACAATTTGAACTGCAATAACTGTTACAAAGCAAGTACCATTTTAGGTATTAGTAGGTTTTCGCCGATAGAAACAAACAATTAATTAAAGATCGGTTGGCTGATTAGAGTTTAATGGCTTTGTTATTTTTTCGTCACTAATGTTGAATTTAAGAGCACAAAGCGTGAAAAGTTTAATATAAATGCCTTTAAATTAATTTCAAAGGATTAAACGGTCAAAATGAAGCCGTAATAAAATCCACAAGAACATAAACCTTACACGAAGTGTGATAAATCCATGATTTATAATCCGCCCATACATTTTCTTTTGTCAATTTTATAGGCACATATCAGGGTCTAATTCTGCACTCGGCCGAATCGTAAACGCTAGATTTACGACGTTTTCAAAACGAGGCCGTCATGAAGTAGGTACATAGAGGAGCTGTAACTGTCAATGTAGCCTGGCGACCACCAATGTATCGTAGTGTAAGGCCGCTTGTAGACGTCAACGGATGACGGACCGCCAAAAAACGGATAACCAGGTGGTAAATGGCGCACTATGAGGGTTTGTATACGTAGCGGACAACAGACCGTCGCGACCTTTGGCCGTCTGTCATTCGTTCACGTCTACAAGTAGCCTTTGGATGGTAATCGGCATTGCCAAAAATTTTTTTATAGCCACGGAGGATGTTAAAAGGATACCTGAAGCAATTGTAGCCATCTTGTTGGCTAGTTTCAAATCTCGATGATCTTTTCTTTATTTTTATAACTAGCAGCCGCCCACGACTTCGTCCGCGTGAGGGGGCGTTGTACCCGTGCGAAGCCGGGCAGGTTGTTGTATAGACTGTAGCCTTCCTTGGTAAATGGGCTATCTAACACTGAAAGAATTTTTCAAATTAGACCAGTAGTTCCTGAGATTAGCGCGTTCAAACAAACAAACAAACAAACAAACAAACTCTTCAGCTTTATAATATTATATATATATATATAATATAATTATATATTAGTATATAGATATCAACAGGTCCATTACATGGACGACTTGGGGTTTTATGAAACAAACTAATCACGGGATACAATCCTTTCCCCAAATTGTGAATACGACAGGCACCGTTACAAGGCTTTTTATGACAAAACATTATCGGTCTAACGTTTATACACTCGCATTAAAATGTTATTTGACAGCATAATGTATGGAACCTCCGATTTGTGTGTCCTCCATGAGCCAACTCACTATAAAATCATGTGATGCGATGGCGTTTTTTTCATTGTTATTGAGTTTCATTGCTGTTTTTAACGGTTTATTGCATGGTACAGCGAACCTAGTTTATGTTAGGTGTATTTACAATAGGTAAGTTATTTTAACTTTTATGTGACGAATATACTGTTTCTACTACTTTAAATGAAAAACTGAGATTCGTAAGTTAAGTTTTGCTTTTACTGTACTGTATTTAGATAAATTATACAGTTGTATCGGATTATTAGAAAAATGAAATAAGCTACTTTTTCTCTTGGAAAAAACAAAGCACTTTAGGTAGAAAACTGGGCATTTTAAAATACGCTCAGAAAGAATAACCATAATCGTAATACTCGTAGTTCGAAATAATGTTATTTTGCTAGCATCAAAGGAAAAAAATGTAATAGGTACTTAAATAAAAAAGCTTACATTGTTCTTTTTAATATTAGTACATAGATATACATTATTCTTTTCTCGCTCTCACAATACACAATCTTCTCAAGAACGAGTGGGATCTAAGATCGATGTAGCTTCACCTTTATTGGTCAGTTCGCAAGGTGTTGGGGCCATAAAACCGGTGTGTTTACAGCTTTTTTCAGTGTGGGGCCATAAAACGTGTGAGTTTAGACGCTCGTGCAGTTTAGTGTTCAAAAATATATTGTGAAAACGAAAATGGAGTAAAATTTTCATCGAGTTATTACGGGTACCTAGGTTTACTATCGGACCTAATATCTTTGTTTATATTATAGCCCTTTTGGGTATAACATAAATATTAAAATTATTGAAATATAATCCTATGCATGAAGCATCACTTTACCAGAATAGATCAGCTGAATCTTCTGTGCATGTCGATAGAGAGAGTACAAAGGAACTCTTGAGCGTTTCCTCAGACGATGAGCTAGCAACTTGTCATCGTCGTCGTCGTCGTCAGCCTATTGCAGTCCACTGCTGGACGTAGGCCTCCCCCAGTGTACGCAGTGGAGGCCAACTTGTCATAGATCATTTAAATCTGGCCCGCTTTACTAAACGTACGTGGCTCTAGGATCTCCTTTGTGATTCTGTGTGGTCTGACTATCCCAATTTAGGGAGCACAGCCCCATATGTATGTATGTATGAAATAAACTTCTTTAAGTCCAAATTCATACACTTTATAACATTAACATAGTCCCACAGCAAAACGCCGCGGTAGGCTCACATATACAAGTTAAATAAATACTTCTAAAGAATAATAGATATGTAAAATTAAAAATAAACATAGAACCGAAATACCCAGTTGCAATAACCATTTTAAAATATTATACAATTGCATACGCAACAAATTTAGCTAAGCCACGAACATTGAATTTGTGCTCGCATTAATGGGTTTGAATAAATAAATGTGTTTAAACCACTAAGGAAGGGTAACGAGAAGTTGCGATAATCAATAAAACTTCTCTACAACCCCCAATGATACTCAGTATGATCCAATCACTAGCTAACATTGGTTTTCTACCACAGACTACAATTTTTCCGTCACTCGCGAAAGGAAATACGTAAAAGTAGATCAACCTCTAATTCAGTCGTTACTCGCGAAAGAAGTTGCGATAGTCAATGTAGACTTAAAACTGCAAATGAAGCTTAGCTCAGTATAGTTCAATCACTTGTTAACATTGGTCTTCTACTATAGACTAAAATTCTGTCACTCGCGAGAACACATACAATATCAATATAGATCTGCTACCGCCAAGGATGCCTAGCTCGGTATGATCCCATCACTGGCTAACATTGACTAAATTCCGCCACTTGCGAGAACTGATGAAATATCAATGTAAATCTACAATAAAGTCTAGCTCAAAATGATCCAATCACCGGCTAACATTTTCCTCCCACGGTTTGTCTTGTCATACTGTTTTCTACAAACAAACTTTTTGTTAGACCGCCTCGTCGTAGTACTGCTTCCATGGTTTGAACATACAGTATGATGTTTGTTTAATGTGTGCGCGTCGTTATTCATGTTTTTGTCACGCAGACAGTTTTTAGGTTAGTTACTGTTGTCAAATAATATGTTGATTTATGTGTATTTGTTCCAGTGCAAAGCTCTGATATTTTATTTTTAAGTACAGGAGCAAAATTACATAACTAGGATGTAGCAAAAATGGGATATGTTACGCAAAAATTGCCACGAAAATAGCCTTCTATAAAGAATCGTTCCACAAAATATAAGACAAGAATTCATATTAAAATATTTCAAGTGTGAATATTCCCTTTCCCATTGCTTTAAGGAATTCTCCATACTATAGAAAAATAAACACGTAATTTCGAGCCTTAAATTTTGTAGATTTTTGTAGGCTCTTCATAGTGAACATTTCGCTTAATATACTTTTTACATTACCAATAATATGTATGACAAAATTATACCCACATTTGGCCCAACTTCTATTTAACAAGGTTCTTTAAAGCCTATAATACTTATGATGAGGTTGTCCCCATAAAGCCTATTCAGGCTTATTCCTGTTAATTTCCCCTGCGGTAGTCGCCTGTCACGAAACGTGGACGTGACGACAGCGTTTGCATTAGCACAGCTGTCGTGCTACGGTCGCGTAGTAACGACTACGACGCGTAGCTACTACGAAGCTACAAATGTTTAGGGTACAACTTGGAATCGGTTTTGTACACGGAGAAGGGTATTCTTCATGGTTTTGTAGGAATTTCGGTTTAATATGAAAGACTAGCAGATGCCCACGACTTTGTCCGCCGAAACTTTTCAATTCTCGCCATTCTCAATTATGGGAAATCCTTTCCTATCACGTACCCACGTTATATAAAGAACACACCCTTTGATTAAGGTCTTTAAAATCAGCGGTTTGTGCGTTGATCCATCAGTTATTGACAAGACATTTCATAAGTATATAGGTAGATAATATAAATAAAGACAATTTTTTTATTACAAAACAATAAATACAAATACTAAATACTTTATGACTTATCTGACCGATTTCCACAGGAACTTACCTGAAAATGAACACGATGAAAATAAACATAAAATATTGTGAAACTATACAAGGCAGGGTATACAAAAGAGTTATGCTATGAATATATCACAATATAAAGAATATATCTACAAAATTTGAGACTCTAAATCACAAGTTCTCTGGAATGTTCATACAGTCTCGAAAAATAAACATGTGATTTCGAGTCTCAAATTTTGAGGAAATTTCTCAGGTTCTCTGTACTAAACTGTTTGCATACCTCCTAACATACCTCTTTTGTTACACCCTGTATACTTTGCCTACTAATTACTATAGCGTGGTGGTATGGTAGAGTAGACGGTATAATATTCCGTTTAACCAGCAATGGGCGCCATTTCACAAATTGAAATCTATTATGCAAATACGAAGGTAAAGGAAAATGGTAATAAACTGGTAATGCAACAAGTGAGGAATGTAATTCTAGGGTCACTATTTAGTTCATAATGGCTGTATAACACTTATTGTTTAATGTAGAACTTGCGGACGCTTTCTATTTTGTTCACCTTAACTTTAGAATCGTGGGAATTTCGGGTAAACCTTTCATACAGCCAATTTCAATAAGAGATATTTTTTGCATTTCTCAGATTTAATCTAAACAAAGTTTTAAATTTGGCATCTTAATATCCGAGATTCTTTTTGATCTCTAGTATTGAAAATGGTCGTTAGTGGACGTCTCCTAGTAATAATCTAATATTCTACCCTCCTTTATTGCTCAAGTAGTTTCCGAGATTTTGCTATGAGTAAGCGAGCGAAAAAACTTTCTTGTGGTATTAGATAATTGGCTGTAATTCTAGACCGTGCGGCAAATGCAAAAATACGTCTAAGAGATACTTTATAAGATAGATTGTACTATTTTAGATCTATTGATGTATCATCATCATCATCATCATCAGCCTATTGCAGTCCACTGCTGGACGTAGGCCTCCCCCAAGGCACGCCACAAGACTGCCATGGGGGGTATTTGCCCATGTTGATGTAAATACTACTTTAACTTAACAATATAGACAGTGGTTTGATCTCTATCATTTCTCATAATGAGAACCATAATGTCAGTAGGTATATAAGTTTCATTGTTATCTGAATGTCGAAGAAAATCCGTTCTTAATTATGTTTGTTCATTTATAAATTAAAATTATAATCTTATCTTCATGGGTTCTTGCTAAATCATTTTTATGAAAATAACACGAGAGTATTTCATCTGACACTATTTGGATGAGTTTTGTAGTTTTTCTTTATTTGATATTTACGGTGAACCTTTCCCTTACCATGGAAATTCGATATTCGAATTAATAAAATTGTAATACTTGTTTGCAAGTGAAAAAAAATTGCATTAAATATTACTGTTTACGTAAACGATACACCAAAAACCAAGAGGATATTTATGCAATGTTCTCAAGGAAAATATTATAACAACTTAACTGTAAAATGCGGGATACCTCTAAAAGATGGTGTGACGAAAACCTATTGTTCAGGTAAGATTTTCTTTAACAAAAACCTTTAACAAACATCCTAAAGTCATTGCTTTTTTTTTCAAAATCGAGACAACATAGTACCAGTAGTTAGTCTCCCTGACAATCTCAAGCTCGGCTCTTTTCAAAATTCATTCTCATTCAACATCGGAGCTCTTTCTGCGACTACACAATGACACAGCCCTAGGACATGTTCCCGTTCAGGATAATAGACACTAGGACAATATGAAAGATAGGTCACACTCAATTATTTACGTATTTCAAGGCTAGTAACTAGTCACAAAGAAATTTTAGTAAAGTCCCTGTGAATTTTAAGCTTGTAAAGGTCTAAATAAAGGTTAGCGGTTTCTCAAATGGAGACCACGCTTCGGCAAGCGTAGATTTTTTTTAAAATGGGTACGCTGTGCACAGTAAAATGAAGCGATACTTGTGCTCTATGTGTCTATTCTACGGATGCTTCACTACGAAACTAGGATATGAAGGTGTGATATTCGAAGTTCGAAGTCCCTGTTCCGTCAGTCACACGTCAGCTCAGAGTGTAGTGCGTGCATCATTGTATTGCATCATTAATACGTAACCTGCTCACGAACAACGCGAATTCATGTGCACAGTTTGTTATGATAGATATTTTTTTGGTTTGTACGCTGTTTCGTGCATTCTCTTTCAGTGGTAGACTAGGAAATTTTAATAAAATAAATTGTACTTAATTAGGAGCTACCAGAACAAGTAACGACTGTCAGGCTACACGTAGTTTGCATACGAGCCATTGGGCTTTATCATGGGTTTACTCATGCTTAGTTTTAACTGGTGTATGCGAGGTACCGGGCTATATTTTTCGCTTATCTTCGAATCGTTATACTCATGATCGCAATCACAAGCTTTTCGTAAAGTCGAATCTTAGAATGTTATTTTTATATGATGGAAATGCATAGTTAGTTGCAGTACCATTAAACTATATGGGCCTTACTAATAAACTGCTTTATAGGTATAAGCTATTTGACAGATATCTTACTAATATTATAAACGCGAAAGTTTGTAAGTATGGACATAGAGGAATGGTATGGATGGATGGATGGATGTTTGTTACTCCTTCACGTAAAAACGGTTGGTGCGATTTTAATAAAATTTTGTACGGAGTTAGCTGACATCCTGGTTTAACACATAGGCTACTTTAAAAAACATTTTGTTTTTTCTGCAGTCCACGCGGACGAAGTCGCGGGCGTCCAATAATTCCATTTATAAGTGCTGTCTTAAATCAAGGATATATAAGTTTACGCGCAGTTTATTTGTATCAGTGTATAATATAGAAACTCACAGGTCAACTACAAGTGAGTGACCAGTAACTTGCATTTTCCAACTGACTATATTATCGTTATGATTTAAGGTTAATCGTGTCCTAAATCCTCGCTTTTAACCCGTTTGAAAATGAAGATAAAAAACCTTAACTCGAGATAGGAGAAAGAGCTTTACGGCCGCCGAGAGTTATTCTTTGTACCCGGAATAAATTATAATATTTCCAGGAGAATTAAAATAATAAATTACATGAATTTTTATCTCTGTTTAATTTACTTGTGTAAGATTCTGATGGTTTTTTCATAATTCTAAATTGGATTTATATGGGCTTTGATTTCGGTAGTTCCGGGCTGGCAAGTTTGCATAGGCTTGTAAAACTTTATCCGCCGCTGAAAAGAAGTATTATCATTTGTATAAGTTATTTATGAAGTGCATTGACAGAAAAAAATAGGTATCTTACTCTATGACGAGAGATATATAAGTTTGTAAGATTATGCCCGACAGGAGAGTTCTTAAAGTAGGTTACATGTTTAATTTCATAAAGTTGCATTAGGCATTTTTAAATTGTCTGGATTTTATATAGGTATGTCTTATTACCCAGTTAGCCCATAACTTATATACTCTGCTTATAAAATGCACAACTAAAAAATAACGCTGATTGAAAACCTTCTATCACGTTCAAATCGTGATAGGACATTTTCACTATTTCCGCCCCAAACTATAATTCTAGCATTACGAAAGTATTTCTGGCCAAGTTATCTGGCTGTGCGCCAGGCAAACGAACCACTTCCGCCTATAGTGAGGCTCAACTTCGATATTATTACTGAACTACTTCTATTGCCGATGGATTTATATCGAGATGTATTGTAGTGGGTACTTAGAAGTTCTGGAAGGAAGTAATGATGTAAATCTGCAGATAACATGATACATATAATTTATTATAAAATTATTAATAAATTAATAATAATATAAAAAATAATATAATTTATATTAAATAGACTAGACTAGAATAACTAACATCTTATAAATGTAAGGTTTACTAGATAGGTTATTAAAATTTTCATAAGCCACGTATAAAACTTGATAATACCATCCATATTTTCCTAAACATGTATGTATGTATACTCGTATTGTAAGTAAATATAACTTTAAGCTAAGTAAAAAGTTGCTTACATTAGATTATTTTAATAAAAAACACAATGAGAAATCAGAACTTTTATTACTTAGCTCTTATGTTTGAAAATGTTGAAAATACATTAACATTCCAGATTATACAATAGATAGCATGATCCATCAACAGGATGTAGACGGCTCATTTACTAAAAGCTGCAGTAATACAGGATGTCCCGATTTCGTTAATATTGAAAAATGAGTACATAATTTATTTTAAATGCTTTATGAATATTTTGAGGAAGTGATAATAGATAGATAGATAGAAAATTCTTTATTGCACTATAAAGTTATACAAAGGCGAACTTAATGCTACATAGCATACTCTTCCAGTTAACCAGTACTGGCGGCGAACAGTTTGAAGGTAGTGCCCAAATATATATAAAATATTTTTTTTAAATAAATACTTTTAAAATAATAATGAAACTAAAAATACAGATTGCAACAAAATACAGGCAGACACAATAAATTGCCGTATCTACCAATAAGTAGTCATGATCTGCTTTTTAAAATAAAACTCGTATACTCTGGTCTTAAACACCTCTACAGAGGAAGATTCACGAATAGCCAACGGCAGACCATTCCACAGGCGGACAGCCGTGGCAGTGAAGAAGTCCGAGTACAATGCAGCATTGCGTTCGGGCTCACGGAGTGTTTTATTGCGACAAGAGCGAAGTGGTCTGCGAGCGAAGTGAAAACGTACCGCAATGTATTGAGGAGCTAGCTGATTTAACATGTTGTAGAGAAAGGTGAGAAGGTGAAGATTGCGTCAGGACCGAATATTAAGCCACTTTAACTGAGTCCGGTACCGGGATATATGATCATACTTCCGCAAGCCAAAGATGTATCTAATACAGACGTTAAGTAGGCGGTCAAGTTTATCCAGAGGATCCTCAGTTACATCAGGATAATCAATAATTGGGAGCAACAGAGAGTTGACTAACGTAATATTGGCTGTTCTGGGCAAGAAGTTATGCATTCGCTTGAGCGAGTGCACACTGGCAAATACTCTTCTGCTTATCTCTGACACTTGAGCAGCCCACGACATGTCATCAGCCATATAAATGCCCAGATTCTTTACTTTATATGCATATTTAAGTGGAACATCATCGAAAAATACCTTAGGTGTATTGGCCATATCTACTAATCTGGACAGTAATTGCCTGCTGCCTGTAATCATTATTTGAGTTTTCTTCTTGATAATGTTGAGCCCAATAATATAAAATGCAAAAATTGAAAAATATCGGGATTGCATTACATAAATTTAATATTATAAAATTGAACACTTCAGTAGGAGTAATTACATTACACCGTGCTTTTTACAATGGTTCAGTTTCAATAGATAATTTTATTTGGGGCTGTTCGTTCAAACCAACCTATAACATAATTTTATTTAAATGTGGTTTTGTTACATCAGACACTTTGGTGATGATGTTTGAGGTCACTAGGTAGGTTGTGGCGGCGTGAAGGAAACTTCAGTTTCAGCAGTAAATGAATGTATTACCACAACACAGAAAGTCAGAAGGAGAAGAGTGAAAGTACACAAAGACAGAAGAAAGTTCACAGACACGGAAGTACATACACAACACATATATATATAAATAGGCCACCAGTGGCGTAGCGGCACCCGCGTATGTGTGTCGTCGCGGTACAGGGTGGCGTGGACTCTGCGTCACAGTCCTCGGACGACTGGAGGTACCAGCGCATGGGCAGCGTGGTGTGGCGCGATCACGTTCGGCGTCGTCAGCAGTTTTGCTGAACTACGGATATCGCGCGGCTTTGCTTGTGCGTTAAATATAGTGTTGCGAATGTATGACTATGATGTGTGTAATGCTTGTCTTCTTGTAGGTGTACATATATATGAAATATAGTGTATCTGTTTAGTATTAATAAATATAAATACACATATAGATATATATAAATATGTATCAGGTCACCTACAGTACTCCCTTCCAGAGACCGGGTCTACGGGCGATAGTAATCTGGGAAGTGAACTCGCCTTCCCGATCGCGTTACCCGTACAGGTGGTGGATGGTCTGGTTGTGGTGGTCGGTCAGGAGGATCAGTACCGCCGCGTGGCGGTAGAGGTACGGCATTGTCAGTCAGTATATAGGCTGGTTTCAGCCGATCTATACTGACTGTCACGTCCTTACCCCTGACGCGTATCTTAAAGTGCTTAGCACTTCGGCACAAAACTTCGTGTGGGCCTGTGTAGGCCGGTTGGATAGAACCACGTAGCGCGTCTTCCCTAAGGAATACGTGGCTACATGTGGTGAGGTCCTTAAACACGAAGGTTTTGTGTTTCGAGTGGTGCTGGGTTGGGACCGGACGTATCTTCTCGGCAAAGGATTTGAGACGTGCTGAGAATTCGGTGATGTCGGTGGTGTAGCCTGTGAGGTTATGACCGAAGAATTCGCCAGGTAGGCGGAGTGGCTCACCGTACACCAGTTCAGCCGAAGAAGTCTTCAAGTCCTCCTTGATGGAGGTTCGTATGCCGAGAAGAACGAGAGGTAACATCTCGGTCCAGTTTGCGTCAGCATGGCAGGTAATGGCTGCCTTTAGTTGGCGGTGAAAACGCTCAACCAAGCCGTTGCACTGTGGGTGGTATGCCGTTGTCCTTCGGTGATCGAAACCGATGGACTTGGACAGTTGCTGGAACAGCGCTGATTGGAACTGTCCTCCGCGGTCGGTAACGATCTCGGAAGGACATCCATAGCGCGACACCCAACAGGAAAGGAACGCTTTTGCTACCGTTTCGGCTGTAATATCGGTAAGTGGTACAGCTTCCGGCCATCGCGTGAAGCGATCGACGGCTGTAAGGCAATACCGATATTCACCATCTGGCGGCAGAGGGCCGATCAGGTCTAGATGGACATGTTTGAATCGCGCCGAAGGTAAATCATGCGTACCTAAAGGTGACGCGACGTGCCTGTTTACCTTCGTGCGCTGGCAGGCCAAACATGCCTTAGCCCATTCACGGCAGTCCTTGCGCATCAGAGGCCACACAAAGCGTTCTGCAACGAGCTTGGATGTGGCGTTTGCGCCTGGATGGCAAAGCGAGTGCAGGCAGTTATATACCTGCTGACGCAGTTGTTGCGGGACGAAGGGCCTGGGAATCGGCGTACTGACGTCGCAGTACAAAGCAGTACGACTTCCAGGAACCTTCGTCTTGATGAGGCGAAGAGAGGACTCACCCCGGAGACACGCTGTAAGGTCTGGATCTGTAGCTTGCATTTTGGCCATCACTTCAAGATCGACAGGCATCTGCAGTTCGTTCACGCGGGAGAGTGTGTCGGCCACGACGTTACTCTTACCCGAGATGTGGCGAATCTCGGTGGTGAACTGCGAGATGAAGTCCAGGTGTCTATACTGACGCGGCGAACAGTTACGTTTCCGTTCGTGGAAAGCGTAACAGAGCGGCTTGTGGTCAGTATAGACCGTGAAGTGAGTGGCCTCTAGCATGTGGCGGAAGTACCTTATGCTCTCGTAGATGGCAAGGAGCTCGCGATCGTACGGTGAGTACTTCGCTTGCGATGGGCTCAACTTGCGCGAGAAAAATGCTAAAGGCTGCCAAGATCCATCCTTAAGCTGCTGTAGGACTGCACCTATTGCCGTATCAGAGGCATCAGTGACAAGTCCTAACTTAGCTTGCGAGTCAGGGTGAGCCAATAGAGCAGCGTTGCTCAAGCTCTTCAAACAATCCCTAAAGGCTTGCAGCGAATTTCCCTCTATGTGGACGGGATGGGAAGCCTTGACCGATCCGGTCAGCAAGGCGTTCAGGGGAGCTTGAGTCTGGGCGGCGTTGGGTAAAAATCGGCGGTAAAAATTTACCATGCCGAGAAATCGCCTAAGCTCCCTGACTGTTTTCGGAATGGGAAATTCCGAAATAGCTCGAACCTTGCTTTCCAGAGGCTTGGTGCCACTTTCAGAAATGGCGTAACCTAGAAATGTTACCTCGGGAGCGCCGAAAACGCACTTACCCGTATTGATGAGTACGCCGTAGGTCTGCATACGTGTAAAAAGTTGCCGAAGGTGGTCTTCGTGCTCACGAGCCGACTTGCTAAAGACCAAAAAGTCGTCGAGGTAAGGGTAAACAAAATCTAGGCCACGCGTCATTTCGTCGACAAACCTCTGGAAAGTTTGACCAGCATTCCTAAGCCCGAACGTCATAAAGGGGAATTCGTACAAACCGAAAGGGGTGGTGATTGCGGTCTTCGGTATGTCCTCCTTAGCGACCGGTATCTGGTTGTAAGCCTTAACAAGGTCAATGACCGAAAAGTACTTACAACCGGACAGACTGTGCGAAAAGTCATGTATATGACGGATCGGGTATTTATCCGGGATAGTCCTTGCGTTGAGTAGGCGGTAGTAGCCGCAAGGACGCCAACCATTGTCCTTTTTGGACGCGAGGTGGAGTGGGGATGCCCACGGACTATCGGACGGACGCGCTGTACCGTTCGATAACATGCATTCGATTTCCTGTTTCGCAATTTTTAATTTGTCGGGGGCGAGACGTCGGGGCGAGCATGATACTGGAGGGCCTGGTGAGGTAATAATATGGTGTGTAGTATTGTGCTTGACGATACCCGGAGTACCAGCAGGGCGTGTTATTTCCGGATATTCGGACAGAATCGTGTAATACACACTGTTACCTCCAGTCGGGACTATAATGCTGGACAGAGATAAACTATTCTTACTAGCTAAAGAAGCTACGGTACTGACCTTGGTTAGGCTATCGGAGAGTTTGTGTTTGCTGACGTCGACGATAAGCCCATAATGTGAAAGAAAATCTACGCCGATTATGGCTTTCGTGACGTCAGCAACCACGAAACGCCATGGGAAGTTACGGCGTAGGCCCAAGTTTAAATTTAAATTTACGTACCCGTAAGTATCGATAGCCGAACCATTGGCAGCACCGAGCTGATATGACGTTTTTGTACGGCACTCGCGGATCGCGGACACTGGGAACACACACACGTCACTTCCGGTGTCTATCAAGTATTCAGTTTGTGATGCACGATCCCTGATGAAGAGGCGACCGGTGGTGGAGCTGCGGACGTTCTGTGACGTCATCGCCGTGTGTCCGGCGAGTGAGCGTGGTGACGGCTGCACCTGTTTCGCGAAGTCCTGCACCTCGGAAGAATCGG
The DNA here is from genome assembly GCA_014607495.2 of Carposina sasakii. Classification (NCBI taxonomy): domain Eukaryota; kingdom Metazoa; phylum Arthropoda; class Insecta; order Lepidoptera; family Carposinidae; genus Carposina; species Carposina sasakii. Next base: position 6,461,087 of record CP053161.1, read on the forward strand.
CGTGGGCGGGGGCGGCTGATGGTATCTGCCGCGCCTTGCGCGGTGATGATGGTCGGCTACGATGATCTCGTCGTAGATTTGTCATTGGTCTAGGTCGCTGTGCGCGCGCAGTAAGGTCACTCACTATCTTAGTGAGGGCCGCAATTTGACGCGTCAGCACTTCGACCTGTGATAATGGCGATGATGGTGCCGGTGCGACGGTGATGGGTTGACCGTCGAGATGTTGGTGAGTCGTCCGGGCATGTGTAGGAACGGCAGGTTTGCATTCCGCCATTTTGATGTGCGAATTCGTGCGCGTGGTCATGTTGAAGCACTTTCACTATGTAGTAATGTCCGTGTCCTTTGCGGGGTCACCAGTTTGGTGGTGATGTTTGAGGTCACTAGGTAGGTTGTGGCGGCGTGAAGGAAACTTCAGTTTCAGCAGTAAATGAATGTATTACCACAACACAGAAAGTCAGAAGGAGAAGAGTGAAAGTACACAAAGACAGAAGAAAGTTCACAGACACGGAAGTACATACACAACACATATATATATAAATAGGCCACCAGTGGCGTAGCGGCACCCGCGTATGTGTGTCGTCGCGGTACAGGGTGGCGTGGACTCTGCGTCACAGTCCTCGGACGACTGGAGGTACCAGCGCATGGGCAGCGTGGTGTGGCGCGATCACGTTCGGCGTCGTCAGCAGTTTTGCTGAACTACGGATATCGCGCGGCTTTGCTTGTGCGTTAAATATAGTGTTGCGAATGTATGACTATGATGTGTGTAATGCTTGTCTTCTTGTAGGTGTACATATATATGAAATATAGTGTATCTGTTTAGTATTAATAAATATAAATACACATATAGATATATATAAATATGTATCAGGTCACCTACAGACACAACATCAGATATAACCAGTGGTCGGAGTAGGTATATTGATTTTACATACTTGCGTCATGATATCAGAACATGGACATGCATTTTTTCCGGAATGTACCGGAGTTTCCAAAAACTAGCAGCATAGCGTTGAGAGTATTGATACATTTTTAACTAGTTTTATGTAATAATTTCGAAGTTTCGGTATTTTTATTTTATTTTTATCATAATAATCCGGAAACTCGGAGGCGTATCCATATTAACATATACGTTTGATGTCAATGACCTTAATTCAATATACCTACTCCGACCACTGGATATAACACAACATTAAAAGAGAAATTGATCAAAACAAAAAGTGTACCTAATGTTAGCAAAAAGGCAATTAACTGGTGTAAACGGTTTTCATGAGTAATTTTCCATGACATAGGCGTGGGGCTATGTATATATGAATGTTATTTTCTCGGAAATATCCCATGAGCCAACCCCAAAAAATACATATTGCACTTTTATTCCAATTGCGGAAAAGTAAAAAGGCAAAAGCAACGACTTTGTAAATTAATTTCAAATGTTACGTATAGGAAAAAATATTAATAAGCCAAGCAGCCTGTATAGTCGGAGATTGAATATACACGTAGTAGCTTAGTGATTGAATCTCTACATACCTATAGCTTAGTGATTGAATAGTGAAGTGAAGGCACACCCTCGTCATGTCCGCTCGGCCTTTCACTGTCACGCGTTTTTTGAGACGCTTTTAACTAAATTTGGGGTTACGCTTTTGACCACCAACCTGTGTATAAGTTGACCTAATTGATGATTTTTTAAATTGTCGAATACAGTTTGATGATTCATATACAGGATGTATCAGAAAGGGTATGTTAAGCGAAAAGCTATGTGAACAGCCCATTATAAAGAATCTATTTCCAAAATTTGAGACTCGAAATCACATGTTTATTTTTCAAGATTGTATGAACATTCCTAAGTTGTTTAGAAATTCTCCATACTATCTGAAAAAATAAACATGTGATTTCGAGTCTGAAATTTTGTGGATAGGTTCCTTTCAGTGGGCTATTTATATAGCTTTTCGCTTAACATACCCCTTTTGTTACACCATGTATATTATATTGAATCCGGTATGAGCAGAGGGCTAATGTAACCATTTCACGAGTAGTAGAAGTTCGTAAATTCATCGAAAAAAATATTTCTATAAGAAACCTTAATTCAGCGCGTTTGTTATATGACATGGTCAAGTTTAATCGCTATTGGATAAAATGTTTCGATTACTTTGCGTTACATACCTACATGATGTTCGAAAAATAAGTTTAAATAACTAATCGACTCTAATAAATAGTCACAAGTGATCCAAAACAGCAATGTATCACATAATAATTGCAAAAATTTGCAAATTTTTTAGATTTTTTTTTTCAATTTCTTGTTCGTGCGAAATTTATAGTGTCCAGTGTTTATGCTAGTTTTTTCATAGACAGATATTGATTATTTCTCGTGAAAAAATCTTGTTACACGCGTCAATGTGCATTTATGCAGAAAAACGCAGTCTACTCAACTTTGGACCCTAATATTTTGGAAACCAAACACTTCCCAGGTATGCTTTCATAGAGAATAATGATCGTGATGATGAGGAGATTCCGTAGTTTTCGGGAACGTTGATGACCAAAAATCATCCTGTAACTCAACATAATCATATAGTAATGTGTCTTAAAGTATTCGTCGAATCCATCAACAAAAGGTTAAGTATATTAAAATATTAATACGTAATAACATTTGTCGAAAATCTCAGGGTGGAGGAAATTGGTACAAAACGATATAAAAGTCCGACGACGGAGGGTAATTGACAAAAACTCCTTCCGCCATGTTTCTGTGGCAGTAGGTCACATACTGTGGCCACATATATTGTTTTTGATATTGTTATGATGGTATTACACGTTGAGCTATTGTTATCGGTGCTATAAGTACATAAGAGTTGCGTCTTGGTGCTTTACTATAGCGATCAGCAAAATAATGGGAAATGGAGAAAATACTTGTTCCTGCACAATATTAGGTAGAGATATAAAAGGCTTAAGGCGTCGAGTTCTATTTTTTAAGTCTCGAGGCGGATTGGCAGGACTCAGTGAGCTTGGTAGGCTCTTAGTCCTGAGCCGTCTCTTAGCCGCTTTCTTTTCTTTATAACATAGGGTTTGGTATTAGTTCAATTTTATATTTGGCCTCGCTGTGTTAAGAGAGTGGCTGTAGGATTTCGTCCGTGATCCTGCAGTTATGGCTATCTAATTTTGAAAACACAGTCTCATTTTGTATATTGTTAGGCGGTTATACACATAGCAACGAGCGCCATCATCAATTGGAGCTATACGGTGAAACGCACTCTAGATCCTAGTACCTACATATTTAATCTTAATCACGGAACCCACAGTCAAACGGCGCAAGCAGTTTTGTGGGAAGTTGTATCTAGTTTTAAGTATTGTAATGTAAAAAGAATAATAAATAAATAAAATATTTTATTTTATTTTAAACGTATGTTTTTAATATAACACAGTAGAGTTAATTCATAACATTATTATAAACCATTGTTACCACCCTCTTTTTGCGTTTCCTTCATGAAACCTTCCGTTTTAAGTCATGAAAAAACATATGAAACCTTCATATCGGTGTTCCATGTCACGTGATATTAATCTGTATCAGTGTTCCATTCGTATCACGTTCCATGCGTATTCAGTACTACGTGATCGCGACAGAAAGGCTCCTGTGTAAAGAATTTAATTGCTATTGACATCAATTACAATAGATTACAATCGGTTACGTTTTATTGGTATTCAGTAAATGGTCGGTTTACATTGTTTCGTTCTGATTGTGATTGATTATGTAATTTTATTATACAGGGCGTATTTATACTAAAAATACGAAAGTAACTCTACAAACAGTTGATATCAGGATAAAGTTTGGTTTTGAATTTGAAAAGAATTTCTTTAATATTTAAATTAATTAAAAAATTGCTATTATGTAATGTCACGTTTACTTTGTAAAAAAAAAGACTGCTTTAATTTTAACGGTAATGTTAGTTTTAATTTTAATTTTAGTTCATAAAACTTTTAATTTTAGTTCATATATCCATACTATAGATAATAACAGTTACTATAGATCTATAAATATCTCATGAGTGTACAAATATTATATTACTAATGGACGCCGGCGACTCCGTCTGCGTGGACTACAGAAAAAACAAAATGTCGAAATTATCCGGGATAAAAACATTTTCCTGGGATAAAAAGGAGCCTATATGTTAAGTGGGACCTGTCACAATATATTCCTGAAAACTGCATCGAAATCGGTTCAGCCGTTTCTGAGATTAGCGTGCACAAACGCACAGACAAAAATTCAAAAAATCATTCTTCTGGGTACTATTGCGTTGATAAAGACCTCTTATAATATTTTTTCTCATATATCTTCCATGTACAGAGAGCGATCCGTTACATTTTTATTATATGTATAGATAGATAGATATAGATAATGCTAAGACCCTCGCCACTCTGACCTTTCTGTGTTTTCAAATATGATGATGATGATCTCCGACCGTATTTCGGTCAAGGCGACCAATCTCTACAGAGATTGGCCAAGTACGCAGGAGATATTATTAGATATAGTGCACAACACAGATGCACTCTCTATTCACACAGTTGGCACCAAAGCCTTAGGGCATTTGAACTTGTACCATTCCTTCAAACGTCACATTTCGGACGCTGGTCCCTTACGGCTCGTTTACACTGAAAGACAAATTGACCTCTGCGAGACGGTCCAAACGTAAAAAAGTGCCAAGTTCCTAATGTAACTCGCACTTAAACTTGAAAACTCTTGGGATGAATAAGTTTTTGGGTTTTTCTCTGTTCTTAAGTCCTGAGAGTAATGTGCTAAGTTTCTTAAGGTTAAAAACAAGATTGATTTTTCACACATACATAAGTAGGTACTTATACCTATATATACGTAAGGTCTTTTCAAAATTAGTGATTATCTTTTGACACGAAACTAGGTAGGTAAAAAGAAACAACTTTCACTATGGGACCTACTCCAAAATAGTTTCCTATTTTGGAGTAGGTCCCATAGTGAAAGTATAGTGGAAAAAAATCAGCTGTTCCATACAATCTCGAATAATTACTGCACCGAAATGTATGGAACAGCGGATTTTTTTTCACTATTTCGGAGTTGATCCCATATAGACACGACAGTGTTCCCTAAAAGGGGTAGCGGGAACTGCAGAATCATAAAGGATATTATAACACACGATTAGCATAGTGGGCGGGGACGGTAAATAATCAGTGACAAGTTGATAGCGTATCGCGCCCGAGCAGGGCCGGATTTAGGAGAGCGCAACTGGGGCAAAAGCCCCGGGGCCTCCACAAACGGGGGGCATCCACAATAGAGATTTCGGAAAAAATCTTTCAAATTCCAACTAGTGAACGCTAGGAAACATCTTTTTCTTTGATTTTTTTGGCTCTTTTACCTTTACCTACAGTAGGTACATTGTACCTATACAAACATAAATAATCATGTATGTATAGGTACAATTATAATTATTATTCTTAAACATTACATAACAGAAATCAGTGATTATATTTGTTCACTCCAATCAAGCAATCAGTAAAATAAAATTTTGGGACAAGGGGGCCTTTGCTCCTTTGTTGCCCCGAGGCCTCCGGACCTTTAAATCTGGCCCTGCGCCCGAGAGAATGCCCGAATTTCTTAATCGACTCTTACGACATAATAATAATAATAATTTTATTGACACAACTTAACACACAATACAAAAACTGATATTATAACTTAATGTTCATAAATAGTTAGATTGTATAAATTCAATTCAGCTGCCAACTCCTAAACTAAGCTCTGGGCTTGTACTATAGGAGTTGTAGTTTGTCTTTATGTGAATCCGTCACAATTACAATCATATATTGCAATACATTTCCATACATATTTATACACACAATATTATAGATCGAACAACTACAAGCACAGCAAAAAAAATAATACAAATTTCGAGCAAGAGAAAAACATTACCCAGCACCTACTTATAATTACAATTTAATACAACCCTTATACAATTCAATACAAAATCCGTTATTTTTCAATTCCTAAAAAAATTTCCGTTTCATCATAATCCATTGTCAATAACCAAGCTGTTAATTTATGCTTAACCTCGTAACTGTTGAGCCTGTACAACATTAACTTCCTATTTATTCTATTGTACAATCTGGAGCTGATTGCTTCATATTGGTTTCGCGCAGACACAGTCCTACACCCTACAACCGGGCATACCAGGCCACCGGGACGTTTTAGCAAAAGGTCGCTATTTAAAGGCAAGAAATTGTGCCTTCGGAGTATCACACGCAGAATATACAATCTTCTGACCGATAAAACCCGACTTTCATCATATAGCTTAGTTGTTGAGTAGTCCCGGCGCTTAGAGTGTATAACCTTTAGAACCGCCCTATGTGCTCTCTCCAATTTCAGTAACAATGACTTATAGGTTCCACCCCACACTGGTATGCAGTAAGCTACAACAGCCTGGCAAATAGCCTGGAATACAGTGTGTGCAATGGACAAGTTTGCAGAGCCTCGCAAGTTCCTAAACACGTACATCAGCTTCCGAACCCTTCCCGTAAGAGCTTCCACGTGCGGACGCCAGTCTAGCTGTTCATCAACTAGAACACCTAGATACTTTATATGAGATGCTCGTTGTAGCGCCAGACAAGTGCACACCATGGGACTATCACAGTAATGAGCTTTAAGTATACTGGTAGAGATAGGAGGCTCAGGGGAATGCGGAAGATAAAAACGTATAAATTTTGTTTTTTCTATATTAAGAGTCAACTTGTTTGTGGAAAGCCATGTCATAACACTACGTAGTGCACATTCAGTATAGTGTTTAGCCTTTGCATGCAGTACACACCTACCAGTTATTATGTACTTTTAGTTTAGATGTCAAATTGTAAAATAGCTTAAAACGGTTATAGTAAATTCCTGCGCTTCTACTTTTTTTTAAATTAATTAATTCTTAGAATTAGTTTAATTGCACATGTCACCTGTTAACAATTTCTCTTTATTTGCTTGGCTTGCTGGAAGAGATCTCTTGTAGAGATAAGATTGGCATAGTACATGCATCTCTTCTTTTATCTGATACGCTATATTCTTTTGTGTATGTGCAATAAATAATAAGAATTAACTGGCCTCGTCATCATACCGTTTGTATAACTCACTTACCTAACATGAGTGTGTCGCTTAAGATTAGACGCGTAAAATTGGTACAGCACTCACAATTCATAATAATAATAATGTGACAAACTCATTTTCTTTCCGACAGCCGGGCGCAGGTGCGTTACGATTCATTATTAGGTTATTCTTTAGGCAGCTGTATGTCTCTGTCTACGTGAGAAATACAATATTTACAAGTACAGTGGATGTACGAAACGATGAACTTGGAAAATATGCTTAACTTGGCTGTGGGATTTCCCTTATGATCCTGCTGCCCTGGCTATTTATTGAAGTCATCCTGACAACGAAGATAACTTAATACCGTCAAAACATTTATTTATTTTACGTAATGTTGATTTACCTGTGATACACTTACTCCTTGGATTCCATGCTGTCTATTCTCATGAATAGTCATAAAAAGGTAAACAGACAAGCAAACAAATTAAACAGCTTTCGCATCTATGATATCACATGATTTTAATGGTATTATGACGTCACGACACACCACGTCAGGCTAGAGTCCGTTTCATAGAATAATTCCTATGCCTGATTTCGGAACTAACATTTTTTGTATACAATGAAAAAGAAAATGTGGTCATATACATAGTAACTAGCGCCATCATCCAAGGGAACTATACGGTGAAACGCACTTTACTACAAATCCGCCTTAACACTTGGTGACAAGTTGAAAAGGCGCAAAGAGATTATACCGCCTATCTGATCCCGTCGTTATATTGTATTGTTATGGCTTTAATTTGGCAGAGGTTCAGAATAATCTGAACCCTTGCCACGGTCTGTTTCATGTATTTTGTTAAATTTTAATGGATTTGGTGTTTTAATCCAGTTTTTGTATTATTTCTGTCTCAGTTCATATAGGGAAATGTAAGATGATTGATGATTTTTTTGGTTTGCTAGAAGAAATGACTGTAAAAGTTAAATTCGCCTCTATGTATCCTCTGTGTAATTGTATAAAGTAACTGCATAAATAATATCAACAACATACCTATGTATTGGTAGAAAGCGAAAATATAGAAAAGTCCCAGAAAAGAAGAAATCAAATAAACTTTTGGAGATTATCTTCTCATTAAAATATCTTCCTCAAAATACCTAAGGTCGCAAAAAGCCTAGGCAAAAGTAATTTAATTTGGATTAACGGGAACCAATCTTGAAGAATAATGCCCGAAATGTAATAACTTTGAGGTTATTATTATGTTAATTTATGGTACGCTGATATTAGCGATTAATTTTGCAACTTTATGAAATGTAAATAAAATAACTGGGTAGTAGTTATCTAATGCAAAATAATCTTCCTTATTTTTACCCGACTGCGCCAGAAGAAGATGTTTTTCGAGTGTATTTTTGTATGTACGAGTATGTTTTTTTGGGCAAGCTCATAAAACCTAAATAGCTTATCGCGTTTAAGTTTGATAAGTGTCATTAGATTCGTCTGTCGTGAGAGTGACATTGGGTCAAAATTTTGAAGCAGTCCCGGCTGCAAAAAACCGTTTTTATCTTATAAATGTGGCTATTACCTTATAAATAGTGACATACAGGATGTTTGTGACATGGTGATATTTATATGGTGACTTCAGACAATCATTCTTACATGAAAACCAGTGAAAATTTTAGCAGGAAAATTCCAAAATTTTCCGACTTTTTTCTATTTTTTTCTGGCAAAAATTGTGTAGATCGTTTAAGTAGGCCTTAAATAATGACTTAAAAATTAAATTTTAACCAATGGATGATTTAAAAAAAAGTTGATCTCAATAAATTGGCGCGGAAAGCAAACATTGCGTATAATCAAACCAAAAATTTATTTCCTGCGAGTAATAACACTGTCATATAACTTAAAACAATGGTACTTGTTCAGTATCTCAGTATTTGCCTGGGTGTTACACACACCCTGTATAGAGCTCGGCTGCAGGATTTCCTTTCTGATTCTGCAGTTGTGGCTACCCCATGGGGAAACAGCCATATGTGTATGTAATGAGCCAGTGGGCGTTGTTACATATTATACTAACAATGTTATTTTGCACATGCCGGGTCAGTTTTGATCATGGTATGATAATACAGTGGGCAGACTCTTTAAGGTCTAAATAATAAAAATCTCTAATGTAAAATTCTCGTGTTGAGGTGTTTGTTGCCAAACTCCTCTAAGACGGTTTGACTGATTCTTATGATTTTTTTAAAATGTATATTTGATGATGTAAAATGTATATGAGAATAGATCGTAAAATATTTTTTATGCCCCTCACGTAATTAGCGATATCCACGCGAGCGGAGCCGCGGGCAACAGCGTAGTATGTTCTACAGATTCCAGCTTTAGATTATCATAGTTCAAGGACTGGAAAGTTAAAAAACTGATAACAACCGCCAAGTACTTAACCATTGAACTTTGCGTAAGTTAAGTTTAACTTAAGTAAATTGCAAAGTTTCTAATAGAGGCTATTAACTTAACGACTTTGGCGATTTGCTGGACGCGGATTTATCACAACTCCTTAGTTCTATGACAGGCGCAAAACTAAGGTCATTAAGGATTTCGTTTCTCTATTTTAAGTGTAAAAATTCACAAGGATGGATATAAGAAAGTTTTAGTTACTAGCCAGACTTATACAGGGTGTAACAAAAAGGGTATGTTAAGCGAAAAGCTATGTAAATAGCCCACTGTAGAGAACCTATCCACAAAATTTGAGACCCGAAATCACATGTTTATTTTTCCCGATAGTATGGAGAATTTTTAAATATCTCAGGAATTTTCTTACAATCTTGAAAAATAAAAATGTGATTTCGAGTCTCAAATTTTGGAAATAGGTTGTCTATAGTGGGCTATTTAAATAGCTTTTCGCTAAACATACCCTTTCTGTTACACCCTGTATAAGGCTTTATTTACTTCTTAACATCTTTTTATAAAGAACTTCTTTGTAACTTCTTTATCTCTATTTTATATTACTTTTTAGACCTGTGCTTTGAACATAGAATAGTTGAGAACACACCAGCATAGATTTTATGTGATTCCATTGCCCAAGACAATAATCTATACCCCCTCCGGGGCTAGACACATTTGACTTAAGAATCCAGCGTCAATGAAATAAAAGCTCGTAATGGATACAACTATACTCTCGGCATCATACATACAGGGTGTTTTTTTGTGGCCACCATTAACGAAGGGTGAGTACTCTATACATCAAATTACTTTATTTGATGCCAAAAAATGCTGGGAAAATATATTTTTTTTTATAAAAAATTTTTATTGCTTGATCGGGCGAAATTTATAGTGTCTAGTGTTTATGTTAGTTTTTTTTATAGACAGATATTATTTATTTATCGTGAATGCATTTATGCAGAAAAACGCAGTTTATTTACTCAACTTTGGAGCCTAATATTTTGGAAACCAGACACTTCTCGCTCCAACCAAACGCCTCGGCCAATTTTTATGATTCCTCTTAGTCCGGCGAGTGTCACTAAAGACATGACGTTAGTAAAAATCCAATATGGCGACTACTGGATGCCATATTGTGAAAATGTGAAAAAAATTAAAGTCGACAAACTATATCGAGTGGGGTATCGTTAAATAGATATTTAAAAATCATTTTTAGGTTTCTCTCAATATTTTTCGATTCGACTAACCCTTTAGGATCTATATCGATTTAAATTTGCGTAACAACCATTCTCACATATAAGTTTATAGACAGCAGCAAGATTAAAACTTCTTGCTGCCGAGGATGTTGATCATGTTTCTTGAAGTGTACCTATTAGTAGCCTAGGTACTCATATAAAAAAAGTATAAAATAAAAAAACAATTTGAAAATCCAAAAACCCGACTGCTTAAAAAAGAACTAAACTATGTACATAATAAAAAAACTTAAAAGAAAAAAACAAGCACTTAGATGTCCGGTGGTCTAGAATTCTATAATATTACTAGTGGACGCCCGCGACTTCGTCCGCGTGGAAATTGAATTGTAGCTTATATGACACGTTTGTCGGTTTACCATAGCAGTGCCATCTATTGATTACTTACTCAATCCAGTCGAAAAGTATCGACATCTGTTAGAATCTTTTGGAGTTAACAGATAATTGTGACTGTCAATTAATTACAGACAAATAATTTGCAATAAAATAAAATTGCGACTATAATTAAAGATCTAAGCTATCCTATCTCTCAAGTTGGACCAGACTGCTCCCGGTGTGCCAATTTAATTTAAAATCGGTTAAGTAGTTTAGGAGTCCATCGCGGACAAACATCGTGACAGGAGATTTATATATATTAAGATAAGATTATGGAAAGAATACTAGGTAATGATGTAACATAACAACTAAACAGTCGGGATCCATTATCCGACGGCCAAGCTAATATTTCAATGGATCCTGGCTGTTCAGTTGATGTTACAACATTAGAAAATATTTTATTTTCTTCAACTATACAGGTTGTTTTTTGGTCGTCAACGTTTCCGAAAACTACGGAATTTTCTCATCATCACGATCATTTTTCTCCATGGAAGCATACCTGGGAAGTGTCTGGTTCCCATGATATTAGGGTCCAAAGTTGAGTAAATAGACTGCGTTTTTATGCATAAAATGCACATAGTCGCGCGTATTAAGATTAATATCTGTCTATGAAAAAACTAGCATAAACACTGGACACAATAAATTACTCCCGATAAAGTAATGAATTTTTTTTTCCAAAAAATTTACATCTTTTCCCAGCATTTTTTTGGCATTAACTTACTTCATTTGATTTATAGAGTACGTGCCCTTCGTTAAGGGTGGCAACGAAAAAACACCCTGTATAAGTAGGATCATAAAGGAGATCCCATAGCCACGTTTAGCATAGCGAAGGGTAGATTTAAGTGATCAGTAACAGGTTGCTGGCTTATCGTCTGGGAGAATTGCCGAGTTCTTGTGTCTGGTGCTCTCGTCGAGATTTTTCGCTAAGATATATATATTATATCTAAATATTGTATAACTAAGATTAATTCTCATCATCTAGGTACTAAAATTAATATAAATAAGGTGCCTTTCAGCTATAAAATCTAATCTACCTAGTTGATTTTAGACGTCCCTTGCTCACCCGCGTGTGCTTACCTGAAACTAAATAAAACCCATTAAGCTGAAAGTATGGCTTCATCGCCATATTAAAAAGATTTTTTTATGTTATTATGTTGCTCACGTTACGGAATCAAATCTACAGAACTAGTTTTAGGTTGTTCCAAGTAACGCAAGCGTGTGCATTAGAAAAAATAAAAATTTAGGATTTTTCCTAGAAAAAGTTAGTTGCATTCTCCGGTATAACTGGTATAATATTTCCGGTATTTCAGCATATCAAGAAAAAATAAAATCATTACGGAGGTCAAAAGTGTCCGTATATACTTCAAATTGATACCTTGTTTACTGATACAATGTTTTACTGTCGAGAGGAAAGTCACAGTCATACAAAAAGTTTAATATTACTTAAGATTGCATAAGAAATAAGATTTATCACCTACGTTGTGTGCATTCGTAAATATTATTAGCCTCTGAGAGCGTATTAACTACCGTGTGCGACCAGCTGTGCCAGGCGTCCATGCGAGCAATACAGTTCTTTATTTTTGTGTTGTCACTATATTGATTTTATAAAAGTAATGTTTTGCATAATGCGAATGCAGTTTATTTTATATTACAAAATTGTTGACTTGACTTAGGGCCGATTTTTCCAATGCTCATACTAGTATAGTCTATCTGAAAGATAGTTGACGCCGTCTTTCTCTAAAATTTGATCAAGATTGAGACAGCATCAATTTATCCTGCAGATATACTATTTTAAACATTGGTTGAATCGGTCCTTATACGAGTACAATCACGTGTTAAAAGGGAGTTATAGTTTCAATTAGTCTGTCTGTGTCTCTTCCGTTTTTCCTTTTTGTAGACATAAGGTTATGCGATGACATTAAATCATTAGAGTACGTATTCCATTTGAACTATTTCCATGGCTTCATTAAAATGAGGTACGCCTTTTGTTACTAATATAGACTGAACATTCAGAAAATAGCCGAATTTTTTAAAATTAATTCAATATTATTAATCTAGATTGGTTCAAATCCCGCAGGTATATGTAAGCTCAATGGAATTTAATCCTGAAATTGATATAAAATAAATGTTAGATTTTATTCTATCTAGGTAATTTTGCTGCTAAAATAGTAGATGAGTGGATATATAAAACTATCCTACTCTATCGAGTAAATTATCATATTAATGTTTTTTTAAAGAACTATTAACCCAAATGTTCATAGCCTTTGTTTCAGAATCCTTTATTTTTATTTTATTTAGGTGGCTTCCTATATCTAAGATGTTCTACGTAAATCGTTAAAACTTTGAGGCATTTTAAATTTTGCTAAGAAACTGTAAATAAGAACAAGTAGAGTCAAAATGAGAGTTTCCATTATTATTCGAGCCGTGGGAGTTAGTCTAGAAGTTAGCGAAGAGCTTCCGGCGCTAGTGAGCTCGTTAAAATTCTGACATTGCATGAGACGAAAAGTATGACGTCGAGATATGCACGCGATGATAGTCGACTAGCATAATTCATCGTTCTAGCTATATGAAGTCTACAGTCCATATCAGAATATAGGCATCTTCACTTATCTTCCCGGGACGTGGTCTCTACCTACCTCTACCTCCTTCTCAAAGTTGGACCTACCTAGTTTGACCGTCTGTCCCAGGTAAATATACTCGTCAACAACTTCGAGCATCGAATATATTCGTCTACGCTTGCAATATATACTACAAGTTTCATACCATGTATCCATTCTGACCTACCGTCCGATAAGTACGTAAGCCGCTTCAAAATACAGAAGTGAGTGAAAAGTTGGTAAATTGGAATGTATCTCGTTATCTAAGTATAGTTATTATAGCTTGTGAAGTTATGAGAATGGACAGGATTAAACAATTTACATATTGAGATATGATGATCTCCGACCGTATTTCGGCCAAGGCGACCAATCTCTACGGAGATTGGCCAGGTACGCAGGAGATATTATAGTGCACAAGTGTGTGCGCAAACAAGAATGTCTCTCTCTATTCCGTTACTTTTATAGTCCGATGGGACGGAAGTCGATACGACTGGAGAGAGATCAGGCGCAGGACCAACGGTTTTACGTGCTTTCCGAGGCACGAACTAAGTGACAATTTTTATAACATTACAATCTGTACATGAAATAAATTCATTAGTACAGGCCCGTGACTGGGATCGAACTTACGCCTCCCGCTTGGAAGGTGCACGTCTTAACCACTGGGCTATCACCGCTTGAGATATACGTAGTGGTTGTATAGGAAGTCATCTTATGAATATTGAGTAGTTTATAGTGCAGTTTACTATGTTAGTTAAGTATTAATACCTATTGGTTTATTTCTTTTGCACTAATCCCAATTTAACTAACTAACTGCGAAAGTTTGTTTGTTTATTAGTTTAATACCCATTTACGCTTTATTACTTAACTAATCTTCATGATATTTTGCATAGATATAATTGGGAGTACAGATAAGGACATAAGACTATAAAGTTCACGCGGACAATTGTGGGCGTCTGGACAATTGTGGGCGTCTGCTAGTGATGAATGCGTATACATAACACAAACAACCTGGCGAACCTATTCAAAATATTGTTAAAAAAGCAACATTTATTTACCTAAACCCTTTCAACAATACACTCATATATCATAGGTATAACTCACAATGTTTGCGCGTACGGATCAATGACACGAGTGCCATCTATCTGACAGAAATCTGCACATCGCCGTTGGCACAGTTTCCATGCATTTTTCACTTTGCTTTGATAAAATAAAATATGTTCACAGTTCAGTAAGTTAAAAACCGAACATGTCACGTAAATTACTGCCGGACAAAGGCCCGGAGCTATAAAAAATGTTTTGTTCCACTTGCCACTGTGGTTGTGATCGAGCGAATGCGACCGTAAAATCATGATAAATTATTTGTTTATCTTGGATTCTATTGATATTATAAATGTAAAAGATGGTGGGAATGTTTGTATTTTAAAAGTTTGTTAGTCTGATATGTGTTTTGAACAAACGGATTACAATGAGAGTTTTCATGACTTATATGTATGTAGGTAATCAACATAACACATATTTAGGTTATAAAGTTCACGGGGATAAACTTGTGAGAGGCCACTCGTACTTAGCTAGTAGTAGTTATATAATATACATTGTACCTTTGGAGCAAATCAATTAAAGAAAATATCTATGATACCGTGAAAAAAAAAATAGCAATGACGTAAGCTCAGAAAATAATATTTTTACCGTGGCAGCTTTAGTTAACCCGTCACAGGCCTGTCGTTTTGGTTGGCACAATGTGGAACAAACTGAAAAACTTGAGCTATCAGTTAAAAATAAGGCACGAAACGTTGATTTTAAATCACGGCGTATTATGATTTATTCTCCCGGTCTACTGCGGGATTTATGATAAAAATGATTTATAAAACAATATATTAAGTTAATTGTACTTTCACCAGATTTTCGTAGTCGAATATCATATTATTATTTTAATATTCTGTTAATATTTTTTTTTATGTGGCAATGTGAAAATCTTTCGTTATGAAACTAATGATTACTTCTAGTTAACTAAGCCTTTCCTCACACCTACCAAAAGTGAAGGTAAAATGTGGTTAGTGTGTTTACATCTCAAGGCTTAGAAAAATGGTGCAATTGGTTCTGTGAGGATACTTATCAGTTTAATAGTTTAGTAGTTAACAGTTTTATATTAAGATGAGGTTAGTTTATTTCCAATAAGACTCTCCTCTGGATAAAATTAGACTTATATTATGTCATAAGTTGTATGCAGAGTTAGAATTTAAAACTGTATTAGCATAAACAGCTGTTACTTGGTCCCTAGATTTTGCACAAGAAAAACATTGTTAGACCGAGTTGTTTGACGTATATATTATTATGAAAACCGGAGAATAAATTCAGCACGAAATATTAGTGAAAATACATTGGGATCAAATGTGACGCCAAGACAATCTGAGGACTTTTTGACTGCGCACCTTGGCAACATTTTACATGAAAGTGTTATTTATTCACAAAGCGACCGACTGGGTATCGTCACATTTTGTTTACCTACTTACAGTACATTATAAGTAGTGATCGAGAAACTTCCTTCGTTTGTCTGTCTGCTACCATTTAAGTTAATGCGTAGTACATATAAATTAATACGATTTTGAACTAATCTTGCTTTGTGTTTAATCTTGACAATCTTTATTTATCCATACTTAAAATATATAGAATCGATTCACATGAATAACCTTAACAAAAATAATTCGCAATGTTTGAGCCAAAGGCGCAGTTGTGGGGAGTGGCTAAAACTAGTTCTTCAAATCACTTTTATCAAACTTGGCGGGAACACTCCCGTGTTTTCTGAATACGAAATGAAACTACAACATGCGGTCTCTCTCATTACAAGTCAGACTTCAAGACGAGGATTAAGTTTTAAATGAAGTTTCAGATGAAATGAACTTTAGTACATACAGGGGTGGTATATTCATCAAAATTTGTCTGTCTTGGATTTGGATAAATTATTCATATTTACTATATTTATTTTATGTACCTACCTAGACTTTAAAATTATAGCCTAATAAACCTAATACTGTCACAAACTTGAAAGTGTAACGCTTGTATTTTTAGAGGTAATTTTTCCCTTGAGGGGCATTCAGGTGAGAAACGGGAGAACTTTTTCATTTTTCAAGGGTTGAGTATGATTGAAGTTCGTAGTGATAAATCTTGTTTTGTTATTTAACATATCTTATATATATATACATATATATCTTATATATATATATAGTAATAGGCTATGATGGTCAATATGCAGGGCCTGTATCTACATCTGAAAGTGTTAGCACTTACTAAGTCTGTAGGAAAATTCTTTTTCAGTTTGTACAAATAGAACGGTGAAGCCTAGATAAAAGGAACTAAAGATATATTGAGAAAGGTTATCCTGGCTCTATTGAAGAACATTTTTTACAAGCTCTCGCTGAATACTATGGAGTTGAAAAACTAGGAGTAAATAATTAAGTGCAAACCTGACCAATTACTTTAGATAGTATTGATAGGTAGAACACATTATATAACTCTACATTCCAAAGGTTCCGAACAAATAGAATTGAAATTCCTTGGCATGCAGCTTTAGTGAAGGCTTTACTAGAAATCTCTAGTTGCCAAGTGAACAGCGGACCTCGTGTATTGATGTTTTATTCAACAGGGTAAACGCTGCAAATTCTACTCCGTCTTACGAGTCAAGTAGGATGCGACAGTGCAATTACCCTTCGTTTTAGTATTAGACTCTTATGACACGCGTAAGCCCTAGTGTTTTTATATTTCTATTTCATGTACTTCTGTGATTAGTTTCATGAAGATATGAAGAACTTTACCTATATGCTGTCATGTCAGTAACTGCAACTACTGTAAGAAAACTGAAAAATCTCGTTTTATTTTCATGTAGTGTCGTGTAGTTCATGTAGGTACATTTTTATGCGGAGGCCCTTTTTTAACATGAAGAATTGCATGACGCATTCTATCATGGTTGGGGCTCCTAGTACGATCCTCTGACCGACTGCCAAAGATGGGAAGATTTCACGTTATCATCTTCACATCGCTTTCCACGGGGCAGGGCGCGCCTTGCTAGGACTCCCCTATGCCCCGTAGAGCTTTCGCCCTCCAAAAATAGACGGGCACATCCGCAAATATCAATTATTTAATCGCTGTTATGAGATTAAAGTTTAAAGAGAAAATTACGTAAATATTTACTTTCTCAAGATTGGTTTTATGTTTCTACTACCTGTAAAAATATGTAAATATATATCTTCATATATCCATTAGCTAAAATACCATTAAATTTACTCAAAGATTGATTGATATGCTTACGGGTAGTCTATTAGGTGGCTATTTAAAACAAGGGATAACTTCATTGCGAAGACAAATGCCTGGAAGTTAAGCAACTTGTCAACTTGTCGCGAGCCCCACAACTTTGGACAGAGTACTCAGGGTGACGAGTGGAAGTTTGGATAGCCTTAAAGATAATACTTTAGGCGATAGTTTTATCTGTTTGTTAACCCTTGATGTGTTTTTTAAATGTTTAATTGGCCATATTCATATAACCGTAAAAATAATTATAACTAAATTAAATATATGTAAATTAAAGGTCGATTGACCATCATAGCTTTAACTGCAAGGTCAATTGATCTCCGATATCAAGGAGCGTGGCCGAAATAATTTCAGAACAATGACATACTGATTTCCAATCTTTATCTTTACATATTATTGAGAAACCTCGAATAACCGGTCAGATAGTCGATATTATTCTACAAAACGTTGCCTAGTTCGGGCTAAACTTGTTTTAATTTCACAGATATTCGATTCGATTTCAGTTTGCTGTCGTAATTTGTAAGTGTGTAATTTCCTATTATTAATCGTTCACTTAAACGTTGGGTGGGTGCGATTGAATCTGTTTCAACTATTACCTAATAATAAACTTCGTTTTATAGTGAGATTGCTATCTAAATTATAATGCACATAATACCTATAGTATACACACACATGTCTTAATAACCTTCCAATCAAATCCAAGTGGTCGATGGTTTGAAAAAATATAAAAACTAAATTATTATTCATCACACAAAAAGGATGTAATCTACAGTACATAAAACCCGCCCTGGAGAACCTTATCGATGAATACGTGACGTCACACGTAATTTGTCACGACATATGTGGATGTCCTGAATTTTACAAAGAGTTTATGTAACTTTCTTAGGGGCAAATAAATGTTGTAGTATATAAAACTTTTTGTGTTAAATGCATTAATTTACATTTATGGAAATATATATACAGAATGATTTTTGGTCGTCAACGTTCCCGAAAACTACGGAATCTCCTCATCATCACGATCATTTTTCTCCATGGAAGCATACCTGGGAAGTGTCTGATTTCCAAAATATTAGGGTCCAAAGTTAAGTAAATAGACTGCGTTTTTCTGCATAAATGCACATAGACGCGCGTAGCAGGATTTTTTCACGAAAAATAATTAATATCTGTCTATAAAAAAACTAACATAAACACTAGACACTATAAATTTCGCACGATCAAGGAATTTAAAAAAAAAAATAAAAAAAAAAAAAAAAATCCCAGCATTTCTTTGGCATAAACTTACTTTATTTCATGTATAGAATACGTACCCTTCGTTAAAGGTGGCCACAAAAAAACACCCTGTATATATATATACAGATATCAAACCTAAATAATTTCAGCTCTCAACTAAGTGAGATATTTTTTTAGAATATATAAGTGGATTTTACAATTTCATGTAAATTTTCCCAAATCTTATGAAATCATAACAAGATTACTGTCTATAAGTTTAATGAATCGCATGCTCATTCCATTTTACGTAACCTACAACAAAATCATAAAACTGGCTTTTTCATCCAAAGAAAGTAATATCTTTATGAATTCCCGAGTGGTTCTGCAGATGTCTCATTAAAACTTTAATTACGGTTTTTATGATAAAGAGAACCTGCCTTTTAAAAATGAAATAGGGAAGTCGGCTTTGATTTAACTAACCTAATATGAATTTTAACTTTTATGTTGACGTCATGGTTTATATTTTTAAAGATTTGTGTAAGGTCTGTTTTACACATTTGTTTTCTTTCCTAAAAATCCTTTATGATCTAGCAGTTCTGGCTACCCTATTACCTATACCCTATCTGTGTGTATGTATGTATAAATCTACGATTAATTCGTCGTAGGTAGGTTATAAGCATTGTATGGACCACTGGTAAAGCTTGTTGACGAATGTGTACAACAGACCTAAAACTATGCTTTTTTAGAATAGCGGTGCCGTAATATAGCGGCCAAGCCTTCCTTTAGAGCCGTTATATCACGGCATCCTAGAAAACCATAGCGTAACTATGTACCGTTCTACCCAATGTCCATTATACTGGAAGTAATAGAATCGGTACTAGAAGTCCTTAAATGAAACTGCTAGAATAAATTCATTGGAAATAATTACTAAGCCTTCATTTCGCCCCCGTCGTAAAACTCAGATTTGCGGCGTCATCAAACTGAACCGGTTCAGAAACAATGTAATTCAATTCAACTTGAATTTCTCTCGATGTTGGTGTAGACTGTACTTTGGCCCAGACTCTAGATTAACTTTGATCCTTATCACAGTTTACAAAGAAGCAAACTAAGTTTGTATTCGTCTACATCTTGACCGCTTAAAGATACGAAATAAAACGTTATGTTTATCACAATGTTTACACAAAGACTGCATTAATAGTTAAGAAAGTAACAAAAAGGAGTTATTATATCCATTAATATGTATCAATAACCAAGTGAAAGTAACATAACATTAAGATTTCGAATAACGCAGCCAACGCAGGAAATTATACGTATTGTACTAGTTTAATCTATATCGAAATAAATTTAAATACGCGGTATATTAATCCGTCGTTTGCGTTGCTCGATACATTTGTAAGCGTTCTATTTTATTGACGGAGCGTGCTTTTTAGTACGCCGCGGAGAAACGTACGTCGTCTGCGTAGGCTACGAGTATTAAGGCTCGAGCACATCGAATGCGTATGCGTGCACGTAAGCTTAGACGTATACGTACCTCTGAGTTGTAATGTATGGAACTATATAGGCACGGGCAGACCGGATGCGTATGCGTAGACGTAAGCATAGACGTCAAGCGGTGACAGTTCTATACATTAAACTCAGAGGTACGTGTATGTCTACACTTACGTGCACGCATACGCAACCGGTGTGCTCGAGCCTTTATTGGTATTAAATAATAATAAATATTGTTTTACCTTCTATAAAACCCATAAATCTATAAATGTATTATTGCAGTATCTATAGAGGAATGCTAGTCGTAAATAAACTTTTCTCATGCTACATTTACAAGGGAGAATCTGTGAAAACTAGCTATCTGGAAATAGAACACATATAGTAAAGATACATGCATATTGCGGTGGAATGGAACCTATTGTATTACCTAATTGTTTCCTTATTGATATATGTCACGGTAACCGTGTCTATGGTATGTAACCATGTAAGCCAATGGCCAATTCTGTAACATAATTAACTAGTGTTTTTAGAAAATTTCCATATATTTTAACGTGGCTCAGTCTTACTAGCTTTACTTGAATAAACTGCAGTATTTACCAATCTTGCTCATGTTATGAATGTGATAGCTTGTGACTTAATAGTTATATAGACCTCAACCACACATAGGCTATACAGTTAGTGCGGATGAAACGACGGGCAAATCTGATGTAACTGCAATGAAGTGTAACATTCGAATCACTGTATAAACATACCCTAAACCAACGTAGTACTGACTGAGCAATATATCCGTGCAGTGACAACTCGACGTTGAAACTTCCATAAAAATTTATGTGTTTTGGCTGTCCATTCGTCACGAACATGAAGGAAACACGGACATGAATTGCGAACGCGTATTTCCTGTTCCCGCGGGATTATCGTGAATAAAAGAACCAAAGCTACCTTATTACATTAGCCATCTGCTAGTGAAAGTTCCGTCAAAATAGGTTCAGCCGTTTTGCAGAGATTAGCTGGAACAAACAGTCGGACAAAATATCTGTATCGATAAAAAATATTGCTTAAGCACCTCTTCCTGGGGCCTTCCTTATGATTTTGGGCGTCCGTTCGTCACGAGTGTAGACAAACACGAGTCGGGAGTGTTTGCGCAAAGTTTTTACAGATGCCGAATGTTTGTTCGCACGAATGAGCTGTATTCTGATTTAGAGCAATCACAATTGAATCTTAATTTGACCTGTTTTAGGGTATGTTTGTATTGTACCGCAATATCGTTGGTCATCTTAAGTAATTCAACTGAATCACAAACAAATTACATGAGTTCAATGCTCACTGTTAAATGTGTAATTTAATTTAATGTATACACACGGCTGAGTGGCCAAAATTGCAAGATCATAAAGGAGATTTCACGGCCACGTTTAGCCTAGCGGGGACAGATGTTAATGATCAGTGTCAAGTAGCTTATCGCCTGAGGGAATGCCCGATTTCCTCGACTCTTACCACATGCACGGAAGGAGATACAGCCCCGCATTAGCACAGGACTATTTTTAAAGCTAATAAAATAAGTTTTATACTTACCCATAGAAGAAAATTGGATCATACTCTACTTAATTAATATCTACAATAACACTAACTCTAGATTTCGAAGTGGGTAGTTAAGTTGTAAACTTTTATTGACAATATTTAATGGTTTATTCTAAAAATGATCATAAGTATAGACTACATCATGCGTGACTGATCTAATTTGTACCAAACTACCTATAGATATTACCTACTTGCACAAGGGTAGACTAGTTGTTCTAAAGTAGTAGATAAATAATATGCTCTATTAATGAATACAATACAATGAATAACTTATAAAATATTAATAAAAAAATGAAAAAAATCGTCAACCGAATGAGATTTGAACTCACGACCACTTGCATTCCGTGCATCGCTCTCACCAACTGAGCTATCGGGTCACTTAACTGGAATGACGAATTTTACCTTTTTTTTTTTTTAAAAAAAATACCAATGCCTAATTAAAGCGATGCTATTTTCCAAATAACATTTTAATATGACCAAACAAATGGCTGTACAAAAATCTGACTATTTAAATTATAGTACGTACGAGAATTCATAATAATTTACAATAAAGCCATTTACGTATTCAGCAAATTGATCGGTTTAAAACCCCATCTATCACTAACAAATAATTAATTATCCAAATCTAACCCTCCCTTGACATTTGGTACCTATAGGTTATCCCTAATTTTACCCAATTTTACTGTACTGTATATGTAACTTTGATATTCCAGCTTTCCAATACTGACGAATCCCTGTAACTTTACATAAATCACACTTTTTTCAAGATCACGAACCTCCGTTTGCTGCGATACTGACACTTCTTTTGCTTCATCGACTTTCATGATATTCTTCATGCACGCTCGTCGGTATAGGATACTCTTGACCTGCGCCCGTACCATGACTTTGGCGAGAGCGAGATATCTCACATTGAAACGTCAAATTCACAAGCTTATATCAATTAGACAAATAAAATGTATGTGTTTTCCTGTAAAAACGGAGTTGAGAGTTAAAATATACACTCGTTTTCAAGCTAAGACTGAACGAATTTGCCTTGAAAGAAGTGCTTTGAAATCCCTTCTTACACGCGAAGTACATACACTTACATATCTAGTTATTACATAGGTCTGTGAATTTGTCGCGCAAGTGTGAGACAGCTCGCTCTCACCAAGTTCATGTTACGGGCGCTGATCTATTTATAGCATTTTTCCGATTCGGCCAGAAAAAGTCCTATTCCAATTATTCGTCTACTAGAACTTCATCTACTTCGATATTTTCGTTTTTAGAATATATATCCTGTGATTAATCTAATAAAAACTATTTTGTAAGTTGGAACTATACCTTAGAGTAACGTGCGTACCTACAGTCGATACGCGTAAGCGACATATCGATTTTCAACTAAGTTTATTACAAATTGATATTAGTACTCTACATCTACATTTCGACTACAAAGTGTGGTGAAAGGGTCATCGTAATGTGAAGTATTTGTATTCCTTAGCAAAGATATCTGTACAGCGGACCTACTTGTAACATCGTATTGGATTGACACTTGCAATGACGGATAAACTTTGGTTTTCTAGGATAACGGCACCGACATGTAGATATTGTTATTTCCAGGCATCCGTTATCCGAAGGACCAAATCTGTATAAAATATCCCGAAGTCGAATTTTTATCGATTCGATCTTAATTTATAACGATTAATAACGATGTTACTTTGCATTGTGTAAGGCCTAATATTGCCTTCTTCTCAATATTTGTCTAGCTGTGTTTCTTCCTTGTTTATGTACACAGATATCTTTGCCTGTATCGACTATATGGCTTGAAATGAGGGTTCACATACCTACAGCTTTGGGACGTGAGGTCTTTCCTTTTATATTGAAATATATAAGAGATGAAGCATGGTGTTAAATTGATTGTATTGGTGAACAAACAAACTACTACAAAATCTCAGCTGCTTGTTGTCAAAATGAAAATAGTTTTATTCAAGAATTGTACTCGTAGTATACGATATTTATTTAGGGATGTAATATTTAATTTGAGATAGGTTCTAAATATACATTTTTTCACCACGTTTGTAATAAAAGCGTTAATATTTCAATTTCTTATTTTTTTAAATTACATCAGACCTCGCATCTTCAAGCCTCCGTCTACTAAAGTTTCCTGTATCTACTGAACAACATGCTAGTGTGAACGCTGGCTTACTTTCCGACTCTTCTGTGAGACCTGAGAAATACAGCAAGTTATATTAATATAGGTATAGCATAGTTCATGTATGAGGAATTGTTAGCATCGTATGAAAGACTTAGCTAATGTTAAGCATGGATGTGTAGCGTTCAGTTTTTCCATTAGAATAATACATAATGAACGTGAACGCAAACGTAAAGTTATAAGACGATTTATACGTTTTCTCGTTTTTCAACTGGAAACATGTATTTACTGACATTACATACAACATGAACAACTAAGTGTTATGCCTATAACTCTATATTGTTCATATCACGAAGTATTGACTTTGTACTAATGATGTAAGTGGTATACTTAACTAACCATTTTGTAACACACGAGTAGCTATTATAATGTACATAGTAAAGTTTTCACAAATAAAGTTTATGACAATGAATTATATGACTGCAAATTAGGTTATATGCCCACAGCTTAAACTCACAGGTAGAGATACGAAAAGCATGCATTTTTCACGATAATGCGGAGAATTTATTAGAAACATCAGTCAGATGTCGTACATAATCTGTGACCACATGAAATATTACACGGATAACAATGAAATAAGAAATATTGACGTATGCGTGGTGGAGTGAAGAAGGAAGTGGAAATAAGAGGTGGTATTACGGTTTGTGCATAGAAAATAGAGTCGCTCTGTTACAAGCGGAAGATTAGACGAAGAAGTAATGGTAAATATTAGCCAGTAATTTCTTTAAACTGTGATACGTCCGTCTTAGCTTAGCTCTCGATTTCGTTCGCATGAACTTGAGAATTTTCTCTTCTTTCGTAGATTATTAGGTAATAAATTAGGTAGTGTTTCCTCTATAGGTACACTACACGAATAAAATATATGCATCAAATTTCACCTTCCTACGTCCAGTATTTTGGCTATGCGTGTCTGTCAGTCATAGAAAGTAACATACGAGTATAAAAATTACTATAGACAAATAAGCTTGTATATGCTTTCATGTCGAATAAATTATTTGATTTCATTTGAGTCACTCCATTACGGAAATTTTGTACAGGATATAACAGAAAGGCATATTTTATGCGAAATGATATGAAAATAACCTACTGTAAGAGATACACTTTGGATGATTTGTGGCCATTTTTTAATATCCATTATTTGGGTCTGTAAATATAATTTTAACTTTTTATTTATTTATTTAGAATATAAGGTTTTACATTGTTTTATTCTAATGCGGCATCACAAAAACCGGTCAGGTTTATCTGGATACCCCTTACATTTCTACAATTATGGTCTTATATGTGTTGTTATGTTTCTATCTCAAACAAAGCTTTCATAGATTGTCGCACCTCCTCTTCGACCTTACTCCACGAAGTCATCAATCAGAAATGCGGCAGGCGCCACTGTCAGATTCTGCGCCGATATATCAAGTGTCATTGTATTTATCACTCATTGATAATGACCGGCCACTTGAGATAAGGGTGTCATGGTATTCCACATTTGTGAACAGAGGCGCCGGCCTGTGTAAATATAATTGAAAAGCTTAACTTTTAGGCGCCGATGTGGGTTGGAGTTTGTTTTGGGCGTTGTTAATTGGGTGGTAATGATGATTAATTTTATGTTATTTGATATTAGTGCTATGTGGTTAAACTGCTTATAATAAATTGTATTATAAATTGATGTTTTTACTATTGCGCTAAAAGTACCGAACGTATATTGATAAAACTCGAAAAATAGGTCATATGGTTCTAATAATATTTATAGGTATGAATGAAGTAACTAAAAAAAATGCTAATCATAATTTTAAACATGTAGTTGGATATACTTTTGCATGTACCTGTTATCATGCATGTATCATAAAGTAAATCTAAAACAGTACATCAATTATACAATTAATAATTTATGTCGATTTATAAAATAGACAAATATCAACTCTGTAAACAAGGTAACGATATCTGTGCACTATTATCTACTTTGTAAAAAAACCTGTGAGAAATACAAAGTTTTTCACGTGGCAGTTGTTTTCCTAGTCTTTTCGCGTTCCTCGCATTTTCTTCGACATAATATTGTTTTATTTCTTTTGTAACGTAAATAATATCGACAAATGACCTATTGACCTTATAGGATTGATATTGACGGCTAAGGGATATTTTATATCATTTTATTAAGTGTTATAGATAGGAAACAGCTGGAAGTGCGTCGGAAGATATATTAATTATCGTTTGGATTAAAGATAATGCAAACGTATGTATTTGCGTACCTGAAAATACTGAATACATGATAGGTAACTAATATTTATATTAGGTTAGAAAATCTATAGCGGAACTTGAGCATTAAAATCAAAATAAAAGCAAATTAGGCCCAATTAGCTTATGCAGGTATAATGATACATTTATTTACCATAGGTCTGTTTTCAAATATCGTCTAGAACCTTAAAAAATTCTCGATGTAAAAAGCCAAACGGGGATTTTCCCCGTTTGGCTTTTTTTTTATATTAAACTGAAATAGTTTATTGTTGGCAAACAGAAATTCGGCGTGTATCCGAAGAGCCGTTGAATTTTCCGCTCAGTTTGTCCAGGCCGGCGTAACTTACACACCGCAGTTTATGTTCCGTTTGTTGGACACAGCCGAGATTTATGTAAAAGCAATTATTGTAAATAAATAAAAAGAAGCCCTATATATTTGTCTTTTTATTTTTTTAAATTTATTTATTAAGAGGGCTCGTTACATTAGAAGGAATGTGTACCGTCACCTGTCAGGATAAAAGTTGCAATCATGGCTGCATGATTTATCTTTTTATGTATTTTATTTGTATGAATTTTATTACAAACTAATGGACGCCCGCGATAAAAACATTTTCCCGGGATAAAAAGTAGCCTACTCGTATATGTTAAGTGGGGATTGTTACAATATATTCCTGAAAACTGCATCGAAATCGGTTCAGCCGTTTCTGAGATTAGCGTGCACAAACGCACAGACAAACGGAAACAAAATACAGACATTACTCCTATAATATTTTTTCTCATATATCTTCCATGCAAGCCCATTTTTATTATATGTATAGTATATATATAGAAGATGTGGTTAAAAATCAAAGAACGTCATTCCAAAATTAGAATCAAAATTGGAAGGTACCCACTGTACTTTTCTATGGCATTAATACCTTTTCTGTCGTCTCTTTTTTTAGTTATTAAAGTGGTTAACGAGAACTAAGATACCGAACTGATTTTACGTTCATTTAAATGGTAGAAATATCAGAAAATACAGGTATCACATGAACAGGTTGTGTTACTGTCTATTGTGTATGCTGTGACTGTGCAGCTGTAAATTTCCTGCAGTTACCGAACGCGCAGTACGCTAAATCGTGTGCATTTGTTTAGAACGTGTAAATAATCCATTTACGGTTTGTAGTAAAATGAAGTTAGAATAGTAAAAACAAAAGTAGTTTATTATATATATGGCATATACGTAGACATAATATCTGTGAATCTATTCTAGATTTCTAACAAGACCCATTGCAAAATATCTGAATATATTTTTGGAAGTAGAAGTTCATTTGCGAGCTGCTAAGGATTCAGACCACTGATTCAGACAGACATTTTACCAAAACAATTTTGTTTGCTAATAAGAAAATTTCAGGTTTTCCAGGATATAAACTGCTTGATTATTTTACTATGATAATAAATTAATTTATTTTAGTGTAGACGAGTTACTGGTACATAGTATATTTTTTATAGTCTGTTCTGAATTCGTTTCACAGTTTACAGTAAAGTTTACCTGTACCTACCCTAAGATATCGCGCTTTTGTGTTTCTATGTGTATATATAAAACATAACAAAAATGTCTCAGAAAAATAATGATGGATGGATGGATGGATGGATGGATGGATGTATGAATAGACAAAGTCTCAGAAAGAACATGCTTAATCTACTTTTTTTTATAGACGAGGTGCATTTCTCCTACACCTAAATATTTTTCGATCAACATAAATTGGTTTGTAAAAGTGGGTTAAATTTTCAGAGGTGATTAAAATTCGTTTCATTAATTTTGATAGGTTAAAAAGGCACGTCGACATAACGTTCCGAAATGTGAAAGGAAGCCTCAATAACTGTCAAAAAGGAGCGTAAAGTATAATAACTGTTTAATTTAGGTAATTTGGGACGTTGTGAGTAATAAGATATTTTGTATAGGAGCTTTTGTGAGAATAAGTTTGAAGCAGAAGCAAAATTCATATTTCTGGTTGAACTGAATGAATGAATGGCCTGGTCTTCAATAGACTAATAGGTACATAGGTGCATCACATTCCGTCCATTTCGTAAGAGTCGACTTGCTCAGGTATATTCTCTAATGCGATGATTGTCACGGATTTTTTACATCAAGCCCCGCTATGTTAATAGTGGCTGGGAGATTCTTCGTGACCCTACAGTTATAGTTGTATGCATGACAAACATAACAAAAATTCATTGTAGCGCAAAAATGACATAATAAGTACTTTAAAAAAGCAATAATCCATGCGATTTTTATCTTCTCAGGGTATCCCTAAAATGACCTGTTCAACAACCTTCATAAAATCATACATTGTATTTTACGGTTTACACAGTGTTGCCACTACTAACTTTTACAACTGGATTTATGATAGTTTACACCGGGATTGCATGCGCTTCAAGATTGAATCGATTTTTTATCGAGCGATTAGGGGTTGAGAGATTAGATTGAAATCTGATAAGTAGAGTGTTCGTGGCTATGAAGATTATTAAAATAGTATCTATGTGCCATCAACTTAGGAAGCTCCTGCATTTTGATTTGTGCTATTTACATACATTAGGTAAAAGGAATGGATCGAGTATGAACATGTAATTTTCTTAGCAAACAGAGGGCAAAAACAGGGCATAAAAACAGAAATAAATAAGTAATTTAAATAAATGCTCCATACATTTGTAAGATGCTCTGCTCCTCTAAGATTTTAGCTAAAACATACAAGTTGAACTAGTTTCTCTTTAAATAGTTACCTTAACAATCCCCAGCCAGCTCAGATTGAAGACAAGGTTCTTTGTACAGTTACGAGTAAGGCTTCTGTCTCTGTTTAATGCTTTCTAGTCCAATTCCAAGATATATTTTTACGAAAGCATGATACCCGAAACTTCTTTCGCATGACCGTATATTATATAAAGGAGAATGGTCAAAATGTCACCACCAACCAATAACGACCAGACTATTTTTTAATATTATCGTTTATAAGTAAATTTTATTCTAGTATGTACTATAAACTGAAATGATAAAAACAAGATGAAAACATGAATTTCAATAAGGAATAAACTCCAACCACATTATGAAATGGACGGTATTATTACGATAATATAATATTATTATTACGATAATATAATATTATATGAAACCTGTCTGTCATCTACAGCGATGTTAATTGAATCAGTATCGGAATCGACGACGTGTTAATATTTATGGAGTTGTATTAACGATATCGTTAATTTCGAATTTTCGACTAGCGCTGAAGTAATTTCATTAAAACCATATTATAACCAGATTATTAAACCGATGGATGCTACATTTACTTGCAGTTATACTCACATGCACCCTTCTATGCTGCTCTGGGAGTGAAAAAAAAAGTATAATACTACAGCTGCTTCTCTTCCCGGGCATACTGTACAAGTCAGTAGAGGGACAAGAGGGTCTTGGTGTTTTGTAGGCGATGGGTTGACCACCTGTCACTACTAACCGAACTTGTACACCTCAACTATACCCTCAAAATTGGTCAGAAGTGGCACCATGTGGTTCTATCGGCCCTTGGTGCTCTGCCTACCCCGTAGGGGATAAAGGCGTGATTATATGTATGTATGTACTCTCAGCTGTATTCTTAAAATGGCGTAGCCAGAATTGCATGATCACGAAGGAGATCCTACAGCCACGTTTAGCATAGCGAGGCTAGATGTAGAAGATGTAATAAATTCCTGCATCGTGTGAAAGGACGCTCTAGCATCAGCACAGGAGAATAATTAATTGAAAATGATAGTGATAATAAATGATTGGTGCTAAGAGCTACTTAGGCGCTTCTTCTAATAGAATTATTAGGTCATGAAAAAAGTTTGGATGTATTTTTGTATGTAAACTGAAAAAAAAAACATGTCTTGTACACATACAGCTGTAAAAACAAATATAAAGGAAGATGCCCTACGTCACTCTCCAGTAATGACGGAATTCATTCTACCGGAAGATAGTACGATTACGAAAAGCGATGGCTTAAAATCAATCAACCAAGGTACACTGCCCCAATTTTCGGAGAAAACGGTTGTCTCAGCAAAGGCGGAGGGGGATGGGGAAAATGTGTCCGTTGAAGGCTTGAACCTGAGGGGATGGAGGGCACTTC
This sequence comes from Carposina sasakii, assembly GCA_014607495.2. NCBI lineage: Eukaryota > Metazoa > Arthropoda > Insecta > Lepidoptera > Carposinidae > Carposina > Carposina sasakii. Next base: position 6,491,930 of record CP053161.1, read on the forward strand.
CAAACCGATGACGCGGCCAACCAAAGTAGCGCATTTAAATGAGGATATACTTCACTTCCCGCAGATCAAGAGATCACCCTTGATCTTATACGAGTATTACGTGATAGAAATATTGAGATTGATAAAAAATTTTGTACATATATTTTTCTCTGTATTTAGGTATGTGCTTACAGCGATATAGATATTATTGAGGCACGAGAAAGAAATAAAAACATCATCAAAGTTAAAAATTATGTATGCCTAAAAGTAAACATGACAAATGTGTCAGTGAGTAGATAATAATATACCTAAGGCAAATAATGCAAGATCTTTAGTTAAAATAATCTTAAGTCAAATGCTTGGTGCCAGTTAGGTTACCCAGATAGCAAGTAGTAGTGAAACGAGATCTTATTTCGCAAAGTTTTAACTCTAGAACTAACCTAGAAATGCTGCAAAAATATCGTCAAAATATCTGCAGTGACCTATCAGCGGACATCGGATTTTGTCAAAAACTTTGCTCATATTCCCGACATAAAGCAGCTTTGAGCTAAGCCACATTTTGATTGAATGTTACTCCTTTGTCTGCTATGATCTGCTATCATAGTGAAGCTTTGTGGTAAAAATTATACTTTTTTTTTTTGTATAAAAGGCACTTAGTCTTATTTAAGTTGATTATTAATATGATTTTTATTACATGGCATTTTATTATATTTTTAAGTACATGGCAGAAATTTTTTGTGCCTCATTTTTTAGATATTTTATAGTTATATGGCAGTTTTTGTAACTTCTACCATTTTTCTTTTAATGATTTTCAGCTTAGTTAATTAGAGATTGCGTTTCATATAAAACTACATAATAGTAAAGTTCTTAAGGATCTCTACATCTTGATTACGGCCCGATGCACGCTCAAAGGAACGAGACCCTGTGGTCCCATTTATTTCGTAGGTAATTTTTTAAGAGTACCTAAGCAAATTAACTTTTCTTAGCAGTAAACTAAAAGTTTAACTATTCAGAATACAACATGTTTGTTGGATGTAGCAACCATGCATGAAGTGGTTAAGCGAAAATTAACTATCAAAGTTTCGCGAATTTCTCTCAGGTAGTGAAATTAACCACTAATTTTATGAGAACACTGCATAGTTGGTACTAGTTTTGGACCAGAATTACAAGATAGGTGGTTAATAATCTTTTAAGGCAATGAAAAGTGTTAATTTCACCAAAAGATTCGCTCTTCGCTCCCGTTTTAATGCATATTTTTTATATATTTCCAAACAAAAAAACTAATTTAATAAAAGTTATGGTTATGACTACGAACCCGCCCAGTGTGGTGACTATGGGCAAAAGTCCCCTATGGCAGTATCCTTGTGACCCTGGGGGAGGCTTACATCCAACAGTGGACTGAAACAAGCTGCGTTGATGTAATTAGTTATGTCGGGAATGGCTTTAAAATAGCTCTTTCCCACCAGATTTCAGCTACTCGAATAATATGTCTATGCAATACTCGCACGCACAAAAATTGAAACTTTTTACACGTGAAGTCTCAGAGAACCCCTGTAATTGTTATATTTATGTATTTTATCAAATACATAAATGTATGTAAACAAACACGAGTAAATACATCAAGTAATAAAACTCATCCATTTATTTCGGAATAAACTTTATTTGAATCAAAGTTTGTATCGATAATCGAGGCTCTCGAGCTCGAGTTATCACGAACAATGTTGCCAACTGATAAAACTGAACTTAAAACTTTCAAGGCAATCAAAAGTGCCTCTGTTCTGGGTATTGTTTAACAGTTTAACAACACATAATAATGTATTTGTGAAAATAAATGTGAGATTTTCAGACAATCGTTAAAATAATGTAAAACTGTGTTTTAGGCGATAAGCACACTGCCACGCATCACGTTGCATGTTGCGTGTCGACGGACCTACGCAGGTACGCGTGGATGCATTTTCTGTGTGTCGGACTGTGCGTGTTTTCTATACAAATGGAGATACTTACAAGCAACGTTAGAAAACGCATTCACGCATTACGCTGCATGGTGCGTAGCAGTGTGATAATCGCCTTACGAGTATTCTCTAGCCGTATTCCCATCGGACTATGAGATAGGAATAGAGAGTGCATCTGTGTTTGCGCACACACTTGTGCACTATAATATCTCCTGCGTACCTGGCCAATCTCCGTAGAGATTGGTCGCCTTGGCCGAAATATGGTCGGAGATCATCATCATCATCATTCTCCAGCCACTTTCAATAACTGACCTTGAGAGATTTTTTGGACAATTTAGATTTAACAAACTAGGAATCAAAAAATTTAATCTAATTGAATTTATGGATAGTGTTGTTGACTGTGTACTTATTTATAATTTATATAGATAATACCTTATCTATGTTTCTTTGTATACAGTTGTTGACTGTTTCAAATAAATAAATAAATAACTTAGCCATTAAAATGTAGCAAATTGTAGGTATTTTAACAGATTTTTTAATATATTTTGGCACTGTAGAAATTTGTGCTATTTTTAATGAGCTATTAATAATGTCCTAACTACCATTGCGATTTACTATTATTGCGATTGACTAGTTCAACCAAAGAGAGTTTAATACAACTAAAATATAATAGCCAGCCATTTTAAAATTATTATTTAAAACCTTTTACAGTTACAATAAAATACTTTTAAAATTGTCTCTAAAAGCTTTTAATAGGCATCATAAAAGAGAATTAACTATTTAAAACATTGTATATACGTTGCGTTTAAAGCTGCCTTGAAGTCTTTGGACAAATATCACAATAAAAGGTACAAAACTAAAATTCATACCGTGGTAGGGTCGTAGATCGTAGCATTCGTAGCATGCTACGGGTATTACTTGCGTAGTATGCTACGGGTATTACTTGCGTAGTATGCTACGGGTATTACTTGCGTAGTATGCTACGGGTATGCTAAACCTATCTACTACAGTAAAATTTTACATCCATCTATTAGATACTAATAATATTAAATTCGGGTCAAAACCCCATTCTAATATAGGTATAAAATAGGTAAATCAAGCAAAATGTTCACGTGAAACGGACATTACCTCCATACATGTGACGCGTGCAATTATAGTAAAAGCCACACTCATCCCTAGGGCAAGGGGTCATCGACCTTTGCATGTCGCAGTACAAATCACCCAAAAGCATGGTGTCGTTAGGCTACATGGGCCATCTATTAAATTAGTTATTAAGACTGGGTTCTTTAGACTGAATAAGCATTTTCATTATGATGAAGGAACGTTTGTTATAGTTGCTTTATGCAACTTTTTTAAATATTTGGCAAACAGTTTCATGTTTGTGATAAGCCTAATAATAATAAAACCGCTGTTCCATACAATCTTGAATAATTACTGCACTGAAATGTATGGAATAGCTTATTTTCTTTTTCACTATTTCGGAGTTGGTCCCATAGTGAAAGTTGTTTCTTTATACCTACCTAGTTTCGTGTCAAAAGCAAATCACTAATTTTGAAAACACCTTATACAGGCTGTAACAGAAAGGGTATGTTAAGCGAAAAGCTATGTAAATAGAACATTATAGAGAACCATCGAGAACTGAAAGGTGCCATATGATTTTTATGTTCAGTATCTATATTATTATTATTCTCAATGCATTATAACAGACTGCTAATTTATTACCAAAATTGTGGTGGGATGAAAACAAAACTAAAAGACTTGAGATTAAATGCACTGGCCTCTGACTACGATGTTATTATTCTTGTTGAAACTTGGCTAACGAATGACGTCCTGGACTCTGAAGCAGCCCTTGAATCTTACACTGTGTTTCGACGCGACCGCGATCTCGGTATTGCGCAGAAGAAGGGGGGCGGTGGGATCTTAGTCGCTGTAAAGAGCTCCATAAAAGTTGTGAGGCGTCTGGATCTCGAGGCTGCTGATCTCGAGGAGATGTATTTAAGCTTCTTCTTAGGTACCGGGAGACTTATGCTCTGCGCGTGCTACATTCCAACTGGCGCAAAGTACTGCGTATATGACAGATACTTTGGCAAGTTGCAGGATATTTGCAGTGCAACACCCTCATCTGAGTTCATTCTAATAGGAGATTTTAACTTGACTCGCTTGGAGTGGCCTTTTGAGGGCTCTCTTCCGCCTTGCGGGCCATCCGAGTCAAACAACGATGTTGCTCAACTCATTGGTCGCTCCATGGCCGCTTTGAATTTGAGCCAGTTCAATAGTATCCTAAATGAGAACAACAGATCGCTTGACCTGGTTCTGAGTACTCTCCGCAATTGCCTGGTTACCCGTGCGACCGACCCACTCTTGAATGTTGTTCCCCATCATCCTCCTTTGGATATTATTATTTGCTCTGTGTCATCGCCTGCAGTTATCGCATCCTTGGATATTAAAAAACGAAACTTTTATAAAGCTGACTACGAGAAAATTAACACTGCTCTACGGAGTATCGATTGGTCCATTGAGCTCAACGGTCATGACCCAGAATCATCGGTTGATATTTTCTATGACTATATAAATGAACTTATTAACTTACACGTACCCCTTGTAAAAATTAAATGCCGACGCTTTCCCGAATGGTTTTCTAAAGGTCTTATTAGAGCCGTAAGGCGAAAGCATAAGTTGTGGAAGCGTTGGATGATATATAGATCATTAAGGGACTACCAAGAGTTTGCACTTCTTCGCACTCGCGTCAAAAACCTTTTATCAGTCTGTTACAGGCGGTACATCGATAATGTGGAAAAGTCTTTGAGGAAAAATGTTAAATATTTTTGGAAATATTCATCTGGCCTTAGAGCTTCAAACACGGGTTATCCCCAAACTATGAAAATGGGTCTAGACTCCTCTGACAACCCGAGAGATATATGCGAAATGTTCTCTTCGCACTTTAGGTCTACATTGGAACCTGTGTCAGACTGCGCCTACAATTTGGACTTTGAGGAGGTGGAAAACCCTAACACGGTCGTACTAAGTAATCTTGCATTTTCAACACTAGATGTGCACAGTGCCTTGAAACAAATTGATCCAAGTAAAGGACCAGGCCCGGACGGAATTAGCCCTTTATTCCTGAAGCAAACGCGTGATTACCTGGCGCTGCCTCTGCAAATGATTTTCAACAAATGCCTACAATATGGAATGTTTCCGCTCAGATGGAAAAAGGCTCATATCACACCTATATACAAATCTGGAGCTAAAGAAAATGTCGAAAACTACAGGCCTATTTCTATCCTCTCTAGCATTCCTAAGGTTTTTGAGAAATTAGTGCACCATCACTTACACTCTGCATTAAGAAACAACATAATGGAGGAGCAACATGGTTTCGTGAAGGGGAAGTCCACTATCACCAATCTTTTGCTTTACACCAATTATCTGTTTGGCTCCTTAGACCGTAATATTCAAGTGGAAGCTGTATACACGGATTTTCGGAAGGCTTTCGACAAGGTGGACCATTTGATTCTACTAAGGAAACTATCGTTTAACGGAATCAAGGGCAATCTTCTTCGCTGGTTTGCATCATACATGCAGAGTCGCACGCAATCCGTGGTCATCAATGGACACAGCTCTATGCCCGTGTCGGTCTCCTCTGGGGTACCACAGGGATCTATTTTGGGACCTCTCCTGTTTGTACTCTTCGTCAACGACCTGTCGTCCTGTTTCAAGTTTAGCAAAATTCTATTGTACGCTGACGACTTAAAAATATACTGTAGGGTCAATGATACCAATGACGTATCACTACTGCAAGCTGACTTGGATAGGTTTGACACTTACTGTAAAGCTAACAAGCTATTCTTGGCTTACGACAAGTGCAAGCACGTTAGGTTCACCAGAAAGAAAAATGTTATCCCATCTGTATTTCACCTTGGTGGAAATATGCTGGACACGGAGTCAGGTATACGTGATTTGGGTATTTATCTCGACTCTAAGCTGGTGCTCGACTTGCATGTGGATCACATCCTAAAGAGGTCGTACCGAATGTTAGGTTTCATTAACCGGGTGACTAAATCTTTCAAGCATAAGGACACAATAATCACGCTGTACAACTCCCTAGTCAGATCACACGTGGACTACGCCTCTTGCATATGGAACCCGTTTTATAATGTGTACTGTGACGGGGTAGAGATGGTGCAGAAGAAGTTTCTAAGAATGCTGAACTACAGAATGCATGCACCCCGTTGTTCATACAGCGATCTGCTACACAGATATAATATCCTATCACTGAAAGACAGACGTGCTGTGATGGACGCTGTCGTACTCCGAAATATTTGTGTGGGCGAGTTCAACTGCCCACAATTACTTTCGGAGTTACACTTTCGTACTCCTGCGAAGGCCACGCGCTGCAGGAAGCTTTTCTCGACGTCTAGAACTAGGACTAACACTGGGCAACGAGCACCATTACATAGAATGTGTAATGATTATAATCAAATGTTTAACGATGTTGATATGTTTGCATGTTCTCGCTACTGTTTTAAAAAAGCTATTAGCCAAATTATGAGCGCTCAATAGACATAAGGCGTTATAAAGTGTGTATAGTGGTATGTTTGCACACTATCTGTATGTTTTAGTCTGAGTATCTTATGTATGTATGTTTATTTTTATTTTTTATATTTTGTTGTATTTATGCATATGTATATTTTGTGAAATGTAATAGTTTTAGCTTTAATTATAATAGTGTGTGTTCTCAGTGAAACGTGTTCAAGGACACTGATGTAATTAGTATTCTTTTTATACAATTATGTTTTACATATACATCTGTGTCTGCTTGTTTCCAAATAAATAAATAAAAAAATAAAAACCTATTTCCAAAATTTGAGACTCGAAATCACATGTTTATTTTTCAAAATTGTATGAACATTCTTAAGTTGATTAGAAATTCTCCATACTAGCTGCAAAATTAAACATGTGATTTCGAGTCTGAAATTTTGTGGCTAGGTTCCTTTTAGTGGGCTATTTAGATAGCTTCTCGCTTAACATACCCCTTTTGTTACACCTGTATATAAATAAATATCCTTCGTTTTCCAGTGACAAAGTAAACAAATTAGTTTTGTTATAACTATGCAAAGTTAAAGTGAAAACGTAATATAGTTAGTTGTTGTATGTACCTGAAAGGGCGCGTGCTGAATACTCGTACTATGGTAGCTCTCAACATTGTTGCCGTAACAATGCATTTTATAATGATATCTACTTCACGGGAAAATGGAATTGTATCCTCTCATACAGGTTGCGAAAGTACCAAAAAGTTACATAATTATTTGCAACCGTAGAGTATAATAAAATAGATGTTTGAATATCATACATATAAACATGGGATCATCATCATCAGCCTATTGCAGTCCACTGCTGGATGTAGGCCTCCCCAGGGCACGCCACAAGACTGCCATGGGAGGTATTTGCCCATAGTCACCACGCTGGGCGGGCGGGTTGGTAACCGCAGTCTGTATTTTGGACTATGTTGTCTACACGGGAGGCGCTGCTGCCCACCTCTCGGAAACCCTTAATCGCCTCGTACGATACCCACGGGCAGACATGGGGTGGTACGAATTCTACTCTGCCGGCACCACGCGGCCAAACAACGGATACGGGACCGAAATAGGATAGCCAGCAGGATGAAAAAGAAGATTCGATCTCACTCTTTCTCTGTTTACCTACACTGCAAGGCTATTCTTCAACCTTTTTTTAGCTTTGAGAAATCCACTGCTGAACACAGGCCTACCCAAGATGAATATCAACCATCATTTTTACAAGATGCATGACGATAAGAGGCAGATATACAGTATATATATATATATGTAATTGATCCGGTGGCTCAGTGGTAAGAGAGCTGGCACGGAATGCACAGGTCGTGGGTTCGATTCCCACCCGGGTGAGGAATTTTTTCCATTTCTTTATTAATAATTTTATAGATATACAGTAATTGCCATTTTTAACTACCTTTATTTATGTAATGTACTGTATGTATAATATTCAAGAAACTTTCAAAGCAAAAGCGGTTTAGTAGGTAGTCTCCCTAGGGCTGACACAGTTTAGCGTAGTGCAGTTATTGAGTTACCCAAGTGTAATGTGGTTTCGTACCAAGTGGATGCTGGGACGTGTTTATCCAAAATAGCTGTTTAAGCTGTAGAAAGACAAACTTTGTGTTTATCTTGGTACACAAATTAATTTAGTCATATGTAGATTCTTCGACGGGCATTCTTTTAACACGAGTCTATAGGACAAGGATTTTTTTAACGATAACTTGGTTGAGTTTAATAAGCTAATATTTTAAAGATTTGTACTATCTTAATCATCTCTTACAACAGACTTTTAGGCATTTTTCATAACTAGAATACTTGTAGGAAAGACAAGCCGTACAGTTACAGGTAGGTAGCCGGGCAGGGCTTGTTACTTTTCACCTTTATCATCCAATTCAAAATACGTACTACTCGTAAATAGTACGTAAAATTAGACACGTGACGTCATTCTTCATGATAATATAGTTTAAATTCCAATTTGATTATGTACCGCAACAGATTCGCAATTTCATTGAATAGTCAAGCGTTGCATACAAATGCCTAACTTTGGCGTCAAGAGTACTCGAGAACGGAGTAATGTGAACCAGTCAAACAGTGACTAGTTACTCACCTGGTTGTTAGTATGCAAAGGGTTCACTTCTGCAACAAACTTAGTCTTTGATCGTAAGCGTGGATAACTTTGTTATAAGATTATTATATAAATTCGTGGAGTCATTGGATAGAAGGAATAGCGTTATAAAATAATACATAATAACATCTCATTCGTATAGTTATAAGTTATTTTACGAGTAAAATAACACGTTTAGTTAGCAGTTTAGCTAAAAATATAGTAGAAACAACCTACAAAACGTGATTTTTCCACAGAGATACTTTACAGCGATACGAGTATTGCTTATTGGCGGTAATTTTATAACTAAGAACAGAAATAGTGAATGTTTTTCTTTAAAAAACAATCTAGGAAAAGTAGTCATTAAAGCTTGCCAATGCTAGTCCGCTTAGCTCGCTTATAAAAAGGCGATTCGCATTTCTCACTACCGCTAACAACCGTATTTATTCCCCGGGCGAAAGCTGAATTAATATGCGAAAAAACTCTCGTTTGTAATTTCGCTTGTTACTCCTCTCTTTCTTTTTTAATCTGCGGCGTAGCCATCGCTCTGGGGGCAGGATGGCGGAAACACGGAGGCAATATACATACAACGCGGGCATTTCGTGAGTTGCGAGCGTTTAAAATAGGACTTTCCACTCGTATGCGCATTAAAAAGAAAAAATCATAGGTAAATTGGCCGCGTGGTGCCGGCAGAGTAGAATTCGTACCACCCCATGTAAAAAAAATACTAAATTATCATATTCTCCTGTCTATCTCTTATTTTAACAGAACTGTTATGGATTATGTTTGCTTTCTAATTTAATAAATATACAATAGGAAAAAAATTGTGTCATGCAGCTCCATTTTTCCGTCCTCCGTGAATATGTTACAGTTTTGTATCTACGAAGCTGCAATGGAGGGATCCAATTAAAAGCGAGCGCGTTGGAGCTAGAGGGGGTAGCCAGACATTTAGGGACAATTTGCAGACACCTAACACTACGTTTTTTAGTAACACGGACGCGCCTGCAATGCCGTAATGGGCGTTTCTTTTCATTTTCTTTTTTGTTGACAATATGGCCAAATTTTACAACACGAGTACAAGGAATTGTAGTCTTCCGATGGTCGATCTAGTCAGTATCTCTAATATCTGCCAAATGCAGGCTGCTTCCAGCTGGTCGCACTGGATGTTATTGGAGGAGGCTTATGTTCATTAGAGGACTTCTTATTGCTAAAATTAGGATGTTGTATCTAATAAATTTAACTATGGTAACGAAAGTTAAATGAATTTCATAAATAACGCAGGCGAACTCGTGGGCATCCACTAATGATCATTATAATTCATTACATTGCTGAAAAAAAATAATTCATAATTCATAATTCATTTATTCAATTAACAATAAACATTGTATTTGAAATCACATTTAAAAAAACAGGTACACATAGATTTATAAAAACTTTAAACAATCACAAACATGCGCAAATCAATTATATATGTATGTCAAGTATTATAAGTAGTATGTCAAATTTAATATAGGTATAATATGTCAGACTTATTTAATATATTATACTGGAAGTAATATTAAGTGCCACGCAAATACATCTATTTCATGGGTTTCAAATAATCATTTATATCATAATAACATTTATCTAATAACAATTTCTTAAGTCTAGATTTAAATATATTGACATTACTAATACTCTTCAATTCAGAAGGTAAACTGTTAAATAGTAACACTGACTGATTTTGTGAACAGTGGGCAACCTAGGCCGTATAGAACTTTGAACATCTTTTCTACGCGTTGTTAGTCTTGCATCCCTCTCGCTCGCCGTCTCTAGAGTTTTTAGTTTTTTACAAAAATCTGTCAAAGTCACCAATATAAAGAGACAAGGTACGGTTAGGATTTTTAATTCTTTGAAATGCTGTCTACAAGATTCCATCTGGGGTATACGAACCATAATTCGTATCACTCGTTTTTGCATAGTAAATGCTTTTTTTATATTGTATTTATAGCTGTTACCCCAAAACTTGATGCTGTATCTTAGTTTAGATTCAAAAATGGCATAATACACAGTCTTAAGGTGATCCATTGATAGTTCATAACGTAAACTTCGAACAGCGTAGCACGCAGAACTTAAAGAGCTCTCAATTTTTTCCAACTCACTTTTCCAGTTCAGATGTGAGTCTATGTGTACACCTAGGAACTTAACAACTTCTATCAGATTTATTTTATGATTGTTAAAAGTGATTTCCATGTCATCATTATTTTTTGAAGTAGTTCTAAACAGCATTGCACTCGTCTTATTTATATTAAGCTTTAAATTGTTAGCGTTGAACCAGAAGTTGAATTTACAAAGTGCTGTGTTCACTTTACTAGTTAAGTCATCCAAATTTTCAGCAGACAAACATGCATTAGTGTCATCAGCATAAAGTACCAGGTTCAGACCAGTTACCGAATTCTTCATATAGTCAACTATGTCATTTATAAAAAGTGTAAAGAGTGCTGGTCCCAAAATGGAACCCTGAGGCACACCACACTTGATCATCTCCATACGTGACCTCGAGGATATTTTTTCGCATCCACCTTCCAAGGTGGTAATCTCTACGAACTGTTTTCTATTGCGTAAATATGAACAAAATAGATCCAAGTTATTACCACGTATTCCATAATGTTCCAACTTATTCAACAGTATCTCGTGATCTACAGTATCAAATGCTGAACTAAGGTCCAAGAATAGACCTGCAACTTTTTGTTTATTATTCAGTTCTGTCACAATATCGTCCAGCATAGCGTCAATAGCATCTTTGGTCCCCATATTTTGTTGGTAACCAAACTGTCGCCTATTTAAAATTTTAGTTCTTATTATATGTTTAATGAGTCTGTCTTTAACGATCTTTTCTAACAGTTTTGACAGAATAGGAAGTAAAGAAATTGGTCTGTAATTGCTGGGGTCAGTCTTTTGGCCTTTCTTATAAATGGGAACGATTTTAGCAATCTTAAACTGATCAGGGAAAACGCCAGCATCAAGGCATTTGTTAAAAAAGTTTGATAAGGGATCCATTAAAATATCTATATTATTCCTTATAACCTCAATCGGTATGTCATCATAGCCACACGATCTCTTTGCCTTCATACTTAAGACAATTTTTTTTATTTCATGAGCAGTAGTGTTATAACATTTCATTGTGTCATTAATTCTACTTATATTATTTCTAAGTATATTTATGGCAATGTCAGCGTTACCAGGTACAATATTGTTAACCTGACTAAATCTAGATGAAAAAATATTTGAAAGCTCCATTGAATCGCTTATTATTTTGTTATTCACCTTTAAGTTTAAACCGTCCTTTCTCGTCATGTGAGTGTTTTTATTTCGATGCCTATTTACCACCTGCCAAATCGTAATATAAAACAAATAAGCATGAAGAAATTATATAGCAGGGCAATTGCAATAAAAGAAGAAAAATAGCTGTGAAATCTAAGAAATATCTAGTGGCACGAAAACGGCACGTGATTGGCAGAAAATATGCCAGTGTTGCCAACAAAACGAAGGCGAGGTCCCCGTTTATTTTTTACCCCTTTTGGCAGTCTGTCCTCGTCCACTAGGCTGGTGGTCCGATTGGCCTATAAAGGCATAATAAGGAGGAGCTAACAACTTTAACTTTGTAGATAGAAAATGGTGTCGTTGTTGTACGGGTGATGGGCAGAAGGTTAGACATTACTGGAAGGTTAATGGTAGACAGTGATTGGTTCATTCCGCCGACACCATTTGTATGCTCCATGTGTAACCGTCCTAGTGGGCTGTATTATTATTTATTTATTTATTTATTACTCATATTCTTACAGATTTATTACTTGGTAAATGAAAATGGAAAAGGGAATAGATTGCCCCAATGATGTCAGGGTAACCGTAACTGTGTTATTATTACAAAAAAATAACATTGTTTAAGCTAAACATAGTCTAATTTTGATAAATATTTTATACATTTTGCTGTCAAATGTAATTTTTAAACGGTGCCTAACTTCAGACGGTATTTTCTACTTTGATTATAGCATCTCCACATAGTCTTTCCTTCACGGATGCCCTAACACCGCTTACGTTTGAATCCGGCTGAATGAAACGTGACGTTGGCTATTGCGGGCTATTTTCAGCCATTTTGGCTATTTTTGTATCGCAGCTTGGCTGCTGCAGTTGGCCCTTGAAGTATTTCATACAATGTATTCTTACTATTTACATAAGAATTGACTAGGTAGAAAATTTTGTGTAGAAGGCATTTTTATTTCAATAAAGTACTTACATCCTACTAATACAAGGCGATTTTTGGTCGTCAACGTTCCCGAAAACTACGGAATCTCCTCATCATCACAATCATTTTTCTCCATAGAAGCATACCTGGGAAGTGTCTAGTTCCCATGATATTAAGGTCCAAAGTTGAGTAGGGGAGACCGGGGATAGTTGACCAATTTTCAGCTTAGAGGTGTCTATTTTTATTTCTTTACAGTTAATTATTTTAAAAATAGGTACGGTTATTAGATTGACTATTAAGCTTTGGAAATAAGTGAAAAAATGCACGTTATTCATTATGATATAAAGTACAAACCAGCTTTTGTACAAAAGGGAAAACTGGTCAACTTACCCCAGGCTTGGGGTAGGTTGACTATTCACTTGGGGTAAAGTGAACAATGACTATAATAGGGCAAAATTTACGAGGAAATAGTATAAAATACATAAAAATGTATAGAAAACTATTAATTAAATCCTATAGACGGTTTTTCGCAACAACAAAACTGCGTCCAAATCAAATAGAATAACACATAAAGAAAAAACATGAATCAAACATTCGTTACAAATGCTTAACTCTTTCAGTCTTGGTGGTTAGTGTCACTAACCACCTATTTCTGAATTTTTTAATTAAAATCTATGCCATCTACTTATAATCGGTTGAACTATCATGAAAGTTCGATTCATGCTTGACAAGATACGACCGAATATACCGCCAAATGAAAGAATGACAACTCAATTTAGTTGAATTGAATATTGCACTTACGTAATTTTAATTGCGTGTTTTATAAAATAATAACAGGTAAGTAAGTTAGCTTTTATCTTCAAGGTTTTTTATTAACTTTATTCTCATTTATCTGTTTTATATATATTTACATGAAAATACTACTACTCTTAAGTTTTTTGCAGTGTATTCACATCGAAATGCGTAAATTATCATTAATAGTTTGTATCAATAGTCATGGTGGTTAGTGGCACTAACCACTTTATTTTTCGAAAACCTTAATAAATAATATTTATTCCTACTTTATATGATTTTTTTATTGTTAATAATGCTAAAACTTACATACATATGTTAAAAATATTCTTAATCTAAAAGCGTGACGGAAAGAGTTAAACAATCAATAATCATGAATAAATAGGCATTATTACAAATAACATTACAACAAAAATAGTTACTAACATGCGTTCTTTTTCAATATTACGTTCCTACTCTCAAGCGACTTGCGTGTGCAACGTCGCCTTTTTGGTGATTGTGCGGGGTCAGTGTCCGACTCTTGTTCTTGTGCATCACTAGTTGCCTTAAAGCTATTGCACCGAATGAGTTTTTGACAGTTAGTCTACCTACCTCTATAGTCAACTATCCCCGGTCTCCCCTAAATAGACTGCGTTTTTCTGCATAAATGCACATAGACGCGCGTAGCAAGAGAAATAATTAATATCTGTCTATGACAAAACAAGCATAAATACTAGACACAACATAAATTTCGCCCGATGTAGAAATAAAAAAAAATAATAAAAAAATTACATTGTTTCCCAGCATTTTTTTCGCCATAAACTTACTTTATTTAGAGTGTGAACATTCGAGAATTTTGTTAATCTTTGAAATTACAAACACCATTGAACTGAATATGATGATGAAGTTGCGAGCATCAGCATAACATCATGAGTTATTATAACCTATTTTTAGGTATTAACACTTATTATGTTATGGTTTATTCATTACATTTAATAAATATGAATATATTTAAAAAAAACTGTTTGGTACTGAACAGCAAGCCCTTACAATTTTACGTACGTAAAATTGAATAAACGCTGTAATATTAATACGAGTAGTATCCAAAGAAGGTAATACATTATAATAATGAATCTGTTCTGTTATAGCGACCCTTTTAACTCGAAAACGTTATATTAAAATTTAATAATCATCTATCTTGAGGTCCATAATTATCCTTAATTCGGAAGCAGACAATTTCGTTCAGGTCCTCAACTAATTTATTTTAAAGAGGGTTTTAGCATAAATTACCTTTACTTTGGTCCTTCGCAACCGGATGCATGTTAGGTGTAATCTTGTAATTAATTGCCGGCCTTTTCCTTGAGCTGTTATCATAGAGTAAACATAGAAAGGAGGTGGTATAAGTATTTTTTCTTAGATCAAAAGTATTATTTCAAACTGTAAATGACTATGAAAAAACTTTTACACTAAAACTTTTACTGTTAATTTATAACGTCATTTCAAATTTAACACATTTGACACAATTTATATGTTATAAAAGCTTGTCGCGACATTTAAGTACTCGTATTTACTTTCTTAGTTTTAAATTTTTAATAAGTCAAGGTGAGGCCGTGCCGAGGACTGAGTGGCATGATGACATGATGTCGTGAACATACCACCTCGGGGCACCGGGACGAACCCTGTTGTATATTACTCTCTTACTCTTCTACACGAAGCTCTGGAAGGGTCGACGGATATTTCTTCGATATGCGTGGGAACAATATGGGAAAATCTGAAACATCAACACAAAGATGCTGCCTAATAAACATTTAAAAGTAAGAACGTAAATACGAGTACTTAAATGTCGCGACAAGCTTTTATAACGTATAAATTGTGTCAAATGTGTTAAATTTGAAATGACGTTATAAATTAACAGTAAAAGTTTTAGTGTAAAAGTTTATTTTTTCTTTTTAGCGCATTTTAATAAAAGCTTGTTTTTAAAAAGGTTTTTTTACCTAAATTTTATTTTATACTAAAAATATCTGTTTCAAAATAGATTTTCAAGTTTTAGAAGTCCGCCATATTGGATTAAGAGTGACGTCACATTTTTTTCGAGTTACTCTCAGCTAGCCCTTTAATTTGATACCCATATTGTAGGAATGCATTAAAAATAATTGGTCCGCCATTGTGGGTATGCCGCCATGTTGGATTTAGAATGACGTCACACTGTTAATCATGCATTGTCATCCGAACTGAATGTGCTCACCAAATTTCAGCCCAATCGGTTGAGGGCAAGTGCCTTAAAATTGAGTTGTAAGATTTCACCCGAACAAATATACATTGCAAGTTAAATAAAAGCTTGTAATAAAAAGAGCCTGAGTGAAATACGATGATAAATTATTAAATGGATTTATTATAATCGGATGAGTAATTTAGCTGCTTTGGTTTAAAAATGTAAAAATCAACATTCTTAGACCGCTAAAATAATTACTACTGTTCCTCTTACTTTATAGTAATCAGAAATTTTGTGTTGATGACCAAAAAGGTAGATTGTGGTAGGAGCTTAATTCATTATTAGCCTATGGTTAATACATACTGCTTAGGTTATTTGAAATTCACGTGAGTACTTTTATATCAGCTTCTTTTTATATCGGCTTCATGGCAACTACTGAAGGATTATGTGCGTGTTGTGCGAAAACAAATCGAACCTACCTCTGCCTTAAGTGTTTTAGGGTTCGGTTAGAGTTATAAAGGACGATAAGAACCTCTTGTGCGTAGGTCGAGGCTTGACGAGTAGTAAGGCATGTGTAGTGCACCTTTAAAAAATGGAATAAAGCTATCCAGAAATAACCAAAAAATAAATAAAATGAACGGTCGAATTGGCTGGTGACCGGTTTCGAACCTACGCATTCCGACTGAAAGGCGTTGGACTGTCACCGCCCTACCTATACGTATTAGGTATCTACTTTCGTAATACCTACTTTGGTAATAAGCACATCCTATTCTGCACTCGTATGATGAATTTGGTGAGAGCGAGATGTCTCACTTTTAAACGTCAAATCTACAGAGCTAAGTAATAACTAGACAAGGCAAGTGTTTCTACTTGGTGTGTAAAAAGGGATTGCAAACTACTTCTATCAGCCCTAATTCATGCATCCTGGCTCCAAAGCGAGTGTCTATTCTAATTCTTAAGTTCTTTTTTTTTACATGCAAAGTACATACATTTAGTTTATCTAGTTATTAATAGCTCTGTGAATTTGACGTTTAAAAGCGGGACATCTCGCTCTCACCAAATTCATCATATGGGTGCTGGTCTTTTAATATCATTTCAATAGTTCATTAGATTTGAGAAACTGGTCGAACTCGCGTTAGACCGAAATTTGATAATTCCTACTTTTTTCTACGGAATTCTAAAACCTAACTAAACAACTAAAGATCAATCGCGATCAAAGTTCATATGGCGAGCTATACAGCCGTTATACAGCGTATAATCCCGGAATCGCTTTAACGAACGCATTAATTTTCATCCGCTTCCCCCATGAAGGGAAAATTTAGTGGAGATGCACCAATTTTTATCTGAAAAACTCTGAAATCGGGAATCCGTTGTTTTATACAGTAGCTAATAGATAGCTACCGATAAAACAACGAATTGATGTATTTAATAGCAGTTGAAATACATAATTTTCGATTTAGCCACTAACCAAACGACTGGCCTTTAAAGATCTAAGGTGATGAATTTATTATTTTTTTTTGCTTAAAACATGGTACAATCAGTTATTATTACATTATTAGTTTAAAGACATGGTTCGCCAAAAATGTGTGTAACTTACAACATTATTACAAAACATTACACTAAAGCTAAAAACAAGCACAAGGGATTTTTATGTACAGTAATACCCCGCTTTACGCGAGGGATACGTTCCGGAAAAAATCGCGTTAACTGAAATTCGCGTATATCAAGGTTTATGATTAAACATAGTCAAAATTTAATCTTTGCCATAGAATAAAGTCGTAGTACGGGGAATCCCCAGCTCTTCAATCAGAATGTTCAGAGGACGCGAGGATTCCCGCGGCCAAAGGGGAGTAAATGACTAAATTATATTTATACACATTCTTTTGGATTATGCGAAGCATTTAAACATGAATTTTAAAATTCGCGTTATAGTGAAACCGCGCATAACGGGGTCGCGTAAAGTGGGGTATTACTGTATGTGGGTTTTTATTTGATGAAAAGTTAGTACATTTTGCATTAATTTACACTGCTGCGTAGTCTTCGGTTCGCTTCTCCTAATTGTATTTTGTTCATGGCTTCCCCCGACTCCGGTATCTGGGTTTAGTACGCGTTTATTGTTTCGCCTCGTATAATCTACGTATTGATATGGGATAAAACAGGAGGAAACTTATGAGTTGTTTCGTGCTGTCTTTTTGTGCATGGAAATTAAATCAGTTTGAGTGAATAGTGTATTATATGGTGAGGAGAGCTGTATTGAAATTAGATTATTATCAATGCATTGCTTTTGTAGTTAAGTCATAAAGGAAACTGTTTCGGAGCATAGCAATTCACTAGTCTTTATGTATCTTTCTGTCTATGTCTTTATTTATCAGGAAGAAGGCTTAAATCTTAGGTATAAATCTATCTGGTGGTGCAGTTATAGAAATTTCTAAATTTTGTAAATATTTAATGTTGGTAAAATAAATATTTTTTTATCTGGTGGTTAACTACTTGGCGGTTATTTTTTACACTGCCGTCGTAGAGGTGAATAAAACTATAGAGGGCAGCACTAATTAGGCGTCACACCATTTTATTAAAAAGAAATATCATTCTTTTGATTTCTAGATTTCAGACTAACAAACAAATACCAATACCTTAACACTTTACCTTAGAGTTCCAAAAGAAACCATATACCGACGAGTCCATAAATAATGGTATGCACATAGAGAATGATAATGATGATCGTTTAGCAAGCAAAAGCCCTTCCGGTTTTCAGTCCTTCCTTTCAGTTGGTTGTATTATGTCCAATTTGGCGTTGGGACTTCACGACCTAATTCCCCCAGCACCCTTCTACCACCGGACGACCAGGGAAACGTCAAGGCGAGACCGGTTCACAGTTGAAGTACCGAAAACTCGTACTAAGCGTTTTGCTTCTACATTCATTGTGCGAACGGCCAAGCTGTGGAACTCCCTGCCTGAATCACTGTTCTCCGTGAACTATAATCTTGCGGTCTTCAAGGCAAGAGTGAACCGGTTTCTTTTAGGCAAGCGCGCTCTATCTTAGACTGCAACGGTGCTTACCATCAGGCGCGTTGTGGTCAAGCGTAAGCCTATATAATATTAAAAAAAATTATAAGGCCCATATTTTAAAGCTTAGATTAGATTGCAAAATGTCTCTGTTTTAACGTTTAAAAGGGTTACAGAGTGCGTGACAAACAAACCAACATCGATCTTATCTGTGTCATTCAGGTACAGTTCGGAATACGCTCAACTATACTAAAATATATTCTAAAGTTCCTAACTCCCTCTGCGTGGATTCGTCAACAATCAGATTTTATTTTCTCAAAATATTTTGTTTGGGATAAAAGTTGCCTTAGCACTTTTCTAAACTCCATTTATTATTAGCGATAGACATACATCGAACAAATAAAAATAACATGTTATATATAAAATTCTTTTTTGGCGGTGTATGTTACCAAACTCCTCCGACATGGCTTGACCGATTTCAATGAAATTTTATATATATATTCGCTAGGTCTGAGAATAGGCCGCAAACTATTTTTTATATCCCTTCCATGCAAAAAGCCACATCCACGCGACATGAGCCGCGGGAAACTGCTAGTAATTTTATAATTTTTTTTGGTTCTACATATGGAGTTAAACAGTGTTACCCAATGTAAAAATGTTCTCCCAAATCGCCAATAAAAAGGGTCACGGCCGCCCTGCGGACCCTGTGGTAGCTGCCATACTCCTTTTCAAATGTTTTTGAGACAGCCTAATTAAGCTTCAAAATTACCGCGGGGTAAATTAATGTCAAAAATTGGGTAAATGTATGTTATCCTTTTCGTTATATCGTTTGGGGTATTTATCTGGGGAATTTTTACGCTGGCGTAAAAAAATAAGTGATGCCTAATTATGTGTTCTCTTTAAAATATTTGCGCCAAAACAACTTGTTTTACATTTTAATTGAGAATATTATTGCTAGCAAAAGTGATTTATATCTGTACCCTCTACTTCAAATTGTAACAGTTAAAATCATTCACAGGCGACAGTGTTTGAAGAGGTAAATTGAAAAACTTAAGCTTTTGCATCGGTGTAACAAATAAGCAAGTACAAATACTATGTAGTCTATTTACTTAGGCCTTATCCTGTAGTATCTCAACCATAAATTCCTTTAAAGTCTGCCCTTGAAGATAGCGGTCAGGAAACATTTCTGGAGTATAAAGGGAACGTCTTCGGTAAACGTATTGCGCGGAAATGGGCCGGGGTTTTATGGCGTTCTGAGTATAGACTACGTGAATTGCAGTAACGAAAGTTTGGAGTTTTTTTGCGGTTTTTTTTTGGCAACTAATATACGAGTATATTGTGTCTTAAAATATAAATATAGTATTATCTTCTGGAAAACAATAATCGGTAATAGATTTTCCGTTATCTATACTATATTACCTTTTAATCGACCTGTTTTGTCAAAATCAGAAATACATACCTACTACAAAATATCAGGGTATTTATTGTTGCACATGTAAGACGCATATGTTCTTAGAAGTTTTTTTTTGTAAAGAAAGGAAAAACCCAATTAATTTTATTGAATGAGATAATTGAAAAATCCTGTTAAACATTATAACTATGCATAATCTACAAATATTATTTCAAACTCTAAAAAATTATTGAAGAAGCTTGTTTACTGGTAAACCCTAAAGGTTGTGCTATGATCTAGATAGAAAAAACGAATTGTGAAGAAGCACATCTTTTCTGCCTTAGTTTCGGAACTCACTTTATTGTTGATGTATTTCAATTTCAAAACTCCACTGAGATGTTCCACAAAAAATACAGAACACTTTTATTATTTGTTTCGCAGCTTTGTTCATTTGATTCTTGTATCTTCTTATCGGTTGAAATTACTTTTTATAATAATTATATTTATTTTAATTATTCTATGGTAACATTAAGTCTTTCTTCGTATTTCCACGCGGTCAGTTTTCTGAAAAGAGGTAGTTAACAAATAGTACAAATACAAAAAGGCACAAGTATATCAATGACATTTATTTAGAGTTACCCTTTTCGGATCTGCTTTTCCACTCAATCACTAGATTATCAACTTTAGACCACAGGGTTAGGTATACCGTTACAACCAAACTTCACCGTACTGTCGTAAAATTACACAAAGTTTTCCGAAACGTATTTTCGCAAATTGTCATTCGGAAGACCTTAAAGTTGTTTAGTTTCTATCAGGGGGCTTGAAGATAGAATTTATACCAATTTGCGGTTAGCCGCACGTCTCGCTGATGGCGCTACTGTAATTGAATTTTAGTTAGGTATTTGAATCTGTGGTTACACGTCCGATGCGCTAAATAATAGAATATTCCGAATTTAATTAGAATTCTCTGTAGATGTGTCGGTATATAAATATACATACCTATATAAATCTGTGAGACATGCCTTGGAAGATTGACAGATCAACGCACAGTCTAAGCCGCTGATCGTAGAGACATGAAACTTGGATGTGGTGTATCCTTTGGAGGCATCCGATAAGATTTTTCGAAATTATACCTGAAAGGGGGTTAAAAAGGGGGGAAAAGATTATATAGGACAATTTCAAAATTTTACGCGGAGAAGTCGTGGGCGTCCGTTAGTATAAATTCTTATATTTTTTGTTGGTTGTGTACAGCTTATTCGACTCTATTGATTATTGCTATAACGTAAATTATAATTAACTACCAGGTCCATTCAGGGAGGTTACTTTTGCACAAATTTGAATTGCAGAGCATTACACTTAAGTTTTTTTCTTCTCAAACTCAAACTTAGATGCAGACGTTGCAGTGAATTACGTTCTCCGAGTTTTCGAAAAATACCTGTTTGCTAAATAAATATACAAGCTTAGTGCTACGTGACAGTTTGCGTCCGCTTTGGATAATGTTTAGCATTTGTCACTGAAGTTTGCTTTGGATCCAGTTGCCGTGGTCATATATTATGTAAATTTCGGAAATAAAACCAGGGAACCGTATATTTGGGGTATGTAAAACTTGAGAGTATAAAGCCCTGTGGTTAACTTAAAGCTGAGGAATATGTATGCCGCAAATCTGGACAAAGGTATAGTATTAACATTTTGTTATGGAATCTGGAGCTATTTTAAGAGTTAAGGTTATTGGTACAGATACAATGATTATTATTTTCCATACCTACTCAAATTAGTTAATTAAGGCAAAAGGTAAGGCCTCCTATTGAGTTTAGGGAATTACGAGTGGAATATTTTTTATAACAAAATCACCAATTCCTATTATCCGCATTTCCACGAGTGTAGTAATCGTAAAATGATTTTTAAAAACATACATACATATCACGTATTATCCTTTACGGGGTAGGCAGAGCACCAAGGGCCGATAGAATCACATGGTGCCACTTCTAACCAATTTTGAGGGTATAGTTGAAATGTACAAGTTCAGATGATTTTTATTAACTGAATTTGACGCTTGTAAGGAAATGCACTGTCTTTACGTAGTATTAATTCTCATTTATAGGTAAATAAGGCTGTGTTCTCGAAAAGAGGAGCCAACATTGCAAAATCTTATAGGAGATCTGACAGCCACGTTTAGCATAGCGGGGACAG
Source organism: Carposina sasakii (assembly GCA_014607495.2). NCBI lineage: Eukaryota > Metazoa > Arthropoda > Insecta > Lepidoptera > Carposinidae > Carposina > Carposina sasakii. The sequence goes on from CP053161.1 coordinate 6,514,324, forward strand.
ATGTGAATTATTAGTGACAAGTTGCTACTCGTAGTCCATCGCCTGAAAAAATGCACGAGCTCCTGGAAAGAGATGCATCTGATGTATTCTAGGAAACTGATGTATTAAAGGTAAACTAATAGTACATAAATATGTATGTAATATTCAACAAAGAAAGTATTTATAATAACTTTAAAAGCTCCGCTTTGGGCGTCGTATTTGTACGGGTCACAGGGCAAACAGAACCAAGTCTGACGCAAGCTGATTGTTTGTAGGCACACGGGTTAACTGAGTTACCTTATTTACTATGCTAATGTGTTAAATCGTCTTCGCTCGAAATCTTGGGATTAAAATTGCCTTATTCAATCTTGTTCCTGTGCTGATGCAGGGTTTCAGTAAAACATCAGCCGCATTTCTTTCCGTGCATGCCACAAGAGTTGACTGAAGAACTCGGGCATCTCTCAGGCAGGCAGCAAATTGTCAGTGATTATTTACATCTACAACTAACCGAACTTGTACTTGTACTACATGCACTGAAATATCATTCGTTTGTGTTCAAATTGCTCGGATAATTACTGATTTTCGATTTTGCTTTTTAAGATATATACTCATTTTCAAATCATTTTCTTGTTTAGAGTATTAATTAATTGTGCATATTTCATATGTCTCTTGTTTGTGTATTGTGATACATTTTATTTTTTTTATGTTGTCGTTAATTATAACTATATAGGTATAATGCAAATCCGTTATGGCAGTAAGTTAAGTCTTTATGTACTCATATTAGATATGTCAAAGTGCTGTGGATTTTGGTAAATAAATAAAATAAAATCTTAACTATACCCTCAAAATTGGTCAGAAGTGGTTCTATCGGCCCTTGATGCTCTGCCTACCCCATAAGGGATAAAGGCGTGATTATATGTATGTATGTATGTATGTATGTATTTACATCTGTTCCTACTATGTTAAACGTGAGATCTTCGTTATAATCCTGCGGTTTTGGCCCCATTTCGCTAACTCAACCGTGTGTACAAACGTAATCTTGTGTTATCGTATAGCTATAGGATGGCCGTTAACCTAAAACTGTAAGAAAAATGCAGTTAAACAAAAACAATTAACATTTCCGAACAGCACATTCGTTCATTAAATTTTACTACTCGAAAACAAAACCGCGTAAACTCGTAAAATCCCAAATAAAATCTTGGTCAAGGTACCAAAAGCTAACAAAGTGGCGCAACATCTAAGTAATGGAAAGTTTTTACGTCTGTACCTACATTTTACCTGCAAGGTAAAGTACTGACCTCACTCTCAGTGGTACCTTTACTTTACAGCTGAAGATAAAAATGATACTCTACTAGAATACTTTCTTTTCTTTTTCTCCAGCCTCAGTCCACTGCTGGACGTAAGCTTCCCCCAGAGCACGCCACAAGGCTACTGCTACAGGGGAGTTTTGCCCATAGTCACCACGCTGGGCAGGCGGGTTGGTGACAGCAGTGTGATTTTCGGGCTATGTTGTCAGTACGGGAGGCGCTGCGGTCCACCTCCCGGAAATTCTTAATCGCCTCGTACGATACCCACGGACAGGAAGGGGTGGTACAAAGTTTACTCTGCCGGCACCACGCGGCACGCGAGAAAATTTTTATTTAAATCGGTACAGTAGTTTTGGCGCGAAAGCCAGACAGACAGAGTTACTTTCGCATTTATAATATTCGTAAGTATTAAACACACATGATGTTTAATCAATAAAAAAATGTAAGTACCCAGTCCAATCTTTAAATATCCTAAGGTCTCTTATCGTAGGCCTTTTATAACTACATCTATTATTCGGAAACAGCCAACAATATTCACAATACGAGTAATAACGAGTACCTATCAATTGCTCTTACTGAGATTCCAACTTTGGACCTTAGGCTCAGAAGGCAGACTTATGTAATCTATAACGGAGTCCCTGCCAGCTGTGTCTCTAAAAACCATCTTCAAAATTTGTTACATAAACAAGCTGGCGCTTAGAAACAGTGTAATTGAAAAGTAAGTGTGACGCAGTATTTTCGGCCGTTTGACACAACCACACAATAGCGCTCCAAGATCCTCAATGACACCTTCATTAGACGCCCGTCGTGACGTTTTACAAATACCCGGATCGGTGGAAACTATGAACGAAGGATGAACAGGAGATAGAATGATCCATGTAGTCCTGCGTCCGTTAATGTAGAGTATGTACAGTAGGAACATAGCGCAGTGCGAACTAACCACATTTGCCTCCCATTACTATTAGTCGGTCAGCCATGTGGAGTCGGCAGAATGGAATACTCCACCACGACCCCCGGAAACCCTTCATCGCCTCTTAGCACCAGAGGGTACTAAGAGGTGATGAAGGGTTTCCGGGAGGTGGACAGCAGCGCCTCCCGTATTGCAACAACATAGTCTTAAAATCACAATGCGGTCATACAAACCGGGGTGCCCAGCGCGAGCGTGGTGACTATGGGCGAAAACCCTCCTATGGCAGTAGCCTTTTTGCGTGCTCTGGGGGCTGTCTACGTTCAGCTGCAATACCTACTGCAATTGGCTAATGGGATATGATTGACTACTAGTTTATCTTCCTACCTGTGTAACGGTTGGTGGTGACACAATGAAATAAAAAAAAAAATAGATGATACTTATTAATAAACGTTGTTAAGCCAACTCCTTTCCGTCCTACCTTCATCGGTGAGCCCCTCGAGGTGTTATGAAAAGGAGTCCCAAGAGTTTGCTCTTCAATGTCTCTAAGAAGTTGTTTAATAATGACACTCCCCACCTCTTTTCCCTCCTCACTTGCAGGTGGGGAGTAATTTTAATTACTTTTAAGACGTAATTTTATACGTGAGATGTTAGAGATGCGAGCAAAGATTAGCAGCTGTGCTTTCGTGTGAAATGGGTAGGAAATTTGTGGGGATTTGGAGAAGCCTTAATGAAATAATATATAATGAAAGCTAAGAAAATAGCATCCTGGACAATTTACAATTTTATTATATCTTTTTTTATGTTATCTTGGTTACCATTGGTAATTAAGATCTAATATAAAATGGTAATGTTATATCATACCCTATTGATCGAAAATTTGTCAGAAAAGCTATTTAATTTTTATAAGCCTGAAAAACATTGCTAAAATGTCAAGCGATATTTATGTAGTTTTACTTCAAGTTCCTTGTTGAAAAAGATTTAACAACGTTTTCACTGTAGAAAGGAGAGCACTTACTAGCGATTTGTTTGAGCGCAGTCACAGCCGATTTGAGTGTGTTCAGCGTACGACGTCTCAGGTTGTTCTTGGACGAAAAGTTTTGCATGTCAATGTTCACAGACATCGCACTCGATTTCCATACAACACGGTGAAAATTCGTTCGTGAATATTTCCATGCGAGAGAACTTTTTGTCTTACAGTTGAGAGTAGATTTCGCTACAACGCAACACCTATTACAGTCACACAAACATATGCATGGTTGGAAAAAACCTGAACCTCTTTCATCACATAGCCATGTAAATATACCGTCATTGATTCTAGCGCCGCGGTTTCTAAATAAGTTTGAGAGTTTCCTATTATGCACAAGTTTTTAAATCTTAGCACGTTCACTGTTTTGAAATTCACAGTGTATTCGACCGCCTCGAATACCTTTTGTATTGGAAGCTGAAAATGTACTGCGTGAAAATGCATATCAGTAACAGTCAGTTCACGTAAGGTAGCCTCTTTAGACTACTAAATGTGTGGAGCTGATTGATGCTGCAAACGTGTTTAGGGAATTCAAAAATATAAATCTCGAATTAATAGCATTGCATTGTCCACGAACGTGAAATAATACAGTAACGTCAAGAACACGAACATAATTCTCAAGAATATGTGATCTATCTCTGTCTTTCACTCTGATCCGTCTAGCCATAATGGTGTGATTGAGTAACAAACATTATGCAGTCGTTGCAGCCTTTTTTATCAAATATTTTTATATTTGATATTTATTGTGAAATAATCCTCCTTCCGGCGATGTCGGGTGAAAGCATAAATATTCAAATTATTAAATTAAGACTACTTAATATACAAATTAAATACATACATACTATAACACAGCTGCGAATATGAGCAGATTTAATTAAGATAAAGAAAATTAACCAAAAACCGACTCCACACCTTTCGCACGTCGATCATAATAACACCTGACGAATTTAAGGTCTACCGTGAGAGTGTGATGGGCTGTATACATTCGGACACTGTGTAAACACGTCTATTTCGGTGCGCCAGCGCTCATCTCAGGTTCATTAACAAGTCGACCTCACTCCGCCTTTGTTCTAAACAATCGTTTAAACCATCATAAAATTGTTTATAAATATAATTTTTAGTTGCTTTGTTGAGTTTATCTGTCTGATGTAGGAAAACAACCGAGGAATAGAAATACGTTACCACTTGATTTTTAGGCGAGAGTTAGGTTTGATGTATAATTTAAACTGATTTTAGACACTATTTTTTCATTCCCTTAGTTTCAGGAGCGTAAGTATACTAATACAAGAGGACTCTAGGTTCTCTTTTTTTATTAATTTTTCAATAAAATTAAATTCAACAACCAATGTGTGTGATCTATTATAAATTTGTCTGAAAAAAAAACCGCTACAGTAGGTGTTATATCTGGGTTCGATTTTAACAGACACGTGGACGGAGTCATGGTGAACAGCTAGTGAGTATATAAACCACTCGCCATAATTGCCTTCACCTACACAATAGTTAACCATCACATTTGAGCAATGTGCGTAGTTGTATTTACGTCATGTAATAAACGTGATTTTAAATCGCTTTACGATATTCTGTAAAATTTTAATTGACGTTTCTATAACACAAGAAGCATATAGACGTTTTTCACATACCTACTCGTACATGCACATATATAATCGATTATCAAGCTAAGCTCACTTCAAATGGAAAGTCGTTTACGTTTGCGTATTGCATTAGAATTTTATTGCGAAGAATACAACTCATACTTCATAGCTTAGTCTAGGCTGAATTAACCGTACTTAGGGCCTTTTTTGACTTTTTTTTTAACGGTCAGAAGCCTATTTAAGGAATAAAGTTGATGTTGTCTCTATCTTGGTGAAGTTTTAGAGAAAGACAGCATCAAAATTGTGGATAATTGGCCTTTAAAGAGTAATTATTTTTGATGTGTTTTTATGTTAAACAAACTTCTCGCTAATTAGCAAGTCATTAAATGTTAATCATTAATACGTATACAACATACTTACTTTCATTACTTATTGTAAATCTCCTGCTTCGCCAATACTGTTCAGCATACATAACTACATAATAGATCTCTGTACCAAGATTTTCTGTACAGGCGCATTAGACTAAAGACCCTAATGAAATTTTAGGTCCCTCCCTAATATTAGACCGATTCACATCTAAAGAAGCCCATCGGACCGGACCTAAGCGCAAGATAATGCAATAAAGGAAATTGAAACGTATAATTTGATGATTATAGATAATTTTATAAGAATTTCCGCTTTTTCGTCAATTTACTTTTTAATACCATATTTTTTTTACTAGAATAAAAAATCTCTGCGTTCTCTGAGGCGATGAGCTAACAATTTGTAAATGATATTTTACAACTGAAACGTAGGATTCCATTCAGACTACCTCGTTTTTGGAAATACAGCCGTGTATGTATGTACGATTTTTATCTTTGTTGTCATTAAATAACCATTAAACGGCATTGAGTTAAGTTAATAATCAATGTGTACTTAAATCCGGACAGTAAATCAAAGTGTAATGTATGCACTACCCGACAAATCAATTCACTGTGCAAATACAATTAGTGCACTCAATTAAACAGCACTTACACGGGACTACATTATTGTGGAATAACCCTGTTATGGTCCAATGAAAATATTGAAACAGCATTAAAATATTGTGTGTGTAGTTACAAGGGTTATTCATTTTCTATCAGCTGTTGCCCGCGATTCCATCTGCGTAATAATTATTCTCTAACTAATTTCATCTTTGACATGACGAATTTCTAGACAAAATCACTTTCACACTTTACTTTTACGGCCATTAGGATATTTTTTTTACAAACTCTGAATGTCCATTGTAATCAGAAGCTTAAATAATGAGTTTCAAATTTCTAGCTATGTATAGGTATTAGGTAAAACGTAACAGATAAATGCTATTTCACTTGATATTTCTAAACTAAGCCGATATTGAAAATCCATTTGAATATATTGCCACTCCCAGATTAAGCTAATCCGTCCGTTGAAAAGTCGCTAAATGGTCGAGCTATGAGTACGAGTACATAGGTACGAGTATACATAGTAATATAGAGACAGGGTAAGCCCTTATTCGTTTAGGACGGACGCATTTATTTGCCTTATTGATTAAGTTATCGATATACTATTTATTTGTTTTGTGACAATTAATCATCATAGGTTCATTGTTTTTTTTATAGATTCTAGGCTAATTTTTGTAATATTTTTAATTTACATTATTCTTCTTCTTCAGCCTATTGCAGTCCACTGCTGGACGTAGGCTTTCCCCAGGGCACGCCACAAGGCTACTGCCACAGGGGGGTTTTGCCCATAGTCACCACGCAGGGCAGATGGGTTGGTGACCGAATTTACATTGCTATTATATTATTTTTGTCTACTTATTATATCTGTTTTTTATTTTAATTTATTTGTCTGTCCTGTGTTGATGCGGGGCTTTAGTAGAATACATCAGCTGCATCCCTTTTCGAGCATGTCGTAGAATCGACTAAGGAACTCAGGCATTCTCTCAGGCGATAAGCTAGCAACTTGTCACTGATAATTTCCTCTGTCCTCACGTGGCTGTGGATGGGTTTATAATCCTGCAATTCGCCACCCCATTTCGGGAACATTGATGTGTCTATGTATGTATAGGTATATAGGTATTGTGTATGGTAATTAAGCTATATAAAGGCAGATAAACATAACTACTTGTACATTTTAAAAATATAGAAATAAATGATGTAAACAGATTCACAAATGTTAGATATCATCATTTGTTAGATCACTTCTATTATTCATTTTTGCAAAAACTTGTGATGACATAGATTATACAGAGTTATTAATGCTAGTGAATAGTCCAACTTTATATTGAACTGTCAGGAAAATAAAAATAAGGTGAGGGTATATTAGTATGAACAGATTGTAAAAACGAACACTTGGAATACAGAATTTCTACAGTACAGAAGTCTTTTAATTAATACTGAATTTATTTATTACAAATGATTACTAATTAGTAACAAAAAGAGCTTACAAGCCCACACTTCATTCGATTGCGAGCAGTATTCAATTGTTAACGAGAACTTACCGATATATTGACATGTGAGCGAGCGTAGTTATTTATCACGTCACTACTCGTACATACTGCTGATTGGATGAAATTGGTATTGCAATATATTTTCACCACAGCTTTCTTTGACATTCTGGGTTTTTAGAGGTCAAGTTTAGCTTTAAGTAAATACAAGAAAATATAGAATACAGGAGAAAGTAATAAACCTAGAAGCTTCTAAATGAATTTTCGTAAAAATAATCGTTACCTATGTTCAAATGTTTACCCAATCCTATCATTATATAATATATTGGTACAGACGAATTGACAACCGAATTTTCAGTCGATTGTAACAATGAAAAACGTCAATTTATTCCTGATTATCAGTACTAAATAACGAATTTGGAGACGGTTTGCATTTTCATTGTGACATTTAAAAAAATAATATAATTAACAATTTACATCAGCAATCTGCCTTAAGAAAGTAATTTAATTACACGATATCACCTATACGAATAAGTACTATATATAAAAACAAGGACAAATAGCTTACTCATAATATTTTAAAGCCAACCTTTTCACGAATCCCGTAAATAACAAACAATAGGTATGCTACAAAATACAACTTTCGGTAGCGTTGTAAAAGAATGTAAAAATACATTACCCAAAACGTTTTGGATACTTATTGTTATTGAACCAGACCCTTCCTTAAGTATTTTAGGCAGAAACAAATTGGATCCGGCAGGTCTGATCGCTTCTATAACCGGTAGATAGATATAATATTTTGTATAGGTATAACTTGAATTACAATTCCACAAAAAAAGATAATTATGGCTAAGACTAGTGCAAAAGTCGATTAATCGATGTAACGATATGATTAAAGGCTCGAGCACACCGGATGCACAACTCAGAGGTACGTGTACGTCTACGCTTACGTGCACGCACACGCATCCGGTCTGCTCGAGCCTTAAACTAGGTACGTGTTATAAACAAAATGTAAATACTTAATAGACAAGGCTAGAGATAAGCACGCCTTTATATATTTACGCTTCAATCTATTTATTTTACATAAAGGTATTTGTGTACCATAAACAATCAGAATGATATCTTACAGCTACAGGGCCTCAGTGACAGTTTGCTAGTAACGAATATTCTGCATGGAGGGCGCACTGATGTACCCGATCTCAACTTTTCCAATTTCAATTGCAATGAAAATTTAATCTCAATGATCAATAGACTACAAATAATATATTTACATTGTTAATCAAGTTTCAGGGCCTCGGAGAATGTTAGGAAGTTCTAGTACTCGGAGTTATATCTACGCCGATAAATTCTATCACCGATACAAGTGTAGGTATCATACTCGTATATACCTATATAAAGTTTTCTTAATAAATAAAACCTAGCGAGAATATGCAAATTTTCTTTCACAGAGTTTATTTAGTGAGTTATCATGCCATTATTACGTTCACGGGATAAATTATTTATGAAATTGTTATATAATAGTATCATAACTGATTTTGGAATCAAATAATTGGTAGACTTGACTTGATCTATGGTGTACCAAATTCTGTTATTTGCCAAAATTAATTTCAAAACGAGCAATTATTTAACTAATTTTAGTAAAATCTACAGTTCGGATATAAATGTTTTCTATAATTAAATTTAATATATCTATGCATATAAAATGTTTTGTCTTAAATGATTGATCAGCGCATAGTTACTGCTGATCTACCTTGAGGATGTGTTCTATTCTGTGCAGGCTCTAAGCATTCAATATGATACCCACGGGAACGGCAAAGCTCTAATGTTTACACACACGAAGTTGTAATTTCATAGAGTAATACAGAAATTGTGAGGTGAAAATGGTTCCGCTACACGATTTCACATGATTCGCCCTACCAATTTCATGTTCTTACTTGGTAACGGCCTCACACATACCTAACATTGCGAAACTTTAGATATTATTTATGGTAAGTACTGTTTGTAATAATGGTGTTCGTAAATACGTAAATTACGTTACTTTGTTTATCTGTGGGGTAAGCACGAACCTTTTTACCCGGCATAACGCTACCGACTCGCAAGCAAAATCTATGTGATTTGACAGTTTGACGATAGCGTTACGGACTATCGAGAGGTTCGTGCTTACCCCTCTGTAAATTTATTGTTTGTACTTCTAAATTATTTTCTTGAGTAATACTTATCGATTCTTCAAGCGTGTTAACAAAATATAGTAAGAGCCGTATGAATTGATGCTTAAGGTACGTGTATAATATGATTCCTTGTGCCGTGAGTATCGTTAGAACTCGCATTCTAAATAATATATGTCACACCTAATTTTATAGCATTATGTGACCGCGATTAAAGCGATGTATGTAAAAATATTCTAAATTCAAGCCCTACATTGTCAAGGGCACAAAAAACCGCTCGTAACACTAAATTAAGAAAAGTAATTTACCTCTACAGCGTAAAAGTGATTTACAACGGGCATTATGCCTGGCTAATTCAAAAGTATTGTACAATAAATTAACACCTTTCCGCTTTATTTAGTACGTGTAGGAGCAGAATAATTGTTATTGCTCAGACATTAAGGGCACTCTTTAATTAAGACAACAGTGTTTCCTATGTTTCTGTACTGACAAATTTATGCGAATAGATTTATGTAGATCTACAGGCCTATCGGCTATCTTGTTGTAGTTCATAGCGACGATCACTTGTTGAAACTTAATGAAATGGAAGTGGCATGTATGTCTATGTTGTCAAATTTTCTTCAAGCAAGGTTTTATGACAGTCTATTTCATTAAGTTTCAATAAGTGATCATCACTATGAATTGTAAAAAAATAGTCGATTGACTATTTACAATAAAAAATTAGTATGGATATTAACATATTTTCAACTTTTTGCTTCTTGTTGATGCGTGTGCGTGCACGTAAGCGTAGACGTATACGTACCTCTGAGTTTAATGTATGGAACTGTCACCGCTTGACGTCTATGCTTACGTCTACGTATACGCTTGCGGTCTGCCCGTGCCTATACAGTTCCATACTTTACAACTCAGCGGTACGTGCACGTCTACGCTTACGTGCACGCACACGCATCCGGTCTGCTCGAGCCTTTAGTCCACGTGGGTGGAGACACTGAATATTATTACTCGTAAGCCCCATTTTGGCGAAGAAGAGTCAAGTTAGATTTTCCTCAAGATCATGGATATCCATTTTAATCTAGTTTCTTTAATTTATTAACCGACTATGCTCATATAACTAAGTTATATGTTAGTCAGTTGGTTGAATTAACTCGCATTATTTGCGTAGGCACAATACCGTTTGTGCTTGGGTAACCAAAGTAAAATCGTTATGGTACTCGTGATTGTGTACATTTTGAAGTTAATTCAGAATGGTTTAGCGATTCTTGATTGTCTTATTAAAGTAATAAATATGATTTTAAAGTATACGAGTATAAGTGAATGTTAGCGGTATTCAACACATGTTATGTCGAGTACAGCTTCCTGCGCCATGTAGTTTGAAATGTGCTTTACCTGATATGTAACATTAAATATATAACATAACATGTTCAGGTAATTTAATTTCGTTTAGCCAGATTGAACTTAATTTAATTTGCTAATTAATTAATTAATTTTTATTTTCGTTCTAATTTACTAGACACTAAATTTCATTGATGTACCTATCATGTAAACAAACGGTCGGTAGTACTTATCCCAAAATGGTCTAATCATGGAGCAGAATACAAAGAACAGGTGTTATCACAACTTTTGTTCGTAAAAAAATGATGATTGACATAATTGTGGGAGTGCCAAAGGTATCGATAAATATAGTAAAAAACACTATATTAGCTCAGTGTTTGACACTGCATGCTTCATTGGCATGCATTGGTACGAGTATAACTACATTGATCAACACAGCTCCATATTATACCTGCTTTATGGATTTATTATAGGGTCAGTAAGTTATGTAGTGACCTTTGGGTCTAGTTTATTGGCAGTCAGTCTGCAGTCCAGTGGCTTTATGATAATGTCACTATCATACCTCGGGAGGGTCACCAATAACAGTCCACATAAATTTGTGGCGTTGGATTAAATTTTCCACGATTTGACCCTAACATAAAATATACGGGAACGGGCAAGGGTACTTAGTGCTTTAAGTGGTGGTAGCTCATGGGGTTTTAAGGTTAAAGGTTTGAAGTCAACTATTTTGGCGTTAGAGTCTATTAAATTTGAAATAGAAATTTCTAAAAAGTAAGTAGGGATTGGATGCAGGCTGCTTCCGACCGGTCGGAGTGGAGGTTGTTGGGGGAGGCCTAAGTACAGTGGAGACACATAATAATGACCGGCAAAGTTTGTCGGAATTAAACTTAAAGGAAGAGAGAAAGAAAACATTTATTTTTTTGGCACAATCATTTACATACATATACAGGATGTAACAAAAAGGGTATGTTAAGCGAAAAGCTACGTAAATAGCCCGCTGTAGAGGACCTATGCACAAAATTTGAGACCCGAAATCACATGTTTATTTTTCCCGATAGTATGGAGAATTTTTAAATATCTCAGGAGTTTTTATACAATCTTGAAAAATAAACATGTGATTTCGAATTCCTTTAAATTTAATTCCGACAAACTTTGCAGGTCATTATTATGTGTCTCCACTATAACAATAAAGGAATGGATGTACCTATACATGTTACAGACTATTAGTATTAGTGAATTACTAACTACACAGTTTGTTTCCAAGGCAAAATATTAAGTGATAGAATTTTTCTATGCATATTCCAATTTGTAAGTAAGTTCTTTAGGTTATAATTAAAAAATATGCGACAGCGTTTCACCTCATGTTATCTGATGGGAAATGGCCGAGCCCTAACGAAGTAACAATGAAAGCAATTGTCATGTTAATTGAATTACATTTTATTCACACAAGCCGAACTATTAATTCGGTAAAGCTCGCAAATAAAAAAGTCCAATTACTTCCGGATTGCTTTAACAGCTGTTTCAAGTTGTTGAATAGCAACTGACAACTAGTCATTAGTTTCGGCTTTCATTTCATCTATTGGAAATTTCATCGTTGGCACGGACAATAAACTTCTCTTACAAGCTATAAAGTTCCAATTTTGAACCTTGTATTCATAATAATTTTGTATTTATACTACAAGCGGTTGCCAGCGACTCCGTCTGAATGGGCTGCAGGCAATATTGATTCAGTAATTTTGGCGTAAAGCCGTAAAACTTACTTTCTCATTTACAATATTAGTTGGGATTCAATTAATTTGAAGCTAAATAGGTAAATGCTAGCTAATACAGGTAAAATGATTTCGCTTATAATCGGAGTCCCAGGTCAGTAAAACCACATACAGGATTATTCGCTGAAAATAATCTTGGTTTACGGACTCTTTAATAATTTGCACTGTAAAAAAGAGCCACAGAAGGCTTCTTTAAATAAATCATGACGTCAACATCAAATTAATTTACCCATAAAAATATCGTTAAAAAAGGTTAACCGTAAAATTAGAAAGTATCGCTGGAGCTTTGTGCGCGGCCACGTAACTAGTGTTGCGTAAATATTTCAGCACAAAAAGGTCAGACTCGTAAAAGGATTTAAAAACCTGCTTAGGAAGGAAACTAAACTTACTTAAAGCATTTTTCGCCGTAATTCTCGTGCATTCCCAGAGAAGGCGAAAAAAACGAACAAAACGCTCCCAGAGGGGGATCCTCTCCGCGGACGGTTCGTCTGAAAACCTCACTCTTTTCTTCGCCCTCCCTTTATTCCTTTTAGATCTCTTGGCTTTCACTAAGCTCGGTTTCGTTGTTATCACTTCATTTACGAATTCACTTGTTTGTTCTAACACAATAACACTTTTCGCGCTCTGTGTTTCTGTCCGTACATTCGCTGCTACATTTTTGTTCATGAGAGCGGAATTAACACTGAGAGGTCTTTTTTGGACACCCAAATGTTTGTTTTCTTTACCCTCCGTACTTGCTTCTGTTCACGGATTTTGAAACACAATTTGTTATTGAAAAAGCACTTACTGCAGTTATGACTATTAGAATTCGTTACACAACCGCGGTTCGCGATACTTGGCCTGTTTTCAACTGCAACTTTTCTAGGCATTTAAATATACACTAAATACTAGATTTACGGGCTATGAATCAATCGGAATCACTGACAATACTCGGAACGACTATATCGCGTTGCGTGTGTTTACACCGCGGTATAGGACTAATACTAAATCTAAACTGATGAAATTGGTCATGTGCCAAGGGTTTATTATGCGACAATTTAGTACTAGACGATTATAAGTTCTAGTTTTGGCCAGTTTTATTGTTTTTGTTTAGCGATATGATGTTGGATGAATGTTTTACATTAATATATGTCTATTTGTGATTTAAAAGGAAGTCTAAATATTCCGAAAACTTTGCAAAAGATAGAGCGACTGACCAGTTATTGTGATTTCAATAATGTATCTAAGCCAGATATGTATAGTTTATAGTATGCAAAGTAGGTGGTCACTCATAAATAATAACTTTTTTCTACTTTATTTTTGTGATTTCTGTGTCTATTCACACACTTAGAAGATCTTTATTCCTCTTGAAATTCTAGTAATATTGCCTTTACTCAGAATTACAGTATATAGAAGCCGTAGTTTTTAATCCAGCTACATCGAAGTGGATCGTTTTTTATGGTCACGACTACTTTAAGCTACTTCTTGTAGTATTAGTGCTTAGTAACTATAATGTACTTTTATGATTCAATATCGATGTAGATATTTATTTTAATATCTGTTGTTCGTGTCATCTGACTGAATGCACTAGACTATTGATCGCGACGCAATTGTTAAAATTGGCAAACTCGTTTGGCTAATACTAAATAGAAAAATATTTCATTACACTACGACGTAAACTAGCTATGTCAGAGACTACTAATGTAGAGTACTCGTGACTAGTCTATATAATAAATCTATATAATATACCTATACAGGGTGTAACAGAAAGGGTGTGTTAAGCGAAAAGCTATGTAAACAGCCTACTATGGAGAACCTATTTTGTGACTCGATATATGAATATTCCTGAGTTGTTTAGGAATTCTCCATACTATCTGGAAAAATAAACATGTAATTTCGAGTCTTAAATTATTTATTTAATATAACAATCTCATCACATAACATAGTAACAGCAACAGAACAAAACAATACAAGGTAACTTAAAACTAGCATCTGGTGTGTGAATTTTATATATTTCAGATAAGTATTTATGTATTTTATAGTTATTAGGATGGTACGTAATGAGATCACCTGGTCAAATAAGGTAAAATCCTACAGTACCTAATCATATCTAGTAAATATCGTAAACGTAAAAGTTAAAGAACTTTGCATGTTTGTGTATTTCATGCAAGACCAAGCTAACGGATTTTAATGTGACTTAGCAGGTATATAGCTCATACATTAGAAATACATCTATTAGTTCATGATAAAGAAGTTGATGTCGATTCATAACAATAATTGTTTATGATAATGTACAGATAGGGGGAAAAGTATGTATTTATAGCCATATATTCTATACATAGGTGAAGACTAAACTCAAAAACTTCTTTATAGAAAGAGCTAAAACTCAACTGTTATTCGGTTGATTTATTAAAAAAAATGTTTTTTACATCCACAAAATTTCCAATGAATAAATAATACCCTAAGTTACAATTCAAATAAAGGCAATGATTATTTATGCATTTGTACAGCGCTGAAGCCGCTAAGTAAACAGTGGCAAGCTTGTTTGTCGCTACGCAAAGGGATTCAATGCAGCGCTGTTTACGCTGAATTTGCATTTGCCGAATCGGGAACGTTTCACAAATACCATGTCGCGATGATACCCTGAGCAAGGTAAAATTGCAAACCACAGAATCACTGAACGTGGTATTTTCCTTTTTAGCTTTGTTGTTTTTAAAGAGATGTGGGTAATTGGATTTTATTTCTTTATTTGGTCTACCAACTGAATAAAAATCACAAACATCATTGATTAATACATTTGCATCTACTTTACAATTTGTACCCTGCTTTGAGAAGACACTATCCATGTCTATCGGATATATGTGTTTGTATTTATTAAAAGTGAAAAAAAAAAACGGCTGTGCTTCCGAAATGGGGTAGCCAGAACTGCAGGATCATAAAGGAGATCTCACAGCCATGTTTAGCATAGCGGGGACAGATGTAGATGCTCAGCGACAAGTTGCTAGCCTGAGAGGATGCCCGATTTCCTGAAGCCCTACATACATACATATAATCACGCCTTTATTCCTTACGGGGTAGGCAGAACACCAACGGCCGATAGGACCGCATGGTGCCACTACTGACCAAAGGGTATAGTTGAGATGTACAAGCTCGGTTAGTAGTGACAGGTTGTCAGCCCATCGCCTACAAAACACCAAAACCCTCTTGTCTCTCTACTGACTTGTACAGTATGCCCGGGAAGAGAAGCAGCTGTAGTATTATACCTTTTTTTTCACTCCCAGACGAGTATAGAAGCCCTACATCAGTACACATATTCGGTATTATTACTGAAAAATTTAAAGATAAATTTTTAGCCAAAATCATTGCACAATGCATTAAAATAGCCAATATTCCACATAATCAGGTAATCAAGCCGGCCATTACGATAAAGACTGGCAAATCGCTTTTCCATTGAAATTGAACGTGAAAGAATCCTAAATGAACCATTTGCAGATCCCTAAATCTCGGAGGCTTCTCGAGCATTAGGGAAGCCTCACGATCTGACGCCATTGTTGAACTCGACTCAACTACAGTTTATCAGTAAGCACCTACGAGTATTTAAGGTGTTTAAAAATTATTTTTATGAAAAATGTGAAAATTCAATTCTAAAATGATAATAAAATCATTCGTTCCTTAATCTTCATTGTACACACACAATTGAAGTTATTTGCTGATTTTTTATATAATATATTTCAAGGAGTTTCTATATGATTTGAATTCATTTGATAGCTTTGGTATCGGGTCTGAGCAAATAAAGCTACTTATGACCTTTATAATTTTTTATACGTAGATAATTTTTATCGATCCATAAATAAAGGGAAGGATTCTTCAAGACATGATAAAAATGGAAGGAAGGAGAAATATTCAAAAATCTTAAAATTTCATTTTCAAGACAGCATTTTCATTAATGGAGCATCTCCGCTTCCATTAATAACAGGACAAATATCAGGCATTGTGTAACTAAAGGTAATTTATCAAACAGAGCGAAAGTTTGCAACTTTCCAAAGCTCCAGTGCTCCGTGTAATAAACTTGCCAAATTAAGTCAAAGTCGTTACAAAATAAGTGAGTAGACGGACACGGGACGAAAATGCGATGGAAACGAAAGGAGCAAGACCTTGGTGATTCTTTAGGGATATGAAGGTACTGTTTGTCAGGTTTAAAAGTGTCTTTTACGACGCGAGTTGATATTCTTTAGATGTAAAATTTTATGTTTATAGAATAAATATAAAACCCTTAAAGAATATATGAAATATTTCTATATATTGTTTTGTACGACATTATTACTAGATTTTTTAGTTTGTTTTGTAAAGAATATTCTAGGTATAATAGCTAAGTCACCGAAAATGCGAATAACTTCGTTAATCCTCGAGTTAAACCTCGCTAGCAGGTAAACACAGGTAGGTGCACCTACATTACTGTCACAATGTATTTAGAGCTTTAATACCTAAGTGTCCAATAAAGTGAAGCATTAAAATATTCTATACCCCCGGCCATATTCATAACAGTAACATTAGACCACCATAACAGTAAAAGCTAGTAAGGTGGGGCCAGAAATAGTAAGTTAGGCGGCCGGTTTGGGTCAAACCGATATAATTATGAGCTCATAATTTTTTATATTACCCGCCGTTATGCAGTTAATGTGTCTGTGACAAGAATATCTTGGAGTTTTGTGGGTCGGAGCTTTGGAGTAGAGTCCGTTTCACAGAATTACTCCTTTGCCTGATATCGGAACTAATTTTTTTTTATGCAATACACCGATAATTAGACTCATACATACAATAACTAGCGCCATTATTCAAAGGAACTGTTTGGTGAAACGCATTCTAAACAAAAGCGGTTGAGTCCCCAAAATTATAATTTCAATATTCAATCTTTTTTTTCAAGCCTGTTCAGAATCATACATACATATAATCACGCCTGTATCCCTTACGGGATAGGCAGAGCACCAACGGCCGATAGAACCACATCTCACACTGAAATGATGTATGAGCCATAGAAGTATAAACTACCACTTTTCTGCCTAAACTAAACGGGATACAGTGACCTGATTTATGTATATCCATTTCTCAATTCATCCATCTAATGGGTTTTAGTTTTTCCTTGAGAACAAACTGTCGATACATCATTGTATGCAAATAAGCCGAGCTCTGCGATGTTTTTTGAAGGCCGTATTGATAACATCCATCCTATTTTCTAGAATAAACACTATAGCTTGGGGTTCGCCATATTTCTTACAATCCTTTACGAGTTTAGGACACCTGGCATTGGCGCTAGAGTGTATGCAATTTGAACAGTACTTTAAACATTTTCTTTTAGTTCCATAAAAAACCACGAGACTTTTCATGTAAATAAAGAGGACAATATTTTGGGCTCCGTTCGATACACAAATATATAACGGTTTTCGTCTTACATCGTATCTATAATCACGTCACTGGTTTTCGTTAAAGCTGAAATTAAATCTATGCGCAGAAGTTTTATAATTTCCTGGTCGCCTATGTACGGGCGGCGGGTGACTAGGGTAAATTTACATAAAAAAATACATACATACATACATATAACCACGCCTTTATCCCTTACGGGGTAGGCAGAGCACTAAGGGCCGATAGAACCACATGGTGCTACTTCTGACCAATTTTTAGGGTATAGTTGAGATGTACAAGTTCGGTTAGTAGTGACAGGTGGTCAACATAAAAAAATGTTTATAGGATTATAGTATTCATTCATAATAATAGTCAAAAAGTCCAAAAATTTGCATAACAGCAGAAGAAAATAAGTCATATAACTAGAAACTAATGGTGTTATTACAAAAGAGCGCCTAAAGTTAGACTCGATTTAAATATGACATTTGACAGCAAAATGTATGGCATATTAGCCAAATTTAGGGCACGTTTAGTTTAAAAAATGTTTAATTTCTTTTGTAATAACACGGTAATAATTTAAATGTGAGAAAGGTAGAAAATATTAAACTAATGTGGTACCCAACTTAAAAAGTTTACCAGTTGTAGAAATTAGCTTATCAGTCATTGTATTAACCTTCCAACTTGACTTTAAAAGTTTTCACGAGAATAAAAAGGAAAAAAGCTTTGTTTGTTAAGAGTATTATGTTTGAAAATTTTATTTTCATTCCCGAGTTTGCCGGTTTTTGTCGAGGTAATGTTATGAAACCGACTGAACTACGCTTCGTAGAGAATTACTTGGAGGAATAATAAAGAAACAAGACAATATACTTACTTCAATTTTGGCTTCTGGTACCGTGTAGGGTAAATGAAGAATTATTTAACTTTCGGTAATAAATGGAAACTATGAAATGAGTCATGTTGGTAAAATAATGTAAAGGGTGATAGCGATATCGTAGAAAACTTTGTGGAGTGAATAAGAAAAGGATTTCTAGTTTATTTAGTTATATTTTAAACTTACCAATACATTACTCACCTAAAACCTTTTAAAAATTTATAATATATGAACTGTCAACGTATAATAATAAAAAAGAATGATTTAACAAAAACAGCAATGTATAGTCAAGAAATATGCCATTATGTTCCCACTGTAGTCGCTTTGTAGCTCATAGCAGTGCTACGCAGACTGCAGCCTGTGTACCGTTCTACTTTATTATCAACTTACATTCTCCGATGAAAAAACTTAAGAAATATATCGCATAGCCAAGTCGTGGCGACATAAACACGACTTATATATATTATATTATAGGTAAATACTAATTTGAACTAAACTACAAAATGATCCAACTAAACTTGGTGTATACTACGAGCGTAGAAAAATATAAAAGTTACCTAGCGCAAACTTGACGCCGGTCCACGCTGTGCGGACATAGGCGAACAGCCGGCGGTAGAGCGGGCGATGGTGCCGGCGCCGGCGCACGGGGGCCTCCGCGTCCGGAGTCGAGGGGGCGGGCTCCCCCCCGTCGCCCGCGCCCCCCCGACCCTCCACCGACGACGCCGTGGCGTTGCCCACCCAGCTTTACGCGAAAACGCTTCCGCTACGCTAATGAAACCGCACCTTTATCACACACGCACACGTTTGCACATGAATTTTGCATTACACTGCTTCTTTTGGTTTTGCACCGTATTTTGTCACACTATTAAATAAGCACTTCTCAAGTCTATTAGAATATTTGAGATGGGTTGTAAATGCCGACGTTAATGTTATTCTAACTAGCGCTTTGTGAAAGGGCTTCCCTAAGGAAGATTTGGAGTGTTAAATAATTTAAAGAGCATTCGAGCTTCGTTACTACGGTCGAATTGGTGTCTAGTTAGTTTGGAGTTGACGTTGAGGTTAAATAAACTTAATCCGACGTTGACGTTGAGGTTCAATAAGTTTTTGTTTTTTCTTGTGTTGTTCAGTAAAGCAGGCAGGTGGCGCTGGCGAGTAGTCTGGGAACAAAGAAACAAGCTGTTAGTCTTGTTAGTGCCGAGCGGAAAAATTAGTTTGTAGTTAATCGAGGAAGCGTTAGGTGATTGCTTTTTAATTGGATTCGGGAGCAGTTGTGGCAATTTAATTTTGATGTTTGTATGTAGATTTTAGCAGCCGGTGCTGTGCTATTATTTAATATATTAAAAGCATTGCAAAAAAGATAGTAACCGTGGTAAGCAAGTATGATTCAGTGTTTGAGAGATCTAAAGCCTGTTTGGGTATATATTATAGACAAGGATGAGATAGACCAAGTAAGATATCGTTTATGTAATTTGTATTGATTTCCTGTTTATAATTCACATATTATATTTACATTATTATATACACACATATTATTTATTTATAACCCGTCACCACACAACACCGTTGCTGATAAATTTTCCAAATTTGCTACCAAAACGCAAACTAACGGTAAACAGAATTATCGTAT
Organism: Carposina sasakii; assembly: GCA_014607495.2. Taxonomy (NCBI): domain Eukaryota; kingdom Metazoa; phylum Arthropoda; class Insecta; order Lepidoptera; family Carposinidae; genus Carposina; species Carposina sasakii. The sequence continues at coordinate 6,534,728 of CP053161.1, forward strand.
TAACGAATTAACCACTCTCGAAGCTGTTGAATTACAAATCCATCCTTTCTGAAGGTCACAACCTTAGAGGAAATACGAAGAGGAGGAGAGTAACGTGATGTTTGTGTATAGAAAACTAGGCAATACTTAATGCATGCGGATTGAGGGCCCGTGTACTAAAAGGGTTTGAAAGGGTTTGAAACTATGCTTAGGATTTAATACTCATTCTAAAACAATTGTATAGTTAGTTTAGGAATTTGTGCTTCTCAATTAAGCGAGTTATAGCCTAAAATGTCAGGCCCTCAGACCGAATATGCCGTCTGCGTATCGGACAAACTATGGACACTAGAGCTAAAGTATTTACGCTAAAATCTAAGTTAATGATAAATTAAAATTTGTACTACAATGGTTTATTTCAAAACGCTGTCATATCTTGTAAATATTCGTTCAAAATTGGCCCTCAGCCGCACCCATGTTTAACACCATTACAATAAAATCACAAGCCTTCAGTTAATGTTTGAAATGCTATCTGCTGCTAATTAATTTGTACGGATGTGGCCGCGTCCGTTCCTATGCGATGCGATGCATTTGGTGGGGTTGGACCCTTAAGTAATCCCGTTAATTTCCGTCCCGAAGGAATAGGAAAATCTTTTCTTATCGAAGTCCTACGTCATATAAAAAAACACACCTAAGTTTCAGGTCTCTAGGATCAGCTTGATCATCATTAGGCTATGCGTTGATATGTTAGTCATTCAGGACGAAGCATTTTATACGTATGGATAGTGACCCGCCGCGCCGCTGTCTTATAGACGCAAGGTTGAAGGCTATCAACCATAATCGCAGCTTTCATACTATAGGGACACATCTCGAAAATTTTGTGATTTTGATTTTTAATAATATATCGGTACAAAATCAATACGCAAACATATTAAACGCATTTTCCCAATAACCATTTTTTTTCGAGTTTTGCCCCTATGAAAGCTGCGATATATTAACCTATACCGCGTTATTTACATTAGCAGTCGTAGCTCTACATTGACCATCGGATCGCCTTTTATCCTTGCTTCACGGTCGCCTATACCGCATAATCTAAATTTATTAGCAGTCGTAGTTCTACATTGACCATATCCTTTTAATCATTGCTTCATGGTCACAACTGTTTGTGTTTGAAACAACAATACCTCGAGGCAGTTCTAGAGCTCAGCAATTTCAGTCACTGTTAGTATGTCAGAGTTGAGTTTTGTTTTACTTAATTACCACTAGGGATTGAGTTTGGATTGCATTCTGGTTATAGAGTAGATGCAATGAGGAGGCGGCCAACGTTTGCGAGAATGGGGGATTTTTTGACAAGTTAAAATAACTGTCAAAAATAGATGGCGAGAGAGAATCTTCTACCTATATAATTTCGGGTAGGAGATTCGCTCACGACATCTATCCATGTGATTGGTAGTATACTTTTAATAGTTGTCAGAAAATCCCTCATTGCGGACTAAAGATTTACATACTACTGTTGTAGCTGCCGCCCTAAACTTTATCCCCGTAACCTTCATTGCCGACACTACATACATATACTCTTACTCATGCTGTGTTCTCATAATAGGGTAGCCAGAACTGCAGGATCGCCAAGGAGATCTAACAGCCACGTTCAGTACATATATCAGGATCAGATGTTAACGTTCAGTTGCCAGCTCATCCCCCGAGAGAACGCCTCTAAATTTCTTAGTCGGCTCTTATGACATGCACAGAAGGAGATGCAGTTGATGTATTTTAGTAAAACCCTGCATGATGCGGTGTTATTCTGATGTACAAAGCTAGATATCAGCTAAGTTTCATTAACATGTGATTTCGAGTCTCAAATTTAGAGGAAAGTTTCACTACAATGCGCTATTTTTATATAATTTCGCTTAACATACCTCTTTGGTACACCCCGTAGAAACAAATATTATTGTAAACACAAAGATCTTTGCCAACCCTTTACACGAAAATGGCTATATCTGAATGTAAATAGGAGATTTCCGAGGTGAACTACAGGATCCTTAAGTCAGGCGTGCATTCACGTTGATGAGGTGCGTACAGACTATAAACACTAAGTAGTTTATATCAAACACGTACAACATCGCAGATGTTAGACCGAAATACATGTAGTCGAGAAATATATGTGTCTTTAGGATGGACTATGTGTAATTTGTCATGTCATTTGCATGTTCGCAGTTCATTTTGACCACATACTCGTAGTCCTTCTCACCTCACGGAATAATAAACTGCATAGAATATATTATTATGAACAGGTGACTATGGCTGAGTTTCTTAGTAGGTACTTTGTTCGTCCCCTGTTAACACTCAATATCAGCAGCAGTGGCCATCAGCAGCAGAAATTATGTTGAGTCCCCTTGCCGTCTTTTAAAGTTATTTTAAGATAGGATGATTTGTACTAATAAATACATATATTAAGTTTAAAAAGCGATTGACTGGAAGAAATATCTTTTAAAGTTAATCTCGCATTTGTACATTATGTAGGTATTTTTTAAACATGGTTAAATGTTTTTAAACATGGTTCTTGTATGTAGGTCCAATGAAGAATATCAATAAATGGAGGATGTCTCCATAGTCATCTTGGGGATAACTCTTGTCCGTTAAAGAAACTAGTTAGTAGACACCTTTAGACTAAGTAACTGTACACACGGTGGGTATTCTCGACTGGGCGTTGTGCAAGGCGTTTTATACACATTTGCATTAAAATGGAACTCGATGCATGTAACTGGGTTGTATGTGGAATTCTAGTATTGGCTTCGTTTCCTATTATTTGATATTATCTGCGCGAGTCGAAGCGGCACTTAATAGGTTTGAATGTGGATGCAATCAGAATAATGCTAGGCTGATTCCCCAATGTCATGCCATGTTTTACCCTACATGATAACGGCAGTTACAAAATAGCTTTGGTATGCGTTTGATGAGTATATCATTACACTTACACAATCTATTGAAATATTTAATAGCACCATAACTAGATACGAGAAAAGACTGTAATATAATGGGTATGTTAAATAAAACGCTAAGGAAATAGTCAAGAAAAGAGAACCTGTCCAAAAAAAATATGCCTCACTAGTTAAGCGTTATGTCCATTAATATATGGAAAAATAAACATTTCATTTTAACCTTATGTTCGTATAGGTACATATAAAATTCAATATTTAATGAAATAAAACAAACTGGATCAATTTAAATGAATATTTGTGAACTGCTAGTATGTAAATTTACCACATGCCATGATTTCAACACTTTATCCACGATCTATTTTCTATCTTGGAAAACAAACCATTTTCTCTAATAATTACTTGTTAATTACTTAGTGTCATCTAACAGTCCTCTTATTGATTTTTAATTAACTCCATCTTCATTGACGTCGTGATAATAAAAGTCGTTAACTGCTTCTGGAAGCATCTAGGTATCTATTAATCCATAAAATTAGTATGAGTTTTATATTATCTGCTATTTTACACCAATATGCAGAAGTGTTGTTGGAGTCACCTATTCAAATGTCCGCCACTGCTTTTTTTTTTTAAATATTTGTATCTAGAACAAATAATGTTGAGAAACACAATCAGGGCCCAGTATTTTAGAACGTGTCCAAAAAGCTGCTTTTGTATTACAGGGATTATAACGGATTATATTAGTAATGAAGATGGATTAGAGATGTCGTAATTTTATCTTGAAGTGTAAAGCGAGATTTAACATAGAAAAGTTTAAGTTTATGGTCGGAGTACGCTTCAATAAGATCAAAAATAAACCTATGATTATATTCACATCTCTGAGACAAATAAATCGTTTTATGAGATCTCAAGCTTAAATTACAAGACTTGTAATCCTCTTACAACCTATAATATCCTCCACATATACCTACAAACAAGCACCTACCAAGCTACTCGTATTTAAAAAGTCACCGAACTATTTGCATGGCTTCAAACGAGTTTGATTCTGTTTGCTCTGAAGAATGTTCCCCGTCGTCGGTCAACTTGTTCCAGCTCATCTTAATTAACATTTTAATATGCCTCCGACCTACATTCTCCTTTTAGGAGATCGATTCACTGGTGTATAGTTTGAGAACTATTTAGGGAACTGAATCTCGAATTCGCGAATAATACTGGGGGATATTGGTATGTACCTTTATTATGATGCGGGGTTGGAAACTTAAAAGCTATTATTAGCTGCTTTAAGATAGACAAATCTAGTGGGCTTTATTTCAAACTATATTTAGTAGATAAACTAAATATACTTTTTTAAATTTGAAGTTAGATGAGAACATTGGAAATCGGCCTTTAATGGTAAGTACCTAGGAAGCGATCAAAATAGAAATACACGCTGCTAGTAAGTAACTGGTTAATATAAAAAGTAATACAAACAAGTATCTAATGATATTAATTTTGTTTTATATTACAACTTACCCACAGTAAGAAAATATAAATGTTTGACTTACCTTGTTTCTTCATTACTATGGTAAATAGTTTAACAGTTAAAGTTTGAACATAATATTGAACATCGATGTTGACCTTTCGATTATGACATTGATCGATGTCAATATCGATGTTTTTCTAATATCGATCATCCCTATTCAACTTATTTCTACTAATATTAAGGACTTAGAACTATATCAAGGAAGGCTACTTTTAGTGAGTCACATACATACTATTTTCAATTTGGGCACAGCCGACTTCTTCAAAATCACTACCGTAAAATGAATTTATCCAGCGTGGGCCCTAATATAAATCACAGTGTGAAGAACTCACTTCAGACCCTGTCACTTTTATTTCCAAGGGGACAATGGGCTGTAGCGATCATACAAACTTACAATATTTACCATCCAAAGGATTCCAACCCTTATAACAGAAGTTTTAAATATCATAGCATAGGCATATGAAGGTTTGCAGGTATATAAATTAGACCATGTGTCTCTGTCATGCTGTAGAGCTGAATGGTGACGTCACGAGAGTTTATCGATAAAAAAGTTATTGCCACATGAATATTCACGTGAATAGCGAAATTTTAACGCATGTGGGCATCCAAAGTAATGCGATTTATGGTACCTTTAGTGTTAGTTATATCGTTATATTTAAGGTACAAAAAGTATGGAAATACCAATAAAGTTAATATTAGTAGGTACCTATATTAAATATGATAACCTAATACTGTAATAGACATATATTTGGGTATTACCCAAATGCTTCAAAATCCATCAAATATCTAAATTAGTACATCGTTTTTAAATTTCCGGTCTAAACTTATTACTATGAGACAAGCAAAAAAACTATAGGGTTTTTTTTGCCATTTGCCTAAAAAACCCTAAAAAGAAACGAAGGGCTGATTTTTTCAAACGTCATAAATCTAAGAATAAAATAATGATTTCTCTATCATCGATTGACTGTCTCTATCATGATCAAGTTTTAGAGAAAGACAGCTTCAACTCTTCTTCAGATGGACTATCTGACGTTTAGAAAAATCGGTCTTAAGGTGACGCATTGCTCAATAATAAAATCCAAAACGTTCATAGCCGAAGGCCGACTGAGGGAAGGTTATTTCCATACAAATATGAGCGGGGACTAGGCTTAAATTAAAAGAGCGTACGTGACAAAACATATTTTTGCGTTTTATTTCAAAACCACACAATATTTTTATAAAGTGCAACTACATGATTTTAGTGTGTATTTAAGACTATTGATATAACTATTGTGACTTAGATCGCTCTGGTTTGCCTGTAAAATTAACTAATCTGATTTAAAAGAGGTATCTTTAGTAGATTTTTTTATCGTATAAAGTCTATGTATCGTGTTTCTGCAACTATAAAAAGTAAGATAATGAAGAATTCGATTGTGAATAACACTTTTATTTATTTTAAAATAACAATAATAGAACCTAAAATTAAAATTAAATATTAACTACCTATTAACTCCAAATATTTACAAATAAAAGACGGCCTGCAAATCCTCCACCGATGGCAGCTTGCCCAAAAGGCTGGCCGTGTTGCCCCGCTGTATAGCAAGGCTTACGCGTTGGCCAAAATAGGCACCAGCCCTCCGGTCATTGGATGCTTCGACCAATTCGATTGTTAAATATCGCTTTCCTATGTTTTGTGATAGCTGAGAAAAATCGACATAACTAACACCAATTGGACCAATTCGTCGTCTTAAAACAAATAAAAGTGACACATAAGCCACATAAAAAACTATCGACAAATTGCTGCAATCACAGTCACAGCACTAGATATCCGCAGAAGCCTGTTTTGTAATAACCTGTGAAATGAACGTTTGATGACCGCTCGCTTCTCGACTCGGCAGCGAGTAATAACTGCGTCTAAGATATAAATGGATCACAATTAGCTTTTGTGATGAGATGACATACATCTGTAAGTAGCACTCCCATCTCCATAATGCTAATGGCAGATATGTATCAAATTAATTTATATACGACTGCATTTCAGAACGACAAAAGTGACACTTACTAAATTGTACATGTTTGTAAGAAAGGACATTTGGATGTTTGTTAGTCTTTCACGAAAAAAACAGGAAAGATTTTCTAAGAAACTCGGTAGTTATATAAAGGTAGTTATTATTATAAACATAAGCAATAAGCATATTCATTGAGGCCACGAGTAAATCTTATATAATACCAAACCAAAAAATAAGACGTATGAACATTATACATACCTAAATGTTATTGTGTCTTTTAAAACTTTTTCATATTAAATTGATTTACTAATCATTAAATGATACTGTTAGATCCGTCTCATATATAACGAAAATAGAACCACTTCCTAGAGCCCTTCAGAAGCAGACAGCGAGTAATAAAAGAGGCTCAACAACAACCGGTCCGCAATTAGGTATCGTGATGAAAATTGGGAGCGGTGAAATTTTAACACTCTAAAGAATGGTCATTTTTATTTTTAGACTGTTTAAAATAGTTGATTTTCCGGGGATTTTAACGTGATATGACTTTTTGAGCTGAAATGGTGTTATGATGCATGCACGTAATTAAAAAAATACAATCCTCAATAGTTTTATATAGATATTAAGTTTGTAAATATTATGTGAAGAATTTTTTCCATTTTCTTTATTAATAATTTTATAATATTATGTTAGTTTATAGTTTATTCATTGTACATTATTAATTACTCATTTTAATCAATGTTCATATTGTAACTGTCTTGTAAAATAGGTGGCTTTTTATTAGCTTATTTTTATGAAGATTTCTGCATGTAACATGTTTCCTTTGCTTACAACTTCTCCCATTTTTATCCCTTTTTTCTTAAGACACAAAAAACTATTTGTTTGGATTTCTAGTTTAAAGGGAGCATGTTTAAAACAAATATCTACTAGGAAACATGAAAGTTGCTGCGCCCTATTTTAAAAAAACGTCCTCGTTGTAGTTAATTTTAGTACATTTTCCTGTTGGGGTCATTACTTATTTAACTGAATTTAATTTATTCTCGTAAAATGTTTTATGTAGGGGTTTTAGTTCATAGCAAAAAATGAAATAAACTTGTACTGGTAAGTATACAATTTTTTAAAGAGTTTATGTCATTAAAATGATGATTATAATTTGAAATATCCTACTATTAATATGTATATATATAAGAGCATACTCTCGACTCATCCTACTCACATTCTAGCATCTTTATTGGTACATGGGTTATTTTGATTTCAGTAAAGTTACCTAATAGAGACCATTATGTGCCTGTACATCGTCAAACACTTATTACATGAAGCTTAATTTACTAGTCATTTGATTTTGATTCGATTTGATTGTATTGTAAAGTTTATTAAAAGCATCTCAGTATATCTACCAACTTTATACATAATAAAAAAGTCTTTCACAAGTTAAATCTGAAATAATAGAATAGGGATTTTATAGCAAAATACAACGATTAGCATAGAAAGCAGCTAAGTTTCCAACATCAGGTGGTATAGAATTTTGAAGGACAAACCTTGAATCTTAAAGCTGGGATAACAACTTGTTTTATTCTAGTTGAGGAACAGTACTCTCCTACGCCCGAAGAGATAAAAACTGTTAAAGTGACTAAAACAAACACCTACTTCTACCATAGGGGGCATCAACGAAGTAATATTATTTCTTGACGATGTAAAGTAAGAAATATAAGTATACAGGATGTTTTTTTGTGGCCACCTTTAACGGAGGGTACGTATTCTATACATGAAATAAAGTAAGTTTATGCCAAAAAATGCTGGGAAAAAATTTAAATTCCTTGATTGTGCGAAATTTATAGTGTCTAGTGTTTATGTTAGTTTTTTTATAGACAGATATTAATTATTTTTCGTGAAAAAATCCTGCTACGCGCGTCTATGTGCATTTATGCAGAAAAACGCAGTCTATTTACTCAACTTTGGACCCTAATATTTTGGAAACCAGACACTTCCCAGGTATGCTTCCATGGAGAAAAATGATCGTGATGATGAGGAGATTCCGTAATTTTCGGGAACGTTGACGACCAAAAATCATCCTGTATATTGGAGTATACCCTCAAAATTGGTCAGAAGTGGCACCATGTGGTTCTATCGGCCCTTGGTGCTCTGCCTACCCCGTAATGGATAAAGGCGTGATTATATGTATGTATGTATATATTGGAGTATGCTGTAAGGAAAGTTTCTTTTACATGATTCAGAAAGCCTAGGGGTTTTGTAATAACACGACGTGTTATTTAACTAACATGCCTGCGACATTTGCATACCGTTGAATAGTGTCCACCGACGATGAAATACCTTAGATACCATAGTAAGGGACTTAATTGTGATTGTCAATATTGGAGAGATTTACAGAAAAAACCTTAGATAAGGAATATCGGAAGTAGTGCGTAAGTATTTTGGAAATCTTCTATGGACGCCCACTGGGTGAGTGGGTGGCCAATAAGTTTGGGAACCGCAGTGTTTGCCAAAATGCGGGAGTTTCCGGACCCTGTTACGGACGCTATGCAAATTTTCCGAATAATAATAAGAATAGGGGCGAATGGAGGCCGTTTAGCATTTGAACTACACCTGCATGCGAAGTCTATTAAATAACCAACAAGTTCGTGATAGTGTTATTACAATAAAACTGCACGTTCGCTTCCGGCATTTTCTTAGCATGCCGACATCAGTTCAATGATTATTAACCTCTAGAAAACCAAGGAAACTCAAATACGTCGTCAGCAACAGTAGTCGCAATAAATTTCATGAACACTCAGAATTTTTGTCTTTAAGTATACTTATTATTAAAAAGTACATAATTAAATTTACAATAACCCTAAGAATACAGCATTAACAAATCAAAATAAGTTTATTTATAATATAAGCGGTTTATAACATAATAGTTTAAAGTTAATAGGAATCTTTATTATTTTCAGATAATACAAACTTACAGTCAACCAACTTGGTACTCATTTGACTTCTTTGGAGTACCTGAAATAAATAAAAAATTTTGGTTATTATACATGTTATTTAAAAATAGCTCAGTATGAAATGAACCAATCACTGCTCAAAAATTGCCTCCGACCATAACTCTCGCAACGACTGCCCTATTTCAAACAACTCTCTTTCACATTTGCTCCTTGACAAAAACCGTACTCGTATTCTACACATTAGATTTATCAACAAAAATAAGCATTGAATAAACACTGTCAAAAAGACACTTAGTAAAGTCTGCAACTCAAGGGTTGTTTTTGCGAATAATTAGTTGTCGCGAACAATAGGAATTCGGCGCCGGATCTGTGTCAAGCGACTTCTCCGCCACCGCCAATTACGGACGGAACAACACTTACAGAAATGGAGCACTTTTCACGGCTTGAGGGTTTCCAAGATGGCCGCTGCAGCTGGAATATAATTATCAATCCTGACTTGACTATTCAAGGGGCGAATTGAACGTCTGTATTGTCATATGGTAATGTTGAGTAAGTTTTGTTATGTATTACGTTTTGCAAATACTTAATGTCGCTTTTTTAAGTTGTGACGTTTTTGAGTTGAATGGGTGCTAAGCCTTTTAACATTTTTAGGTTACTCAATTTATTATGTTAATTCACTTGCAAATGTTAATAATACATCACCAATAAGCTATTTCTCGATTGAACGAATAAAACGAGAAAAGTTCAAAACCGCGAATACTCGTATTGTTCATTGTAGAGCCACAAATACGTACTTCACTCAAGTACGGGCTTAAGTAATGTGATTGTTTGGTTTAAAATCCAATCTCACACAGAAGCTATGAGGCCCTGAGGTTGGGCTGATGGAATTAGCGCGAGTTGTGAGAAGTTATAATTTGTATGTCATACACATGCGGTACTTGGTTTATTGCTCTTACGTTGTTAGTAGGTACTTGATTTAAGACGAATAGCTTTGTGTACTTTTTGTCTGTGCGTTTGTGCACGCTAATCTCAGAAACGGCTGAACCGATTTCGATGCCGTTTTCAGGAATATATTGTGACAGGTCCCACTTAACATATAGGCTACTTTTTATCCCGGGAAAATGTTTTTATCATGGATAATTTCGATATCTTGCTTTTTTCTGTAGTCCACGCGGACGGAGTCGCGGGCGTCCACTAGTACACTAATATATCTTCCCTTTACCTACCAGTGTCACAGATTAGATCAATAACAGAGTGGACACGCGACTTGTTACCAATTAACCCGTAATAAAGGGGCTTTGGGTTTCCTGACCACAGTTTAGAGATACATAGGTAGATATAGTCAAGGGCGTAATATTGTGTAATTATTCTGAACAAAAAAAATCCTTTTATATCATGCTTATTAACATATAATTATGTTAACGATAGCGAGATTGTTGTATTTGTGCGTGAAAAGCGGCGTTAGGCACACCCCTTACCACGTGGGACCTAATAGGCTTATTGGTGAAAAGTGAGTGTGTAAACTGCACACTTCTGCCCAACCTCTTTGGGGGATAATGGGCGTGACTATATGTAGGTATGTATGTCACATATTAGTTTCATATCAGTAGTGAATTCTAAGGGAGAAAGTAGTTCCTTCTTGCCGGTATCACGATAGACGCCCATGGATAGACTTAAGAAATAGACAATACCTACTTCAACGGTAGAAACTGATGAATATGAACTGCAGAATCTACCTATAGTTTAAACCTCAACCTGGGGGGAGAAAGGTGTCGCTATAAGTTTAATATAAACTTCGAAATAGCAAAGACAGTTGTCTGCTTACGAATTAAAATAGTTTCCGGGAAATCGTTTCCATTTCAGTTTCCATGTAAATACAGGGTGTAGGTGACAGCCAGGCAAATACTGAAATGCTGAACAAGTACTATTGTGTTGAGTTATACGTTAGTGTTATTACTCGCAGGAAATGTATTTTTGATTTAACAGTATTTGAATGTATTTAACAGTAATCTTTGCTCTCCGCGCCAATTGTATCGGGCGATCCTGTGACTAATTAAATAGGCTTATTGGTCATTGTGTGGCACATTGCTATTTTTTTGCATCACTTGTGTCTCTCCATTAGGGTTCATCAGTTATTTGAACATTTTTGAGGTAATTTTTTTTAAAATCATCTTTTGGTTAAAATTTTATTTTTAAATAATTATCTGAGGCCTAATTAAACGAAAAAAAAAATCTGGAAAATATGAAAAAAATGACGGAAAATTTTGGAATGTTCCTGCGAAAATTTTCAGTGTTTTCCGCCTCAGAATCATGGTCTGAAGTCATGGTATCAATATTTTCCTGGCTGTCACAAATACCCTGTATAAGAACGTAATTTTACATTTTTATATACACAAATTATAATTATTTTATAAAAATGAATATTTTCTATTTATGAAAGCTCTTGAATATTTATATTAGATGCTACTTAAAAACCAATATTTCAATAGCGATAACAGTAATAAGCCAATATTCCAAAGAGGATTATCTATACAGGTCACAGGGTGTTACAGAAGGGGTACGTAAAGCGAAATGCTATAAAACAGCCCCTTAATTAATATTTCTGAGTTAAGTAATTTCTTCAAACAATCTATAAAAATAAACATGTGATATCGAGACTTTAATTTTGTAGATAGGTTTTCTGTAATGGAATATTTTCATAGCATTTTCGCTTAACATGACCCTTTTGTTAAACCTTATATTGATACACGGATTGATAACTCTGCTTGTCTTGGCAACATTTTACATTAATAATTTGAAATATTTTTGGTGGAATAGTACAAGTTTCGTAAAATATGCTGCTCCATATGCTATACTGTAATATCTATACTGTGGCCCTGATTATCGAGTACCCGGCTAATTGTGGCGTGAGCTATGCATGCTTAACCACCACCGATGGGGCTGTGCAACTCTAATTGGTACTGCCAGTGATGTTACCTGTCCGTTTGTACCTGTTTCCTGTAATGAGTGAATGTGGACGAAGGTTTGTAGGCTAGTCTACTCAGCTACTCTGTGATATTTATATTGAATAAAAAATGTAAAACGAAGTTTGGATAGGTTTTCCACATATTTATTTATTTAATTTTTTAAATGATTAGTGTAAATAAATTGCAGGAATAAAATGATCAACCTATACATTGACGCGAGAAACATTAACAGTTGTAACACCACGGAGGACTCATGAGGGTCTCTACTGGTGGGTATAGTTACCGCGGACCTATGTGTTAATAAGCGAAGTCCAAAACTTAATTATCCATAGAGTTACTTATTCCACTATTTTTGGAGTCTGGGTTTGGCGTTTGTTTTACGTCCGGCTGCTTGCCTAACACTAGCCATTCTCGGGTATAGCTAAGTATAAATTTTTGTAACAAAAAATCCGTACACGAAATAACTTCAGTGGTAGGCAAAGGCCCGTGACTGCAATCAAACGCCTTCGAACCGAACGGCACATGACTTAACCTTTGGGCTATCACCGATTATAACTTATTCATCTTCTTCGTCTTCAGCCTATTGCAGTCCACTGCTGGGCGTAGGACTCCCCCAGGACACGCCACAAGGCTACTGCCATGAGGGGTTTTTGCCCATAGTCACCACGCTGGGCAGGCGGGTTGGTGACCGCAGTCTGAGGCGCTGCTGCCCACCTCCCGGAAACCCTTAATCGCCTCGTACGATACCCACGGGCAGGCATGGGGTGGTACAAATTCTACTCTGCCGGCACCACGCGGCTAACTTATTAATGGATTAATAAAATCTTACCCTTATGGCGAGCTCTGCGTAAAATATAAACAGGGTGCGGACTGCGGGGTCGTTGTAAATGTTTTCGCAGAAATATGGACGTGAGCTTTATCTAGTGTTATTGAAATTTTATGCCGAGGTTTTATTACATTTATGATATAGGGTTCATATTATTGTGTGTTGTTTACATATACCTATATTGTAAGTACACGTAGTTATTAGGAAATGTGTAGGTAAGATTTGTACCTACATTTTATTTATGTTATAAATGTTTGTTATAAGTTTAATTTAATTGTCAATATTGAGAAGTTGGAAGCGATTACTCTCAGTTACATTATTGGTACATAGATAGATAGATATATAGATAAAATTCTTTATTGTACTACAGCAAAAAACCACATGTACAAGGGCGAGCTTAATGCCTTGCAAGGCATTCTCTACCAGCTAACCTGGTTACTTATGAATATCATCTGTTGGTAGCACTATCAGAGATGTGGATAAGAAAAACAATACAGTCATCTAAAATTACATCTCATTACATTATAAATAAAATAAAATGTACATACACCTAGATCATTACAAGATTATTAAGAGTTACCGCGAACTCAATTTTTTTCTTTACGACAAGAGTCAGTTCGATCTTTCGTCCACACAGTAAATATGTATATGAAAACCTGCGATTGTAAAAGTTGGAAGTCTTGGTAAATAGCCCTTTTCGTGCTACAAAACTAAATCTACTTCCCTGCCAACCGTATGTGAATTTAAGAAGTTAAATTGAAAACGGCGCATCCTGACAGCGATCGATGGGTTGAGTCATGAAGGGAAGACAAGCAGGAGATGTGATAATGAATATGGCCAAGCGAGCATAGCGAAGAATAAATCATATCTACCATAGTTTTTTTCCGGTCACCCACGTAACGGTATACCATACATAACCTCAAGCCTATGTCCCATAGGGGTAGGCAGAGACTACAGTGGGATAAGCACGAACCTCTCGATAGTCCGTAACGTTATCGTCAAACGGTAAAATCTCATAGATTTTGATTGCGAATCGATAGCGTTACGGCACGTAAAAAGGTTCATGTTTACTCTAATTATCTCCATTTAGAACGTTTCAAACATACCTCTCTCGTCTCTTCAACATTAATCTTCGTTCTATGAATAAACGTTTTATAAGCATCTCCTCATTAAACTCCCGCCTTGGACAGAATTTACCGCTTACGGACCTTTCTGTTCAGTTTAATGTAAAAAACTATTTGAATAGCTATAAATTACGATAGTACCTACTATTGATTGAATCATAGCGGTTTTAGGGAAAAAGGGTTCAATATAAATAGGTCCTATAATTTATCCTCTTTAATGTTTCTTCTAAATAAGTATTTAGTTTTATATGCTTACTTGCATGTTATGTGTTTGATCATTCATGTAATCTTAACCCGGAACGTAATCTTTCTGCCAACAAATTGCTCTACATTTTTAGCGAATGGTATTAAAAATGTTCATCTGTGCAATGAAATAAATAATTTTCAAGCGATTTTTTACAACACATATAGAATCTCGGTAACGACATTTCAACCTATTTGGTATAACCTGAAATGTACAAGTAAAAAAAAAAAAATTAAATTGACACAAATGATTCGTACTCATCCTGAAGTATAAAAAAGTAACATCACCCAAATGCGTACAACATATATTCTGATGATAATATGTAGGGCAAAGAAAATAAAATTTCTCATTTGCCTGAAGTGCCTACATCGTGTTGAGTGCATTACTGTATTAGGGAAATGTGGGTAATTTTTCAAACCGCCCCGGTGCGGTGCGACCTTAGTATATTATGTTAGTAATTAGCTTTCCCATTTATTACTTTCTGATTGAAAGCTGAGTGATGTTATTAGGTGGTTATTTTCAGGTAGCTTGGAAATAAATATACTTCAAATCTTTGTGGTTGTATTTTCAAGAATGAACTTGAGAATGGGATCTTGCTTTAAATCCAAGGCTTACATTTAGGGAAAGAAAATTCGAAGTTTAATTAACTGTTCTTTTTAATTACTAGAAGCTGCATCTCCTTCTGTGCATCTCGTAAGAGTCGACAAAGGAACTCGAGCTATGAGCTAGCAACTTCGTTTTCAGTCTATTGCAGTCCACTGCTGGACGTAGGCCTCTCCCAGGGCACGCCACAAGGCTACTGCCTTAGGGGGTTTGTGCTCATAGTCACCACGCTGGGCAGGCGGGTTGGTGCCCGCAGTCTGATTTTTCGACTATGTTGTCAGCACGGGAGGCGCTGCTGCCCACCTTTCGGAAACCTTTAATCGCCTCGTATGATACCCACGGGCAGGCAGGGGTGGTACAAACTCTACTCTGTCGGCACCGCGCAGCTAACTAAGCTGGCAACTTATCCCTGATTATTAACACCTGTTCCCGCTATACTGTGGGAACTTCTTTATGTTCCCCAGGCTACCCCATGTCGGGAACACAGCCGCGTGTAAAGGGGTAGTTTCCTTTGGTTGAATATTAATAACATCTTATTCTTATCAGAATAAATAATCAAAATCATACCGATCTGTAAAATTACAATTTTATTAGGTGTCCAAATGAGGTAGTTATAAGCCTTCAAAGTTAAGTGGGCAAGTCCATTTTTCAAATGTAAAATTAATTGAAAATTACAACATCACATGTCCACCTGCATCATTTACAGCAACTTTTGTTTTGTGATCATATTTATAAACGCAATATTTAATATAGCTGTAGAACAAAGTTCTTTTACGCGCATACAAGTTGCTTAAAGAGTGACGTCACGTCGTGGTAGCCGTTTGTATGGAGCGTTTTTTGGCAAGTCTAAAATTGTGATTTTGAAATCATTATATCCCGGAAAGTATTCACGCTAGCGAAGTTTTTCTTTCGCAAATGTTTCTTTTATTTTATGAACTTACGATATAAATACAAATAAAAAAACTGTAAACGACCCTATTATATGTATGTTCCCCAAAGATTTAATTAGAATAATAATGTATTCCTAAGCGTAAAAGTGTAGAGTCAGAAATGCAAAATTATTACTAAAAGGTAGAAGCGAATGCAAACAATTATACAATTGAGCACCTAAAGTACGGGCTTCTACAATAATTACTTGCTCCCATTGTGTGCTTTAAACTGTCGCGATAAAGTTCAATTCGGCGTGAAAAATTCCCAGTTTACAATAGCTGTATTTTAGACAAGTTGACGAGCTTTCAGAGATAACTGCTCTGAAACATTGCTTTGTCCTATTATTCATTGTTTCTGTAACTGCTTCTAAGGGATGGCATCCATATACAGACTTGCCAGAAATGTACTGTGTTTACCAATATCATACCTATTTTAAAAAATCAAGGACGTAGATGCTATAAAAATCTGAACCAGTAGCATCTGAGCCAGTTGTAAGTTTTTAGCAATATAACAGCTATAGGTACTATCTTTAGATAGTACTATCTTTAGATAGTACCTTTAGTCCACAGAGGCTTCGTTTGCTGGTTCCCCATCGCCACCTATCGAGTTTAATTTTGTGTTTTTACCCTTGCCATCTATAAAATGTATAGCCTACACAAAAATATTTATTTATATAAACCTTGTAAATCAATACAGAAAAATTTATTATTTATTTTACATCTAGGTTATAAAGTGAAAAACAATCCTTATTCTGTCACCTTTATCTCGAGTAACATTTTAGTTTTATTTCATTGTGATGTGACGAGCTACTTTAATATTGTGATCGCGAATAAAAGAGCTTTTCAGGTATTCTTTATGGCTCCAACAATGTTAAATAAAATTCTCACTGAACCGTGAATTTACAGATATTAGTATGGTAAACTACTGGCGAAGATAAGGTTACATACACAATATATAAGGTCCCTATTTTGTATGTGCTCGCTCCCTTTAATATTTATTTTATGTTAATACACTTTACTTTACAATGGTCTAGTTTACTTTACACTGGTCCTTCTTTTCTACTGTTTGAGTTTTTTTGATGTTTTTGGTTATGAAACTGAGTCAAATTAGATTGTTGTTAGTGTTTAGCGTCGATTAACAGTTCTATTTTATAATCGTTTATGTGTTAATGTTAGTTAAAAGATCGCATTTGTTTTTCCATATATTATTAACTTTCTTAAATTGGTTGATGATACCTACGTGTATATTTTTCCATGACGCTTCCATCCACCATTATCAAATAGACAAATACAACTGCAAAAAACCTCAAGTTTAGAAACTTCAAAACTACGGATCAAACTAGGCTACACACCCACGCCTATGTAACGAACCCGAGTTTCGGAATTAACGTGATACAAAAGCTGTATTTTATGATGCGAAATTGCAAAATTCGAAGTGTTTCTCTGCCGGTTCCGCCCCGCTGATTGTCAAAGCTGATGTGACAATGTGCTGCTCGTCAGCACCATATTTTATTCACTATTTAATAAAATACATAATATGGTTCTTTGACACATTCATATTTTTGAAACGTCCATATTAATTTTATTTGTGCTGATTTATTTGAGTCGACTAATGATCTCAGGCATGATCTCAGGCATTCTCTCAGGCGATAAGCTAGCAAGTTATTACTGATCTTTTAGGCAAGCGCGTTCCATATTAGACTGCAACGGTGCTTACAATCAGGCGCGTTGTGGTCAAGCGTCAGCCTATTTAATATAAAAAAAGATCTACATCTATCCCAGCAATGATAAACGTGGATGTGGGATCTATTTTATGATTCTGCAGTTGTGGATACCCCATTACAGAAACGCAACCGTGTGTATGTGTAAACATATTATTATGTATGCATTCAATAATTTTTCGGGACTCTTTACTATTTCGGGGCATATTCCTAGTAGTTACTTACCACGTACTTCATTTACGGTATGACAGTAGCACTAAGGTTGATAGTTTAGTAAAACAACAATAACTTACAATGAGAATCAGGAATTCTAAAGGAAGGAAGGATTCTACAGATCTAAGATTATGGATCCAAAGGTGACCGGCGGCGGGTTGGTGACCGCAGTGTGATTTTTGTCAGCACGGGAGGCTATTACGCTTACAAGGTATAAAAAATTAAATAAAAAAATTAAGAAAACCCCCACCCAAATAAAGTACGCAATTATTATGACAAAAGGTTTAAAATGCTAAACCCTATAAAAAGCAAAAAATTACTTTTAACACTACGTAAGTACCAACTAAAGCATGTCAGACTTTCTACTCGGGCCACCTTTATGTCGGAGGCATAACCGCTAATTTTGAACTGCAAATGGTTATCTTGGCCTGCTTTTGACCGTACGTATAAAATTTTTGATAAAATTTTGTCGCGTCATAATTTTTTTTATACGAATGTTGTGATTAGGTAGGAATCATTTGATTTAGGTAAGTATTTTTGAAGATAAAAAGCGGTCCCCCGACGCAACAAAATTTAATCAAAAATTTCATACGTACGGTCAACAGCAGGCCAAGATAACCATTTGCAGTTCAAAATTAGCGGTTATGCCTCTGACATAAAGGTGGCACAAAGTCCCGAGTAGAAAGTCTGACATGCTTTAGTTGGTACATACGTTGTGTTAAAAGTTATTTTTTGCTAATTATAGGGTTTAGCATTATAATTATAGTCGGGGGTTTTCTTAAATTTTTTATTTAATTTTTTATTTCACGCTTCTTGAAGGAGCTCCTTAATTTTTCATTCTTTCATTTAAATTCTTTTATTTTTCGCCGCGTAAAAAGTTTAGATGAGGTCACTTTATGCGATCTCGACCAAAGGAAGCTGTTTAACAATCCTCATTATAAACTGGCTCTGGGAGAATTGCAGAGATTAAGAAACAATAAAGATTTAAACTTTGGTCATTCTAGATTTTCAGCAAAAATATAAATCGGTTTATCGGTTTCATTCCGGCATTCGTCAATTAGAAACATGAAGAGAACCAGTCAAGACAAATTCAACGAGCCTAAACTCGATGGGTTTACTAAAAGGTAGACCAGGGTTACGTCTTTTACCTTCGAGCCCTATCATCAGACCAGCTCAGAGGTTCCAGATTTCCAGCATCAGGTCCTCGTCAATTAGAAACATAAAGAGAACTAGTTAAGACAAATCCATCGAGCCCAAACTCGATGGGTTTGCTAAAAGGCAGTCCAGGGTTACGTCTCCTATCTTCGAGCTCTAACAGCAGACCAGCTCAGTGGTTCCAGAAGACATTAGTGTTTCAAATGTCAGATCCCACATATGCTTGCAAGCAAACTGAGCGTGTAACATTCCTATCACACCCAACAAACGACCTGATGACCTTGAAGACCTGAACCGATTTCCACCAAACATAGGTAAGAACACTCTCGACTGATATATCTTTCAAACAAAAAAAACCGCATTAAAATTGGATTATCCGTTTAGAAGCTACGATGCCACACACACACACACACACACACACACACACACACACACACACACACACACACACACACAAACACACACACACGCACAAACACACACAAACACACACACACACACACACACACGTCAACTTATAACACCCCGTCGTTTTTGCGTCGGGGGTTAAAAATGTAAAAGTAGATAAACCTGTTCTGTATCGGTATCAACCCGAAACCCGAAACCTCTTGGCTGTAAGTGCACTTTAAAATAATTTATTTTCATTTCAATGCCTCATTATATTTCAGTTGAATTAAAGCTGTAGCCTATAGGTTTTATATTTATAAATATAAGCATTCTTCAGGCTTCCCTCACGCTGAGCATACAACTAAATACGAAGCACAGACACGTACGTCCGCGGCAGTAAAACACCGCCTTTTTAAATTAAACAAACGAATTATCAAACTACAGTTTAATACTGTTAACAGATGCAATTACGCCACTACTAAATTATCTGTGGTTTTCATATCAAATTAAACAATCTTACTGCTATTTATTTTGTTTTAACAAAATGACTGACTGCATTTTAGACATTTTAGACACTGTTCGTTATTTCTGCTCAGTGCTGGAAAACACGCTGAAAATAACGAACGGATCGGTTCTGTAGCTGTAAATAAGTGAAGAGACGGTATTCGAGGTTACAACGAATGTATGGATATTGTCAATGGTTGAAAGTGGTTTGCATGTTATTGAAAAATCTAGTTTGTAGATACTCGTAAATCGGGAGAGTAAGCGTAAGCAAAAAGCGTTTATTTTACGATACGATCTACTACTGTACGATATTTAAATGCTATCTAATTAAAAATTTAGGTCCAGGTATAACTTTTGCATCACTTAAGTAATTAGCCTATCTCGAATTAATGTTTTAGAATTTGCGCAGCGGTAGCGGCAGAGGTAAGCTAGCAGTGATTGATCATTAACATCTGTACCCGCTATGCAAAACGAGACTGTAGGATCTCTTTTACGATACTGCAGTTCTGGCTATCCCATTTTGGGACAGCCGCATCTATACGTAGATATGTAAAGGATTCTACCGTATCTCAACCGAGTGCCTTTAAGGCGAGCCATCACTGGACAAGCGAAAAACACCTTTCGCTAGAATAAATTGTCTTGGTATTTACATCTAACTATCGATCTTGAAACAAATACCCGACATACTTAAGGATATTGCCTAAGGAATGTGCTAATTTGCTAAACGATAGTGTATAATTTACTCGATCAAAAAGTATCTCAAAAAAGCTTAATGTAAAATCTGTGGCTTTCGTACTATCCATCAAATTCACGCATGCGCAATCTCTGAATTGCAACGGCCTTAAGCGAAAAGTTAGCACTTACCTATAGAACATGAGCTTAATAAATAATAAAATTTTAGTGTGCCAAACCTGGCAGAATGTAAAGTCCCGTGATTAGAATTCAATACAGACTGTAGCTGGAGCTATTTGAATAATACTCGCTAACTTCGCTCTGTTTTAAGAGTAATCAAGCGTTGTATTTCTGAAGCATTAATCATGCTGTTCACTTTCGGAGTTGTTAATTTTGTAATTTATCATTATAAGAGGTGCCTATTGTTATGATAAATAATATGATAATCTGGCGTTTATCCATATGTAGATTCTATTTTGTTTCTGCTTGCTTTAAGTCTATTTATCTTAGCAATTTTCTCTTTCATACACTCTTTTTATTTTGAGCGGATAAGAATGGTATGAAACGAATATATATTTTTAATTTGTGTGCAATAAAGTATTAAGTACAAACGAACATACAACTTAATTTGACTAATAATTTTTTTTACTGATAATATCGTCTATTTTCCATCGAGTAAAATTTTTGACGCATATGTGAACAGCAGAAGAGAAAAGAAGAACGAATGATAGAACGAAGAAAAGTTCTCTTCTCACTTTCATTTATATGAGCATACTCCAAAACTCCATGCGTTTTGTTAAACATGGAAGCTAACTTTTTCTAAATATATCCCGTGGGCGTGGATCCGGGGAATAGTCATATTTTTACTTAAGTAACTACCTACTACGATGCTCTAAAGACTGGAAAAACAAAAATTTCAATGGAGGCGTGGCAAGTATTGACAAAAAACAGATAAGGAGTAAAATTAACCATACATTTACACATGTCGCTAATGTAACAACGCCTAATTTAATAAATAATAAAATTAAAGTGTGCCTAGGAAGGTGTAAAAGTTAAAAAATATAAAATTATAACATATGTATAACCTATAGTGAAAGTGCAATTGTTACTAACTAGCACAAAATTATGTAAGCTATTTATCTTAATTCTACTTATATTCATTCACAAACCAAGTAATTATTTTATTACTGACAAAGCTCTAATATCACTGTTAAAGGCAATTTTTACGTTATATTAATATCATAGTATCAAAGTTTAAACATTATTTCTCCGCTGGCTTTCGAGATCATTAATTTTGTAATTTATCAACCGGCGGGTACGACTGGTTGGATATTAATGTGATATTTTAGCTAATTGTGGGAGGGCTGTGCGATGTCGAGCTCGTGATTGTATATTTATTTGTAGATTACAATCTACTTCCTTGTCAGGTATATTTTTAACTTTGTACCGTAAAAAAATTATGTAAACTTATACCTATAATTTATGAATTTGATTTTTTTAAACTAAGCATTCTAGCAGAACCATATTCATAATTTTCCAAAGAAAATACAAGCATGCTATAAATGTAACTCGAACTGACTTCACAATTTTTTATTAATAAAATAAAATACTTACAAACACTTGTATCTATCTAGTCATGTAAGTATTTTTGAGAGATTGGAGAAATTCTCCAATTCGTATGAAAAATACGTATAGTATATGAATAGCCTTCATTGATGTCTTCTTGCCTCAATTGTTGGAATCCGTTTGACTCTGACTCTCTTGGATACCTCCTTCAGTTTGTTTGAATGGGTTTGGAGATACTCTCATTGTATTAGTGGGATTTGACATCGCTTTTGTTATCTCTTGACTTATTTCAGTGCTAGTTTCTTTGCTAAGCTCCTTAAGTAGACGGTAGACGTAACATTAAACTTATATCTATCTTAGGTTTCTTTAAAATGCAGCATGATCTAATTGGACATAACTGCATGATAGTTACTGCTTTACTATATTTTTTTTCAGAATTTTCTAATAGAACAATTCTATTAAAAATAATTCAGGTTAAAGATAAGTTAAGTAGTAAGTGATGTAATTAAAGGATAACATTTTTTTTATTAGCAAAAACATAATCAATTCCGCAGAGTTTTACATAAAATACATTTTGTGTATTACCAATTTCGTCGAAAAAAAACTAACAATTTGAAAAATAAATCAAAGTTTCTATGCATTCGCGCCAGCATCCTCACCCAAACGGTTCATAATCTCGCAAGGGGCTGTCTACCGCGAAACAGTGTATGTTTTATTCATGGACACCTGGAAATCTTCAAGCAAACGCTACCCGAATACAGACATAGAAGAACCTTTCCGGCCATCGAATTCCGACACTAAGTATTCTTTTGTTTTGCCAAGTTTAGAAACGTGGAACGAAGTTTAGTGGGCATTTCCTTTTGCCGTAACGATAAAGGTACCTATAATAATATTTGAATAGTCGACTTTTGTGTGGTTGATATTTCAAGTCTATTTTATAAATTTATTTCTGTAGTACCAACCAACCTACATAGTTGCTAAATGCTGGCGCATGTGACACTACGAATTGGATGGATATACGAGTACAAGTTAATCTTATTATCCAAAGAGAGGAAAGAGGGCAGAGGTTTCCTAATTATAATTATAGGTCCTTCTTTTCACCAGTTTAGCTATTAAGGCCTGCGTAGTTAGCCTACTTAGATTGATTCACAAATATAACATGATTTATCTAGGTCATGCCCAAATGTCATTTTTAGAAACGTAAGTTTTCTTTACTTAAAAAACTTAAGTTATTTATGTATGTATGTATGTAAGTTTTCTTATGAGTTTTTTAAGGGTTTAATAATCCTCCAGCAATAACTAATGAATATCCCTAAATAATGTTGGTAAATTCATTTGGCGTTTTTCTATTTCCCTTTACTAATGCCAGTCATTTATTGTCTGAGCCCTTTGGTATCCATTGTCAAGTCCCCCACAGCCGTGCTTGTTTTGATTTCGCTTGCTTCGCCCAATCTGCTGTCATTATGGTGTTAAATGTGCTATTTCTAATACCGGAAGATGTTTTTAAATTTCGTCTTTGAAATAAATAATGTTGCAAATTTTAACATTGTTTTGGTAAAATTCCATTTTTTGTTAGAGAATGAAACTGTCTATTGTATTTGTCTTTAAATGCTTTTAATGAATTAGTGTTTCCTTTTTTTATAACACACACATAAACACGGCTATGTTTCCAAAGCGAAGTAGTCAGAACTTTAGTATCATGGTCACATTTAGCATGGCAGGCAGTCTAGATGTATAAGATCAGTGATAGGTTGCTAACTCATCATCATTACAGCTGTTTGAAAGCTCCTGAGTGACTTGGTTAACTCATTCGACATGCACAGAAGGAGATGGAGCTGAAGTTTTCTAGTGAAGCCCCGCACAGGAATTTTCGTTCTTTATTGTTGACGGCCGATTGGTGTAGTTGGTAGTGGCCCTGCCTGCGACGCCATAGTTCCTGGGTTCGAATCCCGGTAGGTGCAAACATTGATGTGATGAATATCGATGTTTGTTTCCGAGTCATGGATGTTTATATACTTATCTACGTATTTATATACCGTTGCTTAGTACCCACGACACAAGACCTTAGAGACCTTAGTGTGGGACTAGGTCAATGTGTGGTGAAGTGTGTGAATATTTATTTATTTATTTATTCTAACGTATTACTAATCTGTAGGAAAATAAAAGTTTGTACCTATAGATCGCTGTATTTCTTTTGTATATTGTGCAGTTCTAAATAGCCGAATAAATTTGATTATCTTGACTACAGTGTGACATTAATGTAGTGTGACCTAACATTACTGTAGAATTTACTCTTTATACCCAGCGGTGTAAAATGTTGCCATTCATAGTACGTTTGTATGCAGTTCGTACAATACCGACCATAATGGGGCAGTTAACGAGTAACTGACGTTACAGTCGGGTGAATGGATCGCTTTAAGTCGACACCAAAATTCATAGTGCTATTTTTAGACGTAACTTTCTTTATGTTTGTTGGAATTACTTGACTTTTAGTAGAAAATTATGGATAACTATTATGACTCAATTGAATAATACAATACTGAGGAAAAAGTATCCCCCAGAAGTTGTAATAAAATTGTTAGATGAAGAAAATATTGGTTTTTTCATTTTAATTATGAAATAGAGAGTGTTTGCGAAAATGCTATTACTTAGTATACTTACTTTTGATTACTATATTACTTTAACATAACGTAAAAAGTAAGTTAACCATCAGAGGGGTAAGCACGAACCACTCGATAGTCCGTAACGCTATCGTCCAACTGTCAAATCACTTAGATTTTGCTAGCGAGTCGCTAGCGTTACGCCGCGTAAAAAGGTTCGTGCTTACCCCACAGTAAACCTAATAAACCGCAATCGTGTATTAATTAAAATGAAACCGCAAAAACCGACTTATAGCAGTTTCAGCTAAGACTTTCCATTCACGGAACGTGTCGGTTGTGCAGTTACAACTGACAATAGCGGTCGCATAATGGAGCGGTTATCGCCCTGACCCGACGCGACGCGACGCCCGGCAAATAATAGCGGTGTGGTGAATACTGTGCGTTGAATGGAAAGCTTAAATACAAAAAAAAGCTGTAAATGTGTTCGGTGAAGGATTAAGCATCATTTTGTTTGCGAAATATTAAAGCTAGGAATTACATACATACATAACCTCACGCCTATATCCCATAGGGGTAGGCAGAGACTACACATCTCCATTTTGTACGTTCCAAACATATCTCTTTCGCCTCATCCACATTCATTAAATTCTTCATACATGCTCGCCGGTTTCGGAGCTAGGAAGCTGTCATGTTAACTTTAAGAACGTTTTTGCACTTTATCCGATCCCAACTAGTGAAAATGAGCTACTAATAGATAGTACTAAAAATTCTCGTAGTATCGAGAAACAACTCACCTATTTTTTTTATAGATCCGATATATTTTGGTTATACTTAGTTATTATGTTAATTTTCCATCATTTTGGATATAGTACATAATGAACCTGTGTTGATGCGGAGCTTGACAAAAATAAAGTAAATCAGCTGCTTTCAGTATGAATCGACTAAGGAACTCGGGCATTCTCTCCGGCGATTTGATAGAAACTTGTCATTGATCATTACCATCTGTCCCAGCTATGCTAAATATGTGGGATCTCCTTAATGATCCTGCAGTTCCGGCTACCCCATTTCGTGAATTCAGCCATGTGTTATGTTTGTATACAGTGCATGAATACAATACCTATTTATACAATATAATTTTCTTTGATCGTTATTTAAGCTAACCATAGTTTTCGTAATGCAAACCAGAGGTTAGGGTTCATTTCATCAACAAACAATGAACGACGTCGATTTCCGCTACCAAAGATTTATAGCGCAGAGATAGTGCGATAATGGCCAGCAATTCGTTCGCAACAGACATCCACGGTAAGCTTTCTAAATTGAGACGTTTGCCAATTCAGGCAAAGTTCAAATTTTGTTACAGTTACAAATATCTTCAGGTAGTTAGAGCTGGAATTTTCCTTGTGACAGGAGCTGATTAATTTACGCTGTTATTTACATGAAAGTTGAAACGTTTGCATTTCTGTAAGACGTCTTTGATATATTTTGAGGAATTAATAGAACTTAGGTACTAGGTATAGTAAGTGGGTTATTTGGGAAGATAAGGTTGTTTGTGGATTTTTTTGTATTAGCATTAATATGATATAAGTAATTTACAGTGTAGGTATATTGTAAAATTATTAATAAAGAAAATGGAAAAATTTCTTCACCCGAGTGGGAATCGAACCCACGACCACTGCAAACCGTGCCAGCCGCTCTAACCACTAAGCTACCGGGTCAATTACTCGGATGACGAATTTTACCATCTCTTTTCTAAATTACATATTGGCAACGTTATTTTTCATCCCGATAGCTATACACTAGCCAAATCTCGGCAAACAAAGCTGAATCCCTCCGCACAATGTTTAAAACTATCAACCATATCCCAACGGATTATATTAATGGAGAAGTGTTTTATAATTAGGTAATAAATTATAATTATAATTTTTATAGGTGTAGGTATAATTGATGCCGTGTGGTGTCGCCAGAGTAGGATAGCACCACCGCATATCTACCCGTGGTACAGTAGACTAGAGCTTGTACCACCCCTGCCTGCCGGTGGGTATCGTACTAGGCGATTAAGGGTTTCCGGGAGGCGGATAGCAGCGTCTCTCGTACTGACAACACAGTCCAAAAATCAGACTGCGGTCACCAACCCGCCTGCCCAGCGTGGTGACTATGGGCAAAACCCCCCTATGGCACTAGCCTTGTGGCGTGCCCTGGGGGAGGCCTACGTACAGCAGTGGACTGCAATAGGCTGAAGAAGAAGAAGAAATGGGTGTGTACCCCACTGGTTATCAGTTCATATGTGATAATTAAATTTAAATAAAGTTATAGTTGTTAATTTAACCGTTATTAGTTAGTGTTTGATGGTAAAAAAATTTTAATCTAAAAGAGACAGTTTTATTTTATGCTTTAAACTAGGTCTATAATAGGTGCAAGATCCTTGTACAAACCGCAGCTTCACCACCTGCTTGAAGCGGTCGTTTAAACCATTATTGTCGTATTGTCCTCGATCTAGTAAAGCCATGAAAGCTATCTCCGATCCGTCGGTGTCCACGATGAGACGGTGTCATGTGTGTCCATTGTTCTTGGTCAGGCTCACCGATGATGAATATTCTGGTACAGTGTTGAATTAGCTGGATTTACAGGGTGTAATAAAACAGGTGTGTTAATCAAATTGTTACTATAGCCCACTGTAGAGAAACTATCTACAGAGACTCAAAATCACATGTTTATTGTAAAGTGACTTATTCTAGAAACTATAAAATACACGAGCTCAGATAACGTAACATCATTTTTCGTTCAAATCATTAAAATTTTAAAATAACAGGTTTATAAGCTATGTTATATTTATAGTTTACACACATTAGTCAATCTATCTTAGACATAATTATTACAGTGGTCTGATATTACAGTTACGTGTTATATGAAGGTTACTGAGATATATTAGGTAGTCTAGGACATGACATTACATGACAGCAAGTGTGAAATGTACTTAGCACCTAGATAATTATTTATTAATGTAATTAGGAAAATAATATGATACATTAATAGGTAATATTATCTTAATAGGAAATTAGAAGTAAGTAGGTATTAGAAGTAAGAAGTTGGTGATATCAAATTTCAAAGTACTTACATGTTTTATCAAATGTTTGAACACACTTTATACAGGATAATTCACATGTGTTCAAATGCCTTAACTAGTGTAGGTATACATGTTCATCAATTCGTCATTTTCAGCCATGAGAAGCCCACCGCTGAACATTCTCAACGGTCTAAAGGTAAAACCTACCTAGGACATAAATATTTTTTGTCAAACTAATTAAATCACGATGTTCTACGTGCCACATTCCAACATGGATTCTATTCAGTATAGCAATGAGCACTGATTACCGATTATCGCCGGTCGCATAGAGATGACAATACGGTTACCATTGACTGCTGATTGTGGCTGACGATTATGCCAATTCGACTGCGAAGTGCTTGTGGTGTGGCTCTGTTCGTAATTTCAAACCTGTCGACCGATAAGTGAGAATTGGGACCCTCGGCAATAGAATTCAGATGATAAATGATAAGTTTGACACTATGATGATGATGATGATCTCCGACCGTATTTCTCTACGGAGATTGGCCAGGTACGCAGGAGATATTATAGTGCACAAGTGTGTGCGCAAACACAAATGCACTCTCTATTCCCTCACTCTCATAGTCCGATGGGACGGATAGCCGACACGACCGGAGGGAGATCAGGCGCAGGACCAACGGTTTTACGTGCTTTCCGAGGTCAAAAGGGTTAGAGCCACTCGGAAAAACTAATTACATACAAATATTATTAGAAAGAGATATTACACAATTTGACTTCCACTTAGGAAAGTCACCGGTTAAGAACCTTGAATTGCGGGATTAATCAGTTAACTTAACTACTTACGTCAATTTAATAACAGAAATATTCATAATTAATTAATCTCATTAGTGCAAAAAGTGATAGGCGCTTTCTTCTACAAAATTCAGTTTACCTCAAAAGCTCTTATAATTGTTTTAAATGTGAAACTATCTTGTATTCCAAAACGACCTAAATAAACGCAATAAAATAGATATAACACATATACGCACCACCAACCACTTCCAGTCACGCGCCTCCTATTGTAGGCGTAGAGTTCCAATGACCCGAATGTTCGCAATCGATATATCTAGCGAAACTAAAGAATCAAACACAAACGGAATAAGCTCAACTTTTGAGGACCGATTCTCGCGCCTTTTGAAATTTCTCTATACTATTACTTACGAATAACTAAAAACAAAGTGGCGGATTTATGATCATTAGGGTAAATATGAACCCTATTTCGCGGCGTTAACGTCATCGACTCGCAAACAAAATCTATAAGATTTGACAGTTTGAAAATTACCTTACGGACTATCGAGAAATTCGTGCTTGCCCCACTGCTGGTACTTTTTGTAGTGCACAGCATCACCAGTACTCGAGCATCATTCATAATATTCCTTAATAATCTAGACATTTGTGAAGTCTATTGATACAATACGCAAAACTACCGGTTGATCTGCTAGTGTTTATCCGCCATTTTGTTTTTCAGATATAGTAGATATGAAAAAAAGTCGAGGAACAAAATAATAGGGGCCTCGATACCGGAACCGATCACGATTGATGTTACCAAACTCCGGGCATTCGATATAAAATCGAGATATGTATCGTTTTCGTGCTTTGTTTATTTCGGTAGGCAGATACGTGGTTGTAAATGTCGGCTATTTGAATAGATCCACGAAGGAATAATAGAAGAGCCGGCCTAACAATAATTTTGTTCAAAGAATGCAGTAGTCATTGCTGCCGCTCCGTTGCGAACATGACAGGCGAATAGGTAGACGCCATATTAATAATAATACGCAATTTATTTTATACTAGCCTCCGCCCGTGACTTCGTCTGCGTGGGCTATTTAAAGCCTATGTCCTTCGACATGCTCGCAACTATATGTATGCAAAATTTCATCAAGATTAATTGAGTAAATAAATTGTAGTGATAAAGCGTGAAAAGGTAACGTGCAAACAAACTTACTTTCGCATTTATAATATTAGTAGGGGATTATGTGAGTACTACCCTCCTATGATTTACATCAAATATTGGTGATAAAAGTGATTAGAAAATGGTCACATTTGGCCATTCTACATAGATTTTCGCGTATCCTCCTTGTCCTTCCTTCACGTACCCGACACATTACCGGACTGTAGGTGTTGGGTACACATTGCAGTAGTCAGAACGAACGGCTGTGACTACAGGGCATGAGACACGTGTAAATAGTGCATTTGTTGATATTGCTTAGTTAGAAGCTAGCCGTATTGATACAAAATAATTGGAACATTGCCTAAATTTGACAGATCTTCCAGACATTTTGCTGTCATGTTATTTTTACTTTATACACGGTTAAGTAATGATACCGTAGTTCACCGTAGATTTGTTGACGCCCTGCACTTGCATGTACAGGTTAAAAATATATCGATTGTTTTTTCTTTATATAAAAGTGCAATAATGCTTAGAATAACGTTATTTCATATATTTATACCATTTACTACGTTTTATTCAACGTCGTTAAAATATAATAAAACGTTCAAGTACAACAATAATGTGCAATGTTATTTTCCTAGTCGTAATAATACTTAATCCGTTATTTCCGCATACAGTATTATATCGATACTTAATTATAAGTATATTATTTTTATTATTGTACTGTGTACGATCGTACTATTTTAATAATCTACTATCCGTCCTTCAGTCCAAAGTAGTTTTTAAAAGTGAATGCAGATTTATCATTGACTCTATGAGAAACGATAAAATATACAGTTTACACATACAATATACCTATAGGAATCTTAGTGTGTTAGATTAATGCGTTGTCAAGCCTGAAAAACTAAAAAAAAAACCACCACTCTAACGTAGGTTTTTTCTAGTCTGTTATTTATTTAAAGAAACTTACGAGTATAAAAAAACTCACTACGTTTCAGATAACGTAACGGGTTAATCTTACACACTTATCAAACCAACTTCGAGTTCAGAATCTGCACTTAATCTACAAGGAAACGAAACGAAACGGACCGTCCCAAGTCCGTTCTCTACAAATAAATCAAGCACTATCAGAACTATGTCACTCAGGTGACTTCAATAAATTAAACGGCGATTTCAACTCAATTCTACGGACAAAGAATTCGCTAATCCGGATTTGTGAGGACCGCGGAACCAATACCGGGTATTAAGGGATTTAGACAAGTCCCCACGATAAATGTCCCACTATTGACTAAGCGGAGATCCGTTCCATTTGGTACTTCCAGTTTAATTTGATCCAAAGTCGGATCCCGATTTAAAAACTGGCCAAGTGCGAGTCGTACTCACGCACGAAAGGATCCATTATATAGGTACGAGTTTATTAAAAACGCCAAAACACGTTTAATGTGTGGGCGCACCTATTTGTTGTATCATTTGTGTCAATTTTATCAGTCTAGGCATCACAGTTCATGAAATACAGTCTGGAGATAGACAGACCGACAGACAGTGGTGTAATAATTGGGTTCCATTTTTTATCCTCTGAGTACGGGACCTTGATAACGTCCTTAGAGTTTTCCAGTTTATAAAAGACGTTGCACAGAGTATCATCGAACGTATTACTATTTGAGAGACACTGAATGCGATATTCCTTATGCGATTTCTTTCCATAAATCTGTCGAATATGTCGGTATGACGAATTTATGGTTGTAACTCGGACAACGGCTAGTATGCTGGTTGTTATTGCTGTTTATACACTTTGTGTAAGACTATAATAGATGCAAAATTAAGTGTTTATTTACAACAAAATAATAAAATGATAATATTGATATATACGGAAGGACATGCAGCTTATTTCTAGTGAAGGTCCTCATCAGCATAAACTTTTCGTGGTCATGTTTACCCCTTAGCTCAGAATAAAGAAGTAATATTCTTTTTCTATTATCTAAGTTTCTAAATATAAACGCCTGTAAATATTGTGCGATTATTTAGTATTTTCATTTGGATATTTCCTTTTATTAAAGAAACCTCGCTTTCTTTTCGCACAAGGATTTTTCAATAAAAATATCTGGAACACGCGAGCGAAGCCGTAGTAATACAACTAAACCTGTTAGGTGGTAGGTCGAGGACAAACACTGAAATAGGAGTGTTTATATGTCACGAGACTAAACCCCTTTGAACACCTTTGCTCTACACTTAGATATAACGTCACTGGTTCTATGAATGTGATTATGACTATTAGTGGTGTGCTATATTCTCGGAACGCGTGAAAGTGATATGCTACATGCAAGTATCGCGCTATTTTTTCCGTGACGTTATAATGTTACGAGTTGGGATTATTACCAAATATGTCCTTTGAACGGTGGCGCTAGTTGCCTTGTGTATAATTATGTAACCTATATAACTGCATACAAAAAATGTTAGTTCCAGAATCGGGCAACGGAACAATTCTAT
The DNA here is from genome assembly GCA_014607495.2 of Carposina sasakii. Taxonomy (NCBI): domain Eukaryota; kingdom Metazoa; phylum Arthropoda; class Insecta; order Lepidoptera; family Carposinidae; genus Carposina; species Carposina sasakii. The sequence goes on from CP053161.1 coordinate 6,567,080, forward strand.
GAAACAAACTGTTACGTTCTATATCACAATACCAATATCACTGTGAATAACACGCCAAGACAAGTCACGAATACGCTATATTCTATTTGACGCTATTTCATATTCATAATAGCTGGTAGCTGTTGGTATTGGAAGTCCGGCGCCGGCCGTCACACGATGCTATGCGTGCGCGTGTGGAACGAAGGCGCGATGAGCCATGCGTACGCGACACGCGCATAGCGTTTAGCTTGAAACGAGTCAATTAAATCATTGGTTACTACGCTATGGACAAAGAGCATGCTATTTTTAAAAGCTATACGTTATATTAGCTACCACTATATGACTACCCACTGTACTAGCCACTAGGCTTTATGCAAAAACCTCCCTAGGGCAGTTACCTGATTAATATGCTGTGCTCTGTGCCCTGGAATAGACCTACGTCCAGGAGTGAATTGCAATAGGTTGATGTGTATGCTTGTGTATACTCACTAATATGAAGAATTGACAAATGTGATCTCTCGAAATATGGGGGTCTACTCTGAAGTGACGATAAACGAAGTATCGGCCGAATATCGAGGTGTTTCCTACTACGAACTTCCTTCGATCGGGTCAGTCGCGCCGTTTTTTCATTCGGTCCGATCGAACTCTATTTGACAGGTATAAGGCTAGATAATAGAAAGCTTATAATATAATATTAGTCAATGTGAATTATTCTCTATGGTTCCGAATGAGTTGTGAACATCCGAAGCAATTTCGTAGTAGGGTCAAAGGCTTCGATTCGGTCGGGCTTCGGTCGCACCGAAAGATTCGAAAGCGGCATTTCAGAGTAGACCCCCAGGATTGTTTCCATCGTGTAAAGGAGGTTTTGCTCTACACTGCTCATAGCAGCATCTCACTTACATACTAGTTGATAATATTTAGCGTTTAGAGTTTATGATAACCTCTCTATTGTAAGTATAAGTGGTAGTTTTTGTTTCGAGTTCGATCATATTGTTTAAGTTATGCAGCAAACCAATCACGTACCTGGTACGTTACGACAATGCAACTTTTATAACGCTACGATGATGGATCATTATTTACATACATACATACATATAATTACGCCTTTATCCCTTACGGGGTAGGCAGAGCACCAAGGGCCGATAGAACCACATGGTGCCACTTCTGACCAATTTTGAGGGTATAGTTGAGATGTACAAGTTCATTATTTAAGGATCATTATTTGCCTAAAAATATTATAGATTATTGAGGATAATGTTCAGTTGTTGTATCAATATAATTAAGAGGACTTTATAAAATTAAAACCGAATACATTTCCAAAACGGTGTATAAGTACTTGCAAAAGAAAATAAATTAATCCGCCACATAACCGCAAACAAAGTTTAAATTAATCAATCACTCAACATCAAAAGAAAGTATTCATTTCCATGCAAAAATACTGAAATTAAAATTTATCTACCCTAAAATTGCAATGATTAATTTCCGCCCTGATTATGGTCCGATAACATTTACATTTTTCCACCCCTAATCTTACTAGGGTACTACCGGTTACGAAATCGGCCCTTGATACTCTGCCTACCCCGTAAGGGATAAAGGCGTGATTATATGTATGTATGTTACAATACAGGCCTGACCTAGTGTGGGGGATCGCTATAAACTCAGCTCTCCTTATATTATGTCAAAGTTAATTTTTTACAAATATCTACTCTGTTATATGTTAGATAAGGATGAATAGTAAATACTTGATTTCAAATAAAAATTATTATTATTACATACATATAATCACGCCCTTACGGGGTAGGCAGAGCACCAAGGGCCGATAGGACCACATCGTGCCACTTCTGACCAATTTTGAGGGTATAGTTGAGATGTACAAGTTCGGTTAGTAGTGACAGGTGGTCGGCCCATCGCCTACAAAACACCAAGACCCTCTTGTCCCTCTATTATTATTATCTCTTTTGAAATTCTCGGGACTACAGAGTCCCGGTCCTTTGAGAGGCGTGCATCGGGCCGTGGTGGCCAAGATGTAGAGGCCCTTTTTAGAGAACTTTAATATGGCGTGGGATACACATGGCGGGTACCATCACCGACCGCACAGTATGATACACCCGGCGATGGTCCCCGCCATGTGCAAGACTATTGGAGTGCAGATCTATGTCATGCAATGGAATCAAAGGTCATCAAGGCTATGGGGCTGAATATTAGGTGGGGTTGGGTAACTGGGCTATTGAAGGAGACTAACGGACGCCTGCCATTACAACCAAGTCTCATAATTGTTTGGTGGCAGGCGGTGACTCGCCGACTTATTATTATGTAGAGAATTATCTCAAGTGTTAAATTTATCATCAAAATCTCAAAGAAATACGTTCTTGAATTCTTGAGTTAAAGAAACCACGTAAGCGCGGTCGGTTGCGATCTCCTAGTGAGATGTGTCCCTAACAGGGATATATTTTTTCGCTAAATTAGGTTAATTACTGGCAGGGTTAGATGATAAATTCTCTCTTTGAAATTTACGTCGAAAGGAGTTTCTCATAATGAGGAAAGAGTGGATAGTAAAATGTTATCTTCTATCTTCTTATGTGGGTTTATTAAAAGAAAATATGTGTAAATACTTGCTCTCGTGTGAATCAAGCAATTTCTCTTAGTAAATGGCCTTAACTTTTTTAAATAATTATTTATGTCAAAGGATTAACATTAAAGTAGGAAACAATTAAGGGAGCATTCACATTAATAAATCTCTCAAAATATCTGAAGATATTATGAAACCTATCTTATTTATCAAATTAGTACTAAGCCGCTGTTAATTACTTACTAACCTACTATATAGTTTTTATGATATAAGAATTACGAAGGAAATCTAGTCTGAAGCGATTTTAATCGGAGCTGCTATTGGGTTCGTCACACATTACACCAATATTTTTTTTTAGAAGTGTAAATGTGTGGCAAGGTAATATCTCTATTACAGTGTTACACATTAGAGTTACCACGTCTTTTTGGGAAATATTCTTTTTGGAAAATAAAATTAAGAAAAAAGGCGATGAACATAACGCATATTTTCATAATAATAAGCTTACTGATATTAGATTCTACTGTATAACATCAGTAGTACCTATTCTATAAAGTTAATTTAATTAGAAAGATTAAAAGTTAAACCAAACTGTACTGTAATAGTACTTATTATTCAGCTGGGTTATTAATCATCTGTTCACGACTTATACGCCGTTATAAGTAGTATGTATTGTATCGATTGTACCTACGTTTTTCGATTGATGTCATAACGATATAAGCGTCAAGGCTTCGTTTCGTAAATCAAAATTGGTATAAAAGGTGAAATATTGACGTGTCTGAACTGCAATATTTCACAGCAGCTTCATGTACCGTAAAAATTCTATGCTGATGATGACTTTGCTGATATAATGTATTATTTATTGTTTGAATAAAAGATAAACGGTCCGACGGGACCGTTTATTAAATTAAGTTAATTTTTTATGCTAACCGAAGGGAAATTCATATTTTTTGTTAATGTGTGGATTTGACACACTTATTAGATACGTACCGTGTTATAATAAAATAATTTAAACATCGTGAAATTATGACAGATATATTAGCTGTCAAATGTAATTTTTAAATACTGTCTAACTTTAGACGCCTCGTCGTTTTGTAATAACACCAGTAGAGATTACTTTGTTAACTTATTATCCTAGTTTTCTTTTCTCTTAACAAAAATATTGGATATACGCTTCTTAATTAAATATAAATACGCTCTATATATAGGAAGGTACTTTATGATTTTTTAAACAATAATGATATTCAGACCAAGTTAAACCAACATTAATAAAATTCGGTGTTGTTGTATAGGTACTTCAAAACTTTTTCAAATCAAGCTCGAAGGTAAACTTCTGCTTTAAAATTAGCATTAAATTTAAATTGTAAATAAGGTTTAGTGGTTTTTAGACGTCTATTAAAGAAATTTCGGACCAACTTCTAAAGAATATACGAGTAGGTACGTGACTATGTACGAGAAATGAGACATCTGGTATAATATCGGGCTTTGTTTACTACATACAATTTATGCTGGAACACGACAATGTGTGCCATAAATACAGGTAAGGAAACTACCGGTTTCTATGGTAATTGGGGATCTCTACGTACCTATATACTACAGATTACTTGATAGTTATATTAGATAAACAACCATTCTCATGCAAATTTATGTTAAACGTGTCTGAGGGATCTCCTTTATGAGCCTGTAGTTCCGGCTACCCTAGTGAGATGTGTCCCTAACAGGGATATATTTTTTCGCTAAATTAGGTTAATTACTGGCAGGGTTAGATGATAATTCTCTCTTTGAAATTTACGTCGAAAGGAGTTTCTCATAATGAGGAAAGAGTTCATAGTAAAATGTTATCTTCTATCTTCTATGTATAACATAGGCTTATTATCTAAATAATCCTTTAATTCTTCTTGTGTTCTACGATTTTTCAAAGTAAATTATGATGCCACAATTTTCTGTTGTAAAAGGTACAATAACCTATTAGTTTTTTTTTCCAATTTAACTAGGTGCCTAAAGTTTTATTTCCATAACATTTATTCTTATTTGGTATATTATTTTATTGTCATTACCATTATCCTCTTCTTTAGGTTTCTGTTGTGAGAGACTTATATCTGATATTGATGTTATTTTTATAGTAGTAATTTCACCCGACCCTGTATTTAATGTAGTACATTGCATATTGAACAAAAACAGATATTATCCATTTTATTGCTTGCCGTATTACGAGTTTCCACACAATTTGTTTTGATGATGAGACAATAAGGAGTCGTTTTGACGTATTGTGTTTATGGCGATCTTAAATTTTACGATTAGCTGTGTCATGGACTATTTTATTTGCTTTGCGAAGTGATACTAAAACAGGTTTAGTTTAGCCTAAGTAGTACTGAAAACGGAATTAAAATTAGTTAGTAACGAGAGCGTAAAGGTCGGTGTTAGTTGAGTAATTGTGGGACGTATATATATATCCATTTTATACGTCCCACAATTATTCAAGCTTCCATGGAAGCTAGGCTTGTTCTAGAGAGACTGCTGTCTCAAGAAAAGTTTAATTAAAAAAAAAAAGTTATGCTGTAATTTTGTGTGCGCCAGTCATAGTTGTATGTATCAGTATTGTGTTACAATGTATAATCATTATTCTACCTTTTTAATACATGTGATGTTTGTGTGCCTAATATTAATATATAAAAAATAAATAAATATAGGTAGCTAGCTCGCTATCATAACTTTATGTAGATATTGTTCCGGAAAGGTGCTAGTTTAGTTTAGTATAATAAAATATACGGTTGTGTTCCCATATAGAGTGCTTATATTTCTATAGACTAGTGTACTCAAAATACATTGAATAATAAGTAACGGCAAAAAACGCTAACGCTCTACCGCGTGTTAAATATGGTTTCTGTTTGAGAAAGCCAAATATTATACATTGATACTATGACTTCAGACCATGATTGATCAGAGAGGCGGATGTCCAGGAAAAAAAATGTTTAGTTTGTTTAATTAGGCCGTAGATAATGACTTATAAATAAAATTTTAACCCAAAAGTTGATTTTTATGAAAGAAGTTGCCCTCAAAAAAGTTCAAATAACTGATCAACCCTAATGGAGAGTCACAAGTGATCCAAAAAACAGCAATGTGTCACACAATAACTAATAAGCCCATTTAATTAGTCACAGGATCGTCAGATACAATGGCGCGGAGAGCAAAGATTACTGATAAACAATACATTTCCTGCGAGTAATAACACTGTCGTATAATTAAAAACAATGGTTCTAGCACGGTTGCAGAGGTCGTGGGTTCGATTCCCTCTCGGGTGAGGAATTTTTTCCATTTCTTTATTAATAATTTTATAAAAACAATGGTACTTGTTCAGTATCTCAGTATTTGCCTGGCTGTCACACACACAATGTATAGGTGCATAAATATACACACGGCTGTAACCCAAAAAGGGGGTAGCCAGAACATCAGGATCGTGAAGGAGATTCCACAGCAACGTTTAGTAAAAGCGTGACAAGTTACTAGCTCTTCTCCTTAGAGAACAGCCCAAAATGTTTTTTATATTCGTATAGGTATAAAATATAAAAAGAAGCACCATTATTCACACATAAGTACGTAAATCTACCCAAAATACATCGAATCATGAGGGAAAGTAAAAAGTGATTGGAGGGGAGTAGCCTGTTTTATTGAAAAAGTTAGATTTGGTTGTTTTGCTATTCCGGGCACGTGCCGAGATTTAGTCGAGAACTTTCAAGATTCGGGAATAGACTGCCATTTTGTTAATCCATTGGATTCTATTTAGTTCATTGTTATCTTTCTCCTTCTTGTGTGTGTAGGTATTTTAAATACAATTTCGTTCGCATGATATAATTTAACTTACTTGCGTCAAATATGCACAATTGTGCACTATAATAATATAGTTGCTTTACTGTCTGTCTCTATGCATAGATAAAAAAAATGCTATTGACTTAGCATATGCAAGTGCAATGCTGATAGGAACTTCCCCTTTACGCGGAGAAAGTCGTAAGCGGCCGCTAGTTAAAAATTGCGCTACTTTTTTTCAAATACCTATATGAAATTAAACATATTTATTCTTATTATATGTATATTTGATGGGTTCTTTAAGCAATTTTCTTGTCTAAATATCTACAGATATTTGGACTAATTTGCTACAAACTCAAATTGGAGCCTTTGAACTCGCAAAATAGGATTCAAATGAAAGATTATTATAATGTATCGTTTATGGAGATCGGAAATTCGTTTCAAGTGTACTGACGAAATTACATTAAATAAAATTAAACCTTTTATTGCTGTAACACATTGGTTATTGTTTCATAGTATCTTATCATTGCCTATAACTTCACTTTACTGATAAAGGGCAAGTTTTATCATTAAAAAATTAGCATCAATCCACTTAGGATATTATGTATAATTATGTAGTGCATATTTTGCCAAGAATAATCGATTTACTATAATTACTCCTTACTTTTAAATAATAATTGTAACTAGAAGCTATCCATGAAGATTTATAGGTACTTTAGGTAGGTTTAGTTTTTTTTAAACCTCTGACTGGGATCCGCTTCCCTACCCTTACCACTTTTACTCGCGTTTTTATCCAGTAATGAAAGAGTTGTACTTATATTAATTTAGTGGACAATAGGACTTCCCATTTCCGTAGGAATTTTGTAAATTTCATTCCTATGGAATGGCTACGTTATACAAAGAACATACCCTTCAAGTTTCAGGTCTCTGAGCATAACCTAAACAGCGGTTTAGGCTATGCGTTGATCCGTCATTCAGTCAATCAGGACAAAGCATTTTATATGACTAGCTATGCAGCAACTTGATAGTAAATTAACCTATTTGCAACTAAAAAATCACAGCACATTATTAAACGATTTCATCCGCCATTTTATGTCTATGTTTACTAAGATACTATTTAGGTTTTAAATAAAACACTTTTGCCTTGAAAAAGTAATAGAAAAAGTTGTAGTAAATAGTCGTAAAACCCGATGCCCTTTCCGCGAAGATTAATGAGGTACTGGAGTGATGGCTTGCGTGGTTGTTTTCTTTTTACTAAAGCCCACAAAAGGTCACTGTTGTAGACGCATAGACGCAATAAGAGATATATTTAGATTTTAATTCAATCTGTCGTGGCTATAAATGGGATAATATAAAAGAAATACAAAACAACTCAATAAAAAATATCTGAATATACTTGTAACGGAGCCATCTATCGAATACGGGAGAGAACCATAATCGAATGCAAAATCCTAGAACGCGATATCGAAGTTTCTCACAATGAGTGGAATATATACATGGGCCAAACAACTACTAGTGGCTCGGTGGGGCCGTAAGCGCTTCCTCTTTTCACCACCTCCACACTCCCCGACGTATGTACCTATGTATGTGATCTCAGATTAATTGATTTAAGTGGCATATATGTATCGCTATATGAATAACACAGCTTACCTACAGAGAAACTTAAAGAGATACTACAATAAAATTGCAAGAAATTAGAAATATAACGGTTCTTCGATACAGGTTCAATAAGATTATAAGCAATAATATATTTTTTATGTGGCCATCGTGGTGTCCCACTGCTGGTATAATATAACATAAAATATTGAATGTTTCTTTTGGAAATAATCAATTTTCTTTTTCACACTTAAGACTCGCGTAAAAACAGTACAATTCTGCTCAAACAGTCTCTTAAATATACCCACCTAAAAGGGTAACCAAACTTTATTTGACTTTACATACATGAATAGAAGTTATATTTCTATTCATACATGACTTATCGGTTTATTTAAATCAAAACAATTTTCTCAAAATAAAACAATCCATTGCCCCAATTATTATTCACGACACCAAATTGAATTGACTACCATCTGAAAGGCTTTTTTATTGAATAACTTATTTTTGCGTTCCTTTCAAGACATTAATAGCAATGCGTCCATTTTGTCCGGCTAAAATTTCGGCGTGCCCAAAGGCGTGGCCATGAAGTAGTTTTAATGAGGAGCTGTGATCAATGTAGTCATGCAGCCGCCAATGTAACCTACATATACATACATACGGCTATGCTTTCGAAATGGGGCAGAAATTTACATTAAAAAAAATATAATAGTAAATTTGGACAAATAGACCTGTTTGCTGCAGTGACCGTTATTATTAGTTATTGGAGACACTATTTTCTATTAATAAATATCTACACCTCCTCTATGTACCTACTCTAAGGGCGTGCCTCACTGAATTATTTGTCACCGGTATTCAATTTATGAATGACACGTGGCACCTTCATGAAAGAGTAAATTATAGCTAACGGAAGGAAATGAAGGGCGTAAGTTTTCTTTTATGACTTGATGTTATATGTAACTTTTTGAATAAAGCGATTAATGTAGGTGTAATATAGTTAAATGACTTTGTAAGGTGTACTGTAATGAATAAATCAGCGTACAGATTGATTTCAATATTCGTGGCATTTTAGTATTATTATTAGCTATTACAATACATTATCACAGCTAATGGAAGTAAAATACATGGAAAAATATTTATATTTAATTTGATCTTGAATATTGAAAGATATACATACATACAGGGTGTGTGTGACAGCCAGGCAAATACTAAAATACTGAACAGGTACCATTGTTTTGAGTTATACGACAGTGTTATTACTCGCAGGAAATGCATTTTTAATTTGATAATACGCAATCTTTGCTTTCCACGCCAATTGTTTCGGGCGATCCTGTAACAAGTTAAATAGGCTTATTGGTTAATGCATTTTTCATACATTGCTATTTTTTAGACCACTTTTGACTCTCCATTGGGGTTGATCAGTTAATTGGACTTTTTTGGGACCAAATTTTTTTTTTATCATTCATGGTTCATAATTTAGTTTTAAGTAATTATCTAAAGCCTACTTCAACGAATTTCACTATTTTTTCCCTGCAAAAAAAATGTGAAAAATGTCGGAAAATTTTGGAATTTCCCTGCGAAAATTATCAGTGGTTTTCGCCTCAGAATCATGATCTGAAGACGCCATATAAATTATTGCATGTCTGTCACTTCCACCCTTTATAAACACAGCTGTGTTCCCAAAATGTGGTAGCCAGAACTGCAGGATCACAAGAGAGTTTAGCCACGTTTAACATACCGGAGTCAGATGTTAATGATCAAAGACAAGTTAGTCGGCTCTTACGGCATGCACGGAAAGAGATGCAGCTGATGTTTTCTAGCAAAGCACCGTATCGTACAGATAGATTGAGCAATATTGAAATATTTAATGAAAAGTACAATATGACACATAATGTTGCTACGCTCACAGCGTAGTAGGAGGTTCGTAGCTCGTGGCATGTGCTACGGATAGCGCGCGTGGTACTGGCAACTCATATACTAAAAACCTTATTGTTGTGCAAATTTACATATCTCAACTAATATTATAAATGCGAAAGTAAGTTTGTTTGTTCGTAACTTCTTTAAGCTTTATACTCAACCGATGTTAATGAAATTTTGAATACATATTTGGGAGTACCGAGAAGGACATAGATTACATTCTTTAGTCCACGCGAATGAAGTCTGAAATAAAAAAAAGTATTTGACCTTTTCTCTAAATAGATCTTCATAATATAACCAGACTTTTCAGCTACGGCTAAAGAGAACTAACAAAAAACATATTTGAAAATCGTTTTACGAAAGTAATTAATCTTACTTAACTAGCAATCTTTTTATTGTTATTCATATTGAAATTCTCTTTTACACTAAAGATACTAAAACGTTTGATTCATATAAAAGTACAATTTGAGGACATACGTGGCGTATTTAACGCGACGTTTTGTGACGCTATTGTTGAGTCTATGAGTAATGGTTTGATAGCAAAAGCCGTATTCAATTGTACGCCGTAGGTAGAATTTTCGTATAACTTAATCGTAGTGCAATGAAATGATAGGTAAAATTGTCAGCCTGTATGGTTTGTCGTATACGACCGAAACATGAAACGAAATACTGGAGTGTATGTATTTCAATGCTTTACAAGATGCGTACAAATAAACAAGGTAAATAATAGACATGGACTCACTTCATATGATTTTCATTTTTTTTGGAAATGACAATGATATTATTTATTTGTGATAAAATCGAAATTTCGGAATTTTTGAAAGGCTAAATTGTTTATTGAAAATTGATTTTGTAGTGTTGTAGGATTGTTTTCAATTTTTGTGATACCCATTATTTATCTTGACTAACTGTAGTAGTAATAAGCCCACGGGTCACTAGCGGGCAAACGTTTTATAAACAAAGCACACCAGTCGCGAAGTGTTTAATTAAGTCTATTATAGAGAGACCCTCTTCCATATAATATCTGACCCGAAACACAACATATAAAACGTGCAATAACGACACATACGAACTTAAGAGGCCAGGAATTAACGCCGTCCTCCATAAAGTGCGGGTATTGTCTTTATTTTGATAGCACATTATGTTGTGCACATCGCATTAATTAGCTAGTGTTATTTACATGTCCTGTTACATCTGGCCCCTCTATGCTAGCTATAAGGTACGTGTCTCCTTCGCGAGTCTTTAGTTCTGACTATACAATTTTGGGAACAAAGCCTTGTAAATAGGGTATTAGTTTAGTGAGAACCAGGGCGGCTGGTAGTGACTGGTTGGCAAAACGGGACATCGAGCCATGTGGCGTGCTCTGGGGGAGACCTGCGTCCAGCAGTGGACTGCAATAGGCTGACGATGACTTCCGACTGTAACAGCGAAGCGAAAATAAAAGGAAATTTTCACAGAAAAAAAATCTTACATTTTCCGACTTTTTTATTTTTTCAGAACCAAAATAGTGGAGTTCGTTTGATCAGGTCTGGGCCTTTTTAAAAAAGAGTGTTAGCGCTTTAATAACTTTAAATAACTGATCAGCCCTAATGGAGAGTCAAGTGATCTAAAAACAGCGAACATAAACATTTACATCGGAATGACACATACGAATAACACTATTTAGTTCACGCGGACGATATCACGGGCGTTCGTAGAAAATAAGTGTTGAAAAGCCAAATCACTTTAAAATTCATGTATCTATATTAAAAACGGAAATCCCCACCACAATCCAGATTATGTAACGTTCACACACAGATGCAATTTTTCCCGACTACGGGATCACGCTTTTAAGAAAATTTACATTTTCAGCGCAAAAAGAAGTGACTGAAAAAATAAAAGGAAGGGAAATACTTCGTCGACGTCACTTATTACCATTCGGAAATATTCTGCGGCTGTCCCGACGTCAATCGAAATCCGATCAATGGGGATAGAGGATTTAGAGATACGAATAAATATACCAGTAGGAGGATAGATACTCAGAAAAACTCAATAAAATTTAATTAACAACTTTATTTAGATCTTATCTCTAGCAGAATGAAAACCCAAATGAGTCGAACCCGTGAAACGGGCCCAAAAATATAAATGTAAAATCGTCTCATCTTCACTATGCAGTGTTTGATTGAACTTGAATTTACAAGTATAAAAATAAATGAATGACAGTTTAACTCATGGATAAACTTTGGCAAAAGCAAAAGTAAGGGCACCATGAGTACCAAAAATTACCAGAACAGCTGTGAACAGAATAGTAGCCAGAACTGCAGAATTATGAGGGATATTCTACATCCACGTTTAGCGGTCAGATGTAAATTATCAGAAAACAATTCTAAACTTCTTGTCGATTTTTATACAGGTAATAAATAAATAAAGAGGCTGATTGTTTATCATCATTGTTTCATTATGATGGACGAATCGATATCTTATCTCCAGGTATTCTACAGGTCATAAATTATTGGTATGATTTACCGTACGGTATGATTACGGGTATCAGGGGCCATAAAAATTATTTAAAAAAAAACAAAAAGATTGTATAAATTGTTTTATTTATAACACTTTACTTTTGATCGCAACTGTACAGCGTTTCCGTGGTGTAGCGGTTATCACATCTGCCTAACACGCAGAAGGTCCCCGGTTCGATCCCGGGCGGAAACATACTTTTTGGACATGATACTAAATATTTTTTGTAAACATGGAAGTTAACTGGAAGCTATCATGGAACAAAACTATTAATATATGGAAGATTGCTTTTACTAAATCGTACCAAAAATATTTTACGTTTGTTATACCTACTCTTTTTAATTTCGCGAACGTACTTTTAGTATGGAAACTTCCGCCAGCTGCTTCATAGTTGCGTTCCTTGCTTTACTACAAATTTGTACTTTTCAGGAACAACACAGAGGGATTATGTGTAATTCAACTTTCATATCGGGGATCCGAGTATGTAGGTAGGTATGCTTGCAATTTCCTAAGCTTATGTTATGTACGTTGTTGCTGCATTTTACCTACCTATATACTGGGTATAAAAAGACGACTTTATTCTTTTAATACCTCATATTCTTTGCAAATCACGATCATTTTTTTCTATGGAAGCACCCCTGGGAAACCACGGGTTTCCAAGATAATGAGGTCCAAAGTTACATTGATATTATCATTTTTTTTACTGAAATCGGTTAACAAATATTTTTTTCAAAGAAACTATGTCAAAATGTTATATTGTTAGTTTTGTAGGTACATTTGTACTTTGCGCATCAAACGAAGCAATAAAATGACAATTTTTTTGTTGTTTCCCAGGATTGGTTCCATAGAAGAAAATGATCGTAACCTTACCAAGAATACGAAGTATTAAAAAAACATTGTTGTCTTTTTACACCCTGTATACTAATTAGATTTTTATATCAGATTTACCTCATTTATTCAATGCTTCGTTACGAAATCTTTATTTTCTAATGAATCTTTTTAATAGAGATCATAACAGATATGTTCAGTGACAAGCTGCTTACTGCTGAAAGAATGTCCGAGCTCTTTGGTCAATGCAGTTGTTGTTGTGAAATGTTTTCTAGTAAATCCCCACATTAGTACACGCTATAATAGGTTGGTAATAAATAAGTAAGTACCCACGTAATAAGTAGATCTCATTAGGGGGACCCCCATATATCAAACAGTGGACTTCCTATAGCTGAAATGTTTTTTTTTTTACACACTTCACAACACATTGACCTAGTCCCACACTAAGATCCCTAAGGTCTTGTGTCGTGGGTACTAAGCAACGGTATATAAATACATAGATAAGTATATAAACATCCATGACTCGGAAACAAACATCGATATTCATCACATCAATGTTTGCACCTACCGGGATTCGAACCCAGGACCTATGGCGTCGCAGGCAGGGTCACTACCAACTACACCAATCGGCCGTCTATTATTATTGATATTATTATTAATTAAATATAGTAGGTACATATGACGCCCTGTAAGGGCACGGCAAACAATAAGACCAAGTTGTGGCCACTTTACTTAAGAATATAATTTTGTTACAATAGGTACACTATACTTGTAATTCAAATCCAATTCAATTTTCTGTGAATACCTATTTCAATAGAAATACAATTTTCAAATAAAAATTTCAATCTTCATGTCTGTCTATTAGGTTATTACTTAATGATTTATATAAACAATTTCAATTTCTCTATTCAGATAAATGGAATAGTATCATAAATTACAATTTATCATCGAAAAATTCCATTATATTATAATGACACTTATCTAAAAGAAAAGATTTCAAATAGTCAAATTGTCTCATAATAGATGCCGATACTCTATGTAACTCGCGTGTTTCATACATACAGGTGGTATTGAGTTGGGGTATTCAATATTCGTAAGCAGATATAAGCTATACTAGAAACTAGCTAGAGTTTACCTCGATCTATTGTTGTAAGTTGCTATAAAGTAAGGAAGCAAAGTTAAAATATAAGGAAACAATTTGTAATGAATGAATAAACTGATTGGGAAAGTAGAATCTATGTAAGTATTTTTTGTACCTTCTGAAAAAAAAAAATGTTAGTTGTATTATTGTAATAATGAAAATTCTACTAATAAAACACAGTAGCTTAACTAAAAAAGACTGTTATAAAGAGACTCCACTCCTGCAGACAAACTGTTGAAACAGTTTTGCAGGGCATAGACTAATGCAAATTTGTACTATACCTCTTTATAATAAATAAATAATAAAAAAAACTGCAAAACTATGTTTCCGCCCGGGATTGAACCGGGGATCTTCTGCGTGTTAGGCAGATGTGATAACCGCTACACCACAGAAACCTCATGCATGTTCATACCAAATATAGGACGAATTAAAATAATTGTACGTACTCCAATCAACGGTTTATTGTTACATTGATAAAGATAAAATAACAAAAAATTGCTATTCGCATAGTAATAAATGATAATATTTGCTTAAAATGTTTCAATATTTTGTACAAACGTTTATCTGGACATTTTTTATATAGGTACTTACAGCATATCATACACTTGAAATTGCAATGTTCTAATTTTATTATTTCTACTTTCATTGAAATGGTACTGTACCCATATACATACTTACCTACATTATCCTTTTTAAATAATCATACATATTTAAAATAATACAAATAACTTGTTGACCACTCTTATCGCGAGTCAGAGGCAATATTATTATATAAATAGCTCGAGATCTACTAAATAACCAATCTTTAGTAAAAGCATAGTTCGAAAATCACACTGCGGTCACCAACCCGCCTGCCCAGCGTGGTAACTATAGGCAAAACCCCCCTGTGGGGGGTAGCATTGTGACGTGCCCTGGTGGAGGCCCTACGTCTAGCAGTGGACTGCAATAGGCTGAAGAAGAAGAAGAAGTAAAAGCATAGGTATAATGACGGGTGCAGGCCGCTTTCAACAAGTTGCAGTGAAGGTTGCTGGGGGAGGCCTGATGATGATGAAAAGTGTTGATATAATTATGTTAGAAGAGACCTTTGCTGAGAACTCGTGTTCTCTTTTAGCTAAATAAATCCACTAAAAGCGAAAAACTTTAGGTCAGTGGCAAATGGCTGTCGGCGTGAAATGTAATGTAATTTATGGAGGGTGCCAATAAAAGTGTCCATATTACAATTTATAACCCGCCTCTGTCTCCAGGTGGAATGAAACGTAGCGATGTTATAATTGATGATAGGTGTATTGGTTTGGATATCGGCATCACAAATGTCAGAACTGGTAACACAAGGGAGCTCCCACAGACACAGTTTAGCATAGCGGAGACAGATGTTAGTGATCAGTCATAGGTTGCTAGCTTATCGCCTGAGAAAGTGCCCGAGTTCCTGAGTCGACTCTTACCACATGCAAAAAGGAGATGCAGCTGATGTGTTCTAGTGAACTGCATCAGTTCAGAGAAATGTCATAGACGTCTTGTCATGTCGTAGTGTCGTCTCAGTAGTTATCCATATACACACAAAAAGCTGTAATTAATTACCCAGAAAACGCGAAATATACTTTACGAGTCAATGATGAAAGAAAACACCAGTAAGCACCTACTCCATATACCTAATCTAATAAATCCCATACATATAATTACATATATGTATAACAAATGAGAACCCGCTAATTAACTAAGCTGACTTGCTCTTAGCTCCTATAGAAATACGCTGAATCATCTTCAGAGCCATTTCACCTCCTAACACGTTACAATAGAATTCAAAATTTTACCAGACGGTGAACCCATAATAGTAAAGTGCACACGTAACGCGTTGTATTAAAGTATAAATTGCAGTGTGTTTGGATTATAAGGTGGTATATGTTCACAGCTATAGTTTAACCTCTGTGAATGGAGCCTAATTCCTTATCTGTTTTAGCAGGGCTGTTCACAAATAAGTCTCCTGCGTCCCCGAAGATAGGTCCGTACTAATAGATTGGTGATGTGCTGAAAGTATCGATAAAAATAGTGTGTAGTGAAGTATATGGTTACTTGGTAATTCCATTTTCGAGTTACTATAAAATTTTAAAAACGCCTTACCTGCATCTACATGGTTTATCTAGTTATGTGGTTGATAATGTTAAATTAGTTTTATATTGGTAAAGTATAGTAGAGACGGACTAACTTTATTTCTAGATGTTTAGCGATATTTTATTTTATATATTTTAGTGTAAGACACTTGTATAACGCATAAATAGTTATCTCCATGCACCGAAATTTTGTCGATATGTTTTCGAACACTAAATGCAGCACAAAATCTTGAAAATGAACTAAACTCACACTAAACAGTATCAAACAAGCACTTTGTCGACAGTTATTTTATTGGCTGGCTGTAAAAGGTGCTTCGGGAGAATCGATAGCTCTTGACTTTCGATTGTATCGCATCCCTAGTGTTCCCTTCACGAAAATGAATTCGATAAGGTAAGCCGTAGATTTATATGAGATCCCAGGCTCGGAGGTATAATATAATTTCTATTTTCCAAGTGCGTAAGTTATTGCCTTTCGGCATTTTTTCTGTATAGGACAATGGATGACCTTTGGGCTATAAATACTGTATTGATATGGGTGTTCTTGCTAGGATCTAGGTAAGATATTGCTATTGTGATTTTTTTTTGCATTAAGTGCCAATTTTTCCAATGGTCTAGTTACTAGGGAGAGACAGAGAATAGATGCATTCGAAATGTTTAATACCGTGGTCAGCTAAACGCACAAATGTATCTATTCTCTCCCAACTTGGCATAGACCCGATTGTCAAGCTTATGTCTGCAACGCATACTTTCCTATTTCGGTCACATAATGCGGAGAGGAGATGATAGCCTTGAAAAATTGGCCATTGTTGGTAATACCAAAGGAAAGAGATCGCGAGGTCGGTCACCAACACGATAGTCTGACCAAGTGAAAAGAGTCTCAACCCTACCTAGATTCTACGAGGTGATGAAGGCTGCTTCTGACCGGAATCGATGTAGAAGAATTGTTTACTTGAAAAGTGACTACGATCGTCCGTAATGAAGGACCGACTAGAGAGAGTGTTACTAGGTAGGTATAGGTATAAATAAGGGCTCATTTTTCTAATGGTCAGATAACCCTGAAGTCGTCTTTCTTGAAAACTAGATCAAGACACAGACAGCATTAACTTTATCCTTCAGATAGGCTATCTGACCAATAGGGAAATGGGCCCTAATTTCTTTAATTATTATTTATGTACCTAGTAGCTTTACAATAATGACAGTAATGTAGGCCCAGCCCAACTTTTTAAAAAGTGAAAATGATACTCGGCATTCAAGTCAAACTTGCAAGAAGTTTTCAGTGTTTAATGTATTACAAGACTTTGTGTGTAATAAACAAAAAGTGTGTTTCCGCCCGGGATCGAACCGGGGACCTTCTGCGTGTTAGGCAGATGTGATAACCGCTACACCACGGAAACGTTGTATAATTACTGTCAATATTATTGTCATTTGCCGTTTTTGAGAAACGGACGTTATCTATTTATAACTTTATACCTAATATCGGATTATACTATTTTTATTGCACCTCTATAAGTACATAGTACCTATTATTTCTAATCAATTATTTATTACACTTATCATAAAATTGTAAACGTATTATTCCAAATGCAAAGGTCTGGTCTCCATTGTGCGATACCTTTGCAATATTTTGTAATCAAAATATTATATATATACTAACTTACAAAACGTTTAAGTACATAAGCAAAAAAGAAATGTATCTTAAAATTGTAAAGTACATAAGATATCAAGCATCTTAAAACGAGATAAAACATAATTTCACTTTGAAGGGAGTCTCAAATAAATCTCTGAGCTCTCCAGAGAGGATCGGGTGTCGAAAAAATTCTGGACTGAGGATAGGGGAATTCAGTTACGAAGTAGGGAAATAAATTTAATGTAAGCAACATATTTTTTAACGTAACGTTTTCAAAATTGGATATTTCGAATATCGAGTGTCACTGTTTTTATTTTACTACTGTCATAGACAAATATGTCTTCTTATTCCTCTATGCTACTGTAGAATATACTTACAAAGTATTGTGATTGGGTGATATACCGGGAATTGGAATACCCCTGATTCAAAAGAAATGTTTTCAAATTGGCTACATCTATTGGATTTTTTACAACGCTGAATCCAATATTTGCGAAAACAGACATTTTATTCAAGATTTCATTTACCTAAATGTTTTACAAACTATACATGTTGCGCGAACGGATTTCATTTCCTACTGTGAAATCTGATTTTTTCCTTGCTTTGTATGCGCTCTTAATACGTTCGAGTTCTCTTACTAAAGTTTAGAGTACCCAGACTAGATTGTCATTTACACAAATTCTAATCCCCCTCAATTCTTTAATAATATACTTACACATAGTTTAACCTTTTCGAATGACCACAACCTCAAAAGAACTCTAAGCCTCACACATTTGGTTTACCTAACCCTACCAAAAGCCTAAATTGATATGCACAGGTTATTCGATCTAGCAGGTCAACCATGTAAATTGGTTTATGAAACTACGTTAGCTCAAGGATATAGGTAAACTTACAACCCATAGATACATTATTGTAGTATCCATCCCTGATATACTAAATGTGAAAGATTCTGGGAATGGATATTACTATTTCCCGCAAAAACTAGTAAAGTGATCATAATGAATCTTAGCATGGCAGTTGCTTAGCCTAAACACCTGAAATAACATAGGCAAGTTCAGGCAGATGGAATCACGGGCGGCCGCTTATTTACAGTTTTTTTTAATGGAAAAGGAAATTTGTTTGTTACATCTTCACACTTTAATTACTCAACTAATTTTCTTGTTGCACAGTTACGTATAAATGGGAGTACAGGGAATTACTTATACATTCTGTAGCCCACGTGGACAAAGTTGCGGGCAACAGCTAGTGGTATATAAAGGAAGGTATGCTCTATCTTCGACATCATCTCGCCTGCTACCACGTGAGATTTAGGTCAAACATAACACGAGAGCTAGGTACATAATAATATTACACTCTGCCTATTTCCGTGGCAGGCGGCAGAGAAATGTGGAAGTGTACAACTCACGAATAATTACTTTACGGCATACTCTAAATATTATTATTTTATATACGTCTATATGATTTAATCCTTTTGTTGAATTTAAATAACTTACCAGTGACAACCAGCCTTACGTGAATGGAATCCTGCAACGAAATAAAAATGTATTAATTAACAGTGATGCTTCAGTATAAACAATTGTTAAAACGGTACCTACACTGAAAATTCCATACCTATTAACTACTTTTCATTGGAAACATGATATAATGAAAGAGTATATTATTTTTCAAAAATGTGCGAACAGACAACTGTGTTCATTTATTAGCTTGCTATCCATTTATACCTATACGTTTACTGTAAATATTTGCAAGAGAGGTACTGCTAACGTAGACAAACATGGTGAGATAATACTAAATCAGCATTGCGACATCCACAAAAACAAAGTAAGCCAAGATTCCCATGTAATAAATAATCACATCGTTGCGTCGTCATAAAAGCGCGTAACTCAAAATTAGTCAAATTTGGTGAGCATCATTTGACAAAATTAAAAATGGTAAAAGAATACAATTAAGCAGCCATCAATCAAACATTACTCACCTAACTGATTTAAAAAATATTTTGAAACGGATATTCCAAATAATCTTAGCCAATTTTTTTTATTATGTAGTGTAAAACTACAATAATGTCAAATATATATGTAAATGCTTTGTTACTCGTAAAAATGTAGCTTGGCTATATTCGGAAATGGTCTAAATATGTGTGAAACTGACACCACATACGGACTCCTGGCATGCCGCCAAACTTCGGCTGAGCAAATACTTGGTAGAAACTGATTTGATTTTAGCAAGTTCGGTCCTGCAGAGTCTGGATTTGGTGAACATTGGTTCCTCATATCTGATTTGTACGAAACGCCACTCAATATAGAGAAGTTTTCTACTGATGTATCTTACGTACCTATATAGATTAGATATATTCTTCTATTTACTATTTATATGCCCCTGACTAAAAAGTGCCAAAATTCGTGGTAACAGTTTTAGCTGCTACGAGTATGTGTGATGATACTACTACAAATTTAGAGAAGGTCTGGTGATATTACTCATGCATAATATTTGAAAGATAGGGAATTTAATAAAATAGCTATACCTATAGATATTTTACCTTTACGAAATTTAACAATGATTGTAAATTCAAAAAATCAAAGGAAACCTACATAAATTCAAGTCCCACTCGGGTGAATTTCTTTTTCATTTCTTAAAACATATTTATAATACATAAATAACAATAACATTATACTAATATACGAGATATGTATGCATATTACCCATTCATCTCTGTTTAAATTCACCTACCTACCAGCTCCGTATTAAACAAATTTCCATAACGGAGTACCCAAATATAAATGATTCCAGTTCAAACTAAATTACACATCTGTGTTTGGAAATAATTGCTGTGCATTTATAGCCTCCGAACAAAAGCGCTTACTAATTTCAAATCTATTCGCTAGTTAATTCGTGTTCATAATTTGTGAATATTTACGCCTAACGCCTAATTTTGTATGACATTTTTCAAGGATAAATCAGTTAACCAACTAATATGCCCTACCACCTCTTCTATTTAACCATGTTCCAAAAGTGTTTACTTCTATTTATTTATTTATTTTTTATTTATTTATTTGGTATTAGGAAGACCAACAGCTACATTAAGGCAGTAATAACAACAATATAGTGACATACAGCTAAATTAAGGTCTCCGCAAGTATGCGACACAAAAATATTACGCAACACACAATTACAAATTGACTTGACTTACTAATTTAGCAAAATAGTTTCTTATGTACTTATTCACTCGCGGCTAGGTACATCACACATAATTTAGGTCAATTAAAATACAAGACTATTTGAAAAAGGATCCAGCTATGGTCCGTCTAACCGCCACAGCACTTGTATCAAACAGATCTACGAGTATGTCCAATGTCTTACTAGTTAAATTGTATTCTATTAAATTCCGCTGCTGATGCTTTGGTAGAATATCAACTGCATCTCCATGCATGTCGTAAGAGTCGACTAAGGAACTCGAGCATTCCCTCAGGCGATAAGCTAGCAACTTGTTACTGATTATATACATCTGACCCCGCTATGCAAAACGTGGCTGTGAGATCACCCTTATGATCCTGCAGTTCTGTACACCATTTCGCGAATACAGTCGTCTGTTTATGTATGTATATTTACTATTATTTACCATCAAGCGATTCCTCAACCTCATTATAGTAATAATTTATTAAATCATAAAACTGTAATGCTACGTCTGCACCATTCCATTGACTGCTATCTTTAGCTCGTCTTAGTACGCAATAAAACACAGCCAGCAACGTAGAGGCAATTACCGGCACTGTTAACCCGAGTCGACCCCATTCATGTCCCTATTGACCACACCGAGACACAACACTTGTCTTTTAAACTGCTCTTCGGTGCTTGCTTGATAAGTTTTAGTTAGTAGTTCAGTCTATTAAAATGTAAACTAACATTATTTTTTATATTTATTGTGAGAACGGCTTATTGTTTGAGTTAAACATAATAGTAATAAATAATAATACTCTTTATTGTACCGGTTGGATGCAGGCTGCTTCCGACCGGTCGGAGTGGAGGTTGTTGGAGGAGTCCAACAGTGAACTTCTCAGGGCTGTAAATGATGATGGCTGTCTAAGGCTAAGCAGGGATAACAGTCATCATATCGCTACACATTAGCCAAATATCTCCAATAAATAAATAAATAATGCAGTCCACTGCTGGACGTAGGCCTTCCCTACATATATTATTATAGGGTATATTTTGCTATAGAGTGCTAATGTCATACTAATAGTTACATTACACTACACTAATAGAATCTAAGTGTCAAGGACTGGAATTGTGAGGCACCGAAAAGTCTATAGGTGCATCGAAAAAGTTAGTATGACATTAGCACTCTATGACATATTCCTCTATGCCCATAGTCACTACGCTGGACAGGCGGCAGGCATAGTTTGGTGCTATTCTACTCTACCAACACCACCCGGCATAACAGTAGGTATGATTATGGCTAGATTAAGGCAGTTGGGCCTCTATGACTGTGCTAGGCCACACGATATTAATTATGTTGTCTAAACATACTGCATGCAATTGTTATAGGCTTATGTTCCAGCAGTAATAATAAACATTAACACCATGCTATTACAGTTAAGGCTGTCTTTCATTGCAGAGGTATAGAGAATGAGACATATGTATGAAATCTATAAATAATTCGCATCTTTAAGACAAACCGTTTCTATACAAAAATATCAAATTTTACAGCAGAGCAAATATACGGTAAAAAATTCTTGAGGGCTATTATTACAGTTATTTATGTACATTATGGCACACAATATACAAAATCATGATTTATCAATAAAAATACTTTTTTTATGATTTAAAATTTTTATAGTAACACTTTACCATTTATTATTTTTTCAATATAGTTAAATATTAGTTAAATACGAAATCTATTCATAAACTTTACTCTTATTATCATATATTAATAAAGTTTACATGCGTAGTTTACATTTCTTCTAAGGATACCTACTTACTTGGGTGATATAAAAAAAAACACCCAAATTAATGGTAATTATTTAAAATTAAAGAGTGACTTCCATACATTTATTTGGCAGAATTATCTGTCGGATTTTCTAGTAGTTAGTTTGTACTTTTCAAATCGAGAATTGTACTTATGAGACGTTGGTCTCTTACTGTGTGCCTCATTAAGGAGCTTAGGATCGCACAACGAGTAATGGAGATAGCCAGCTATGCTCGGGGTCTCTCTGCGTGATCGAATCAGAAATGAGGACATCCGCAGGCATACAAAGAGCACCGACATAGCTCAACAGTCCAGCAAGCTAAAGTGGCAATGGGCAGGGCATATAGCTCAAAAAACTGATGGCCGATGGAGCCGGAAAATTCTAGACTGGATTCCACGTATCGGCGCACACAGCGTGGGTAGGCCACCCACGAGATGGACGGATAACCTGGCCAAGATCGTCGATTGGATGCAGCCTGTTCCCGACCACGAGGAGTAGAGGTTGTTAGGGGAGGTCTATGTTCTGCAGTGGACTTCCAGAGCTGAAATGATGACCTAAGCTTAAAAGTAAATGGAGGTTATACTACAAGTAACAATTTACCAATTAAATAGTGTAACGACGTTCGACGTACGATTGTGCAATACGATTATGCAATAATTATGATAAACATAAAACTGTGACTATACAAAAAATAACATTTTACCAATCAAAATAATTATAAACAATGACCTTTTTTCCTGACGTGAAGCCGATTTATCCAAATAATCACATTTTTCTTTTAAACTTTCATAATCTCTCTTTGACAAACACGTTCCAATCGGTATAGACACAATATTGTATTTAGTAAGCCAACCAAATTTTGATTAGTAACGGAAAAAATACGCCATCTAGCTCATTTGAGCGAAACTTCAAAAAATGTTAATGTCATCTTGTAGCTTACGAAATTTTAAGATCGATGGCATTGGTAACTCAATTTTGGAAAAATTTCGTTTAGTAACGGTTTGTCTTTAAAGGTGCGTGTATCAAAGTGCTGTGGATTTTGGTAAATAAATAAAATAAAAATAAATAAAATCTAGCTTCAACCGAGGCTGTTCGCCTTACTTTTTACTGGACTGGGCCAGAAGGAGGGTAATATTTTTCGGTTGTAACGGCCTACGTCTAAACGTCTTGTCGCATTTGAACTTGAGACAGTGACAGTGAGAGTGACACTACTGGGCCGAATAATAATTACCCGGTATATTTATATTATTATCTGCTATATTATTAAACATTCATTTTGAAAACCGATTAAATTAAAATATAGGGTGTAGGGAAATATCATCATCATCATCATCATCATCATCAGCCTATTGTAGTTCACTGCTGGACGTAGACCTCCCCCAGGGCACGCCACAAGACTGCCATGGGGGGTATTTGCCTATAGTCACCACGCTGGGCAGGCGGGTTGGTGACCGAAGGGAAATATAATAAAAACATATTGTAAATTAGTAACTAACTACACGAGCAGGCGTAGAATAGTAGTGTTGCTACTGTAAATAGCAGTAAATGCTAGTTATATATTCTCTTAAACAAAAAGTAGATATATGTAGAACTAATTCGTAGTTCTTCGGGAGAAAGAGGGTTGTTACAACTAAAAACTATCAAATTGTGAAAGCAGCCTTGCCAGCAAAAGTCAAAAGTGCAGCTGTTCCCGCTTCAAAATAATCCCTAAGCACTAGCAAAAACACAACATTCGCATAAGCTTCGCTTCTATCCGGGTATACCGGACGCCGGATCTAACCGGGTATATACCCGGTTCCCTGGAGATCTCTCCGTTACACAGCCGCTTTCATTACTGTCCACCGTGTACGGTACAGTGTACACGCCGCTAATGGCTAACGTCACGGAGAATTATTAACAGGGGAAATCTTTAATATAATTTACACTTTTTGCCCACCTATTGAGTTTTATATGTAGTGTATTTGGTGACCCATTTAAGGCTCGAGCACACCGGATGCGTGTGCGTGCATGTAAGCGTAGACGTACACGTACCTCTGAGTTGTAATGAATGAAACTGTATAGGCACGGGCAGACCGGATGCGTATGCGTAGACGTAAGCATAGACGTCAAGCGGTGACAGTTCCATACATTAAACTCACACGTACGTGCACGTCTACGCTTACGTGCACGCATACGCATCCGGTGTGCTCGAGCCTTTATACGTATGTACATAAAATTACGTATTTTTTTCTGAAGGGGTAGGCAGAAATCACGGACCTTCATTTGCCGTAATTCTACACCTCTTTCGCTTCATAAACTTTCTGGATATTCTTCATGCTCGCTTGTCGGTTTAGGATACTCTTGAGCTGAGCTTTCTCTAGAATTATTTATTTAGTCAAAGAGACACCCCATTCCAACATAATTTTAAGCCTGACTTAGGCTTGCTGTTAAATGTTAGTAAAGATTATGTATCATACTTGTACAGAAGATCTGTGATATATGTAAGATGAATCTGAAGATTTGGTAGACTATGATGTTAATACAGAATGTGTCTATATCACTCAGAAGATTATATATACGCGCCTTAGCTTAGAATAATTGACGTGATGGAAAGATAGAGATACTTGTGCAAAGAGCTTTTAGGTATAGTTAGAGTGCATACTCAAAATACCTACTAGAAGCAAATACCTATCGTGATATTGGGACCACCTATATCTCGTTCGTGACACCGACCTATCTCTAGCATTGTAGTAAAGATCTGTACTTAATTGCGTTTTACCTTAAGTCCAAAGTTAAATAAGATTCCAAGTAACTTTACCTCTGCTACCCGGACAACGATATTTACCCATTTCACTTTTGTTTTGGGCCTAAATATAATGAAGACAGAAAAACCGAGTAAGTGCGATTCGGACTCATGAACGAACGGTTCCGTACAAAAAATTATAAAAATGCCATAAAATATGTTTGTTTTTTTTTTTTTGTTAAGTTTATCCCGAAGGAAAGGCAAGGGGAACTAAGCCCATACAGCCAGTGTCTTTAGTAAATGATTTCTGAATTTATGATGGATGATAATGATGATGATGAATGGAAACGTCGGGAAAATCCTCAAGAACAAGTGTAAAGTTAGTCAAAATGAAAAATTATTGCAGAAACAACCTACATCCGCCCATGAAGAGATCATAATCCGGCTAAAGTTTTACTCGGCTTACCTGCGTATAAAACCATGCACACGCACTAGATTCACATCACAAGTAATCAAAATATAGCTTATCTACCAGAAAACATCACTTTACGGACACATGCAAGCCATTTACAAATAATTTTTGATTTTCACAAGAAAATTACACCTGCACCCTTCCAGCTTTTCCCGCCGAATCCAATATGTTTGTTTTAAATATACTAGTTTTAAAGTATTTGGATAAATACAGATAACTATAAATAGACGACAGAAATACATTATTATGAGAAAATAACTGTGTACCTATTACAAATAGATTACCTATGTATTTCGGTAAGTATCCGTAGATATTTATTTCTGTTCCGCGACTATAATGATATTCACTATTATTGTAACACATAGTACGATAAAAACAATTTGATCTGATTAAGGTTAAGTACAAAAAAATGAAATCTAGGATTTAAGGATTCAGTTCTAAATGGTAAATACAACATTCACATGTAAAGCGACGGGATGAAAGACATATTTTACAGAGAGCGTTGTGCATGAGTGTGGATGGATATAAAGGAAGAGGAAGAGCAAAGAAGTGTTGGATGGACTGTGTGACAGAGGATATGCGTGTACTGGGAGTGAGCAATGAGATGACGGATAATAGGGATGACTGGAAGAAAAAAACATATTGCACCGACACCAAATAAATGGGAATAGGGCAGGAAGATAATGATTTTTATCCTAAATTGTATTTTATTTACAAAGCTGGCTTCAGTAATTTCTAATTAAAAATATCTGCAATGGGTCGTTAATGGGCACCGGTAACAGCATCCACTGGGAATGCACTCTGACACCGGATAATTTTACATTCTGTTTTAGAGCTTTAATTAAAAGCAAAAACACTCAGTCAATGGAGGATTTATTGAAAAGAATAAATGATCATCATATGAGAAATCTTTGACAGTTGTTCAAGATACCAGGATACCAGAGACCACTGAACACTAAGAAATTATAAAGTTATAAAAATAAAGTAAAATAATTCCTTTTTCTTCTTTACAATACAATATGTTTTAACTAAACGAGATGCTTAGATAATGGAAAGTCGTTTGGCATCGATATTAGGTAGAGGTTAGTCGCAACACTCTTCCACCAATAGCAGGGAGGCCTACGTCCAGCAGTGGACTGAAATAGGCTGAATACGAAGACGATATAGCATGCACTCAGAATCTGATGAATATGCACGAAGCGACGAGGAATGATTAGAACGCACGAAATGGAAATAATTATATGGCACACATGTAAGATATTCTATCTCTGTAACCATAGTTTTAAGTAGTAGATACAGTTTGGTCACAATCGATTCATCATATAAGTTTACAAACAATTTTAATACGAAAATACTTCAATTCTACTGAATTTCTCGGAACTGAGTTCGATAGAATGCTAACACTCCAACAACTGTCAATTTCCAGTTGGATCATCTGAATACGAGTATGCGGAATAAGTCACTTTCAGGTAAATATTTGAGAAGTTATCGCTTTGAAGTGAGCCCTGATTTATTAGGGATAGCGGTCCGATATCGTCCTTTACGGATTAATGGATTGTGTCATTTAAAACTTCACCCGCTTCCCGGAATGAGAATTATTTTGGAATTTCGGGTTATTGCAGGAATATAAAACATTTTCACGCCTTTTTTAATTGCTGTTGGAATATGAGTCAAATGTTTGGGTAATAAAAACGATTAGATTTATTGTAAATAAGAGTATATCTTATTGAATAGAATTTACATAAAAAAGATACTTTTATGGCATCGAGCGGAAAAATTAACAAATACATGCTGCAAAACAGGCTGCATTTCCAAAATAGGTCAGCCATAACTGCATGATCATAAGTGAGATCCCACAGCCACTTTCAGCATAACGAAGACAGGTGTGAATGATCAAGTTGCTAGCGCATCGCCTGAGAGAATGCCTGAGTTCTATTATAGGTATATTGTTACTGCAAGAAATAAAAAATAGGCAATTTCTCTCTCACGAAGCATAACAATGATGCGTCACTTAATTTAACTTCAAATAACGGGAGAAGGCCATAAACGTTAATGATGCGGTAACATTATTTACCGTAAACACAACGGTTTAATTAAAATACTGAGGAGTGCGGCGCTACTTCGTTTATGTGCACCGAAATTATGAAATTAATATTCTTTCCTGCAAATTTTAGTCGCACATTCCTGTAGACATACATACATATAATCACGCCTTTCTCCCTTACGGGGCACCAAGGGCCGATAGAACCACATGGTGCCATTTCCAATTTTAGGGTATAGTTGAGATGTACAAGTTCGGTTAGTAGTGACAGGTGGTCAGCCCATCGCCTAGAAAACACCAAAACCCTCTTGTCTCTACTGACTTGTACAGATGGCCGGGAAGAGAAGCAGCTGTAGTATTATAAGTTTTTTTTTCACTCCCAGAGCAGCATGAAAGGTCACTCTACTTAATCCTACTAATAAAATTGATTTAAAAGTTGGTGAGATTAGATGTTTGGTTGTTTCTTACTCTTTCATGACAAAACTAATGAATAGATTTTTAATA
The DNA here is from genome assembly GCA_014607495.2 of Carposina sasakii. Classification (NCBI taxonomy): domain Eukaryota; kingdom Metazoa; phylum Arthropoda; class Insecta; order Lepidoptera; family Carposinidae; genus Carposina; species Carposina sasakii. Next base: position 6,595,839 of record CP053161.1, read on the forward strand.
AAACTGAAGCATACTCATAAATCGAGGCTATAATTTATTATTCACGTATATAACAAGTTGAATAGTAGAAATGTACGTACAAACAACTACTTAACTAAATGTAATGCACGCGGATGATTTTTGTTTCAAATAATTAACAGAACAGTTTGTATTTTTTTATGTCTAAAGAAAATTTTATGTATTTTAGAGGAAATAGATAACAAATGATAATATTATTAAACTGCCAACGTAAATAATTAGGTGATAGTTAAGCCATTTGCCCTAGCAATATGTTTTAATTAGTAATTTAAAAAATATTTTCATTCTTAGAGAGAGACAACTACGGTACAAGTATGTTGATGGTGCTTAATAACATAATCAGTACTATCTAGCTACCTTACACAGAAACCGTTCTAACCCAGGTCGGTTAGCTTTCTAGATTGAAATACTAAGTGGGGCTCCTAACTGCTGGCTCCAGGCAGGCAAGGTTTAATTAAACGGAACAAGTCACATTATGAGACAACTTTGTGTACAGCAGCAGTGCATGGGTTAGTACAATATAGGAAAGAAAAGCGAACCGTATAGTGTTATGAATTTTTATGACTTTACCTAACCGTGATACTTGTATTTCATTCCAGGCATAAAACAAAAATGCATCTATTCATATCAATTAAATGACAACATGCACAAATTACGAGGTGCACATTTACAGCGGGTAAGCCCACGCATGTTACTCTAAAAGTCACTTTCCCGTTAGGGTAAAACAGTCTATGCTTTTTTTAAAAATATTACTATTACGCTTGACCACAACGCGCCTGATGGTAAGCACCGTTACAGTCAAAGATGGAGCGCGCTTGCCTAAAAGAAACCGGTTCACTCTCGACTTCTTCTTCATTCTTTATAATAGCTTACTGTGTAGATATGGGCAACCATTATTCGGTAAAATTTTGTCGTAAGTCCCTCCGCACATGGAGCTCTCAAATATGACGGAATAATCAGTAATTAGAATTACAAACTAGTTATAAACGTATTTCGCACACGCGCTACTCACATTGCAAGGTTTCAGTCACTCCTGTTATTTCTACTACCAAATAAACACGTGCGAAAAACCTAGCAGGGGAAATATTGGAAGCAATAAAAATGTCGAGTGGATCGAGCGAAGATGACGATGTCATTATACTAATTATCATCATAACAGCCCGAAGGAATCGACGCAGATTTTGGATTCACCCATATATCCAAAATAATGTAAACTGCAGATGCAGTTGCAGCACGAGAGCGCGTAAACAGTAATAAATTTGTGGATTCTATAGAATGTCCACTTTTTCACATCAAAACACAGTAAACTCGGGTAACCTGTAGCTCGGCGACCGGCACGACGCGTGGCGCGATCAGTTCCAACGCGTTACTAACTGGTTATACTAGTCGCGTCGTGTGCGACCTGTAGGCAATGTATGGGCGGTGACGCTCAAAAACTCGTATAACTTGAGTTTGTGATTAGTTCCTTTTGAGTAGCTCCATGTGCGGAGGGCCTAAGAGTCGACTAAGGAACTCGGGCAACCTCTCAGGCGACAAGCTAGCAAGTGTTGTAAGTAGTTGTGGAATCTACCTTATGTTCTGGTTTCCAATTTGGATAAGACAGTCATATTATATATAAAAAATTTCTTGCCGCTATGCTCTTGTCACTTAGAAGCTCGTAAGCCACTTGATTGTATCGTCCCGCACAACGCATGTCCGATCCTCAAAGAACGTAATATTGTTACACTATCCTTGTATATTTCTTTATTTGTTTGTGCCGGATGCTGGAGGAAAATTGTTAATAACACGATTTCGGCTGTAACAATAGATGGTTTCTTATTTCGTAACGAAAAAGACACGTTTTACGGACCTTAGACAAAGTTACATTGTTTTTCGCTCGAATCGATAGAGGCCCGTTAACAAAACGTTTGCTCCGAGAGGAAGCCTTCATTTTCACACGTCCGTCACGTGATGAAGTCCTGCTATTGGTGGGATTGTGCCACGCTTGACAGATACAACATCGTTGTCATATTGTGTAAACACCCCTCAGAAGCATCCTCGTCTTGTCATACATTTTGCCTTAAATAGAAGTTTACTAATTATTTCATCATATCATCATTTACAGCCCTGAGAAGTCCACTTTGGACATAGGCCTCCCCCAACAACCTCCACTTCGACCGGTCGGAAGCAGCCTGCATCCAACCGACGCCCGCAACCTTGACCAGGTATCCGTCCACCTCGCGGGTGGCCTTCCCACGCTGCGCTTGCCGAAGTGGTACCACTCTAGAACTTTCCGACTCCATCGGCCATAGTTCTTCGAGCTATTGCCCTGCCCATTGCATTCACTTGCTGGACCGTTCACATGTCGGTGATCTTTGTACGTCTGCGGATCTCCTCATTTCGATTCGATCACGCAGAGAGATCCCAAGCATAGCTCTCTCCATCCCGCTTGCGATCCTGAGCTTTTTTATGGGCACATAGTTAGAGACACGTCTCGGCACCGTAGGTCACCCGGCAGCAGCACTGGTTGAATACCTTCGTCTTTAAGGACTAGGGTATCTTGGACCAAATAAGCTTCGTATTTCCCGAACGTGCCACCGAGTTGGATTCGCCGAGTTACCTCCTTCTCAAAGTTGGACTTACCTAGTTTGACCGTTTCCCAGGTAAACATACTCGTCAACAACTTCAAGCATCGGTCCCAACCAGTACAGGAGTGGGCGGCACATGAGTTCGACATGTCTTCGTCTTGTCCATGTTCATCTTCAGGCCCACCTTTGGGAGACTCGATTGAGGCCATCGAGCATTGTGCTTAGTCCTTCAGCGATTCTGCCATGACAGATGTGTCTGCGAACCGAAGGTGAGTGATGTATTCGCCATTGATATTGATGCCGAGTCCTTTCCATTCGAGAAGCTTAAAGGCGTCTTCCATGCATTGGTGAAACTTCGGAGAAATAACATCTCCTTGTCTCACTCCCCTCTGCAAAGGATCTGCTCAGTCTCCGTCCTGTACTCTACCGACATGGTGGCATTGCTTATAAACACTTCAGCACTTCGATATATCAGTATATGCCCGCTGGAAGACCGAACACTGCCCAGTTGTCGAATCAAAGGCCTTCTCATAGTCCACGAACGCTAGGCTAGTGGCCGATTTACTTTCCGTTTTTTGTATAATCTGCCGTAGCGTTGGATATGATCTATGGTACTAAACCCTTTTCGGAAACCGGCTTGTTCGGGAGCTGGAGCATAAACCTGCGAGCAGACGATTCTATTACCCTTGAAAACAACTTTAACATGGCTCAGAAGCGAGATGGGTCTAATTCTTCAGCAAGGCTTTATCGCCTTTTTTAAAGAACAGCACCACCACACTTCTGTTCCATGCTTCCGGCGTTACGCCTTCGAGCAGGACGGAATTAAGAGCCTTTGGAGGACCTCAGTACCGGAGTTCCACCCGCTCTAAGAAGCCTGATGTATCCATCGTCGCCCGGCGCTTTGTTGTTTTGATTGTTTAAGGGCAGTCCTAATCTCGTACAGGCTGATATCCGGGAGCTTCAGTATAGTGTCGGGTGAGCTTGGCTCTTGGGTCTTTGCCTAATCTAACAGGTTAGCGACCGAGGTATATAGCTGTCCATAGAACCTCTCAATCTCCCTTAGACCTCTGGTATGGTAACGCTACACTCGTCCTCTGTCTTCAGCTTCGTACTGGCTTCCCAATAGATAATTCTCTTGCGAACACTTTGGAGCCTTGGTTTCGCTCTATTGTCTCCTTATGCAGCGAGTTTAAAGCTGCGGATTCGTTCGCAAGACTTGGAGATACGTCTATTGAGCTGCCGATATGCTTCAGCGTCATCAGAGGACTGCAGAGACATGGCGCCTTTCCGCCATGAGGTTGAGGGTATGACATTAGTTTCTGGGGTCTATTTCTACGGTTAGGTTAAAGAATTTAGACCCCACCGTGTGGACAGTTTCTACCAGCCTGTTATTTATATCTCCACTGACATGCAATCTTCTAGGCAAGCAAAGCGGTTTGTCAGCTCGAGTTGAAGCTCTCGGGGTTTTGAATGTGCAGATGAGGGTCGGAGTGTAGACTTCACTATCGTGATCTCTCCCGTTTGACATTAATATTCAATGGCCTCGAACCATTCGGTGATCGCTACCGGTTTTCACCCTTGTACTGAGCTCATTGAATATCCGCTATCGGTGGTCAATATGAAGTCACCGTTCCTCGTGTGCTTGTTGGGATGGAGCCAGGTCCATTTCCTATGAGGCGGCTTCTTGAAGAAGGAGTTCATCATAAAGAGTCCCTCCACTCTAAAAATCGGCCAGCCTCTGGCCCCTGGGGTTCCTGTCGCCGGACCAAATTGTCCCACTTTCAACTCATTCTCACCCCGCTTGCCCAGTTTCGCATTGAAGTCCCCCATAACAACACAGAAATATTTTAAGGTATGTATGGCTGTACTTAGTCCTCATACATAACCTCCACCTCGCATCCGGATCGTCGAGGTCGGCGCGTATACCTGGATGACCTTCAACGGTACCTTTTTGATACTCTGAGTATCAGGTTGCTACCCTGCTCGACACACTCGTGATGGATTGATGCTTTTACGAGGGACTTGTGGACGATAAACCCAACACCACCCTGGGACTTATGATCACCTTCCCGTGGTAGAGTAAGTTGCCAGATTTCAGGGTTATCGTATCCTCTCCCTGTCTTCGGACCTCAGATAACCCTACAATTCCCACCGCAACTTACTCATTTCCTCTTCCAGCTCATCGACTTTGTGTCCTCCTTCAGCGTGCGCGCATTGTACGTCACCAGCGATAACCCGGCACCCCATAATTTTTACTCTTTACGTTTACCAAAGGTTTTATTTACTTAAGTACCAAATTAATTTATATTTACATTCATACATATAATCACGCCTTTATCCCTTAAGGGGTAGGCAAAGCACCAAGGGCCGATAGAACCACATGGTGCCACTTCTGCCAATTTTGAGGGTTGTTGAGATGTACAGTTCGGTTAGTATGACAGGTGGTCAGCCCATCGCCTACAAAACACCAAGGCCCTCTCGTCCCTCTACTGACTTGAATATGCCCGGGAAAGAAGCAGCTTTTTCATTCCCAGAGCAGCATAGAAGAACTAATATTTAATTTTAATTATTCGGATATTAATTACTTATCTGTATACCAATCCAGATCCGTTCAGCTACTTTGACTTTAAAATAGAACCTGAAAACATCGTAGGTACTTTCGCATTTTCAATTTTTTTTTAAACCATAATCAATTGTGGAATAACATGATATTTTACAATGTCTCTGTGTACAATTAAGTAAGACAGAATACAATTCGAGGCAAAATTAACTTGGAAACTGAGCGACACCATTATTTGCTAACAAGTACAATTACGGGCGCATTTCGATATAACTCAGATTTGCATATCATCCTCATTTCAGGGGAATTTGAATAATTGCTTAATTCCAATTCGTTTGAGCTTTTTTGAATTGATTTTTGAATAACGCAACTCGGATTTCGCCGAGTTATTATTTAATTGTGTAGAATGTGATAATGACAACATTAAAAAAAAAATCTGCTCTGTTTTATACATCCTTGAAAATTGGAAAATGAGTAAAGTTCTTTTGAATTGATGGTGTTAGTTATTATGTGTATGACAACATTATCATACACCAACACAGATACACTCTCTATTTTCTCATTCTTATAGTCCAATAGGATGTAAACCCGATATGACCAGAGAGAGGTAACAATTCAGTCAGCTTTTCAGCTACGAAAAAGTTACAAAAGTGCAGATATAACGCTAGTTTTCTCTCTCTTTCTTTTGTATTGAAAATCTCACAGCAATTTTATTGCGTCGCTATGACTATTATCTCTCATTATCAAATAACGTCGACCAAACAAATACTCCAGCGACAATATCTTATAGTCTTGGTAGTGCAAGCTCTGTATTTATGGACTGCTAACTTAGAAGATTTTTATCGAGACGGGCGATAAAATGTAATATAACGTCTTAGTGCAAAATAAAGTTTTATTTTTCTTTGGTGCTAAAAAAATAATGTTTGTCTTTACAGTTGGACTCTGTTCTTACTGTAACACACTCCACTATCACATGTCACTCAGATAACGAAAATGTAGGTTTCATTAAATGTTTTCAAGCACATCCATTCGGAAGTTCAAATTAGCACATTTGTCTCAGCGGAGACAGGTGAAAATGATCAGAGATATTATGTATTACTCATATTAAAACAGGACTATCAGTAGTAAAACGGGCAAAAAAATATCTTCCGTGTTACTAATGGTGGTAAGACCGGTAGTAACACGGGTAACGAGGGAGCTAATTCGTCTGAGAGAATGCCGAAGTTCCGTCGGCTCTTATGACATATATGGACCAGCTGATGTCATTGTATTCAAGGGAAACTCCAGTACATGTAAAAATTGTAGTTATAAAAATGTATGTAATTTACGTAAAAAAGGTTTAGTTTAATATAAAGAAGAAACGAAATAAGCATAACAAAAAATGTATGCATTTACGTAGGTAAAAATTTATTTTATCCGAATCGGAGTTCATGCCTACGCCAGCACTCAGTTTCGCCAAGTTTTACGCTAACATTAAAAATGTGCTGCTGTACCGCAATCATAGTACGAGATGAGAGAGACGCTGAGTGCATTTGGCTCGAGCTATAATTGCAGCATTTGCAGCTTAAAATTGCCCAAATAATGTTTTTTGCCTCAATGATGGTTGGAATGAGTACCTACCTTTATAGGATCACAGATTGCATAGTACGTAGTAGGTGTAATAAATATTGGTTAAATATTCCAATGTTTTCTGACCAGAGTTTGATGAAAAGAATCCCTATCCTTTAAAAAATCCGCGTTTGAAATCTATTCAGTTTATATGTATTTCATTACAAAAAATAAAATTAAAAGAAGTGAAGTGAGACAGTACAAGCTTTGTATGGCAGCATAGCGAAAAGTTATCCAGGTATTAAATCGGTTTATTACTACACATAGTACCAAATTGCTATATCCTCAAGAAGCATGAAAGGATTATTCCATCTCCAAAGTTATGTACAGCAATATACGTATAAACAAAGCCCAATATTCTCTACCGTTATTATACGGGAAAAATCGATTTCCGAGCAATCTTCCTCCCAAGGGTCAAGATTATGGAGTGTTCCGGGACGCGTACTTAAACGGAACTTTTAAAAATGACGATACATTGTGAACGAATTTGTATACGTTACGTTGTATTTTATATTTACTTTCCTGGAGAATGGAAACCTATTATATTGTGATGAGCACCTGCTTCCAAAGACAGGACGACTATTTTGTCAAGCCCGTGAATTTGCTTAAAAGCTTTCAATGTTGCAGTTTTTTTACATATATTTTGCAGTAGCAATGACCTTGAATTGATAGGATAGTTTCAGTGTGTGAGTAGCCCCCTAAATTTTTGACAGAGTTCAAGCGAGAGATATGAGTGGGTGTGCTAATAAAAATATATTTCAATTTACTTAAATCTAAACTAAATTATTAATTCGTGGGGAATTTGCTGCAAGTCCGCTTTAGATATCTATCTTCTATTTCTTAAAATTTTAATATCAATAAGTCTCGAAAACTGCTATAATAATTTATTCAGTCAGATACAACCTCAGCGGAGAGATAGGGCGCGTGCGAATCTTCGCAGGCAGTAAGCACGTAGGCCTGACGTACGGCGAAGCGAATTTATGTGCAATAGGGATGAAGTGCGTATTATTGGTACTGAAAAATGGCTGGGTATTATGTTTTAAGTCAGAAATTAAATTAGCAAAGCTTGCTAATAAATAAAGCGATAGAGATTTTTAAGGTAAGAGCATCCAGTTGTTTACTTTGCCTACATTATGATGCATTGAAAATCTTTACTTGATATATTTTATGATTTTTGTTATTATTTTTCTATACACAATGTAACGTTACATCTCTAGAGGAAAGATAGCCTTATTATTTAGGTATATAGTAATATCATGAGTACTACATACGACTTTAACGCTTCTATGATCGAGACAGATTTCATTCGAGAAAGTAAGTTAGACTGTACCTGTTTTCATAGAGTCATTTCTTAAACTCCTAAAATATAGGAAATTAAACTTTGTTTCAAATCAATTCAAATCATTTATTCGACATGAAAGCATATACAAGCTTATTTGTCTATTGTCATTTTTATTTAGTTTAAGTTAAACATTGCCTAAATTAGTTTGATTTTACTCGTAGCTTCCGTAAAGATGCTACTAACACTATACTCAATACTATCGAATCCATAACATAGCAGTGTAAAATACAAAAAGTTCCTTTCCTAGAATACAACAGTGAACAGGCACGTATTGCGGTCTCGCTTGATGTACAATATCTCTTATAGGAATAGGTACGTTACTATATTTTATCTGCCAATTTATTGTGGGCGCCCGTGTAAGCGAACCTTTATATTCAGGTTGTAAGATAATAGAGATATATGGGCGGGAATAAAAATGAAGTTATCAGAACCGATATTTAAATATTTGTACTTGTTTTTAAATTTTGTGGATTGGGTTTCTTGAAAACGAAAATCGAGCAGAATTACTTGTATTTGTTTGATTTTGAGTAAGCGTAGAAGTAGATACATATACACACAGCTATGTTGTAGCCAGAACTGTAGGATCATAGAGAAGATCCTATAGCTACGTTTAGCATGGAGGAGAGATACTTTAATGATCAGTGATAGGTTGCTAGCTTATCGCCTGGGAGAATGCCCTAGTTCCTTAGTCAACTCTTACGGTATGCAAGGAAGGAGATGTAGCTGATTTATTCCAGGGAAGCCCTGCAATTCATTATTAAGTATACCCGGTGCTACCATGCGTGAAAGTCATGCCTTTAGATTGAGGGCATGACAAAGCAAATTTTTACACGCCGTTAAAAAAAACTTACTCTAGTTATATATTTTTTGTCTATACAACAAAGAATAAGAATTTGTAAACAATATTCATCATTGTGACATGCAATAAATAAAGAAGCCTTTAGTACTGTTCCGTAGTACGTTTCTACCTAGTACATGCTAGGTTACACTTCTAAGATTTACGTCGACAAATACGTGAAAGGTCCACAAAGGGAGACCGACTTGACGCATGAGTTTCAAAGGGAAGCGTCTACAATGGACAGCATAAACTGACAGGCAACTAACTTTATATCACTTATATCAGAGTTATACCACGTATATAGGTACTCTGTGATAGGTTTAAGGCTCGAGCACACCGGATGCGTATGCGTGCACGTAAGCGTAGACGTCCGGTGTGCTCGAGCCTTAAAGGGCGATCTAACATAGCTTTGTTGAAGTATATTGTGATTTGTGTAACACTATCGTTTTCACTTAATTTTTTTTTTTTTAATTTTCAAGCACACCAAACATGATACAACTGGGTATAAAATTATGTTACAAATTATGGTAAGATATAGTCTAGGTTGCGCCACAGATCAGGTGAACACTTAATCTATACCTATAATACACATAATTAAGACACAAACAATATTCAGTAGTTAGTTGAAATCAGTACATACTCCTAAATATTTAATCTATTGATAAACTACAAAAAAAAAATTGTCTATGTTCGAGAGAAAAGGAGAAAAGATTTCCGCGAGATGGGCAATAGCGCCACCCTAGTCCGATTCGGTCACCTACCCTGCGTGATAATTATGGACAAAAACCCCTCTATAGCAGTTTAGCCTTGTGACGTACCCGTGGGAGGCCAACTTCCAGCAGTGGACTGCAAAAGGTTGATGTGTGATTAGTATCTGGAAATCGCAATAACCATCAATCTTCTAGGAATCTTTACACTGATAAATAATTAAAGATTAATCTCCGTATATCTAAGGCTAGATCTGTAGGTATAGAATATGCAAAGATTATAGACTCTATAACTGTGTGAGACTAAATTACGTCGCATGCGTTTTCCATATAAATGGGCTTTATAGATGAAAATACGGGTGTTATGTATTCAAATGTTACCCTTCCCAGTAAGTTTTGTTTCGGAATTATTAATTAATTTTTACATAAGACTGTTAAGCTTTATTGTTGTTGGAATAATATTTTGAAACAGGACTACGAGCTTCAGTTTTATTAATAACTAGTGGACGCCCGCGACTCCGTCCGCGTGGACTACAGAAAAAACAAAATGTCGAAATTATCCGGGATAAAAACATTTTCCCGGGATAAAAGTGGGACCTGTCACAATATATTCCTGAAAACTGCATCGAAATCTGTTCAGCCGTCTCGGAAATTAGCGTGCACAAACGCACAGACAAACAGAAAAACCGACAAACAGATAAAAATTCCAAAAATCATAGTTTTGAGTAGGTACTGTTGCGTTGATAAAGGTCTCCTATAATATTTTTTCTCATATATCTTCCATGTACAGACAGCGATCTGTTACATTTTTATTATATGTATAGATTATCTGAAGAATGATGCTTAATGATGTTTATTTAATGGTCGAATTTAGGCTTTACAGGGTTTAATGAAAGGCGTAACGAATTACTACGAGTAACTAAGGGACTAAAAACTAGATAATAATTATCCTATATATAAAATTCTCGTGTCACGGTGTGAGAAGTTAAACTCCTCCGAAACGGCTCGACCGATTTTCGTAAATCTTAGCATGCATATCGGTTAGGGTGGAGAAACGGACAACTCTATTTTTCATCCCCCTAAATGTTAAGGGTGGTCCACCCTTAATTTTTTTTAACAAAATTTTTTGTTTTTATTTTTTTATGATACAGCATACAAAAATACATACAACCATGAATTTTCACCCCTCTAGGATCAACCCCTTTTACATGGCAAAACAACGTTTGCCGGGTCAGCTAGTAATAATATGTTTTTAAAGTCTAGAATTTTGTGAAAATTTACACATAGAAAAAGATCGCATGATATATCTCTTGCGCATTATCTTCTATGACTTTATAGCACGTCATATTAGAGATCATGATAAACATACCTATATGTGTTGAGGTATTTCAAATACCTACTGGAGCGTCAGTAGTTGTAAGTATTTTCCATGTAGTTGGCGTTGCTAAGAAATCTGATCCTTGGGTATTTCTAAAGTTTTATAAGATTCTATAACAAAAACATCTTATAGTAAAATGTTCTCTACTAATATACGAAGAGATATGAAATTGCAGCTGCTGTCAGCAGAATTTTCATTAAATTCTTGATATCACGAGATTTACTACGCTTCCTGCAACTACACGTTTTTAAATTGAAAAGCTTTAGTTTCTGCATTCGCCTCAATATTCCATCTCATTTGTAAAATTGATTGGATCTAACAATAAGCTATCAGTTCGGTTTCGTACTAGGTCTTTGTATCCACAGCGAAGAAAAAGGGTATTATTAAAAAAAAAAACTTTAAACTGTATGAGATTAGAATTTTAAGGTTTATGTAGGTACTTATAAAGTTTATATTTAATCTCAATGAGATTAAACAGCTATTCTTTATATTATAATAACAGAAGTGCCTAGTAACGGCAAATTGATAAATATGATACAAAGTTAATACATAGTATACTCGTATGTACATTATTTTATTTCACGAATAAGGAATAGAATAAGCAGATAATGGAATTACATTTTCAAAAGCCCGCGCCATTACTAATTAAGTTAAGAGTCAAATATAGAGATACCCCCGAGAAAGAAGCTTCAAAGAATACTTATTATTATCAAAATTTCAAGGACTAATTGTAAAAGTTTAAAGCCGGCGGAATAACTTTTACGTAATGATATCCGTACTTATGCAAAAAGCACTGATGATATTTTGATCTATTTGAGAAGATATCGCTCTTGTACTACGAGTAATAATATATTAGCATAGGAGCTGGTGGCATATTGTATAATGTCTTCAGTAACTATAAAACTGTTATTTAATTATTGTTTATAAATGTTATGCGCGATGAAATAGAAATATTTCTATCTTTCCTCCAGTTTAGCGGAGACAGTGAGTATACTCAGAGAAGGAATTGCAGTGTGATCAGATAGATTTTTTTTTCATAGATGGTCTAACAATTTTGTTTAAAATGGAATTGGTTCTGTTTATACTTTACTTCCTTATTTAATTTCAAATGAAACTAATAAATCAATTTCATCTACAATAGACCAAATATAATTCTTATTATAGACATAATTGCAAAGTGTGAAATAAAAATATTTCGTACATCTTCTAGCTCTTGGTCTATACTAACTCAGAAATCCACAGAAACATTGCCATTATTGAAATTCCGAAAGTTATTGGAATCTGATTGAATGATTGAATATAAAGGAGCCTTTTACTATGTAAGTATTTATGTAGGGTGTTTATAGGGGTACTAACTAACTTGTGTTTCAATACGAAGTACTGCGGATTTTTTCTGAAAATTAATAACATAAGCATAGCCAATTTTATTTATTTATCCCACTCTATTTTCTCGAAAACTAGAAGGAATCTCATGCAGAGATAAGCACGCCTTTGTATGCATTTGTTTTACAAATTTATCCGTATTTACTGTAGTGTTTTATGTACAATAAATTGGTGGACTAAATGAGAGTCAAAAAGACACTACCCATACCTATAGAGTAAGTAAGAATAACCCTCGACTTACATTCACTTTGTAAAATACATTTTATTTTTCAATTAAGTTTGAAAGGCTCGTCAATGTTATTGCAGATGTAGGGACCGCCTAAGTACAAGTTAGAACCTAAGAGATCCCTACTCTAACAATCCACATCAAGTAAACTTTACGACATGTCACTACGCTAGTATACCTAGAGAGTTAGGTTCATTCTCAATGACAGCGGAAGCTTAATAAGAGGAACTTGATAAGTTCGCTATAGTTACTAGTATGAGATAGTTGGTATTATACTGATCATAGTAACTGTTCAGAACTATGTCGTATAGTAGGTTTATTACTCTATACGAGTATTCTAGGTTATTTAAACGAAAAGTAGAGAAAAGATGTATAATAGTGAGATTATATCACTATATAGATTTATTCCAGCCAACAGTGTTATTTTTCTTTGACATAAAACGAAAGAGACGTCTTGTCGTTTATGATTAATGTCATTTACAATTAACCCGGATATAGCAAGAGTTCGTTCGGGATTTAATGTAATACTGTATTATGTAATTTTTTTTCTTAAAACAGAATAATAATTACCTATACACAAAGATATACTTCTCTAAAAGATAGAAAAAGTTTCTTCAAAGCTTTATCAGCTGAATGTCAGCAGACAGAACGCGTAGGTACTGTGTGGTATGTGGTCTTTAAGTAGGTAAAATACTTAATTGTCTTTTTCGATTCCCTCGAGTACATTAAGGTTGGTAAATCACTCCCAAATAGCCAAGTCGACAAGTTGAAACTAAAACGTATTTTGGTAGAAGACATTGCTACATAATATAGTATTATACGATTATATTATAATGCTAGCTAATGCGATTTGTTATGAAACCAACCCATTTACATAATATTTTCTCACATCAGCATAAATTACATGTTTCTTTTGCTATACAGGTAAAGTGCAAGCGAAAATGTACTTGTACGTAAAGAAAAGTGTTACTTGTTATTATACTTTGTCAGTTTATGCATTAGGAATTACAGGACATTTTTATGTTTCAAATGGCATAAAGGAATATAAGTATGCAAGTACTCTATAGCCATTAGCAGTCTACGTGACCACAGGCCGAAGTTGCATCGTGAGTTGCATTAGTGGGACATGTCAAATGCACTCAGTACATAGGGAGAGCTATAATAGCAGGAGAGACGTATGTGCATCATATATGTGATCTAATGGCATACTCGTACGTACAGTCATACAATGTACTTTCTATATTATTTTTGATTGATACTACGGTAAAAGACGAGATCAAATTCACAGATCGTACACCAACCTTGATTGATTTTATAAACATTACAAAGTTGCTGTCTACTTTCTATAGATTTTATTACTTCAGCTACATTATATTATCATACTAGCGGCCGCCTACGGATGGCTGGAGCGATTTCAATAAAATTTAGTATGAAGTTAGCTGACACCCTAGATTAACACATAGACAACTTTTCATCCCGGGAAAATATTTTTATCCCGGATATTATCGACATTTTGTTTTTTCTGCAGTCCACGCGTCCACTAGTGTACGTATATAATAAAGAAAAAGAATATTTGACTTTGATGAGTAAGGTCAAAGATTGTAGGTACTAGAGGAATTATGACCATAAAAATTACGAGGCGCTTTTTGTAGGCAGTAATAACACAGAAGATGTTGACAGAGGACGTTGCTGTTCTCATATTGAAATAAAGTGTATTATTATGGATAAATATATATTCTATTACGCATTATTATTTTTTTTACCACAATTCGCAAAAGGTTTTTAACGACCCGATCGAATATAGGTTACAGTTTAGTGTATAGACATTGTTAACTAAAAGTAGTCGCATTAATGTTTTGATTTAGAATGTGTCTATTCATATCTATTTTCTTGTATTTCATGTTAAAAAACGTAAGTAGTGGTTTTGTTTACATTCCTAAAAAATATATCAACATGAAAAACCAATATAGTTACATAGATATTATATTCTTTAATACCGCAAGAGTATTCTCAATCATAGACTCAATGTGAAATATATTTCACGTTAAAAGAGAAAATACTCAATAATCACCATAAAAACGGATGCATTATATATGTATTTATATAGCTGCACGATTGACAACCAAATTCCATTATATTCCCAGGGAAAATCTTATTTCACCAAAATAATAAACATCCATCTCCGACGCTGCAGACTCAGGGCGATTTTGTACAAAACAAATTCCCATCCAGCAACTTACCGTATCAACTCTAACCCTCTCTCGCAAAAAGAATCCTTATAACACCTATCTAGGCCTCATGGTAAACACTAGCCGTGGCATAGAGTTATCAAGTACACTGTCAACAGAATGAAGAGCATGAACATCGTTTCAAAACATATGGCAACTAACGTTCGCGTGGTGCGTGGCTTGCGGGCGAAACGCGCGACCGTACACGGTGGCTTTCAGGAGCATACTGAATTACTGAGGGACTTGGATGCTGGCGTTGCTACGATACCATACCACCCCCCTAGATCGGACCACCGCCCTAGACGACGCAACCTACTTTTGCGTATATACGCTGCCGTCTGCGTAATAGTCCTTAGAAATTTACTGATAAAGTGATGTTGATATCGTTTTTTGCGAGCGCTTTTTGGTGGATTGACGTGATGAGTAATTTCGCTTTTAGAATTATCTAATGATTTCATTTTAGTTAAATTAAATATTTTTTCTTTAGAGGGTTTTCCAGTCTGGCTGTTTCATTTTAAGTGAGTGTACCAGGCCAATTTAATATTCATAATTTTAAGTAACATCGTTAGTACTGGATAAAACACGAATCAACTATACTTTTGTCTAACATAAAGTAGAACACTTGTAAATCTTGACGTGTCAACAACATCAATTTATATCAACGATATAAGCAATCGATAACTTCCTTAAACTTTTCACAATTGCATATTCCTTAAGATTACTATTTAAAATGGATTTTTTTAATAATGGATAATTATCTGTTAAGTTCCCATTAAGGGTAGGAGTATTCATTTGTATTAGGCCAGCCCATACTCGGGGTATATTGTTTACGTAGCTTGGACGGGACACGGATGATAGGTACATGGATTTAAAATATTCCATAGATGTATGAATTAGTTTATATAATATAAGTTGCGTTAGTGACCTAATATAGTAGCTAATGTACTTTGATTTATATCAATTATTTTAAAACTATCATTTGAGATATTAACGATTTCTTCTAAAGTTATATGTTATTTGTTTCTAGTTTATAAGAGACATCAACCAAAAACCTAGCTTAGGGCTGACTGTTAACTCATAATATGCTTAGATATTACCACATATTCGAAAGTCAAGCTATACGATTTGCTACTAGAGCTGACTGTGACAATCAGTATGACGTGACAAACATTTCACAATCGATTGAGACAAACATTAATAGCGCTCATCAATAAGCAAATCTTTAACACCATGAGTGATGACGAAACGAATATCATCATCTCATCAAACACCATGACCAGAGAATTGACAGGCTCGTGAATAAAGCGATTTAATGTGAGGCAAAATTAGACA
This sequence comes from Carposina sasakii, assembly GCA_014607495.2. Classification (NCBI taxonomy): domain Eukaryota; kingdom Metazoa; phylum Arthropoda; class Insecta; order Lepidoptera; family Carposinidae; genus Carposina; species Carposina sasakii. The sequence continues at coordinate 6,612,026 of CP053161.1, forward strand.
AGATGGATAAGGCCGATCTCGATTCGAAGTGACGCGACCAAATGAGATTTTGATGGATCACCGCAACTTCGAGTTCGTGAGGTAGCCCCGAGTGTTTACGTTCATGTGCGGTCAAAATGTTAACTGAAAATGTTTATTAGTCGGTAATTACTGTTGGGAACTGCACATATGCGGAACGTAATATCTACTAAGACTTATGGCTATGTGACCTGTACTTTACTGTAATAATTATAAGTCTTACTAGCGTGACTGAAAATTTTTGCCTAAGAATACTGATGTTGAATAGAGGTGTAGGACTATTTATTTTCGTTGTAAAGGCCTGACGAGTGATATATACATAGTTGGTTTTTACAAGAATTTAGTAGCAATAAATCAACGTTTAAATTTTTGAATACCACCGTGATTTTTCTTGGCCGTATGATCGTAAACAACTTGACATCTATAGGTAAGTACCTACGACAACTATGATATAAGCATATACCGGTAAAGTAAGTAGTTTAGATATTATAGATTAAGTAAATTTAGAAGGACCACTTTATGTAACTGATAAGTCCATGGACCTCAAGTTATGCATCACAACTTTATAAACGGTTACAGTAAGAATTAATAATGTTATGTAAGTATAATATATATATTATGAATTTTTATGTATGACAAAGAAATCCTAATCATAATTTAATATAACTATGAATGAAAGAAGGCAAAGACTAGCATTTGGATTGATAAGGTTACAATAAATTGTGTGATATCTCAAAAAGGTAAAAGCTCACGCTTCACTGAAGTACGTATTCAGATTCTGATGCACATTTGTTTTTTTAAAGACTAAATCTCCTGATCATGTTTGTTCACTGCTACAGTATACTCTACATGTAGTAGCCCCATACTAGGATATGCCATACCTACATTAATTGAATGACTCGGACGCGGGTGTTTACCTACGGGACAAATTGTGCCCCTCAGGTGTGTGTTATTAGGTTACTCCACGTTATTTAATACTGTGTGTTTTCCTATCGTCAGAGTTTTGAAAGTAAAATTATTGCGATGGCTTTAGGTAATAGACTTAATATTGTTATTAAAGCTAATTGTCTTAAGCCCCACTAGCGTGAAAGATGGATTTCATTTATTTGAGTATTAAAGGTTGCGCAAAAGTACGCGCTCTTTACGCTGATTATTATAAACTACCAAATTGGTCATTTCACCTGCAATTGTACGCAAAGTTAATAGTAAGTTGCATTCACCTAAAACAAAATCATTTAACATGCTATTAAAACAAAGAAATATAAACGAAATTGTTTTATCTAGTTTAAATAATCCGGCGACGGTTTACGGATAAATCGCAGTCTGTCGGTTGGGAGAGCCAGAGAGTGTACATATCTAACAGCAGAGCAAGTTTTTTTTATGTGTTGGAGTGAAAACTGAAAAGTACAGATGCACACATTGGTACAAAATCATAAATTAGCGGTGAACTACACCGCAAATTGTGTCAGAATTCAAACTTACATTTTGAAATTATTAATAAAGAAATGGAAAAAATTCCTCACCCGGGTGGGAATCGAACCCACGGCCTTTGCATTCCGCGTGTCAGTGCTCTAACCACTGAGCCACCTGGTCAATTACTCGGATGACGAATTTTACCATCTCTTTTCTAAATTACATATTGGCAACGTTATTTTTCATCCCGATAGCTATACACTAGCCAAATCTCGGCAAACAAAGCTGAATCCATGAATGAATGAATGAATGAACGAATGAAACAAAATGAATGAAATACATTTTGAAGCAAATTGCGATAGGAGTTGTTTGTTTGTTTTAAATGGTCTTTATTGAATAACAGTATAAATTATTAGACAAATTTGTAACTACATTAAAGGGAGTAGCTATACCTACCTATCTATTGTTTACCTATAAAATAAGCCGTCACCCGCGATTTCACCCACGTGTATATGGTCTATGTACTAGTTTAATATGCAAGTAAATGTCAAGTTTCATTCAAATCCGTTTGGCAGTTATAAAATACTGAACAAACATTCAAATGCCTAAATTCATATTTCACACATCCTATCACATTCTTCATATATAGCTAACTTTCATTCCCCTATATTATGTGCCTAAGCACAGGTACGTGCTACAATATAAAAAAATAAGATAGTTTAATCTCAAACATTATAAATACATATTTACACTGTGATAACTTCCTCTGTGACAGTTTCCAAGGAAATTAATGATTAAATGAAAAGTGCAAAGAAATTTTCAAGACATTATAGTTTGTAAGTAATTAGTAGCAGAGCTGTTTTCGCAAATATAAGAGTAAATGATTAAATAGTTTGTTACTATGTTTATGTACGTATCATATTCATGTGGCACTAGCAGCTTTATAAATTAAAATAAAGAGCCACTTACACTATTTTGTTAGAAGTACCGTATTTGTCAGGACACGCAAGTAATACATAGAATATAAAATTATTAATAAATAAAATGGAAAAAATTCTTCACCCGACTGGGAATCGAACCCACGACCACTGCAAACCATGCCAGCCGCTATAACCACTAAGCCACCGGGTCAATTACTCGGATAACGAATTTTACCATCTCTTTTCTAAATTACATATTGGCAACGTTATTCTTCATATTAATATTAATATTCAGTCTACCTTTAGTATAGTACCTTTGTACTCATAAAGTTTTAAACATTTAGTACAAATCAATCACCCGAATTCACTTCGAATTCTTTTACATCAAAACGAGCACAGTTGCTAACTCTATTACCAAAATTCTAAAAGTAGATTAATCTGAAAATCAATACAGATATCAGAGTTTGAATCTAATTTTGATTAGGTACATTATCTGTCTTTTATGCTGAAATGTTTAAGTAAAACCTTCGCGATTTTATATCAGATTTTATATTTTTTGCAACGATGTGTTTTTACTAGTATTATTATAAATAAAAATATTCCTTCACATGGTCGAATATGGAACGATTCTCCTTCTTACTTATGTATATCAAATATACTATTACTTTCTTGCATCTTTTAGTATGCTAAATTAGTATTAAAACTTAGATGTTACTGCTACAAGAGATCTCTATAATAAGTAACTAATATATTAAAAATTTATCAACATTGGACTGAAGTTGAGAAGATAACTTAAAATTAAAATAGGAAACACCATTTAATCATAAGCGCCTTAACTAAAAGTGGCGCCGTAGCCTGGGCATATTTCGAAATTTTCAGTTCAACAGATAAACATAAAAGTTACCCAGACACTAAAATCGTACTTGCTACTTAATTGCAGTTTTGACAAACCTGGGGTACGCGCAGCAAGCCGTTTTCAATTTCCAAATGGATGTTTTATTGGGTAGCCAGGAATGCAATCACGCAAAATGACAACGTTAACGGAACGTTTGGTTTTGTTATGGTTCCATTTGACAACGCTTCAGACGTTTCCAACGTCTGATTATGAATGTTTTGTATGGTTTTGAAATTTCCAAAATTAAGCGCGATACGAAATTTGCATAACGTAACGTTTTTGGCTATGGTTTAGCTTTGGTAAATACGTTCAACATTTGCGCGATTGCCCTCCTGTCTGGGGTTGAGGAGCTTTTATATCCTAGGTTTGTATGGAGTTTTATCTATCATGTAGGTCTATTTTGAATTTTAGTATTGGAGATTTAGTTTTTGATATTGTACTAGAAGATATAAGTAACAAAAGGGATACTGTAAGCAAAATGCTATGATAATAGCGCATTATAGAGAACCTGCCTACAAAATATTAGCCTTACAAACTCATGTAATTTTTTCAGATATGTCTGATTCCAATAGAATGTATACACAATCTTAAAAAATGAACATTGAATTGAAAAAATATAATTAATTCTTCCTTAATTTAGAATGTAAAAACCAATTAGCATTTAATACATTTCCGAGAAATTATTTAATTAATATGAAAAGGGGCTCAAGTGTGTCTCGAACCCTCTCGGCGTCACATTGTGGGATGTAAAGTGCGTTTCACCGTATAGTTCCGATGGATGAAGGCGCTAGTTACTATGTGTATGACTAAATTTTCTGTTTCACTGCATATACAAAATGTTAGTTCCGAAATCAAGCATAGGAATTTTTCTATGAAACAGACTGTAGTGAGGAATTAGTCGCTGCCATATTAGAATGTTGGGTAGCTATTGTCTGGGAAATCTTGTTTTAATTAATAAATATGAAATAGTCGGTTTGTTTGAAAACTAAAAGTTTTGATGAATTGAATTTTATACATATGTGCTAAGTATTTATTTTTGTGTAAAAGGATTTATTTTAATATATTGGAATGTCTTCATAATATTTTAATACTATCTGTTGCCCGCGGCTCTTATGGCGTTATATGTCACAGATTAGTAACACTTACATTTTCATAACTTGTTTTGTGTGTCATAGCTTATTAAACAAAATAATAAATACAGGGTGTAAAAAGACAACGTTGTTATTTTAATACCTCGAATTCTTTGTAGCGTAACGATAATTTTTTTCTATGAAACCAACCCTGGGAAACGAATTTTTTTTAATTTTTTTTTTTATTGCAAGCAATGTATTCGATTGACAAATGTACCTACAAAACCAACATTTTTAAATATTAATATGGTGTGTTTAAAAAAAATGTTTGTTAACTGTTTCCAAATGGATTTATTTTTAAAAAATGCTGATATTCATGCAACTTTGGACCTCAATATCTTGGAAACCCGTGGTTTCCCAGGGGTGCTTCCATAGAAAAATTGTTTGATGTTACATGATGATGTTACAAAGAATACGAGGTATTAAAAGAACAAACTTGTCTTTTTACACCCTGTATATGTACCTACATACTTATAGAATTGTCCGCTCAGTGATAAAATGTTATGTTACATTAGGGACACCTGTTTCTTGGCTTGTTATGTTAAGGTTATTTTATAACTAACATATTTATTTTGTTGCGCTGTTTGGTGTTCTAAACAAATAAAATAAAACAAAAATATTTCGTGGGTATAATAAAATAATTCACGTCTCTCAGACCTGCAAAAATTGAAAATAATTGTATGGTATTTCTGGCGTACTAGTTAAAATGGCACCTTATTCCCGGAGGGGTAGGTTATGGATCTCCATTTGCAAGGTCATAACACACGTCTTTCGCTCCATCGACATTCATAACGTTCATCACGCACTCTCATCGGTTTAGGGTTTCTAAGGCCTTTCTCGAAAATTCCTCCGATATGGTCAAACAAAAAAAAGTTCGGCAAATTTTTCATTATACACGTTTTCCTTTAGTATTATACCTATACTTGCAAATTTTGCATACATACATAATAATCACGCCTCTTTCCCGGAGGGGTAGGCAGAGATCACGGATCTCCATTTGCTACGATCCTGACACACCTCTTTCTCTTCATCTACTTTCATGATATTCTTTTGCATACATATAATTAAAACAACGGAGAAGAATAGATGGCCTACATTTTGAAGTCTATTCGCACGAAGTCACAGTTATCTGCAAGTTCAACATAAACGTTCATAGTGTATCATAGTTCATAGTTGTCGAAACCCATTCTCATGTACAAACTATACATTATGGAAACAAAATCCAGTGTCCATATAAAACAAAAGAGACTTTATTTAAGTTAGACAAACGATTCCGTTCCAGGACAATTACATACCAGATTAGTGCAGTTTTGGTACCCTGCCAAAAGGTATATAACACTAGCTCTGTATTAACACTTACGTCTCTAACATAAAGTCCAATATTGCTATGTCACATTAGAGGTGCCATGTATTTAGTACAGATTATGTGCCCCGTAATAGAATGTTCTACGTGCTTAAGCGCTTGCCAAAAATACTGGATTACTAAGCAAATCAGCGGTAATTTATTTCTGTACGCTCCATGGTTTATTATATTAGGTGTCGGGAAAATGTCCATTTAGCTGTTTCTCTCGAAAAACGTTTATAAAACAGTAATTTAGCTTATTTTAAATGTCTCGCGAGAGAAAGTTTATTGCGAAGGTGGACCTGCTACGAATGTGACTACGAGCGTGCTACGATATTTTTCGTAGCACAATGCTACGAATTCTCTACTATGAAGTACTCGTAGGGTCACGCTTTTTAACCGACTTCAAAAAAAGGATGAAGTTCTCAATTCGTCTGTATGTATAATATTTTTTACATTATCTAAGACTTTCCCATAGTAAAAAGTAATTAATAGAGAACGATTCTTGTTCTAAAAAGCCAAAGATTTTATATATCTTGCGATGCCTATATTAGTAATTTTGGAGTAAAATAAAAACACGATTAGTAATATCATATTTATAATTATAGCTACGTCAATATTGGTTATGATTCTGCAAATGTCAGTATAATAATATTTCGATAATTAATTCGGAAAGGCTTAAATATAGATATTTAATACATAATAATTAAACTTGGCAAATAAAAATAGAACTGAAATATACCTACTGAATTTACAAGCCTAATAGAACATATATTTTGTTTCATAATAGCCAATACAAAACATCATTCTACACACATGTTACCCGGGGGCCAATTCTCGAAAAGTCTCGAGTTGGAATGAAGCCGAAATGGAACCGTTGTAGACGCTCAGAACAAAGCAATAATGACTTTACGGTGACGTAGACACATTTCAGCACGAGACAAATATTTGTTTTTATTCTGTCATACTCGCGACCGATGCGTGCTAAAATATACCTCATTACTCAAGCGGTAAGTATATATTGCTTCACACCGCGTTTCGTTAATGGTTCGTTAGTGGTTCCGTTTCGGCATTAAAAAAATTCAAGAATTGCCCCCCAGATCAGTACAACGAGAAAACAAACGTTTTTAATACTGAGCCTAATACCTAACGAGATTAAAGCGAAAATACAAAATTGTAGCACATCTGGAACATATGACAATGTTCGACATAATTTGGATGCGAGCATTATGCCTAGTAAATGCGTCCAAACCTGCATTCTAAAAGCTGCCCTATCTTCAAGTGTTTGGGCTGAAATTAGTGGTGCTAATGTGGTGGTTACCATAGCAACAGGTGGTTTTTCCCACACCCCCTTATCTTAAGCCAAGCTGAGTTATTGCCTAGATATCGTATGAGGTTATTCGATAGCCCGGTTTGGATTTGAAATATGTTTTACGGATAAATTCACATAAGACGACGATGGAAGTATCTATACTCATATCTATGATACGAGTATCATACTCTACTTGATATCTATGTATGTAATACTAGCAGACACCCGTGATTTTGTCCGCATAAACACTGCTTTTAAAGATATCCATTAACTTCGACTTAATCTTAAAATCTTAAAATGACATTCATTTGATGATAGAATTCTTCTGTATTAGTGATTACATTATATTAGTATTCTATTAGGCTATATGCTAAGTGGGTTAAATTCTTACTTCTCATACAAAAAATGCAAGTGAAGCTTAAAAATAATTTAAAATGCATCCAACCCCAATCTACATAAAAGCAGATATATCATGAATGCACCGGCACTTCTTCGTAGTATTGCAAACAAAAAATAAACCTTTTTAATATTTCCACTGTAAAGTTGCCATTGTAATTAGCATAAAACAACAGTATTGTATGAATAAATCTTGTAGCCCACATTCGTAATTATAAAGGGCAATTCCATTGAGGAATTGCTAAAAGGAAGTGTACTCCTCCGTTGCCCAAATGGGTAGACAGACATGATTATTAGAATAAATGGCACGAGTGAACCTCACAGCATGCGGATTACAGGTCACTGCTGGCCATAGACTTTCCCCGGAGCATGCCGTATGAATACATACTACATTCATCGCCGTCGTCGTCAGCCTATTACAGGTCGTAGGCCTCCCCTAGAGTACGCCACATGGCTCTATCTCCCGTTTTTGCCATCCAGTTACTACCCGTCCCCTTTAGTCATCGGTGTCCATTTGGCCGGAAGGCGTCCAACGATACGCTTGCCTAAATACTACATAATATTAATAATAACTAAATTATTTTAACTTAAACCTATGTATGAGGCTTGACTTTACTTATATCAAATTAAGACAATTAACTCCCCACCATACATAATACGAGTGATTTGACGTTCCATATTTATTTTGGACATACTGGCAAAATATTACAAACACACGAGGGTATTTTTAGTGGGAGATAATTTTTTTTATCAGGGATTGATTCATACTTAACAGCGAAGTCTACTGTGGTCTACATTGACTACGGCATCTCCCCTTTGTAAGGACTTCATGGACAATGCTCAAATGCTCATGCTCTCTATATGGGATGAAACACATAAAATGAGTCTCGCAGGGAAAATTAATGGGTTGTTTGGTACTTGGTTCATACCCCTTTGTTTATGGTGTGGTATTTGACTTCTGGTTTGTTTATTTATTTACTACTAAAACAGAAGAAGCTAGATAAAAATTAACAGTGTGATTACAAAAAACGAACCTGCCAAGCGCGAGTCGGACTTGCGCACCGAGGGTTTCGTACAAACCCGTTTTATTATATGACGTAACTAAAAAATTACGGTTTTCGAAATTTTTCCTATATCTGTGCTATATGACGTTGCTTCGTACCAAATTTCAAGATTCTGAGTTCAAGGGAAGTAGATTTTGATTCCCTTGCAAGGGCCGAAAATTTGCGACAATATGCGATATAAATAGCTGTATCTTTTGATTGCGTTGGCGTAGAAGTTTGATTTTTTCACTGCTCCTAGGGACAGTAGACCTGCGTATTTTATATAAATTTCAGCTCGATACCTTCACGCGTTTCTCACCTGAGGAAAAGGGTCTTGTCTGACAGACGGATGGACGGACGGATGGACGGACAACAAAGTGATCATATAAGGGTTCCGTTTTTACCTTTTGAGGTACGAAAGCCTAATAACATTTATCAATGTTATTTTAATAAACATTACCTAATTTGCATTTGGTATAGGTCCACTGATTTAAAAAGAGGATTAAATTTTAAAATTAATCGAATATAAATGAATCCGGACTCGTTCAAGGGTTTGAATTTTTGAATGCATAAAGCTATGGAATTTCTCGTTTGGGATATTAATTTTAAGCCGTACTCCAATTTTCAGTAAATACTCGGGGAGTTTTTTAATAATTTTTGTAAATTATTTCTAGCAGATGTCACTTTATCGAGCTTTTATTGTATTTGCTTATTATAAATTGGAAAGTTAACAATTTTACATTGAATACCCACATGTACGAGTATAGGTATTGTCTATTAGATATATCTTTGTTCTACTTAGCTGACCTCAGAAACAGGAACAATAATGTTATTAGAAATGTTATCAAAATAGCCCAAATATTCGTAAAATTCGTAATAGTAAATAAAAAATAAATAAACACGTGTTTTCGAGTCACATGTGGATAGACTCTTTATAGTATGGGCCATACCTATATTTATGCTTTTGTTTAACATAACCCTTTTGTCATACCATGTATGTCATTAAATTGCATACACAACGATATGAGTACGACATAAATATAAAATATAATGTGTCTATTTTCAAGTTTCATTAATTTCATTTGTACATAAATCGTTTCTGGAATAAATCAGTGTTATCGTAGCTTGGCACAAATATACACCATTTTTCACCGGCGACGGGGGGCGTCTCGTTACGAATACCTGGGGGGCAATTCCACCAAAATTTTGAGTCGAAACACAACCACTAACGAACCGTTGACGAAATATAGTACAGCAATATTAACTTACCGGTTGAGTAATAAGGCATATATAGCACGCAGCGGTCGCGAATATGACAGAATAAAAACAAATATCTATCTCGTGTCGAATTGTAATTTAATAACCTCGCCGTAAAGTGATCTATGTCTCGTACCGAGCTCAAAAACGTACTTGTTCCGGCTTCTTTCGGCTCTTTTTGTGGAATCGCCGCCCTACTCTCGAAATAAAAATGCTTGATTTGTTACGTCTTAAGTACTTTTAGGGCACTTTCAGAAGCTTGATCATTTTGCTATACAAGGAGTATCAAAAGTCCACAATAGAGAACGTATCTCAACATGAATATTAAATGTTTATATTACAAGATTATACCTATGTGAACACTTCTGAGTTGTTTAGGAATTCTCCATCTTTTCCATGCAATGTCATGCGAAAACTTTGTATCCGATAAAGTAACTGTGAAGAAAAAGTGTATGAAACAATTTTTCTGGAAACACATTGGATTGTACCCTGATATACTCCACGCCTTTTTCCACGACACAAGAACTTAGGGATCTTAGTGTGGGACTAGGGTAATGTGTTGTGTAGTGTGTGAAAATTTATTTATTATTTAATTTCATTCACTAGGCGACTACTAGTTAGGTATTCTGTAATTGGTAACTACTAGTAAAAATTTAGATAGTGGGATATTTTGGAAAGATTGCCAGTCACACAAAAACTTCGACCGATTATTATGATTTCTTTTTTGTGGCTCCCTAGTTTTAAAACATATTTTTTAGATTATCTATGGCGGTATATTATCGCATTCCATAAAGCAAAACAAATCAGACTACATAATAAATATCACTAATTAATTTACTACTACGTACGAGGCGATTAAGGGTTTCCGGGAGGCGGGCAGCAAGCAACACTTCCCGTGCTGACAACATAGTTCGAAAATCACACTGCGGTCACCAACCCGCCTGCCCAGCGTGGTGACCATGGGCAAAACCCAACCCAACCCTTCTGGCGTGCCCTGGGGGAGGCCTATGTCCAGCAGTGGACTGCTATAGGCTGAAGACGAATTTACGTACTATTGCCAGGGATAATTTCTCTAGATCAGTAATAGAGAGACTTTGTATTCTTGATGACAATGTGTATCTACCCTTACCGAGTTGGTATATTGAAAGCTGAATAAGAAAAAGTGACAGCATTTTATGTAAGGCCATAAATCAGAAAATTCATTAGCACAGATATCCAGGTTTAATGACACGTAATAAGAGCGTTATGAAATATAATAATCCTGCAATAAATTAACAAAGGTTGTCTCTGCAAAGGTACAAGATGCCCTTGCGTTTGGCGATGATGTTTTTATTATCTTTCATTTTATGTCAATACATACTTACTTACTTATATGGCTATGATAGCATTCTTCGCAAAATCCTAAGAAATTAATGTATAGGCAAAAATAAAAGCCATATATATACAGTGTGTAAAAAGACAACAATGTTTTTTTTTAATACCTCGTATTCTTTGTAAGGTTACGATCATTTTCTTCTATGAAACCAACCCTGGGAAACGACAAAAAAATTGTAAAAAAAATACTGTCATGTTATTGCAAGCAATGTATTCGTTTGACGTGCAAAGTACAAATATACCTACAAAACTAACATTTTGAAATGGTATCTTTGAAAAAAATGTTTGTTAACCGATTTTAGGTGGATTTATGTAAAAAAATGATAATATTAATGTAACTTTGGACCTTAATATCTTGGGAACCCGTGCTTCCCCTAGGCTTCCATAGAAAAAAATTATCGTGATATTATAAAGAATACGAGGTATTAAAAGAACAAAGTTGTATTTTTACACCCAGTATATAGGTCATTTGTGCTCGCAAATGTTTAAAGGACTAAATTTTAAATCTGATGAATAATCCCATTCCTTGATGCTCTGCATCATGTTGGATAAATCATGTTTTAAAAACGAGTAAAGAAAAATAGCATTTTGAAAACTTCTTACCATTTTCGAAACTATGAGAAGAATATGGAAAAAGCTATTAATAATAATCACTTCGCTTCATCCCGCCATCAGTGAGCAGTTCAAGATAGTCGTGAATAATGGAGGCGCTTCAACTAATTCATGCTAATATAATACGATATTCTATTCACTTTGCCAGTGAAGAACTTATTGGAGGTAACTTGACATTTTAATTATTTTTAGGGTTCCGTACGTCTGAATACAAAAACGGAACCCTTATAGGATCACTCGTGTGTCTGTCCGTCCGTCACTTACAGTCAATTATTTCCGAATCTATTAGATCGATTAAGTTGAAATTTGGTACACATATCAATTCCTGTGACCCAAACACAGAGGTGTGACGTGAGCAGATGAAATCTGTATATGGGGGGTCATTTTTGGGGGGGAAGGGGAAAATTAAAAAAAAAAATCTGAAAACTGCATCGTGTGGCATATCAAATGAAAGGTCTTGTTGAGAAGATCTTAAATGTATTTTTTTGTAATTTTAAAATAAATAGTTTCCAAGTTATTCAAGAAAATAGACGAAAATTGACCATTCCCCCCCTTATCTCCGAAACTACTGAACCTAAAATTTTGAAAAAAATACAGAAATTAGTTTTCTCCTTATAGATTATAGGAAAACCTATAAGAAGTCCATGATATTAAAATAACATGGTAAATCACTCAATATTGTGCGTACCAACTTTTTGTCAGATTTAAAAAAACATGATAGGTAACATCGTACGGAACCCTCTTCACGCGAGTTCAACTCGCACTTGTCGGCTTTTTGTACTAAGGGCCCATTTTATTATTATAGTAAATAGAAATTTCTTTAAGGAAGGACTGATTTTTGAATGGTCAGAAAGTCTATCTGAAGGTATAGTTGATGATGTCTCTCTTACAGCCAATTTCTATAAGTGATCTTGACAGATTTTTTGCATATCTCAGATTTTGCATATACAAAATTTAAAATTATTATAGGAATAGAAAAATGAATTTGATATCTCGTATTGAAATTGGCCGCTAATCGACTTTAAGAGAAAGACAGCATCAACTTTCATCACCCTTAATAATAATAACCAACCAACACCGCAAGAGACTCTCGCTAGGCAGCTGGATCAGGAGTCAGATACAGAAGGCGGTACTCCTCGACACGGCACGCATCGTGAGGAGGTTCCTCTCTCTGGGACCCTGACCGCCGGTAGCATGGAACTTACTCCCGCTGCAGGCGTAGCGCTTTTTTTATATTTTTAAATGTTAATTTTATACTTTTATATAATAATAATAATAATAATAATAATAATAATAATAATAATACTTTATTTATTTCCAATATTAACAAATACTAATAACATTAATACTCTAGCTCTCACACTAGGATTCCCTGTGTCGTAAGAGCTAGTATCTCACTTAATTAGATCACATTTAATTGTCAATAATTGGAACAAGCAAATCACTAATAAGAATACATTTAAATCTATACAAATTTGGCTTGCTGGAAGAGATCTCTGGTAGAGATAAGCTTGCCATTGTACATGCATCTCTTCTTTAATGTTGTATGCCATATTTCTTTTTGTGTATGTGCAATAAAGAATAAAGAAATATAATAGCAATACAATAAATTATAATAAACTTCTGGCTTTATATAATACAAATTCAGCTATTTCGTCTATGCATGAGTGAGATGTAAGTTTGTGTGTGTGAATATGCGTGTATGAATATGTGTGTGTGTGTGAATATGTTGCGTGTGTATAATAATATAATAAAGGGTTACATTGTTGTAATTTATCAAATTGTAAAGCATGTAAAAACTTTTAACAATTTAAGGTGTAATAATACCTTTATTATGTATAGTAGATATAGGTAGAACATAAAGGCCCTTTAATTTATTATCTTAAGAACATATTAGTAGTCGTATTTAACAAAAAAAAGGGCTAAAAAACAAACAACAGTCTACGGTAGAATACGTAGAATTTAACAAAACGAGCCCAGGTGGTCTATTTTCACAGCCTGAAAATCAATACGGTTTATATTCAGTGAGCTGTTTATAGAAGATCACTTAAATTTTAGTTACCTACTCGTACCTTATACATATACAGATGGCTCTGTTCGTAAAGTGCAGGAACTGGGAAATCCCACAGCCACGTTTACCATAACTGGGACAGATGTAAGTAAGTAAGTAAAAGATTACTAGTTCATCGCCTACCTACTACCAACCTACCTACTCGTTTATAAAGAAGAAATGTCAAATCTACACATATAATAAAAATATAACGGATCGCTGTCTGTACATGAAAGATGTATAAGATAAAAATGTTATAGAATACCTTTATCATCGCAACAGTACCCAAAACAATAATTTTTAAAAATTTTGTCGGTTTGTCTGTGCGTTTGTGCACGCTAATCTCAGAAACGACTGAACCGATTTCGATGCAGTTTTCAGGAATATATTGTGACAGGTCCCACTTAACATACAGGTTACTTTTTATCCCGGGAAAATGTTTTTATCCCGGATAATTTCGATATTTTGTTTTTTCTTCTGTAGTCCACGCGGACGGAGTCGCGGGCGTCCACTAGTGCCAAATAAATAAATATTTACACACTACACAACACATAAACCTAGTCCCACATTAAGATCCCTAAGGTCTTGTGTCGTGGGTACAAAGCAACGATATATAAATACATAGACTAGTATAGAAACATCCATGACTCGGCAACAAACATCGATATTCATCGTATCAATGTTTGCACCTACCGGGATTCGAACCCAGGACCTACGGCTTCGCAGGCAGGGTCGCTACTACCTACTAGACCAACCGCTCGTCTAATACTACTGGTTCTAACATTTTTATTGGTATCATATAGACAGCCGCACATTTAGTTATTTTTCTCTAGGTAGATATGAGTAATGCTTTTAAATAAAGTAGGTACCGTATTTTTTTTAATAGAATAAACTTGATTTACTTGACGTCAAAAAAAGGTTTTATTACAATGCAAGTTACTAAATTTTACGGCTAGAGTGCTCTGGTTTATTTACGGTCTCTCTGTGGCGGGATCACACTAAACTTGCTAGACATTGTAACTACGATACCAAGTTTCTTCAACCAAAACACAATTATACAGGGTGTAACAAAAAGGGTATATTAAGCGCAAAACTATGTAAATAGCCCACTGTAGAGAACCTATCCACAAAATTTGAGACCCGAAATCACATGTTTATTTTTCCCGATAGTATGGAGAATTTTTAAATATCTCAGGAATTTTCATACAATCTTGAAAAATAAAAATGTGATTTAGAGTCTCAAATTTTGGAAATAGGTTCTTTATAGTGGGCTATTTACATAGCTTTTCGCTTAACATACCCTTTCTGTTACACCCTGTATAATTATATTTAAGAATGCCACGGTTTTATTACGTCTTCATTACTAACTTGCACTTTAGTTGTCTTTTAGTTATTGAATGTAATGAAAATGTGATTATCCAACACGAAAACGTGTACCTATCTTCATACTTCACATTCTATTTTTCTATTAGTTTATGATTTTAAGTCGCTTGTTAGGTCCCCCGGGATTTTCTATGCTTTGTTTGCATTTTTCAGGTCGCCTCTGTTGATCCTGGCTTACAGGAGTTGCAGAGGCGGGAATGAGTGGTAGGCCAATCTCGGTATCTAACACAAAAGCATAGGTACCTACATAATGAACTTATTTGTCGATAGTCATTTTTAATATGTTACTTTCTAGGTATATCTGTTACTTACTTTCTATAAGTACTCATTTGGGTCTTGGGTTCGAATCCCGGTTGGTGGAAACATTGCTATGATCAATATCGATGTTTGTTTCCGAATCATATATGTTTTTATACTTATCTCTGTATTTATATATCGTTGCTTAGTACCCACGACACAAGACCTTAGGGATCTTAATGTGGGACTAGACTTCACACATTTCACAACAGATTGAGTGTTGTGAAATGTGTTAATATTTATTTATTTATATTACGTTCAACTTATTACACAGTATGAATTTCATTAAATCAATTCAAATTTCACTCTTCATCATCATCTTCGTATTCATCATCATCATCAGGCATGGCGGTGGCATTGAAGAAGGTCCTGACAATGGCTTTGACAGCCTTCCTCGCACCCTGACGCAGGAGGGTCAGCTTGAACTGCATCAGCACGATCAGGTATGTTGACATGAAGGAGATGTTCTAAAAAAAAATTGGTAATAGCGTTATGTTAGCTTGATCCCCGTGATTTCGTTGGCATAGACTATTATAGCCTAAGCTCCCACTACGGATATACGACGCTCATCTGTTTATTGAATAAAACCTTATTATTAGAAACATTTATGATTAGCAGAATATATATCTACTGAGTTGTGTATCAGAATGTGGTCGTAAGTATTTTTTTCAATGACATATGAGCGTCAAATATCTGCAGTAGGATCTCATATTACGTGTATTAGAAATATCCCCAGCATTACCTATAATATTGAGATACAACAGTTATAAAGATTTTCTTTACATACATATAGGTACATACATACATATAATCACGCCTTTACGCCCTACGGGGTAGGCAGAGCACCAAGGGCCGATAGAACCACATGGTGCTACTTCTGACCAATTTTGAGGGTATAGTTAAGACTAGTGGACGCCCGCGACTCCGTCCGCGTGGACTACACATTTTCCCGGGATAAAAAGTAGCCTATAAATTAAGTGGGACCTGTCAAAATATATTCCTGAAACCTGCATTGAAATCGGTTCAGCCGTTTCTGAGATTAGCGTGCACAAACGCACAGATAAACAGACAAACCGACAAACAGACAAAAATCATCGTTTTGGGTTCTATTGCGTTGATAAAGGTCTCCTATAATATTTTTTCTCATATATCTTCCATGTACAGACCGATCCGTTACATTTTTATTATATGTATAGATGTACAAGTTCGGTTAGTAGTGACAGGTGGTCAGCCCATCGACTACAAAACACCAAGACTCTCTTGTCTTTTTTAGATTTTCATTACTTACTAAAAATTAAAGCTAAGTAATATCTGTAGTCCTCATAGCATTTAGGGAGTTATATAACGACATATCATCTTTACTATTTCAACCGTAGGTCAATACACTGCTGAATTACTGAATGATAGGCCTCCCTCCCGATATAACGACTACCTAAAAAATTCTTACCGCTGTAAACAGTTCTCTATTGATATTGGTGAATCCATCCAGGTTCATGATCGGTGGATTCTTGGCTATCGCCACCAGAAACATTTCGACCTCCTTCTGAGTACTGCGGTCTATGGCAGCGAGGTTCACGTTGAACAGTCGAATCTGGAAATCTAGACCCACCTGAAACAAACACATATAACCTTTCCATCGCTTTTATTTTATGAGTTACTCGTACTAGCTGATGCTATGACTTCGTCCGCGTGGACTACATAATAAAGTCTATGTAGCAGTATGTACAAAACTTCAGATGCATTCCACATTTTACATACATACATATGTCATATATGTCATATATCGGCTCTCCCGAATAAAAGTGACCTGAACTGCAGAATCATATAGGTAATCCCACAGCCATGTTTAGCATAACGGTGCAGATCATTTGACCATCGACAAGTTGCTAGCTTGTCGCCTGAGTGAAAGCCCGAGTTCCTTAGTCGACTCTTACGACATGTACGGATGGATTAATTTTACTTCTTCTTGATAATTTAGGTACAATCGAACAGCGTTAATTATATTAAAGTAACTCTATTTCTTTAGAGAATAGGAAAAAGCTTTGTACCTAATAGTTTGCTGGAAGAAATATATTTTAGAGATAAGCTCGCCTTTGTCCTATTTCTTTTACAACTTACTGTCTATGATAAAAATTTATGTGTACAATAAAGAATACTAAGCTTACCTTACGAGAAGCATGATAAGCCTCATTGCAAATCAAATAAAGCAGAGTCATACAATAGCCGACAATTACAAATAATCCCATCTCTTTGTAGCTCATGCCATGTTCCAAAATCTCTGATAGAGCGCCGTAGAGAGAGATGGTGGTTGTGAAGAAGATGACCATGCAGTAGATACCGTACATGTTGGAGTAGGCACGGCCTGGAAGCAAGGGTTCTGGATTATTATGAGATTATTTAAAAAAATATAATATCACCCCGATGCTTGCGTGCGTCGACATTATCTCTACACTAGTCAAGAATACATATACATACAAATATTCGAAGAACCAATAGAATCTGTCCCCATATTATCTAAGTGAGAAAAGCAATGCTTAACCCAAATTCGCTGATTGCTTATAAAATTCGTATTTTGTATCAGAAATTTTGGAGCAATTTCTTATTTTAACGCGAATATTGTAAAATTTTCGCTATCGCATTGCTACTGCTATGCTTTTGCAAGATACGTAAGCTATGCGCCCACAAGAATGCCATTTGACAATGCAATGAAAACATACCGAGTTGCTGCATCATGTGCGACAGGTCTACCCAGAGATGTCGATACTGTGCTAACTTCAATGAAGGATGCTCCGCTTCTAGAGCACTGTGGAGGTTCATTGCCAGACCTTTGGAGGCGGTACCAAAAGCATTGCAATTTATGTACCTAAAATAAAATTACATCTAAGTATTAAAAACCACCGTATATATAATAGTGAACTTATATGATAAAATAACAAAAAATATTGCATAAGCAGATGTTGTTTTGTTATATAGCTAAGAGCATAAAAGGTAGCTATTGGTTTAGAATATCTTTATATTTAAAGTAAGACTAGAAAAAAATACTTTCACGGTGTTGTATGAGCTCACTTTATGTGAGGGTCTAGATAATAAATTTTATATGATGTTGTGCGGGTTAGTAAAATAAAATATGACTATGTACTTAGAAATGAAAATAACAATAATTCTACCATTCTTTACAAGTTAAAAACAACAAGTTTCACTCGTTATCGAACAGCATTACTTTTTACTTTACGACTTTATCGACAAACATGTTTTATATTCCACTCAAATGCGATCATAACTTTAGGTATCTATTTATGACAGAATAAACTTTAATGCAATACCATAAAGAGCAGAACCCGTCCAGCATGGCAATGATATGGTAGTAGGCGAAGGAATGCCACAGCTCGAAGTCATCTTGTAGGTAATGTTGGGAGAGGATAACAGCTATGCTGAGGCCCCAAGAGAATGCGCAGAGGCCCCAAGTTAAGGAGTACAGATTCGGGAACACTATTGGAGTGCCGGTTATCTTGAGGTATTTCAACTGGAAAAAATAAAGGAAAATTTAACTTATTTTTAGTATTTATTTTGTTTCATACATACATTTATAGGCATAGACGAAGAGTGTTCCCGAAATGGGGTAACCAATAATTATACTGATTATTTTCAGTTGAATATTACAAAGATTATTCTAAAACTAAAATGAAGTAAATAAAAACAAAATTAGTATAGGCATTACTAAAACGACACTAAACCTCTCCTAATATACTGGCTAGTAGCAGTTGTTACGAATATTATTTCTATAAGTATTGAAAATTTTATATTTGCTTTAAAATCAGGGATAAATAAATTATAGACTAGAGAATTATGAAGAATATATTGAGTAGAAAAAAATCCAAGCATTGTATGCTTCGTATAAAATAAAGTACATCGTAATTTATTTTCACCCGGAAAAAGCGAAACGAGGAAAATCGTAAAAAAACCGATAAACTGCAGGTAACACTGCAGGGGTCGCGATAAAACTAATCATTTTTTATTACACTTGGTCAGGATTCGGGATAAATAACCGACCAAATAATAATGTTGCAGAACATATTTTGCACAATACGTGCAATATTAATATACTTTACCGGTAATTGATAAACCGTAATACCACCTTTCACATAGGCAGATGTCACTATAATACTAAGCTTTAACATTCCGCTAATTTTGAACAAGAGTGACAACTTACTTCAAAAAATTTGAAACTGACCAAATAATACAAATATTATAAATTCGCTTCTAACGTAGATTATCAAAAAGCCCTTGTGTCAATGTTGCACCAAAGGTACATCATCCGATTTGTACAGAATGCTAGTTCACCATCTATACATATAATAAAAATACCTATAACGGATCGCTGTCTGTACATGGAAGATATATAAGAAAAAATATTATAGAATACCTTTATCAACGCAATAGTACCCAAAACAATGATTTTTGGAATTTTTGTCTGTCTGTTTGTCGGTTTGTCTATTTTTATGTTTGTCTGTGCGTTTGTGAACGCTAATCTCAGAAACGGCTGAACCGATTTCGATGCAGTTTTCAGGAATATATTGTGACAGGTCCCACTTAACATATAGGCTACTTTTTATCCCGGATGTTTTTATCTCTATTTCGTTTTTTTTTCTGTAGTCCACGCTGACGGAGTCGCGGGCGTCCACTAGTAATTAATGATTTCGCAAGATATTTACCAGAATACAAGTATTTCCGGAAAACTGAATTTTATTGTTCTATTCGTCTTCAATTACAGTCCACTGCTGGATGTAGGTCTCCCCTAGGGCACGTCACAAGGCTATAGCCATAGGGGGGTTTTGCCCATAGTCATCACGCTGGGTAGGTGGGCTAGTGACCGCAGTCTGATTTTTGAACTATGCTGTCAACACGGGAGGCGCTCTTGCCCACCTCTCGGAAACCCTTAATTGCCTCGTACGATACAAATGGGCAGGCATGGTACAAACTGTACTTTGCCGGCACCACGCGGCTGTCTATTAGTCCCTATAATTAACTAGATCCATGTTCCTCAGAACGTTCCCCGAAGAACCGGGTTCCGAGACACGTTCTATTATAATTCCCGGTCATGAATACATGATTCGATATCGACAATATAGCTAAATTCAATTTACTCATTAGTCATAGGAACGGAAAGGAATTCTACTATATTGAAATATAATAGGTAGTCGCAAGATGTGACTAGAGAATATATACTGTATCGATGTAAAATATAGAATTTGTAGGACTTCACACGGAAATATTTATGTGAAACATTGTGTTTTGAGATAGCTGACAATGTGAGTTAAAGCTACGCTTTCTTTTATTTAAAACAACAAAAACTTTTGTTATAAAAGTTATAAAGCACCTAAAGTTTTTTGTATCATCTTGTGCCTAAGTGTGCCATCGTAGCTCCTAAATGGGTTTTGAGAAACTAAATTACAGTTATAATTTTGTTCGTTATAACAATAACGCATTTAAGTGTTTTTTGGTCGTCAACGTTTCCGAAAACTACGGAATCTCCTCATCATCATATCATTATTCTCCATGGAAGCATACCTGGGAAGTGTCTGATTCCCAAGATATTAGGGTCCAAAGTTAAGTAAATAGACTGTGTTTTTCTGCATAAATGCACATAGCAAGATTTTTTCACGAGAAATAATTAATATGTGCTATGAAAAAACTAGCATAAACACTGGACAATGTAAATTTTGACCGATCAAGAAAAAAAAATTACATCGTTTCTCAGCATTTTTTGGCCTAAACTTACTTTATTTGAAGTATAGAGCACGTACCCTTCGTTAAGGGTGGCAGCGAAAAAACATCCTGTATACACGAAGTTTTATTGTGAAGCTATCCCATTATTATGCCAAAAGAGTTCTTTCTCATAGACTCACAGACATTGTTTTCGGAAAACTTCTATTACCTGTACCTACTCGTACCTCCTTAATTTTTGCAAGTTAGAAATACAAACCTGATACTGCGTCCACATATTCTTGAATATGGCTACCTGATGTCCATGACGCCATGATGCGATGGGCAGAAGGAAATGAGGGATCAGTATACTCAGGAATATGATGTTGTAGATTACTTCGTCGAAACGCTTCGTGGAGTTTTGTTGGAAGTTCGACAGACGTTCCCTGCCGACTGAATACAATGAAGTTTAGAACGTTTAGAAGTTTAGGTAGATTACATAGGACTTATTTATTTAAATCGCTATGAAATAAAATGTTTTTTATTTGCTCAAAACATGGTATATCAAAAATTATTATTATAGTAAATTGCAATTAAATAGCGCAATGATCTTTTTTTACTTTTTATTTGTAGTTTGTTTCAGGTTTTGGCTTAACACACACTGTACAATATTGTAATATATGAATAGAACACTTATAAATTTTGGTAGGTATTATAATAAAATAACATTTTATTAGCAGTAGGTACCTTTGATGACAATTATAGATTCTAAACTCCACACAAAGTAGGCCCAGAAAGTAGCTTTGGATATCCAGTTGAAGGTTGTTCGTTTAGTTGTTTGAGCATCTGAAAAATAGTTATAGGAATAACAAAGTCATTTTTATTATGTGTACACATTGTGTGTGTTCCATCTGCTTTTTAAAAGTTGCTACAGAGCGCCTCAAATCAAAAAATTAAGGTACCTAATAGATATTTTGCCATTCCTAAGATTAATTTTTTAACTGGTAAAGGCGATGATTATTTAGATACGGTTATCGTGAATTTAATTGGCCAAAGAAAGTTAATATGGTATCATTGCTTCATACACATCATAAGATAAGAACCGCTTTTGGGCAGGTCGATCTTATTCATAGGCATTTGGTGACTCTGAACTTTAATTTAATAAATTCCATCTTGGTCAAACAGTTAAACGTTAACTTTTCGGCTTATTCTATTGTACGAGTATGATAAAAAGTTTTTATGTAGAAGCATAACTTTTGTCTTAGCCATATTATTACTCGGCGTTCACGATCACCACGGGAAATAAACTTTTCTTAGAACAATCTTGTCTTTGTATGAATTATTATTGACTTGGAAACTTTGTATTACTTTTGTGGGGCTTTCCGAGATGTCAAGTTCACTTAAAGAAACACTTGAGCTGAGTTCTGAATAATTCTTGCGTTTCATAGATCAAATAGGTCTGCTTAATTAGCTGTCCCGCGACTTCATCTGCTTTCAACGGTACGCCGTTGGATTCGTGAATTTGTATGGATTGGCTCTAAAAACTGGTAAAGCGCCAAAGGTACAGGATAAAAATAAATTAAAAACTAATTATGTTTTATGCGGATATCATTAGACCTCCCTAATTAATTAATTAAATTTGAGATACTCACCTATTAATAAAAATCTATTTAGCTGATCAAAAATATAATAAATAGACAAATTAACGTTCATAATTTTAATATTTAGTTATTTCTAGTATCCAAAGGCAATGAATCTTCAATAACTCCATTAACAATGACGTAGAAACTTACCTTTAGGAACTCTCATAATAGGCATGACACCTGTCAGTTGAAACAGAACCAAAAGACTTTTGGTAGTAATGTAGAAGCTGTCATGTTTGTCTAGGAGCTCTCCGTCCTTTTCGGTTATCTCCGGTCCATAAAAGTTCTTCATTTCGTGATCTACGCAACATTTTGGACTGAATACATTATTTACGTCTAGTATTTCTATTTGTCTATTTAGATTTTTACAATTTGCTCTAGGTAGAATATAGTCGTCCTTTAGCTAGAAAAGCAACTTTAGCGATTCAAATATAACTGAATGACTGATTACAATTAGGTACCTAGCAAATTTTCAATTAAATTTTTAATCTGTATGCCTCTCTATCATTAGAAATGTTCTTGAAAACCGATGATATTTGTGAAACCAATACTATTGCGCATCTAAATTATGTTAATTATGTTATTTTGCCTATATTTTGTATATAACAAACCATCTAACTCCTTCCCATCGGTCTTCCCAAACATATCCCGTCTATTAATCTCCTCGTTCTGATTGGGATTGTACATTCGGAATCTATGGTGCTCATTGTCCATTCTCTATTGTCTCGGGTTTTGCTCGTAGCAGCGAGATGAAAGCGCGTATACACGTCCGATCCCGCTGAGGTCTCTGAAAGCTTTGGCAACAAAATACTACATAATCAATCATAACCCCCTCTCTCCGCTTACTTGGTTATGCGCGTTTGTCATTGGAATGGGGTGGAATCGAATTTCGTAAAAAAAAATTAAGTTTTGCTGTTGGAATAGTATCAGGGACGTCAGACTTAAATCATGGTATTAAGAAATTATGTCTAGGACATTTAGGTCTAGAGTAATTCTTTTAAAATATAAAATAATAAGTTCATAAATAAGTGTGCGATGCATATTTATCGCTCACTTACTTATGAACTTATTATTTTTTATTTTAAAAGAATTACAATTAGGTTCAGGGTGCTGTTAACCAAAAATTTAAAAAAAATCTCGCTTGTTATCATAATAATGGTACCATAAGTGCCTAATATTGGATTAGTACCTGGTCCTAACTAAGACAACCTTGCACTGCTTCGTATACTTCTTTGCCCGTTTTACAAATTTAATATAGGTAGTAATAATTTCTTAGTTCACCTAATCCAAGTAACATTTAAGAAGATTTCATTAAGAGACAAATTATTCACTTAGGTTCCATGTATCTTAATTATGCGAAATTTATCTGTTTATTACTTATTCATGTAATAAATCAACAGCCTCTCCAAGTTTTCCCTGTTCCCAGACACCTCAGAAGCCGTACCGATGACGCCGCAGCGTCGGTGCTCGCCCATTAATTCATATTTCATACTAATGGCGACTTCAAAAACACTTAACCGACCGCTAAGTAAGACGT
This sequence comes from Carposina sasakii, assembly GCA_014607495.2. NCBI lineage: Eukaryota > Metazoa > Arthropoda > Insecta > Lepidoptera > Carposinidae > Carposina > Carposina sasakii. Next base: position 6,636,351 of record CP053161.1, read on the forward strand.
TACCGTCACCTTGTGTAAACTACACTTTAAATTATTCTCCTCAAGGCTTTATACATGACAGAATAATTACGGTGATTCGTGAAGATCTCTGTCACAAGATGGCGCTGTTATGATATTTTAGGAGAATACATACATACAATACACATGGCTGTGTTTCTAAAATAAAGAAGCCAGAACTGCAGGATGACAATGGAGACCCTACATATAAATACAGGAAGATTTAAAATATCAATGACACAGTTGATAGCGAGACAGAGAAAGTTCTTTTATTACCCGACTGCGCGACGCAAAGGAGTGGTATTGTGTTTAACAGCCTATGTATGTATTTATGTATGTATGTTTGTATGTTCCTTTGAATCACTACACAGACCAAACGCCTTAGCCGATTTTTATGATTCATACGTCAATCGATTCCTCTTAGTCCGGCGAGTGTCACTAAAGACATGACGTTGTTGAAAATCCAATATTCGCCATATTGGACGCCATTTTGTGAATTTTTTTTGTGAAAATGAAAAAAAAATTAAGTCCACAAATTATATCGAGTATACTAACTCCCCCATAATGAAAGCCCTGGCCAAATTTATCAAAATTAAACTCAAAATTAAACAATATTAAACTCTAGTCTCCTAAGCAGACTTGTAATTATTAACTACTAGTGGACGCCCGCGACTCCGTCCGCGTGGACTGCAGAAAAAACAAAATGTCCAAATTATACAGGACTATTTCACCCCCAAACTGGTAAAAATTTCAAAATGCTAGAACAAACGATTTTTTGTTTCTTATGACGTGATATTTGACGAACTTGCATACTAACTTTCAACCCTTATTTCACCCCTTAGCTGGTCGAAATTTCAAAAATGCTAGAACAAATGTTTAATGATTTCTTATCAAGTGCTTAAATATAAAGTTTCATGGTTTTATCTTTTAAAATTAAGAAATCCCATACAAACTTTCAACCTCTATTTCAACCCCTTCATCCCTTTTTTTCGAAATAAAAAGTAGCCTATGTTCTGTCTCAGGGTCTAAAGATTGTCTGTACCAAATTTCATCAAAATCGGTTGCGAGGTTTAAGCGGGAAAGCGTAACAGACAGACAGACAGAGTTACTTTCGCATTTATAATATTAGTTGAGTTAGTTGGGTAACTGGGCACCTATAATATTAAGTTAAAATAAATATTCCCCCTTTTTTTTTTACATTGCCCAATCCCCAACGTGTTTTTCTTCTCTACGTGACATTGGCGGAATTATTGTGCTTGACACGATCATAAAGGCCATAAACAAAAATAGTCGACAAACTATATCGAGTAGGATATCGTTGAATAGGTATTATAAAATCATTTTTAGGTTTCTCTCGACATTTTTCGACTCGACCAACCGTTTAGAATCTATATCGATTGAAAGTTGCGTAACAACCATTCTCACATGTAAGTTTTTAGACAGCAGCAAGACGAAAACTTCTTGATACCGAGCATGTTGAGCATGTTTCTTGAAGCGTACCTATTAGTACCTATTAGTAGTATAGTGATATATACTATTGAATAACATAAAATATTTTGTAATGAACGTAACATAACAACTGAACAGTCGGGATCCATCATCCGACAGCCAAGCTAATATTTCAATGGATCCTGGCTGTTCAGTTGTAATGTTATGATATTTAGAAAATATTTTATGTTCTTCAATAGTCTTCTTCTTCAGCCTATTGCAGTCCACTGTTGGACGTAGGCCTCCCCCGAGGCACGCCACAAGGCTACTGCCACAGGGGGGGTTTTGCCCATAGTCACTACGCTGGGCAGGCGGGTTGGTGACCGCAGTGTGATTTTCGGACTATGTTGTCAGTACGGGAGAAACCTCCCGGAAGTTTCGGACTACAAACTTCCCGGAGTTTCCTCCCGGAAACCCTTAATCGCCTCATATGTTACCCACGGGCAGGCAGGGGTGGTACAAACTCTACTCTGCCGGCACCACGCGGCTAAATCTTCAATAGTATTCATTCCATAATAATATTATAGAATTCTAGACCACTGGACATCTAAGTGCTTGTTTTATTCTTTTTAGTTTTTTTTATTATGTACGTTATTTGGTTCTTTTTAAGCAGTCGGGTTTTTGGATTTTTTAATCGACTCTAACGATATGCACGAAAGAAGATGCAGCTGATGTATTCTAGTGAAGCCTCGCATCAACACAGGTATACCTTTAAGTTCATCATAATAGGGATGTTTACTATGTTTGAATTTTAATGACATTTTATGCTTATCAGAATAAGATACCAAAATCATATCTATCTGTAAAATTACAATTTGATTAAGTGTCCAAATGAGGTAGTATTCAAAGTTAGTGGGCAAGTCCATTTTTAAAATGTGAAATTAATTGAAAATTACAACAACACATGTCCATCATTTACAGCAACTTTTGCTTTGTGACCATATTTATAAACGCAATATTTAAAAAATCTGTAAACGACCCTAATATAGGTTCAGGATCTCGTTGACAAACTTTTCGATGTGACATTTTTATATAATGTTTAGTCCAAATGATCTTCTAGACCTTCATATCGATTCCCCAATTCCTTATACAGTAGGTACAAGGTGTATTCTCTCGACCATAATCCAAATAAGGATAGCATCAAAAGTGCTGTCACCGATTACAAACTTCAGGGGTAATATAAATCTGGCTTAAAAGGAAAGTGAGCGCAATTTTACTTTATAAGTTGGCTTCACAAAATTTTCAGAAACAAGACCTTCTAATAAGGTTGTGTGATTAACAAGCTTTGTTAAGCTTTTCTGATTTCATGAGTCTGGAATACTAGATTTCCAGCATTTAGTTTCAATTTAACACAAAAGCCTATATTAAGTGTTAAACTCTTGTGACGTCACTCATTATGTAACTTTTGTTTATTTAAAAAAAAGTAAGACGACACATCAAAAGCTACAAGTATAACGACTGACGAAAATTTCTATTAGTCTATAAGTATGCTTTTTAAACTTTGTTTATTTCAAAGTAAACCATCCATAATTAACTTTGTAGAAATATAATGAGCTCAAGATGCGGGAGTAATATAAATATGTAAGAGACTACAACACCGTTAAAACGTTTGCTATTATACCATCGATTTTAACTAAATAAATCATCTGTTAAGGCAATAGGCTAATAGCTGAGCACGTGTGACCGAGAAAATACAGTAAATTTTCTTCTCGACAGCATAAAATATGTATTTTCTTAACCGTAAATGTGACACGTGCGGGACACGCCGGGATGACCTTTAAAATGGTTCGTTGACCTAAGAAAATGGAGAGGTGAATAGTAAGTTATCTTATTTTCTTTTTTAAGGCTGGGTATAAAGACCATTTACAACACTTCTTAATCTTCAATCAGGTTACAGACAGCAAAAGAAAACTACTACTCCGAGATAAAAATGATCTGGGATTACTGGCATCAGCTAAGAGCATTTACATTTGCGCAATATCCCTGAATCCTCTTAATTTTATTTACGAATTAGTAGAAGGTTTTTTCTAAAGTAATTAAATAATTATTCGAAGATACCTACATAGGTAGAAAGGTACCATGATAAGTAGGTAAGTGAGACCAAGAAATATTTCATTTTGAGAAGAATATCTTGGGGGTACGGTAGTGTCCCAGCTAAGTCTTGAGCAAAGCGGGCACAGCCGTTTGCTATTATATTATTTTGTTACTATTTGTTAAATCCTCAGAGTACCTGTCGTAAACTTGTCCTATTTAAAACTATTTGATAGCGCAAGCGTCTATTATCTTCGAGTAATCCGCTGTAATCCCTAGTAGTCAAACTACAAGTAAATGGTTTAGGTTACTTTATCCTTGGTTAATTAATAATTGGTCATTGTTCAGTTTATTTAAAAGACTGTATACAATTAAGGTTCCTTTAAGGTGTTTTAGCAGACTGGAGTTAAGGTTTTCAAGTGACAAACAAACTTAAATTTATAAATCATTTATCAAGATTAGCTAATGACGATAGATTCATAATGCAATTGGATTTATCAATTAGACTGAACAATTATTTATTTTATATAACAAACTGTCACATTTACCTATGCTCACCTACACCTTTATCAAGATACCGCCTCAAATCGTTAGAACTAGACAATTTGCCATTGTTATTTCTGTCTTTACACGGATAGAACCTTTTGTAATTTTACCTACCAACAACATAAATTGCCTCGTCCACTTCCTGAATTTCCATACATTTTAAATGTGTTTATTTAATAATAATGATTTCGTCGGTCTGTTTGCTAAAAGTTCGGTAATGTGATTGCGGGCGACCGAGTAGGTAAACTTAATTAAGCTGTTTGTAATAGTGGTTTGTTCTACTCGAAGCTGGAAGTAGCAGAATAATTTAAAAGACCCGACTAGGTAAAAATTATGACCCACTGTAACCTGTCATGACTAAGATGAGTCTATGACACTTTTCAAGTTCAAAGGCGACAAGCCGTAGAGGCTGTAGAGCGTGCCATAGAAATATACATACATATATATGTACTATAACTAAAATAATTTCTAATATATCTGTAAGTAAGAATGTTACTTGGTGAATGAAATTTACTATTTATTATTGTTATATACAAATATCGCTTGAAAACCAGAACCCTCCTTCTGGCGCGGTCGGGTATAAAAGGTGTGCTATCGGGAGACCTGAATCCACGCCGTCTCTCGTAAAGCTTACCCGTTTCATGTTAGTTACCCGGTCCTAGGCTTGACTTTTGACTGAGATGAAATTTGGTCTTAATGTAATTATATGGGAAAGGAAAAAATTTGTTGAACACGGCAGAATTCCCAGGATTACCGGATCACGTTTAGCAGAGCGGGGCTAGATCTAAAAAATCTAAGCGACAACTTGAAATCTCATCGCCTAAGGCCTACCCTTGAGTTTCTTAGTCGACTCTTAGGTACGACATGCACAGAAGAAGATGCAGCTGATATATTCTAGTGACACCGCATCAGCACAGAATGGATACGACCATCAGTTAGTGGAAAATAAAAATTACCCACGTTTCTACTGCTAAGGTATTTACAATGGTAGCAAAGGAAATGATCACTATATCAACCTTCGTTACTATTACATACTAGTGGACGCCCGCGACTCCATCCGCGTGGACTGCAGAAAAAACAAAATGTCGAAATTATCCGGGATAAAATAATTTTCTCCGGATAAAAAGTAGCCTAGTGGGACCTGTCACAATATATTCCTGAAAACTGCACCGAAATCGGTCCAGCCGTTTCTGATATTAGCGTGCACAAACATCGATCCGTTACAATACATTAATCCACAGGCAAATGCAAATTGTGTATATTACGAGCAAAGTGTTCTGACTAAATCTCCGATGGTGTACTATTGGAGATAAATAAATAAATAAATATTCACACACTTCACAACACATTGACCTAGTCCCACACTAAGATCCCTAAGGTCTTGTGTCGTGGGTACTAAGCAACGGTATATAAATACATAGATAAGTATATAAACATCCATGACTCGGAAACAAACATCGATGTTCGTCACATCAATGTTTGCACCTACCGGGATTCGAACCCAGGACCTATGGCGTCGCAGGTCGAGCCACTACCAACTACACCAATCGGCCGTCAATAATTACATATCAGCTTCAATTAGTCGGTTCTATGTGGAATATATCGTGGTAAATAACGAGTGTGATACAACCTTGTTTACTTGACACAATCAGTAAACAAACTAGAATACCCACTTAAAGGTATATAGATAATTTCTGTTTTACATAGCTCATTCGTGAAATTTTATAAATTATTATCTGTAATCTTAGTGTCGAAAAAATTAAATATTTTCGATGCACATCACACTTTCCTAAACTGTTTATACTCTTTTTGAGGCTAAAAGTTCGAGATTTGATCGGCCAGAAGTACTGGACCTATTGTAGCGTGTAGCACACACGTTTCTGAGTTAGGTTAGTAGGTTAGATGATAGACATTCTAGGTAGGTATTACAAATTGGGAGTATACAGGGTTAATTTTAAAAGATCAATAACCTCGCAAGACTAGGTAGCTACCATCATAAACAACAACATTTGTTCTACGAGTTTTGATAATTTGTCACATTTTACTTTCATACAAAAATAAATATCAATTTAATATTACCTCTGAATGTTCTTAACTCTATCTACACTAATATTATAAAGAGGAAAACTTTGTTTGTTTGGTTGTAATGAATAGGCTCAAAAACTTCTGGACCGATTTAAAAAATTCTTTCACCGTTAGAATCCTTATTGGACCTGGATGAACATAGGCTACAAGAATTTCCCGATATTCCCACGGGAAGGCGACCAACGGGAATTCTATATTTTTTACGAAAACCGCTATACATATGAAGCTGAAATCGGGCATATATGTTCATTGGGGACAGCGAGGGAGGACTAAAAACGGATTTCCCGAAATTCCCACGGGAAGGGGACAAACGGGAATTCATAATTTTTACGAAAACCGCTATAAATATGAAGCTAAAATTAGGCATATATGTTCATTAGGGACTGCGAGGAAGCACTAAGAACGGATTTCCCGAAATTCCCACGGGAAGGGGACCAACGGGAATTAATATTTTTTTACGAAAACGGTTACACATATGAATCTAAAGTTGGGCATTTATATTTATTTGGGACCCCGAGGAAGCACTGAGAACGGATTTCCCGAAATTCCCACGGGAAGGGGACCAACGGGAATTTATTTTTTTCTACGAAAACGGCTACACATATGAATCTGAAATTGGGCATATATGTTCATTAGGGACTCCGAGGAAGCACTAGGAATGCATTTCCCGAAATTCCCACGGGAAGGGGACAAACGGGAATTCATTTTTTTTACGACAACCGCGATATATATGAATTTGAAACCAGACCTGTACGTTCATTAGGGACTGCGAGGGAGCACTAAGAACGGATTTCCCGAAATGCCCACGGGAAGGTGACAAACGGGAATTCATTTTTTTTACGACAACCGCGATACATATGAATTTGAAACCAGACCTGTACGTTCATTAGGGACTGCGAGGGAGCGGATTTCCCGAAATTCCCACGGGAAGGTGACTTACGGGAATTTCAAATATTTACGAAAACCGCTATTTTACTAAGCTAAAATCGGATTAGGGACTACGAGGAAGCTCTAAGAACGGATTTTCAGAAATTCCCACGGGAAGGGAACCAACGGGAGTTCCAAATTTTTACGAAAACCGCTGTACCTACATATGAAGTTGTAGCTAATGTACTGATATGTACCGAAGCGAAGCGAGGGCGGGCCACTAGTACATAATACTGAGGCGCACGCGATCGCGGGCGTCAACTTTTTCGTATACCTACGAATGGAACATAGACTTAAAAATGTCACGACAGTACAATAAAAGCTTGGAAAATCAGTTTTAGTTAATGTATTGAGTTATGGTAAAACTCGTAGAACAAATGTTATTGTTTATGATTTTAGTTATCTAGTCCTGCGAGGTTATTGATATTTAAAAATTAACCCTGTATAACCGTATACCATTATTTGTTTACTAAGTTAATCAAGTCAAGAAAAATAGATTAACCAAGGCATTGTACCAGCCAATTTATATTCAATTTATATAACAAACAGGGTTAATGAAACCTTCATGGTTGATTTTCATAATATTCTTACACGTAATCCGATTATAAAGGCTTAACCTCGATTTAATAATAAAGAGATTCTGAACGCAATTTTCAATAATATTTCGGAGGAAATGTGGAGTTTCATTTATTTAATACGTTTTGTTATGCTAATATCTGTTATTAAATTGTTTATTAAATTTTTCGTTATTACCGCGTGGAATATTTAAATTCTAGCTATTCCTATTTAATTGGGTAGATAGGATGGGATTTACTTATTATAATTATTATTAATAAATAATTGTAATAAGTAAAACTGAAAATAATTATTTAATTTTAATTCTAACAATTTACATTTTTCATTTTATCAACTTGCTTTCGCAAACCGTCATGGTTATAAAATTCAAGCTATTTGTAAAGCTAACCATTTTCCTATGTACGAAAAGATGGAATTTTTTCACCTAAAAAGGGATGTAATAAAATTTCCAAGTCGTTGCCGAGTGCCATGTGTCGCGACAGCAGCTGCATATGCGATCTTTTGTTACTAGATTTCAAATTTTATGACAAAAACCCTTTAGTTTAACATCCTTTGAAAAAAAAAGAGCTATATATGAGAGACCCGAGTATATAATGAGGTGTTGTAGCAAGTAAGTAACCTACATTATTTTGTCACATAATAAAAAAAATGAGGTAGACATCAAAACAATTTTATTACATATCGTACAGTGTCGTATTGTTATATTAGGGCAGAATTTTCCAATGGTCAGATAGCCTACATGAACGATAAAGTTAATTCTGTCTCTATCTTGATCAAGTTTTAGAGAATGACAGCTTCTTTTTAGGCTATCTGGGGGGCAATTCTTCAAACAATTTGAGCCGAAACGCAAACACTAACGAAACGTTAACAAATGGCGGTGCGAAGAAATATCTATTTACCTCTTGAGTTATAAGGTATATTTTAGCATGCAGTGGTGACAAGTATTTGACAGAATAAAATCAAATATCTGTTTCGTGCTGAAATGTGTCTAATTACGTCACCGTAAAGTAATTATTGCTTTGTTCTGAGCGTCTGCAACGGTTCCGATTCGGCTTCGTTCTAACTCGAGACTTTTCGAGAATTGGCCCCCTGAACGTTGTAAAGATCAGGACTTCATAAAATCGAAAGAGTTTCAAAACTCTTCTAAAATAATCGACGAATTGGTACTTTTTTTGCTATCATACCCCTAATTTACTGTAATAGTAGTGCATCCATATCCCTCCTCAATAAGTACACATTTCATACGAATGTACCAATATTTCGTATTTACCCTTACTGAATGAAACATCTGCTCTCTGCCAATTACGAGGCTGGAGGCGGTGGAGCCTTGATTAACAACTTGAGGGATGATACCTGATGCAATTACCCACTATACGGCGGTCATATTTGCAGTTGCACTGCTATTATTTATTTCTAGTTAGCAGTTCATTGATGTATCATCATGATTAAAATAAAATACAAAAAAAAATCGGCAGTTTTATGCATTTATTTTATGCAGTCTATTTACTCAACTTTTGACCATAATATTTTGGGAACCAGACACTTCCCAGGTATGTTTCTATGAAGAAAAATGATCGTGACGATGAGGAGATTCCGTAGTAATCGAGAACGTTGACGACAAAAAACAACCTGTATCAATATATAGTATACTCATTAAAAAGTTATATAAAGGCGAAGTTAATGCTGCATTTATTTGGAGACCAGTTTCACGGTAGAGCTCCTAAAAACTTAAAATAGAATAAGAAAGCATTCGGAATTTCTTATTCAAGAAAATAAAAATATATGAAAGTACGTCTGGCAAATTGCTCTACCACCCACTTTTGAATTTTCTACAAAATAATGAAGTCTTTAAATCGAGCTCTAGTTCATTTATGTCCCCCGGACGCAAATTTTCCATTGACGCACTATTTTCCCAGTTGTAACAACATAAAAAAGGTCGAATAGAATGTTTGAATTATTCATGGGCCCTTATGTGGCGCAAATATAGAGTAAAACGTAAACGAACCGAAAACTTGAATAGAAATACGCCGGGGTTCGCACGCACCAGTAACTTGGTAAAATAGTAAAGCTCCAAATTTTATTAACTAAATAGTAATGTTTTGGCTAAACTTAGGTACTGATAAAATTGATAGTACTGGATACTACTAATAAGTGTATCGTAGGTACCTACTTAGTACAATATTATCTATAGAAAGTTGAAAATTCCTAATCTGTAAAATAATAGTGGCGGATATTGGATGAATGACTTAATTAGTTTCTATCTTCGGTAGTTACCTACTCAAGATACTGACTAAAGTAACATAGATGTAGATGGAGGTAGTATTATGCTCTTGGTATCTAATCAATTTTGTTTCAAAGTGTTCATGAAACTTTAGCCTTCAGCCAGCTCGACAACATTGTATAAAAAAGCAAAACTTTTCATTACTTATCGGTACAGGAGCGGATTCTGCTGGCTAGTGTGCAAATTTAATCAGCCCTGAGTTCGCCTCTGTGAATTAACGCTGAGTGATTGAATGAATGTTGCGGTAAATGGATTTTTTATTACATTTGTAATACCTTTATAGTTGAACTATAAATGTATTTGGTGGTCTATTTTCGTAGTGTACATACAAATTTTGTTCATTCAACACCGGGCTCTACACGCTCCGCTGACCCTCAAATCTGACGACTCGTGATTGCGATCCACAGGCAGCTTCAGGGGCGATGGGAAACCAAATCCGAGTACCTAGCATGTTTGGAAGTTTTTAAAGCATAGGGTAGGGTGGTATAAGATTGCGCGGGCGATATAATTGCGCATACGTCATAGCAGGACAACGAAGTGAACTTCGCAGCCAACTTCAGTTGTATTTTGTTAGCGACCGCAACTGGCAAGTGCTCCCAAAAAAAAACCGTATTTGAATGTAAAACAAAAGAGATACGTAAGTACAAAGTTTTTATTCACTTTCAATCTAATTTTTTGATAAAATGAATACATTACTGTACCAAAAATCTAAGTAATTTTAGTAAATGGCTATTATTTTTTAACAGCAGTATCATTCATGTTTCAACCTCACAGGAAGTAGTTTGGACATTTTATAAAAGATGGCAGTAATATCGAAATGTTTAGAGTGGTATTGCAATGTGTAAGATTGCGCAATTTGAGTGCGTATAAGACTGCGCGCGCAATTTTACACGTCCGAATTTTTTAGTAGGTAAATATAAATATTATATTTATATTATTCATTCAGCCAGTTTCTTTTTTCTTTTAAATCCTAATCGATTAATTGTTTATTAGTTTTTCTTGTCTCTATACATAATTCTATTTTTTTTTTCAGAATGTCAAGAAGAGAAAGGAAGACAGGTCGCCAAGTTTGCACAGATGAGACCATCAAGGAGGCTCGTAGGCGAATTGATGATGGCGAAAGCAAAAGATCCGTGGCTGCATCTTTAAGGATGGCAGAGTCTACTTTACGATTCCGTTTGCAAAAGCCACATTGCGCTAAAAAATTAGGCAGATATGAGACAACTTTTTCTAAAGAGGTAGAAGAAGAGTTTTGTAAACACCTGAATACGTTAGACAATATGTTTTATGGTTTAACACCAAAAACATTGAGGAGTGCAGCATTCGAATATGCAGATAAAAATAAAATTCCTCATAGGTTCAACCAAGATAGTAAAATTGCAGGAAAGGAGTGGTTACGTGCGTTTCTGAAACGGCACTCGGATATTTCGCTCAGACAGCCAACATCCACAAGCATTGCACGGGCCATTGGATTCAACAGACCACAGGTGGAGCGATTTTACATAAATTTATCTGCTCTCATGGACAAATATAATTTTCCACCACAGTCTATCTATAATATGGATGAGACAGGTATATCCACCGTACCTAATAAACAGCCGAAAATACTGTCTCGAAAAGGTAAACGCTCTGTCAACAAAATCTCCAGCGGAGAGCGAGGCACCAACGTGACTGTAGTCAATGCCGTGTCTGCGACTGGTCATTTTATTCCACCTGTCTTTATATTTGGAAGGAAGAGGATGAAGGCAGAACTCTTAGATGCTGCACCACCTGGATCTGTCGGCATGGTCTCGGATTCTAGTTTTATAAACTCAGATCTTTATATCGATTGGCTGACTCACTTCAAAGACCACGCGAAGCCAACAAAAGAACAGCCTGTTCTGCTTATTCTAGACAACCATGTATCACACTGCACAATAAAAGCTGTGGAATTTTATCGTGAGAATAATATAATTGCGTTGACGTTACCTCCACACAGCAGTCACAAAATGCAGCCTCTTGATAGAGGCTTCCATGGAGTTCTGAAGAAGTTTTATTCCAGCGAGTGTGAAAAATGGTTGCGTAATCACCCAGGTAGAGCTATAACCGTATATCAGGTGGCTTCAATTTTCACACCTGCTTTTCATCATGCTGCAACAACTGGCCGTGGAGTAGAACTTTTCAAGTGCACTGGTATTGTGCCGTGGAATCCTGACATTTTCACTGACGCTGATTTCCTGGCTAGCGATGTTACTGAACGGGAGGACCCAGAAGATAATCAAAATTCCTCAATTCATCAAGAGCCTTCAATTTCTGCAGCAAGTGTCTCGTGTGAGCTTACACCAACGATCATTTCGTCAGTACAAACAGCAAACGTGCTTAATGAGACTGTTGAAATTGATCCACTAGAGCCCGGGCCTTCTAACCCTCAACTGGACTTGTTGCCTTCATCGAAAACATTTATTACACCTGCACCTGTATCTGTGAAGCCATCACCTGTTGTGGAATCGAGGTCTAGTCTTCAAATAAGTTCAACACCGCTAGCTGACCTGATTCCATTGCCAAAATCTACACAAAAAAGGAGTTCTAATCGGAAGCACAAAAAATCAGAAGTGATTAGCAGTTCACCATATAAAAAACAACTAGAGAAAGAAAATAAGGAGAAATATAAACACAAATCTGAACCAAAACCGAAAAAGATTAAAAAAGTAACTAAACCGACGGCAAAAAAGAAGATTTGGAGGTGTGGTGGGTGCAACGAAGTATATAAGGATCCAATAGTAGAAGACTGGATCGCGTGCAATACATGTAAGGAGTGGTGGCATGAAAAGTGTTCAGACTACAATGGCTCCGGCGCTTTCGTTTGTGATGTGTGCAAATAATATAGTTGCGCAATCTTATCGATCTCAACGCGCAATTTTACACACTAGGGTGTACAAAATTGCGCGATTCCCGATTTGTGATTTTTGTTTAATTATTAAGAAGATTATATGTTTATTGTTACTATTAGTATAATAATTTATGGCTATTTTAACAAGGTTAAATAAATAATTGATTGATCTCAGATAGGATCAAGATTTTTTATTTTATGGCATATTGATTGCAAACTGCGCAATCTTATACCACCCTACCCTAACGCTGAAAGAACGGGTGTCTTATTGGCACTCATTAGGTAGAATTATTATTCGTTTTCATTTTAAACAACACTTATTTTACTCTCCAATAGCCTCTATCACCTGCCTTCCATGCTTATCTACTTCTTACTTCCTGCAGCGCTATACAAGTAGGTACTTATAACCCTTTGTGTATCCGCACTCCTCTGGACGGGGCACTAACAAATTTTATTTCATTAAAGTTTAGCATGAAAAGTAAAAATAAGACGTATATGAATACCTAAATATTTTTATTAAAATAAATAATGAAATACCCTTACCTGCGCCCTCTATGTGTTCACTATAACAATACACATAAGACGCTTTTCTAGATAGTTTGTCAGGTGAGATGTAGATGTCGCTATATCATTTTGTTTGATTTTTTTATAACGATTTTTAAATAAACTGTACAAACAACTACGGTCTAAAAATATTTAATTAAAAATAAGTACATACATTATTACTTATTAAGGAATAATAAGTAAAATAACATTAAATTACTGTAGTCAAAGTTATAGCTACTCCTCACTAGATGGCGCAAGTAAAAATATAACGTTACAAATTGTACGAAAGTAGTTTACACCTGATTTTATTGTGTTTTAGTCGCGAATATAATATGTAATTCACTACTGATGTATACATTACATAGTCTCATAATAACCTACAAAAATTTTTGCTCCCGGTATCATTTTTTATCATTAGGTCAAGCCAAATCTCTAGCTAGCTGTTTATTACTTGTACCGTTGGCATTCATAGGTAGTCATATTTTCCCTTGAATATGTACGTATAATATCGGTCATATTGCAGAGCCCAAATACACTTATTTACAAATACTGATCAATCTATCAGCGATGAGGGCACTTGGACAATGTTACATCGTTTATCATTGATGTTCCTTATCGTAACATTCCTACTAATTTAGAAATGTTCCCAATAAATTAGACTTGGATCACTTGATTTAATGCAAAACTGAAGGCTTCCTTGAGTAAACGCGTGGATAACGAACCGCTATCTATTTGATCGAGAAACAATTGTATGAGCAAGATCAGCCTTTTTATCGTTGAACTCTGAACAACTAAGCATACCTACCTTACTATCGAATTTGGGTTTCATCTACCCCAGCCGCTTTTTTTATTTTTTTTATACACACACTACACAACACATTAACCTAGTCCCACATTAAGATCCCTAAGGTCTTGTGTCGTGGGTACTAAGCAACGGTATATAAATAGATAAGTATAGAAACATCCATGACTCGGAAACAAACATCGATATTCATCATCATCATATCAATGTTTGCACCTACCGGGATTCGAACCCAGGACCTATGGCGCCGCAGGCAGGGTTACTACTCACTAGACCAATCGGCTGTCCTTATGCTACTAATTACAAATTATTTCGTTTACGTTTAAATTTCTAGTTTTTAACGTTTAGATGCTAAAACATGCTGTAGGATATCATTTTTGCAAACTTTTTTGGGTAACCAAACCCAAATACCAATCGGAAACACAGCTGTGTATGTGTGTTCTATGGGTAGATATGCATATGTTTAAATTAAATTTAAATACCTAAATAGAAATCATCATCATCATCATCATCATCATCATCATCAGCTTATTGCAGTCCACTGCTGGGCGTAGGCCTCCCCCAGGGCACTCCACAAGACTGCCATGTATTTGCCCATAGTCACCACGCTGGGCAGGCGGGTTGGTGACCGCAGTTTGTATTTTGGACTATGTTGTCAACACGGGAGGCGCTGCTGCCCACCTCCCGGAAACCCTTAATCGCAACGTACGATACCCACGGGCAGGCATGGGGTGGTACGAATTCTACTCTGCCGGCACCACGCCTCAAATAGAAATAAATAATTAAAAATAAATTTTGTTTTTATTGCAATAAACGATATTTACAGTACAAAAGAACTAAGTACTACCTAATGCTACAAACTTATACTTATAAAACCAGATATTACAAGTGCTTATAAGCTGAGACATCTAAAAATATTATGTGGTTTAGTGCCCGCGTAGAACACCATGGAAATTATCATCACACATATATCTCATCTCACATATATATCCATGAAAAACCTGTTTACTTTCTGAACCTATTTCTATCCACTGGATACGTAGGTAATAACATCCAGTAGGTAGACCGTGTAAGTACTATTTAGTAATCTATGTCGTGAATCTAAGTATGTACTTAGGTAAAAGTAAATTACTGAGTATTTCCCACCTACATATCTATCTAATTTACATATACCGCAACTATCCGCATTTATTTACCAATAAATAATATAAAATTATACAATTAACTGCAACTTTTCTGTCGGCCATCTTGTTTCGCCTGCTCCGCCCAATGCTGCGCGCGCGCATAATAACCTGCGAAATTACCCCTCGCAGCGGTTTAGCAAAATGCACCTCATTTTGTGAATGCTGTTGGTGCTTATGCAAAGTAACGTATTCTTTATGTTCTATGTAAGTAAGTACCTAATACATCTCCTATGTACAGTAGATATGTTTGTGAGTAGGTACATAACGGGAGGTGTAACAGGTACTCGTATGTTTTAAAAGCTTTAAACTAGGTTGTAGTTACCTAATTATGTTATTACTTATGTATTTCTTCAAAAAGTTTGCAATATGCATTGTAAATATTACCTGCCCCGTCCCATGATTTAGTTCAGTGGTTCCCAATTAGTGGTACATGTACCCCCAGGGGTAGGTACGCAAGGTAGCATCAAGGGGTACGCGGCGGGTATCAAAAGAAAACCAAAATTACCAAAATATATGTGCAAAGAAAAACGTGCCCATTTGTCACATTAATAAAACAGGTGTTCTCTGTCATCTTGTATTGTATTTTGATAGTAATAAATTCAAAATACCTACATCTGACTTAATCTCTTATTTATTTATTGTTACTGCAATAAGGGGTACGCGAGTTTGAGATCTTTCTTAAGGTGGTTTCCCACGGTTCGTGATATTACGGACGAACGCGCACCATCCCGCACCACGGACCGTGGGAAACGGAGCGTCCGTGGTAAAACAGACGCGTCCGTGGTGCGCGTCCGTCCGTAGCCGGCGGCGCGTCCGCGTCCGTCCAGGAAATCACGCACCATGGGAACCTACCTTTAGAGTGGAACGTAGAAAAAACTAATTGGGAACCACTGATTTAGTTGTTACAACACAGTAATTACATAAGTTGACTTAGAATGTGTGTAGTGCCAATAACGGTGACAATGAACACAAGTTGTACTAAAGGTAAGTACACCTAATAAGCGCTCAAATCTGTCATTTATCCGGTGCAGAAGGTCTACTCTGAATTGACGATAAACGAAGTATCGGCCGAATATCGAGGTGTTTCCTACTACGGACTTCCTTCGATCGGATCAGTCTCGCTGTTTTTTCATTCGGTCCGATCGAACTCTATTTGACAGGTATAAGGCTAGATAATAGAGAGCTTATAATATTAGTCAATGTGAATTATTCTCTATGGTTCCGACTGAGTTGTGAACTCAGATGAATGAATCCGAAGCAATTTCGTAGTAGGGTCAAATGCTGTCAAAGGCTTCGATTCGGTCGGGCTTCGGTCGGACCGAAAGATACGAAAGCGGCATTTCAGAGTAGACCCCCAAAACTTTAGGTACGGGCAGACGTCAAAGCAGAACATGCTCAAAAGCATGCAATAAGCATGCTCTGCTGCCGTTCACATTTCAAGCGGCGATTTAGCAACGCTCGGTTCATCCATCGGACCAAAGAAGCCGATGTCGCCAGCATCTATCATCCTGGTATTTCCATAATTAGTCCATTTCTCTGTGAAACAGCCAGTATTGCCAGCGGCGTCGTAATTTTGTCCTCAAATAACTCATTAATGACATGTATTGGTCAGTCGGATTGTCATTTTCTAAATTACGTCGGCTCGTTATTAGTTTTGTGTAATCGTTTGGATCACGCAGCGAGAGGAATGCTGGTTAGTCTTATCCTGTCACATTTGATGAAAATGTATGCTTCAAGTTGTGTTTGTGTGCTTGTGAGTGAGTTACATAGCTAGCATATTCCATGTTATTTATGTATTAACAATACAAATCAAACATTGTTTAAGCTTTACCATTTTTCTGTTAAATATCATAATGAATATGTCGGATGTGAAAACCGCTTCTTAGTTAAATTCGCGATAAAAACTTTGAGTGCAGTTATCAAAAGCAGTAGGCTCAATTTGCTGTGAAAAATTGTGCAATCTTTGATGCCTATATAAAATGGAATATAGTTTGATAGCTATAAAAAGAGTTCTCGAGTCGAAGGCGAAGCCTCTAAAGCTATAAAAACGAAGTCAGAGAGACTGTTAAAGACACGGTATTTGCCGGAGTCAGCTAGTCTATAAAACATTGTTTACATTTCACGTTTATCATAGTCACGTAACCCCTATCAGTATCTAATCTACGAAGGTTCAATCAATCTATTATACCAACAATAAACTACGTGACCTCGAACTTGAAAGCACTTTCACTATCGCTGTATCACGGTAAAAACAGAACAAAAAATCGCCCGAACTCGAACGTAGAATGCGTAGACTGTTTGACGCCCATTAAAAAGTGAGTCTTCTCTTCTAAGAAGTGAGGGTCATGGCACACGTGGTAGGGGAAAGCCGTGGCCTTCTATAGGTACATTTTGTACTATCGACCTATTGTTACTCATAAAAAATTTAAAGGTCACAAAGGTTCGGTAATTAGTGACTTGACGTTTTAAATTAGGGGATGTTTTTTTTATGAATATACAAACGAGTGACGACTAATTGAATATGAGAACGTACTCGTTTTCTTTACCGCCGTAGCTAATAGAATATAAACTAAGGAGTATGATGTTGTATGAGTTTTTAGTAGCCTAAATGTCCCTAAATCCGGGAGCGATTTAATGTTCCGAGCAGGAAAAAAAAATTTATAGGTATAGATTATGTTCTCTAATAGTTAGACTATTACTTTCATTTAAAAAAATCTGCTATATATTGTGATGGACTTTACAGAAGGACCTTGTTAACAGGAATAAATAACTATTTTATTTGTATACCTACAATAATTCTTAAGGGATTAAGCAGTTATTTAAGTGCCAAATCAATGTAAGCATTTCTAAAACAAAATTACTTCTGGAACTCGCCGAAAAATAAATAATTTAAAAAGTCATAAATATTTTCCAATGTACCTTTAGTCTATCCCATTCGCGTAATAACTACGATCGTTCGTTACCGATAACCATCTAACCTAACCCATTTCAGGTGACCCTAATACCTGACCTAGGTTGACTAGCGTGACAAACATATACCGCAATATAATTATTGCTTATAGGTTGTTACTTTCTTTGAAATTTTAAATGCTGTAAAAAATCTATTATAAATAAATCTACCTAGGTATTATAAGTACTTATATGACTAACCTCAATTTACATCGGCTTTATTCCGGCACGTCATTTTCCTAAAAAAAGGTAAAATATATTTTTTAAGTCTTATTCTTTTATGGGTACCGTATAGGGAACCCTACACTGGAATACCCAGGGTAAGCGTAAGCGTAGCCATCTTAAGCAGGCCTGGCGGTGGACGATCATCGCCAGGGGCGTTTAGTTAGGGAAGACCTAGGCCTACAGTGAAATGAAGCACGAAGCTCGAGACCGAGCGGGATGACTGCTCACTGTGGAAGCCCTCTGCCCCATTAAGGGGACACAGAACCTTGAGTCAAGTCTCTACAGGTAATTACGTGTTCTGTAATTCTCCTCATCATCACGAACATTTTTCTCCATGGAAGCATATCTGGGAAGTGTTTGGTCTTCAAGATATTAAGGTCCAAAGTTGAGTTATTGGATTGCATTTTTTTCAGAAATGCTTGTAAACGCGTGTAACAAACATTTTTCCAGAAAAAACTTAACAGATCATCAAATACAAACACTAGAGACCATACATTCATACAATAATAAGTTTATTTTTAAAAAATGGCTGAAAAATAAAAATCATTTCCCAGCAATTTTCAGGGCATCAACTACACCCTGTATAGTAGTATGATGATATTTTACTAACCATCTAATAAATAAAGAAGATAAACAATGTATCTACATGTCAAGGGTATATTAGGTACTAACCATATAGTACTCTCTATGTAAGTAGTACATGCTAATATATATTGTTAAATATATCTACTTACGAGATATGGAAATCATGTTTTCCAATACAACGAAAAGGGGAAACACAATGATAATTATTACTTATACCACAGTTTTCCGCGAAACTATTCACACGCACTAAGTAGGTACGTACAGAAAGCAATAAAACATTGAGACTAAGGAAAAGTATACAGGATGTAACAGAAGGGCTTTATTAAGCGAAATGCTATAAAAATAGCCCGAGTCTACTATAGAGAACCTATCCACAAAATTTAACACTTACTCAAAATACATTTTTTTTAGATAGTATGGCGAATTCCTAAACAACTTAAGAATGTTCGTTTATACAATCTTGAAAATAAATATTTGATTTCGAGTTTCAATATAGTTAGTTCAGAGAAAAATACAGTAATCGGCCTTATAATTTATTTGCTATAGAATCAAGTGGAGAATAGATTATAAATCCAATAATAAACGTACAAGCGATTTGAATGATTGCTGTCCAAGATAAGAAGATCAATCAAAACCATTGATATAAGTAGTGAATGTACTTCGGATGGTCTGTATGTCTTTACAATGTAACTGCTGTAACTATGACCTTCAGGCCAGCCTTGTAAGGCCTCTGTTTTTTTATTAGCACATCGCCACTGGATTTATCATCTTGATACTGTAAATTATGGTGGAGATTTTTGCGTGGACTTTAGTAACATTTCAAATAATAATGTCATACTTAATGTTAACTTTATTATTTCATATTTTATTGGGAGCTACCAAACTCACCTTGGACTAAACGAAAAACCCATTCAAGTTAAACCTATAGCTATTGACCTAATATTTAAATGTGCTATTAGCGCCCGAAGCACATCTTTGCCCTGCAAGTCCAAATAATTACATGTGGGTTAAAAACAAATTCTTGTTTACATAGTTAGTTAGATAGTTATTTACAAGTTGTCATAGCATTTTAGAAAATCATGTAGTGCTGAAAAGGAAAATATTTCGGCCTAGCTCAATATATGTCGAGTCGAATATGTCACGG